>OZ005737.1:206260293-206967793 GCA_963930755.1 Eudasyphora cyanicolor | reverse complement strand
ATCTATGCCAAACTAGTTTCTCGATCGCCTCGAAAGCCTCCCATAAATTAAACGCATTTTTTTGGACTTTATTGAATTTGCGTATCTAAACCAAAGTAAATGAAAACGCAGCAATTTTTTGGTATCTTTATCAACTGCACGTCTGTCTGTCTGCCCCTCTGTTCGTCCGTCCGTCCGTCCGTCCATATATCTTCTGTGGCGGGTATGTAATTTAAGACAAACGCCAAATATCGTCTTTGGGGATTTTGGAGTGCAAGTTTTGGTTTTCGGCGAGTGCGTTCGTCGTGCCGTGTCTTAGAAGACCGCTTTTTCGGCTGTTCCAGCCTTTGGTTTGGTTGTTCCACTTGAGATTTGTACTGATTGCCGGACAGTGTTCGAACATGAGTTGTCCGATGCAGATACCAATCTTTGCATATGTTGCAACATCAGAGAAAAAAAACTAAGAAACTGGTCAACGTGCAACAAGAATATCAATAACGAACGTACGACAAACGGCGATCGTTTTCATACGCACAATTTTTGCGGGCATTAAAGAAAATGATCTAAGCGTTTTATATCCGTATTTTCTTGTGGTGGTGGTGGTGGTGATGGTGGCCAACTATTGCCTGCAATTTGGCTTTCAGGTTTTCAGTAACTATAAATTGCTTAAGCCTTTTTTGGAATGGAACTTTTTTATTTGTTATACCATTCAGTGGGTGCGGTGGAATATGTACAGAATTGTCCCTTAAATTTGGTTCAGATTTTGAATATTATTGGCAGCAGGGTCAGCTAATCATATGGAAAAATGACGCTCATTGTGGAAATGTTATTGTCGACTGACAATAATTTGTATTACAAGAAAGTATGGAAAGTTATCCAATTTCGATAACAATCTGTTTTAATTTAAAATTTTAATTTTTTCTAACAATATCCCTTGTAATATTCTCAAATGGGAAAATTTTACTATTATTATAAAATTTGGTTTTTTTAATTTCACTGTCAGCAAAATCGTGAGAAGAATATTTTTGTAGAAACTCGTACTTTTCGTCTATATGACAGTCCGAACTTTCAGCTATCCTACAAATGTTGTCATTTTACTAAGGGTCGCCGAAATCTCGTTAATATGTCTTTCATAAAATACAACTATTTTTCCTAAATGACAACTATTCAGTTAACAGTTTGTTTACCATGAGCCATGAAAAGGGAATAATAGCGTTTAGAGTGGAAATAGTAGAAAGGATAGTACTTTTATAGAAAATTTTTCAATTCTTAATTTTTTTTTAAAAATTTCCTTGAAATTTAAATTTGAAAGAAAGATTAATGGAGGACATTTTAAATTTATAGACAATTTCATAATAACTGAATGATGAATCTTTTGTTAAAAATTCCATTTTAACGAAATTTTGAAAAAATTCAAAGTAATTTTTTGGATTTGCGTTTTTCTTGAATATTTTAACGAAACATAATTTTTCTACAAAATATCTTAAAAATTAAATTTTTCTAAAAATTTCATTCATTTAAAAAATGTGTTTTTCTAGAAAACTTCGTCTGAAACTGCAATTTATTTTTACTAATTTTTTTTTACAAAATTTCGTCCAGTTGCATATTTCTTGAAATTTTCGTTAATATTAAATTTTTCTTTAAAAAGAATTTGCTTGAAAAAATTTCAACACAATTTTTGAAATGAATGAAATTTTTAGAAAAATTTCCTTTTAAAGATATTTTGTAGAAAAATTATGTTTCGGTGAAATTTTCAAGAAAAACGCAAATCAAAAAAAAATTTTTAACCAAATGTAATGTTGACATTTTTAAAAAAAATATCATTTTACTGAGATTGTAGAGAAATTCAACTTATTTTTCTAGAGAAAAGCAATTTCCGACAAATTTTGTAGAAAAACGCATATTGGACGAAATTTTGTAAAAAAATTTAGTTTTAGTTGTAGTTTTCAAGAAAAACGCAATTTTTCCAAATTTTTTTAAGAAAAAACTAATTTCAACGAAATTTTCAAGAAAAAGTCAAAATTTCAACGAATTTTGGTTGAAAAATGCGATGTCAACAAAATTATCATCAAAATGCAATTTTGACGAAGTTCGGTAAAAAATGTAATCTAAGAAATTCAATTCAACAAAATTCAACGAAATTTGGAAAAATGTGATGTCAGCAAAATTATCTTCATAACGCAATTTTGACGACGTTTTGCAAAAAAAAGTTGTCTCAACGTAATTTTAAAAAAATGACGTTTCGGCGAAGTTTTCAGGAAAACTTTCAACGTATTTTGCAACTAATTTTCTAGCAAAAAATTCAAGTTTTTTTCTAGAAAAACACAATTTTTGAAATTAATGAAATTTTAAGAAATTGTGTAGAAAAATTATGTTTCGGTGACATTTTTAAGACATTTTCTTAAAAAACATTTTACTGACATTTGACATTTTCTTAAAAAACATTTTACTGAACTTTTCGAGAAATGCAACTATTTTTTCTAGAGATGTGCAATTTCGAACAAATTTTCTAGAAAAACGCAATTCGGACGATATTTTGTAAAAAATTTTTGCTTTAAAGAAGTTTTCAAAAAATGATTTCAACGATATTTTCCAGAAAAAAGTAAAATTTCAACGAAATTTTGTATAAAAATGTGATGTCAACCAAATTATCTTTTTGAATCAATTTTGCAATTTAGAAGCAATTTTGCAAAATTTCGTTGAAAGTGAATTTTTCTAGAAATCATGTTGAATTTCTACAAAAATTCGTTGAAATGGAATTTTTATAATAATTTTATCAAAATTCCAATTTTCTACAAAAAATATTATTTTTATAAATTTATTTACTATTAGAAACTGCATTTATTTTTACAAAGTTTTGTCCACATTGCGTTTTTCTAGAAAATTTGGCTGAAAATTTCATACAAATTGAAATTTATTTGTAATTGAATTTTTTTGAACATTTCGTTGAAATTGAATTCCAAAAAAAAATGTGTACAAAATCTTGTTGAAATGGAATTTTTCTAGAATATTTGTTGCTAAATACGTTGCAGTTTTTACTAAAATTTACGTCGAAAATGCATTTTTTTACAAAATTTCGTCGAAATTGCTTTATTTTGTAAATTTCTGTGACATGTTTATAAATAATTAAATTTTGTTAAAAAATGTAATCTCAATATAATTTTTTAAAAAATTCAGTTTCGACATTCAATGTATTTAGGAACTAATTTTCCAGAAAAATTCAATTGTGACATTACATGTTTATACAAAACGTCCTGAAAATTAAATTTTTATAAAAAAATATCAGTTAAAAATTTCTGCAACGTTTTGTTGAAATTGTATTTTTCTTGCAAGTTTCGTTGAAATTGAATTTTTCTAGAAAATTGAGTTGATTGAAATTTCAGTTCCCTAGAAAATTTCGTTCAAATGGATTTTTGCTTTTGTCATTTAATGCAACATTTCCTAAAATAGAATTTTTCTAAAAAAATTAAGTTTTCTGCAAAAATTCGTTGAAAATGAATTTTTATAGAAAATTTAGTTCAAATTTCATTTCTCTAGAAAATTACATTGAAATTTTGTAAAAAAAAACATTTAATGTATTTTGCAACTAGTTTTCTAAAAAAATTCAATTCCACGAAATTTTGTGAAAAAAATGTAGGTGAAAAAATTTTTTAGAAAAATTTAATTTCAATGAAATTTTGTAGAAACATACAATTTGTAGACAATTCAGTTTTGACGAAATTTTCAAGAAAACTGTAAATCGAGAAAATTTTGTAAAATTATCGTCAAAATGTCGTTTCTAAAAATAATTTCGTTGCATTGCATTTTTCTACAAAATTTCGTCGAAATAGAATTTTCTTTGAAATTGGCTTTTTCTTAAAATTTTGTTGAAATAGAATTTTTGAACAAAATTTCGTTGAATTTGTATTTTTCTATGAATTTTGGTTGCAATTGCTCTTCTCTAAAAAAATGTTTTTCTTGCAAACTTCGTTGAAACTGCACTTTTTCCAAAATTTCTTCCAAATTGCATTTTTTACAAAATTTGGTTGAAATAACATTTCTTTAGGAAAGTACCTTGAACGTTTCGCTGAAACATCTTTTTTTTAATTTAATTTTGTAACAAAATTTTGTTGAAATTGAGTTTTCTTGAAAACTTGGTCGAAAATGCATTTATTTCTTATTAAATTTCGTTGAACTTATCTTTTTTTTTAAAAAATTTCGTCCAATTGCATATTTATTAAAAATTTGGGTGAAATTGAATTTTTTGAATTCTTCAAAACTTTGTTGAAATGGAATTTTATGAATGAATTTTGATCGAAATTTAATTTTTCTAAAAAAAAAATTTATTTAATTGCGCTTTTCTTGACACGGCATATTTCTAAAAAAAATTTGTCCAAATTGCGTTTTTCTAGAAAATTTGGTTGAAATTACATTTCCTTAGGAAAGGATTTAAAAATTTTTGTAGAAATGCAATTTTTACGAGTTTCTCTGAAACAAATTTTTTAACATTATTTTCTTGAAATGGAGATTTTCTAAAAATTTTCATCAAAATTGCATTTTTCAACAAAATTTGCTGAAATTGTGATTTTCTACAAAACTTCGCCGAAAATAATTTTTTTTCAAAATTTATTTTATATTAATTTTTTTTACAAAATTTCGTTGAAATGGAATTTTTCTAAGAGTTTTATCATAATTAAATTTTTTGTAAGAATTCAGTTTCGGCGAAATTCAATGAAAGAACAAATTTAATGTATTTTGCAACTAGTTTTCTAAAAAAAATTCGATTCCACGAAATTTTGTGAAAGAATTATTTTATTTATTTATTTTATTTTATATGAATTACAATACAAAGTAAATTTATATTCTAATTATAAGGTCCAGGGAAAGGCCGGGTTACAAAGACCATATGGCTAAATTTTTCTGCAGCGACAGACCAGAGCCTCTGTTGGGAATCGAACCCACGACCCCCAAACTCATAGGCAAGTACGCTGCCAACTCACCTACTGGAAAACTCACCTAGAAAAATTCAATTTCAATGAAATTTTGTAGAAACATGCAATTTCAGATAATTTTCTAGGCAATTTCAATGAAATTTTGTGGAAAAATTCAGTTTTGACGAAATTTTCAAGAAAAATGTAAATCGACAAAATTTTGTAAAAAAAAAACATTTTGATGAAATTTTGAAGCAAAAATCCTTTAAAAATCCTAAATATAATTTCATTGCATTGCATTTTTCTACAAAATTTCGTCGAAATCGAATTTTCTTGGAAATTTCTTTGAAATTGGCTTTCTCTTGAAATTTTGTTGAAATAGAATTTTTCTACAAAGTTTAGTTGACTTCATTTTTTTATAAAATTTCGTCCAAACTGCGTTTTTGTAGAAAATTTGGTTGAAATTACATTTCTCTCGTTGAATTTCTTCAAAATATCGGTATAATTGAATAAAAAAGAAAAAATCTTAATTTTTAACAGAATTTTTGTATTTGCTTTTTTTCTTAAAAGTTTCGCTGAAATATAATTTTTT
Source organism: Eudasyphora cyanicolor (assembly GCA_963930755.1). Lineage (NCBI taxonomy): Eukaryota > Metazoa > Arthropoda > Insecta > Diptera > Muscidae > Eudasyphora > Eudasyphora cyanicolor. Next base: position 206,962,312 of record OZ005737.1, on the reverse strand, counting down.
TAGAAAATGTCGTTGACATGGAATTTTTCCAAAAATTTCATCAAAATTGCATTTTTCAATAAAAAATTGTTGAAATTGTGTCTTCTTAAAAACTTCGTCGAAAATGCATTTATTTTTTCAAAATTTCGTTGAAATTGTCTTTTTTACAAAATTTCGTCCAATTGCATATTTATTATTTCGTTGACATTGAATTTTTCTTGAAAATTTGGTCAAATTGCTTTTTTCTGGAAAATTAATTTGAAATTCTACAGAATTTCGTTGAAATGGAATTTTTCTAAAAAGAAGAAAAAAACTAATGTCAACGAAATTTTCAAAAAATTCCAATTTCAACGAAATTTGGTAGAAAACTAAATTATCTTAAAATGACAATTTTGTAAAAAAATATCTCAACGAAATGTTGTAAACAATGCAGTTTCGGCGAAATTCAATGAAAGAACACAAGAAAACATTCAATATATTTTGAAATTAATTTTCTAGAAAAATGCAATTCAACAATTTTTTTTAGAAAAATCAATGAAATTTTGTAGAAAAATTTATTTTTTTCTAGAAATTTTGTTTTGCAATTGCGCTTCTCTGGAAAATTATGTTGAATTTCTACAAAATTTCGATGAAATAGCATTTTTCTTGAAAATTTCGTTGAAATTTATTTTTTTTTTAAATCACCTTGAATTTATACAAAAATTCGTTGAAATGGAATTTTTATAAAAATGTTATCAAAATTGCATTTTTCTACCACATTTATTTGTAATCTCGTTTTTCTTGAATGCTTCGGTAAAACTGTTTTTTTTTTCAAAATTTCTTCCAAATTGCGTTTTTCTAGAAAATTTGGATGGAAAATTTCAAAATGGAAATTTTCACAAAAAAAATTTCAAAATTGTATTTTTTAACAAAATTTTTTGATTTGCGATTTTTCTTAAAAGTTTCGCTGAAGCGATTTGTTGTGTGAGAATATTTCGATGACATGTATTTTTTCCAAAAATTTCGTCAGAATTACATTATTCAACAATATTTTTAAAATTTTTTTTTTTAAAAATTTCTTTAAAATTGTATTTCCCTAAAAAATTTCGTTAAAATGTAATTTTTCTTGGAATGGAATTTCTCTAGAACATTAGTTGCAAAATACGTTGCATTTTTCATTAGAAATTGAATTTTGCATTAAAAACTTCAACCAAATTGCATTTTTCTTTTTAAAAATATTCGTCGAAATTGCGTTATTTAGTAAATTTCTTAGACATTAAATTTTTATACAAAATTTGATAAAAATTAAATTTTTCTAAAAAATTTCGTCAAAATTAAATTTTTCTGCAAAATTTTGTTGAAATTGTATTTTTTTTTGAAAACTTCGTTGTTATTGAATTTTTCTAGAAAATTGGGTTGAAATTGTATTTCTCCAGAAAATTACATTGACTTTTTACAAAAAATCGCTCAAATTGAATTTTTCTAAAATTCCATCAAAACTGCACTTTTCTAAAACTTCTTGTTAAAATTGAGTTCTTCGTCGAAAGTAATTTAAAAAAAAAACATTAAAATTACGTTTTTTTTTACAAAATATGATCGAAATTGCGTTTATTTAGAAAATTTGGTTGACATTAGATTTTTATAAAAAACATTTCCTGGAAATTAAATTTTTCTAAAAAAAATGTCATCAAAATTAATTTTTTTTGCAAATTTCGGTTGAAATAGCCTTTTTTTTGAACATTTCGATGACATCGATTTATTAGAAAATTTGATTGAAATTTAATTTCTCTAGAAAATTTCGATGAATTTCTACAAAATTTCGTCCAAATATTTTCTTTTTGCATTTTTATACAAAATTTCCTTGAAAGTTTTCTGCGAAAAAATCGTTGAAATTGCATTTCTTGAAAATTTCGTTAAAATTGAATTTTTATAGAAAATTTGGTTGAAATTGGATTTCTCTAAAAAATTATGTTGAATTTCTGCAAAATTTAGTTTAGATAGTTTAGAAATAGATTTTTTCTAAAAGTTGTATCAAAATTACATTTTCTAAAATTTTTTTTAAATTGTGTTTTTCTTGAAATCTTCGTCGGACTGCATTTCTTTTACAAAATTTCATTGAAATTACTTTGTTTAACAAAATTTCGTCGTTTTTTTTTAGTTTCGTTGATATTACATTTTCCTAAAAAATATCGTTTTAATTGATTTTTTTTAGAAAATTTGGTTAAAATTGCATTTCTAATGAAAATTAGGTTAAAATTAGGAAATTGAATTTTTTTAGCATTTCGCTGAAATTGCATTTCTCTTGAAAATTTTGTTGAAAATATATTTTTTTTACAAAATTACCAACTTTTTAGATATTAACACTTGCATATGTATTTCGTATTAAATGCAAAAATGGATATTTTTCACTACTTTCGATGTTGAAATAATGCATGCCGAATTTTTATGTTGATCATTTGGAAGGGTTAATTATATTCAAAAATTAAATCTAGCCATTAGTTACGTTTCAATAAACCAGAGAATAAAAAAATCGGGCCATAATTGCACAAGTTTTTCCGGATTTAATAAATGCTTTGAAACATGAAAAGTGACCTTCAGATGTTGATCTATTCTATGATCTATTTCGGAGAAAAGTAAACACCTTCAATTATACTAAAGAAAAACCTGATGATTGGAAGAACACATCATAGCAATTAATCAGCTAATTCGACTGAATATCGCATTTAGACCAATCATACTTTTTGCTTGAAACCATAGCTGTATATTCGACCGTTCTTTACTGCATAACCTTGAATGTGGTGCGGTTAGATGCACTCTGCCGCTGCTCTTGCCTTATATGAAAAACAAAAGACTTAAGACACAAACTATGTATGTATGTTAGTAGTGGAATGAGCTTATGCCATAATTAACGCAGCAGATACATTCATTCATAAATCTAATCATTTGATCACATCCAGGGATGGTCCGTCGTAAACTGTGACGTATATGACATACATTTGAGACGTATTCGACATACGTATACAACGTCGTAAACCTAATGTCGGAAACTTGACTTTGTCACTAACAGTAAATAATTAGCAAATCAATAGAAAAGAAAAAATATTTATTTTGAACTTTCAAGTTTATTTATTGGTTCAAATGAATTATTATTTGTTTATAAATTAGGTTTATTCTTAACTCGAATCTCTTCAATGCCTTCAAAGTTGTCTTTTTTCGCGTATTTTAAGTGAAAAGTAAACTTCCAGCAACTTTATAGATCGTTCCGATTCTAATAGATTTCGAAAATCAGAATGCAGATGGGACCCATTGGAGAAAATGCCTTCTAATTATGCAGTTGACGCTGGGATCATCAGTAATTTTAGAGCAAATGATGCCAATGCGTTATGTCGACTTTTTGCCATATTCCAGAATAAGTCAGGGATGTCAAAGTTTGTTGGAGAGCGGCAGACAAACTACAAACATTGATACTTGCTTTGAAAAAATTGTCTCGTGTGAATCAGAACTTATATAATACTTTACAAAAAAAAACTGAAACTGAACGATTTATTGTCAAGAATATAAATTAAATGGTCTACAAAAGATGTGAAGAAAAGTGAATTTTTATGATCTGAAAAGATGTGCGTGCCATTGTTGAAAAAGTAGATTTAACGCCGAAAGTAGTTGATTTTCCGATTTGAACTTATTAATTAAGGGTTGTACTCTATATCATACCATTGCGTAAATATTGGTATTCGATCAAAAACATATATGTTCTCAAAAAAAATTAAATGAATTTGTATCTCGGATTTCGATTAGTTTTTATGTATATGGTGTCTACCAGATTTTTACGTGAAGGGCTGAAGTCTGCAGCGTCCTTAGAATTGATATTACAGTTTACGACATTTCATACATTTCAGACGGGTTTATGACGTATGTGACGTTTACACCTTTCTGACAGTCGTAAACCTACAAAATCATGTCGTGGACCATCCCTGATCACATCTCAACGACATTTATTTCATGATTTTCATATAAGTCGTGCTTCACAGAAAGCAACAATGTCTAATCGGACTAGAAATATTATAATGGGGTATTTGTTTTTAATTTTTATATTCGTATAGAAATTACAGATATGCGCAATTTCACACTGGTATGACATAGTTTTAAATGTAAAGACTTTACGTGTTGGTTTGGTTCGGTTCGGTTGTCCTCCCATTTTTACTTGAGAGATCAATGGAGATTATTACACAAATAGTTTTGCGTTTTTTTATTGACTATGAGTAACATGATTTGCAGTAATTTTTTTTTGTTTGAAAAATCTATAAACTAACGTGAACCTTTTTTAGTAATGCTTTTTTTCGGGCTAAAATGAAAACCTGTTGCCGCCTATTTCGTGGGGTTGTGTGATCTGTTGTGTGTGGCATGGCACGGAGTATTGCATGTGGCAGAAGTAAAAGGCAACCCAAAAATAATAAAATAGTGCGTATAAAAAATAACACACACACACACACATATCCATACATATACTCGAATTCACTCCATAGATGTGGCAATTTCATATGAATGTTGACATTTTGGAGTACTGCAAAGTTTATTGACTGCGTGCCATAATTTGTTGCCGGTGAAATATGGGTCAGTTTAGGCCTTTGGTTTAGCCAATAAATTTTGTTAGTCCAGTTTGCCAAGTTTTTATCCGAAAGAGTTTTATGTTTGTATTTATATACTTCATTGGCGGCGTGACATAAAACTACGATTTGTTGGTTGATTATTATGAGTGCGATTTTGTGTTGCTTGAAATTTCTTTAATTACAGGAAATAGAAAATTACTTTTCATGTTTTTTGCCACCACAGATGTGAACGTTGGGTTACACTTTTTATTTGACAACATAGTTTAGGCCTTTTTATTTCTATAAAAACTGACTTTAGTTTGAATTATATTATATTTGGAAACTAGTTTCTCTTGAATTGTTCAATCAAGTAGCTAATTGCTGATTTTTTTTAGTTTAAATATAAGTCAAATAGAAATATATATATTTATATCTAAAATTCGTGTGTGTGTGTTCTATCATTTTAGAGATCACCGTCGCTAATCTCTAAAACAATTGAAGCGATTGGGCTTATATTCGCACAACATGTGCGTCTTGCTGAGGGCTATATTCATAATTTTGTTAGGATCCGCTAGGAGTTGGTCAAGAGGATGAAGTTATGAACAAAATATTCATTTAATGTCAAAACTGATTTATTTTTAATGAAAGACAAAAAAAATAGCATAATTTGGACCAGATGTGCCGCTGCAGTAGACTTTTTTACACATCTTATTTTGATACACTTAATATTTGGTCTATAAATACATTTTTATCCCCTCACCTTAGAGAGGAGGGTATATATCATTTGCTACGAACCAAATGTGTAACACATCGAAGGAGTGACCTAAGACCCTAAGTATGTATGTTCGGCGGATATCCGTTTTGGGTCATTTTAAGTCGAATGAGCAATGTCCGTCCGTCTGTCTGTCTGTCTGCTGGCTGGTGCGCACGATAACTCTCGAAAGGAGTATCCGATTGACTTCAAATTTGGTATGTGTTCATATTCTATTTCCGGCTAAGTTCGAAGATGGGCCATATTGGTCCACTCCTATTACCTCCCCCACAAATGGTTAACATTTAGTGAAATATTGATTACACAGTTCGACAAAATAAACTCAAGTAGAGAAGCAAATGACGCGATACTATTTTTCCCCTAGGTCTTGTCGAGTAAAACACGAATTTTTTTTTGGAATTAACCGGACACCCCCAAAATCCGGATTTACGGGTAAAAAAACCGATTTTCTTGCCGTTTTTCACTTGAACGCCTATAACTTTGTTAATTATTAACCGATTTTTAATCTCTACAAGAATGAAGAGAATTAGACCTTTCGAACGATGTATATTATGTTTATTTGAAGATGTATAGATATAGGTTTATTTGTCATACAAACACATTTTTTTTAATTTTTGTCCGTCATTTTCTAGTTTAGGCAATGTTTTTACCAATTATTTTGTGAGATAACCATACGAATACTTAATTTACATATATAGTATATTTTATAAGGAATAAAATGCAATCAGTCAATCAATGCAATCCGTTTGCAACTGACCGAGTTATTACCGTTTCATTAAAACTAAGTGTGTACATAAATACTGCACAGAAAAGTGGGCGTTATTGGCACGCCCCTTGTGGTACCTCCTACACAAATGGACCATTTTGCACCAAAAGTTAACAGCTAATAACTTTATTACCAGTACGTACTTTAAAGCTTTAAAATGAAATTTAAAGTGATAATAATTTAATTAAAACAAGAAACTAAATAAATTTACAAATATTTTTTTGGGACTCAAGGTGAGGGGATTCATTTGTCGGTTTACCCGACTGAACTTGCTTACTTATTAATGGTAGTTGTTGGTACTCTTCGGATTGCTCATCAGCCCAAATATGCTTCAGAAATGTGCTTCATCACCTCACGATGAATCACACGTTATATGGGGGATTTCATGTCAAGTGAGTCAATATTTTAAAGCGATGTATTCTGATCGGGATGGATCGAGGGCGAAGTTGCTGGTGAAGGGGGCAAATATCAGAGTGTCAAGAAGCGATGGGTTTCTGCGGTTCGACCCCTGGAAAAATTAGTGAGTGGCACTAACACCCAGATATATTTATTTGTATTTTTAAATTTTTACTATGGTAGATAAGTTGCTATGTATTATCATTTTAGGTAATTATTGTTAATGACTCTTATTATTGTTGATGTTATTACATTTTTATACCCTACACCACACTGTGGTACAGGGTATTATAAGTTTGTTTCACGGCAGATGTTTGTAACACCTGAAAATAACACAGCTAGACCCACCTTAAAGTATACCGATCGACTCAGAATCACTAGCTGAGTCGATTTAACGATGTCTGTCCGTCCGTCCGTCCGTCTGTCCATGTAAAGTTGTTCGTCGACTAAAGGTCGCAATTTCACTCCGATCGTTCTGAAATTTTGCAGTTTAGAGTATTTCGCGGCTGTTAAGATCGCTGTTGAATTTGGTTGAAATCGGTTCAGAATTAGATATAGCTCCCATATATATCTTTCGTCCGATTTGGCCCTTTAGTCCTATAGAAGCTGTATTTTACATCCGATCGTTGTGAAATTTAGAATGGTAGAGTTTCTTGATCCATGAACCAACATTGCCGAATTTGAAGAAAATCGGTTAAGATTTAGCTATAGCTCCCATATATATGTTTCGTCCGATTTGGCCCTTTAGTCCTATAGAAGCTGTATTTTACATCCGATCGTTTTGAAATTTAGAATGGTAGAGTTTCTTGATCCATGAACTAACATTGCCGAATTTGAAGAAAATCGGTTCAGATTTAGATATAGCTCCCATATATATCTTTCGTCCGATTTGGTCCTTTAGTCCTATAGAAGCTGTATTTTACATCCGATCGTTTTGAAATTTAGAATGGTAGAGTTTCTGGATCCATGAACCAACATTGCCGAATTTGAAGAAAATCGGTTAAGATTTAGCTATAGCTCCCATATATATGTTTCGTCCGATTTGGCCCTTTAGTCCTATAGAAGCTGTATTTTACATCCGATCGTTTTGAAATTTAGAATGGTAGAGTTTCTTGATCCATGAAACAACATTGGCGAATTTGAAGAAAATCGGTTAAGATTTAGCTATAGCTCCCATATATATGTTTCGTCCGATTTGGCCCTTTAGTCCTATAGAAGCTGTATTTTACATCCGATCGTTTTGAAATTTAGAATGGTAGAGTTTCTTGATCCATGAACCAACATTGCCGAATTTGAAGAAAATCGGTTAAGATTTAGCTATAGCTCCCATATATATGTTTCGTCCGATTTTGCTCTTTAGTCCTGTAGAAGGTATTTTTTACATCCAATCATTTTGAAATTTAGAATGGTAGAGTTTCTTGATCCATGAACCAACACTACCGAATTTGAAGAAAATCGGTTAAGATTTAGCTATAGCTCCCATATATATGTTCGTATGAAAGATATGTTCTCCCATATATATGTTCTTTAGATCCAATCGTTTTTATACCCTACACCACACTGTGGTACTGGGTATTATTTAAGTATAAAATGTCCCAAAAGTAAATTTATGTAAACAATTTATACATGAATTACAAAATTTATATATCAGAGTTATTCAATATTACGAGAGTGGTGTAGGGTATTATATAGTCGGCCCCGCCCGACTTTAGCCTTTCCTTACTGGTTGTATATTTACTCGTTTGTATTTTTTTTTATTTTTAATTTTTGTAATTATTAATTTGTATAATTTCGTATATTCGTATAGTTGTATAATGTATATGGGGAATTCCATGAAAAATCGGAGGGTTTAACAATTTTCTGTTTTGATTTTTTCCCATTTTTTATATTTTTTAGTATACCTGATGAAACACTTTGTGGAATTTTTTAAGATTTTTCCGATAACTCGTTTAGAAGTTATCGATATTTAAAAAATCGTTAAGAAATCACACCATGTATCGTGATTTTGGTCATAACTTGCTCCGATTTGAATTGCCATAAAAGTATATTGTGGGCACCGGTTGTGATTTTCTACAAGAATATATCACCAAAAATATCCATCGTAGCGAGATTATTATTTTGTTCTTTGATGTAGATCTATTCCGAAGCCTGACAAAAACACAGTGGTTTGCAGGTATTTTTTTATTAAAAAAAAGTAATAGTTTTCGGATTTGATAAAAAAAAGCACATACATTTTAAAGATATATTTAAACTCTTTATTTGATTCCATAGAACGGTCTATTAAGTTCAATGTTTAAAGTTGATTTCATGTACGAGTAAATGTTGGCCGCGACTGCGCCTCAAATGGTTCATACGCCGGGTCCAATATTGGCATACTTTCTCCAACATATCGGCCGGTAGCTAACGAATAAATTCTGCAATATTGGCTTCCAGTACGTCAACCGTTGCAGGCTTGTCCCCATAGTCACGAGCCTTAACGTAGCCCCACTATCTAAAGGCATTAAATCGCACGATCTATGCGGCCAATTGACCGGCTACAAGCGTGAAATAAACTGTTCACCGAACTCGCCTCTCAATTGGGCCATTGTTTTGTGTGCTGTGTGGCATGTGGCATTATCTTGTTGAAACTACATGTCAGCCAAGTCCAGCTCTTCCATTTTGGGCTAAAAAATGTTTGTAATCATCGCACGTTAGCGCTCGCCATTCACAGTAACTTTCCTGCCTTCGTCGTATTTGAAAAAGTACGGCCCAATGATGCCACCGGCCCAAACAGCATTTTTCGGGATGCATTGGCAATCCTTGCAATGCTTTTGGCTGCACTTCACACCAAATATGGCAACTTTGTTTGTTCACGCAGAAATGAGCTTCGTCGCTGAACATAAGAATTGCACGATGCCCTTTCATAACCGAGCATGCATTTTGATAATAAAATTCAAACTGCAAGAGTTGTTCGTTTGTAGTTCGATTCATGGTTAAATTATAGACCAAACTGAGCATGTTTCACAGTAACATGTTACCCGAAAACAGCTGAGTTGCCAACAAGAGTGTTGCCAAAAGGAAAGATGCAAAAAAATCACATAAATAATAATTATAGGCCCACTTCTATCCAAAGCCTATATAACAGAATTAATAGAAGTTTAAACAAGTAAGAAAATTTCAGTCGGGTAAACCGACTAAGGTATACCCTCACTTTGTGAGTAATGTTATATGGAATATTAAACGAATTATTCTGTCAATTTGTGTGGGAGGTACCAGAAGGTTTTGTAACAAGTACACCAATTTTTCGCTGAATAGTAGATATTTTAAATACATTGCACTGCGCCGCATTATAAGCGTTTATTTGCACTGGTATATTAACGTTATGAGATATTAAATTTTGGTATGATTTGGCCATTTTGTGTGGGAGGTACAAAAAGGGGCGTGGTGATAACGGCCATTTTTTACAGGGCTATAGGCACTTCAAAAGCGTTACACTGTGCAAAATGTTGTTGCATTTTCGTGCATTGGTACTCATGCTGTGAGCTCTTAACTTTTTGTGCAAAATAGTACCTTTGTGTGGGAGGTACAAAAAGAGGCGTGGCAATAGCGTCCATTTTTCACAGGGCTATATACACTATAAAAGCATTACACTGTACAAAATTTCAAGTATTTTTATACACTGGTATTAAAGTTACAAGCTGTCAACTTCTGGTGCAAAATGGTACCTTTGTGTGGGAGGTACAAAAAGGGGCGTGAATATAACACCAGTTTTTCACTGGACTGTAGGCAATATAAAAGCATTACACTGTACAAAATTTAAGGTATTTTTATACACTTGTATTGTTATAAGCTGTTAACTTTTGGTGCAAAATGGTGCATTTGTGTGGGAGGTACCAAAAGGGGCGTAGCAACTTGGCCCATTTTTCTCGAGTTGATAGCGACTAATAAAATAATGCTATGTGTGGAATTTCAGAAGATTCGGATAAGTAGTATAGCAGTTATTAAAGATTCAATATTTCACAACATTTTAACACTTTGTGGGGGAGGTACTAGAAGGAGTGGACCAATATGGCCCATCTTCGAACTTAGCAGGAGATAGAAAAAAATATTACCACGTACCAAATTTTAAGTAAATCGGTTACTCCTTTCGAGAGTTATCGTGCGCACCAGCCAGCAGACAGACAGACAGACAGACGTAGCATAAGAATTTATGACCACAAACACCATAAACAGAGTGATTTCTGAACGATTCTTAAAATATCGATAACTTCTGAACGAGTTATCGGAAAAATCTCAAAAAAAATCACCAAAAAGTTCCTTCAGGTGTACTAAAAAATATTAAAAAAATTGGTAAAATCAAAACGGAAACCTTTTGAACCCGTTGATTTGTCGTGGAATTCCCCAAAATATATATATACTTATTTTTTAGTTTTAGCTATGTTGATTGTAAATAAATTTTATTTAATTTGTTTAATGCGATCTTCCCACAGACAGATTATCTAAAACGTATAAAAAGCCGCCTATTACAGAATTAGTATTTGAATTCTTTTGCTAGAATTCTCATGTTTCTCACAATCAATTATCGAACAAATGAGACTATTTGTGGTCCATCATCACTAACTTGACAACAAGTAGACTTTCAATTTTTCAAATAGGATCGAACCGAGCAATGCGCAATGCGCAATACTTGCTCGAAGATTAAAATACCAAAATGTTTTTTTTTCTTCTCGTCGTGTGGCTTAAATGCCAAACCTGGCCAACGTGCAACTTTGCGCGGCAACACGCATTCAACAAACAACGCGATGTGTTCAAGCGATGTTGTCGAGTGTTGTGGTAATGTTTGCAGTTTTTAACACCATTAACAAGGCGCTTTCTGTTTTAAATGGTAATGGCAATATTTCTTCTAGCCTTTGGGCCATATATCGGAGCATATAAAAAGCATTTAATTACTAACGACAAACGGGCGGACGGACGAACAGAATTGGCCTACTAAAAAGATCGTTACTGTTTTTGACATTACTCCTATGTTTCATTGGAGTGCACTCGGTACTCCGTCGAGGCCTACAAAATTGCCTGACAAATATCTAAAGGTGTGGTTTTGTGTGTCCGCTTCAAGCGTATGTGCAGATTTAGATTAGCCTATTGTGTGTAAGGAGCGCTCGAAAACTTGGGCTAGTGTGATCGGATTGGTAAAGATTTATTGCGACAAAGTCATTAAAAATTTTCTTCCCATATTCAGGCATTTCCTATATGCATTTGCAATTGAAAGTTTGAGTGGAAACTTTTTTTAATTATTCCAAAGGCACGAGTTTCTTAGGTTTCGTTTTTATAAAGAAAATTTTAGTTGGTTGAAAAATAATAAAAAAAAACTTTCAGTGTATTTTTTTACAAAAAAAAAATCACAAAAAACCAAATCTGATTAGACTGATTTTATCTGTTTGTGTTTTGGAAAATAACATTTTTATTGCCGAATCGGTTCCTCATTAATACACCCCCATAAACGATGACGAATAAATTAATAAATTTTATAATAAAGTTGAATTTTTAAAAAGTAACACATCTCGATTAATTGGCACATATCTTGTGGAAGGTTATGAACAAGAAAAATATGAACAAATATATGCAAATTAATGTTCAATATCGCTTATTGCTTTTTTAATGCATAAAAACAATGTGAATATTTCCGAGTATGCATATTTAAAAAATATTTTTGTCCTCTTTTATTTAATAATATTTTTCTCTTAGAGGAAGAATGAAACATCTGATGTCGCATGGGGAGCCAATTAAAAATTAAAAATTGTTTGTATAACCCGATTTCAAGTGTAAATTGGCAAAAAATTAATTTAAAACCATACACTCATATTTCATGGGATTAAATTGTTTAACGGACCCGAATGGGGGACAAAACCAGAGATTTTGGAATTTAAAATTTGCCAAAAAAGTGTGCAATCTGCTGTTATCAACACGTTTGAGGGTGTTTTAATTCAAAAATATTGAATCGAATGTATTGTGAGAAAAAAAAATTATTACTTATCGCTCGTGTATGTTTGTTTCTTGAATTCGTTTTGAATTTATGTCGTTTAGAGGGACCAAAATCAAGACATTATATAAAATATATAATGAAATGCGGAAATAAAAAATACTTTATATGTTTGTTCGTATATAATCAGTCAACATTATTCTAATTTAAAATCTTTACTTTTATTTCAAATATCTTTCAAAGAAAACTTTTTTTAAACACATTTTCAATTTTAAATAATTTATTTTATTTCGCATATTTTATTTCACATATATTTCAAAGAAAACTTGTTTAAACATATTTCTAGAAGGAAAACTATTCATATTGTTGTAGAGTAAAAGCTAACCTCTGGCATATCTGATAACAGGTTATATGCGATAGATTATTCGATTTTAATTGAAAACGTGTTTTGCCGTCTCTCTAATTCATTCTAAAAATTCCACATTTTGAGTCATTCCACCGATTAGCAAAAGGTGTTTGATGAAGCCCATAGATTTGGTTAGAAAATGACTAACGATAAAACCACTTATAAGTAACCATTAATAGGAAAGAATCATAAGATAATTTTAATATTTTCGATTATCAAATCAATATTAACATATTGGCTGCGGTTATACCACACAAAGAGAACGACTTCGTTGCGACAACCGAATTGTTGTAGTTGACAGAACCATCATTGTAATTGTGATATAAATGTGATCATTAACTAATCAACAGAACCATGAAATGGTTGTAGTAATAATTTTGCAGCAATTTTTTTTTTCTTATTTTTTATATAAAAAATGATCGTTACTCCATAGGAGCTTCTAGCAAATTTTTTGCAGCTATGTAAATCACTTATTGGTTACGACTACAAATAAATGGTTATGACAGATGCAAATATTCAGTTGGCAATTTTTCTGGGTCTATATGAAAAAAAACACTTTTTGAATATGAATCATATTAACTGAGACCAAAATATGAATTCGCAATCGACTATATATACCAACAATTGCAAATAGGTCTACATATATGTAATAATAATATAGTATGCGAAAACTACGACAAAACTTGGTAATACTTGAATGAAGGAAGTACTTCAAGTAGAAGAGTGAAATAAAATAAAATCAAATTTAAAACAAAAATTTTACTCTTCTCTGAATTGAGGACATTAAATTACGATTTAATTAAAAAAATAATTAAAAATTTGGTTCCTGATAGACTCTCAAACGGCTGAATGGATTTCGCTGAATTTAAAAATGGAATATTTCAAGTACTGTTGCAGATAGAGCCGATATTTGTATGTGTTTTCAATTATATTTTGTATGTTGATTTAATTTTTCAAATATTTTTTCTTTGTAATTTTGTGAAGATTTTCAGTTATTATAATGTAACTTCTGAACCTATGTCGTCCCCACTCCAAAATTTACACTATCGGTAGAGTACATATGGATCATTTTTAATAAAAAATTTAAGTAAAAAAATTATACCGATTCTGAGATATCGCAATTTATATTTTTGTTTCCGCGAAAAGTGTCCGAAAAAAAATTTTAAAATAAATTTTTTATTTCTTATGAAAAGTACGCGGAAAATGCTTTAAGAAACGATATATTCTATTTTCAACGTCTTATGCCTTTTAGCACCAAAATTAACTTGAAAATCCCATTACAGAGGCAAAAAATCGATTTTTCTGAACTTTGACCTCGTCCCTGCCTCTAATTTTCATTTAATTTTTTTAATATTGTGGGTCATTACTCCCACATACTAGGGCAACATTTTCTGAGAATTTGAGAAAGATCTAATTTTTGGCCTGTGACGGTTGAGAAAGACCTACCCATATATGTGAGTTACATCTAAATCTGCACAATTTTCTAAAAACTCGGCTCTATTCGGCAATGTTGGTCCATAGATCAAGAAACTCTACCATGCTAAATTATAAAACAATTTGACGTAAAATACTGGTTCTATAGGGCTTAAGGGCTAAATCTGACAAAACATGGGGCTATAGCTACATCTGAACCAATTTCCTTCAAATTTAGCCATTTTTGTCCATAGCTCATGAAACTCCACCAAGTTGAATTTCAAAACGATTGGATTTAAACTTCAGCTTCTACAGGGCTAAAGGGCCAAATCGGACGAAACATATGTATGGGGCCCATAGCTAAATCAGAACCCATTTTCTTCAAATTGAGAAAAGTTATTCCATACATAATTAAACTCTAACATGCTAAATTTCAAAACATCTGGGTGTAAAATACAGTTTCTATAGGGCTAATGGGCCAAATCGGACGAAATATATATATGGGGGCTATAGCTAAATCTGAATCGATTTCCTTCAAATTTAACAATGTTAGTCCATGGCGCAAGAAACTCCACCATGTTAAATTTCAGAACGATTGGATTTCAACTACAGCTTCTATAGGGCTAAAGGGCCAATAAGCAGAATTGCCGCATTTGGGCGAATGATAATCCAAGAGTGATTGTTGAAAAACCAATGCACCCACTAAGAGTGACTGTATGGTGCGGTTTATGGGCTGGCGGCATCATCTGGCGGTATATTTTCCAAAATGAGGCAGTTACTGTGAATGGTGTACGCTATCGTGAGATGATAACGAACTTTTTATGGCCCGAATTGGAAGATATGGATGTGGACAATATGTGGTTTCAACAGGACGGTGCCACTTGCCACACAGCTAACAAAGCAATGGCTCTTTTGCGCAACAAATTCAATGGCCGTGTTATCTCACGTCGTGGCGATGTCAATTGGCCGCCAAGATAATGTGATTTGACACCGTTGGACTTCTATCTTTTGGGGTCATTTATGCCTCAGCGTCATCGAAAATTTGAACAATCGGATGGAGGTGTGCCGCCGAGGTCGCGGCTGCCATTTGGCCGATATTTTGTTCCATACATAATTGAACCATACCAATATTATCATAAAACCAGTAAGGAAAGGCAGAAAGTCGGGCGGGGCCGACTATATAATACCCTACACCTCCCTAACAATGCGATAAGGGTTATTGCGATAATAATTTGGAATAATTGATAAATGGGTAAGAACATATATATGCTGATATATCTAATTCTGAACCGATAATCGCTAAATTAAGCAATATTCGTTCCTAAATTGAGAAACATCTTTCTGGAGAATTTTGTAATGATCGGAAGTAAAGTACAACTTCTATAGCGCTTTGTAACCAAATCAGGAGGAACATATATATGGAGCTTATATATAAATCTGAATCGATTTTCCCTGAATACTCATTCATGTAAAATAGAAACCTCTTTCTGTCGAATTTCGTACTGATCGGATATAAAATACAGTTTCTACAGCTATTGAATTTCAAATCGGGGGTAACATATATATGGGGGCTATATCTAAATCTGAACCGATTTTCTCCGAATTTGGCAGTATTCCTTCATGTAATAAGAAACCTCTTTCTGCCGAATTTCGTACTGATTGGATATAAAATACAGTTTCTACAGCGCTTACATGTCAAATCGGGTGCAACATATATATGGGGGCTATATATAAATCTGAACCGATTTCTCCCAAATTTTGTATTGTATCTAAGTGTATCACGAGACTACTCTCTGTCAATTTTTGTACAAATCGGTTACAAAATGTTGCTTATACAGTGCATATATGCCAATTCGGAGGTACATATATATGGGAGCTATATGTAAATCTGAACCGATTTTAACCAAATTCAATAGGATCGTTCTTGGGCCTAAAAAAAGATATGTGCAAAGTTTCGTTGAGATCGGACCATAATTGCGACCTGTACTTTGATTACAAGAATACGTCTACAGACGGACAGACAGACAGACAGACGGACAGACAGACGGACATTGGTAAATCGACTCAGAAAGTGATTACAAGTCGATCGGTATAATAAACAATGGGTCTATCTCTTCTCCTTTTGGGTGTTACAAACAAACGCACAAAGTCATAATACCCTGTACCACAGTGTGGTGTAGGGTATAAAAAGAAATGACAGTAATTTCCTAACTAATTTGTGTTTTATTCAAAATCAACATCGGCCCTTCAAATTTACTTTATGGTTACAAATTTCATTAGTTTTACAGCACTAATTTTTAATTTATAAATATTCCAATTCATAAATGGGTGTCAATCCATCAATACAAATTATAGTTAAGAATATTTATACCATTTACATTTTAATTGAATTTTGCAACAGGGGTTTCCAATAAGAGTTGTTATTTTGAATCACCCGGTATTCGGTAGCTGTCACTTTTGAAGCTTTTATTCTTTGACATTTGACAAGTAGAAACTACGCCATAAATGGAACGATACACGATTCAACAACGCATTGAAATTATAAAAATTCACTACAAAAATGGTGAAAAGCTTGCTGTCACAGTTCGCAAAACTAAAGCATTTTTGGGTTGTCGTAAAGCACCTTGTCGGATCGCAATACAAAAATTGGTGGAAAAATTGAAGCTGTTGGGACAAGTTAGTGATGTGAAGAATAAAACCCGCTCAAGAACAACTGAAAATATTGCTGCTGTAGCCCAAAGTGTTGAAGAAAACTCAGGTTAGTCCATTCCTCGTCGTTCTTTGGAATTGGGCATTCCACAAACGTTATTACACCGTATCTTGCATAAAGACTTGTGTCTTATAAGGCTTATAAAGTTCAGTTAACACAAGAACTTAAGCCGGCCGATCATCAACAACGTCGTGTCTTTGCTGATTGGGTCCTTGAAATGCATGAAAAGGATCCGGAATTCCATCGAAAAATCATCTTAACTGATGAGGCCTATTTCCACCTCGGTGGCTACGTCAACAAGCAAAATTGTCGCACCTGGGGCTCGGAAAACCCAAGAGTTATTGTTGAGAAGCCTCTCCATCCTCAACGTGTGATTGTTTGGGGCGGTTTATTGGACTTTGCGTTTTCGAAAATGAGGTTGGATCAACAGTTACGGTGAAAGAATTGCGCTATCGAGAGATGATTAATGATTTTTTATGGTCGGAGTTGGATGGTATTGATCTGGACAACGTTTACTTTCAATAAGACGGCGCTACGTGCCACATAAGCAACGAAACCATTGCTTTGTTACGGGAAAAGTTTCCGGACCGTGTTATCTCTCGAAGAGGTGATCACAATTGGCCACCGAGATCTTGCGATTTAACACCTTACGACTTCTTTCTTTGAGGCCACGTGAAAGATAACGTCTACGCCAACAGCCCAGCGTCGATTCAAGACCTCAAAGATAGAATTCGTGAGGCTATCGAGGACATAGGGCAGTCACTTTGCGATTTGGTTATGGAAAATTTCATGAAAGGGATATGGTCCTGTAGGCGTGGTCGTGGTGGCCATTTGGCTGATGTTGTTTTTCATTATTAACGGCATACCTTCCTCTTTATTATGAAATAAACATCCAATCATTTATCTCAAAAAATGGCATTTTTCTTTGAATACCAAAATAACACCTCTTGTTGGAAACCCCTTTACTTGCAGGACGTTTTTAAACAAGAAATTAGCCGTATCGGTAAATGTTTTGATAATAGCTCCTCTAATTGTTTTTGAGCCATAAAAATAATGTTTCTAAGTTATTTTACATAACGTTTGCTGTTTGTATTTTGTCGTTGTAATTTCGTTTGTTTATGTTTCGGTCCTTAAATCGTTATTGATTTGTTAATGTATTTTAGTTTGAAATGGAATTTATTACCCAAATCGGTTCATATTTTTATAGTCCCCATATAGAGGTCACTCTAAAATATCGCTCTCATGCATATAGTCTACCTCTGGTACATCTGATAAAAGATTAGATGAGATAGATTACTCAGACTACATATGTATTCCACATACTGAGTTATTCGAACATCAATGAGCTCAGTGAAAATGATGAATGATCATAAATATTATTTGCAACAATGTTGCAAAATCTACACACATTTATTATTCGTGTTTTTATTTAAATCTTTTAGTTCCCACACAAAACGGATTTGTCAAATGAATTGCTTCAAAATGGGTGTGTATTCCTTCTTTATGAAAAGAAGAAAAACAAATAATAATAGTGGTAAGTGCATGGATTGCATTCCATTCTATAACTAGAACATTTTTGAAGCGGAAAAGCAGCCAACCATGAAGCTATATGTTTTTGTTTGTAGCAAATTGTTTTACAACTATAACTAAAGCTGCGAAGTTTCAGACAAATTCTTTAAAAAAAGTATTAAATGTGGTTTAACCAAAGATATTTAAGAGCGATCTCTATAATGAGACTATATCAAAATATAGACCGATATTGTAGTCAATTTTCGTTGTGCACGTATTTGTGTATGTGTATAAATATAAGGGGTCTTTTCAATAAAAACGATGAATATTGAAATTCTCGGGGCTACGTGCATTCGATTATTGATTTTTATGTTGGCACACTTGTCTCTAACATATGTTCTGAGTTGAGTTGGTTTGTGTTTAGTTTAGTTTGTTTGTGAGGTACATAACAGTTTAACGGTTTTTTGCCTGTTCGGCGATTTTCTCCTGGGGGAAAAATGGATCAAAGAATTTGCATCAAATTTTGTGTAAAAAATTGAATAAAGTGGTCAAAAGTACTTGAAATGTTGAAAGTGGCATATGGTGATTGTACGCTGAGTCAGAAAAATTTTTACAAGCGGTACAAGCTTTTCAAGGATGTTCGAGAAGACGACGCTCGTCTTGGAAGATCCATCACACCAAAAACCGATGAAATGTTGAGAAAGTGAAGAAAATTGTTATAGTGAATCGTCGAATAGAGAAGTTGCAGAGGATGCCGGCATCATGGTTGGCTCCCGCAGTGAATTTTTTTCGGAAATTTTGGACATGAATCGTGTGGCCACGAAGTTTATTCCCAAATTGCTTAATTTTGAACAAAAAACTCGTCGCATGTTTGTCCAGTTCTCAAAATTGAAGAGACCCATGAAAGGATGGCGTTTTGCGACGACTGAAAAGATAAAAACCGAATCGCCGAACATGCAAAATAAGCCCAACTGTTATGTCTTATTTATTTTCTGTATACGAATTACAATTCAAAATAAATTGTTGTCTTAATTTTACGGACCAGGGAACCATGTGGCTAGATTTTGCAGCGACAGACCAGAACCTCTGGTAGGAAACGAACCCACAAACTCATAGGGGAGCACGGTACCAACTCACCTATTGGGGCGCTCATAACTGTTATGTCTCTCACAAACAAACACGACTATACACAAACAAACTCAACTAAGAACATATGTTCGTGACAAGTGTACCAACATTAAAAGACATTAATAGAATATAGCCCGAGAAATTTCAAAATTCACCTTTTCTATTGAACAGACCTTGTATATATAGCATTGCTGGGTCTAAAGTGTTTTTATATTTTGTGTAAATTAACATGGCAAATATCCATACCTCCCTCGTATAGACAAAAAAACAAGTTCCCCGTCTAATATGCGTAACAATAAAGTTCTGCTCTATTATCTGTCGACCTAGTCATGCAAATCGTGCAGGCAACATTGCAGTAGGTCGCAGCAGTAGGCTCTACAAAACAAAGCACCCCTCCTCGGGCGGTTTAGAGCGGTCGTAACCATTACACGATTGTTTCAATATAATTTTTGCATATTTCACTAATACATTTTCGTATATTCCCCTCAACAAATGACCACCATAAAACCTTAAAGCCTTTTTGTGTGGACCATATTTTTTAAGATTTTTTGTTATTACTATTTTTTTCGGTTGCACATACGCAATTTACAGCAGCCGCCAATTTTCCTTAGCATATATTCAAGCTGTTAAGTGTCTAGCTGAATGCAATTTGACGCTAATTGAAAAAGTTTTGCGGGGTTTTTTATTGATTGTTTTTGGAATTTTGACTGAAATCTGCGCGTGAGTGTGTGTGTATTGGTGGGTTAGTGGGCTTAAATAATCGGTTGCATCATTAAACCAAAAATAAGCGAGAGAGAGAGGTGAGTGAAAACTGGAAAATTTCAAAATGTGTTTCCATTCAATCATAAGTTCCATTTTTTAAAAGCTACAATTTCCTGCTTTGCCATAGATCGCACATGAAATTGTAATAGGCACGCGGTCGTTAATAGTCCGTCCGTCTGTCTGTCCCTCTTATGAATGCATTTACGCATGTCTCTTAAGTCTTTTGATTTAATTGCTTAATTTTTTTCTTAGGTTTTTTTGTGCAGCAAACACGACATCGTGGAGTTTCCATTGATATCAATTATTTCTGTATTAGATAAAATGTAATTGATTTACTTTAATATACTTGAGAAATCGCTAAAATGTGTAATAAATCAATAATTCTCTGATAAATGAATTGGTTCATTAATGTAGTGATTGTAATGGCGAGAATAAGATTAGGTGTTTTATTACACTTGCTGATATGCGTAGATTTGCATCTGGAGCACGAGCCTAATATATGATATAAATTGCAAAATACAAAACTCACCATGCATGAGCATACTGAAACGGAAATTCTGCTACAGTAGAAATCAATTTCAAAACTATCAGAATTTATGCTCTGTTTTTAAGATGCTTAAAAAAATAAAATTTCGTTGAAATAATATTTATAGAAAATCCATAAAAAATTTATTTTTCTAGAAAATTTTGTTGAAATTGCATTTTTCCAAAAATTTCTTTGAAATTTCATTTTTTAATTTTCGTAGAAAATATCGTTTAAGTCGCATTTTTCTAGAAAATTTTATTGAAGTTGCATTTTTCTACAAATTTCAAATTGTATTTTTCCTCAGAATTGCATTTTTTGGGGAAATTTCGTTGGAAATGTATTTTTCTACCATTTCCTTGAAATGACATTTCTTGAGAAAATTTGTTTGAAATTAAATTTTTCAGCTAAATCGTTTTCTAGAACATCCGTTAAAATTGAATTTTTCTAGAAAACTATGTTGAAATTACGTTTTGCTAAAAAATTTAAATTTCCAAATTGTATTTTAAAAATTTCATCGAAATTGTATTTTTCTTGAAAATGTCGTCAAAATTGCATTTTTCTACAAAATTTTATTGGAATTGCATTTCTCTAGAAAATTTTGGTTTAAATTTAATTTTTTTGCAAAATCGTTTTTTGAACATTAGTCAAAATTAAAAACAGATTTTCAAACTATAGTAAAATTTCAAGGTTTTCTTGAAAATTTCGTCAAAATTTCTTTTTACCACAAAATTTTGTTTTTCTACAAAATTTCATTCGAATTCGAATCATTTCCCTAAAATATTTGTTAAATTTTCATTTTACTACAAAATTCCACCAAAACATTACATTTTCTAGAAAATTAATTTTCCTAGAAAATATCGTTTAAATCGCATGTTTCTAGAAAATTCTATTGAAGTTGCATTTTTCTACAAAATTTCGAATTGTATTTTTTCTCAGAATTGCATTTTTTCGGAAAAATTTTGTTGTAAATATATTTTTCTAGAAAAATCTTTGAAAGTTCATTTCTTCAGAAAAAATGTTTGAAATTTAATTTTTCTGCAAAATTGTTTTCTAGAAAATCAGTTAAAATTAAATTTTTCTAGAAAACAATGTTGAAATTAAATTTTTCTAAAAAAATTAAAATTTTTCAACTGGGTTTTAAAAATTTCTTCGAAAAATTAAATTTAGAAGAAATTTTCCAAAATATAAAATTTTTAGAAATTTTCCTGAAAATGGAATTATGACAAAATTTTCTGGAAAAACGACATTTTCAAAAAAAAGTATTGTGACAAAATTTTAAAGTATAATTCAATTTTATAGAATTATGACAACATTTTCTGGAAAAACGACATTTTCAAAAAAAAATATTGTGACAAAATTTTAAAGTAAAATTCAATTTTATAGAAAAATTTCATTTTTCTACAAATTCCTCCAAAACATTGAATTGAACCGCTGAAGAATATTTTCAGGAAAGAAATCTTCCAAGCAAAAAGTTTTTTTAACAAAATTTTCTAGATAAAATGAAATTTTCAAAATATGCATTTTCGACAATATTTTCTAGAAAAATGGTAGGCCGAGTAAACTTTTATTTTAACGATTTTTTAGAAAAATTTTATTTTGTTGAAATTTTGTCCGGAAAAATTAAATTTTAAGACTTTTTTTTTTTATAAAGAAATTTTTGACGATATTTTCTATAAAGTAGTTTTTTTAACAAAATTTTCTAGATAAAACCGCTGAAGAATATTTTCAGGAAAGAAATCTTCCAAGCAAAAAGTTTTTTTAACAAAATTTTCTAGATAAAATGAAATTTTCAAAATATGCATTTTCGACAATATTTTCTAGAAAAATGGTAGGCCGAGTAAACTTTTATTTTAACGATTTTTTAGAAAAATTTTATTTTGTTGAAATTTTGTCCGGAAAAATTAAATTTTAAGACTTTTTTTTTTATAAAGAAATTTTTGACGATATTTTCTATAAAGTAGTTTTTTTTAACAAAATTTTCTAGATAAAACGAAATTTTCAAAACATACACTTTCCATATTTTCTAGATTATTTTAGAAAAATTCAATTTTCAACGAATTTTTTTAGTAAAAATTTATTTGGATGAAATTTTATAAAATACCAATTTTTATTTTTTTTTATAATCTGCAATTGTCGGGAAAAATGAAATTAAGACTTTTTTTAGAATTATACTATTTGGATGAAATTTTCTAGAAAAATAGTTTTTTAACATAATTTTCTAGATACTCGTAAAACGAAATTTTTAAAATATGCACTTTCGACGATATTTTTAGGTAATTGCTATTATGAGGATTTTTTTTTAGAAAAAATCTATTTTCAACGATTTTTTTTAGAAAAATTGTATTTTGATGAAATTTAGTAAAATACCAATCTTTAATTTGTTTATAAATCTGCTATAAAAAGGTCGATAATCGGATTAAAGGCCACTGATCGCATTAAAGGTCGATAACCGATTTTCGGATTAAATGCCACGGACCGGTTAAAGGTCGATGACCAGATTAATGAGCGATGACTGAATTAAAGGTCGATGAACAGATTAAAGGTCGATAAGCGGATTATGGGCCACGGATAAAAAGTTGATGACTAGTTAAAAGGATGGTGTCCCCTAAATAGTGGCAACTCCTCGGCCGATGAAGGATTTTTTTCTTTATGGAAAAATGCAAATTCAAAAATGTTCAAAGTAATCAATTTAAACATTTTTTTAGAATATAAATTTCAACAATTATTTTTAGAAAAATGCTATTTTGAAGAAATTTTTCAAAAATATAAACTTAGACATTTTTTTTTTAAAACTGCGATAAAAAGATCGATGATCGGTTTAAAGGTCGCTATCCGGATTAAATAAAGGTCGATGGTTGGTTTAAAGGCCAATGACCGAATTTAATTTTATCAAAATTACCAATATTTTATTAGACTAAGAACGGATAAAAGCTCGATGGCCGAATTAAATGACGTTTTAAATGTCGATAAGCGTTTTGTGGTTCACTGATCGGATTAAAAGTCGATGACCAGTTTAACGGACGAGGACCTCTGATTAGGGCCAGTGAATTAGCCAAAGAAAAATATTTTCTGGAAAAATGCAATTTCGAAAAAATTTTCTAGAAATATGCAATATCGAAGACATTTTCTAGAAATATGCAAATCTGACGAAATTTTCTAAAAAAAAATTCCAACAAAATACAACAAATACAATTTAGATGGAAATTTATAGAAACATTCAATATACAACGATTTTTCTAGAAAAATAGCAACATTGAAAAAAAATAAAATTTCGTTGGCATTTTCTAGAAAAAAAAATTCGAAAAAATTTTCCTAAATATCCAATTTGAAGAAATTTCCTGAAAAATGGAAATTATGACAAAATTTTCTGGAAAAACGACATTTTCGACAAAACTTTCAAAAAAACTATTGCGACAAAATTTTAAAGAAAAATTAAATTTTATAGAAAAATTAAATTTTCTACGAAGTTTTTTTTTAGAAATATTGCCACTTTTTTTTAAAAATAGTAATTTTGATTTTTTTATAAAACTGCAATTTCTCTCAAAATTTCAATGGAAATTAATTTCGAAAAAATAAAATTTAAAATTTATGGTAAGGTTAAATGATTTTTTTTGGAAAAATGCAATTTCGAAGACATTTTCTAGAAAAATTAAATGCCAATAATTTTCTGGATATATGCAATTAAAGTTCGATGGCCGGATTAAATACCTCTGACCAGATTAAAGAACAGTAGTCAATGGCCGTATTAAATGCTACTGAACGGCTTAAAGGTCGATGACCGAGTTAACGACCTTTGACCGAATCGATTAACGGATCAATGCTGGATAAACGGATTAGGGCCACTGCCCGAATTAAAGGTCATTGACTAAAATTTCGAAAAAATGCAATTTCGAAGAAATTTTCTAGAAATTTGAACGAAATTTTCTAGAAGCATGGAATTTTAACAAGATTTTCTAGAAAAAAAGAAATTTTCGACCAGATTTTCAAAATCTGCAATTTTGACAAAAAAATTTTAAAAAATTGTATTTCGAAAAATGACATTTTCTAGAAAAATGAAATTTCAAAGAAATTTTTCGACAGCATTTTAAAAAAGAATCTGTTGTGACAAAATTTTAAGATAAAATGCAATTCTGTAGAAAAATTAGAATTTTTGTAACTTTCACTTGTTTAAAAAAAAATAATTTTTTGATTTTAATTTTATTTTTTATAAAATTGTAATTTTTCGAAAAATGACATTTTCTAGAAAAATGAAATTTCAAAGAAATTTTTCGACAGCATTTTAAAAAAGAATCTGTTGTGACAAAATTTTAAAATAAAATGCAATTTTGTAGAAAAATTAGAATTTTTGTAACTTTCACTTGATTTAAAAAAAAAATAATTTTTTGATTTTAATTTTATTTTTTATAAAATTGTAATTTCTATTCAATTTTCAATGAAAATTAATTCCTACGAAGTTTTCTTTTTAACTTTTGCTAAATTTTTTTATAAAAATTAAATTTTGTTGAAATTTTCTATAAAAATTCAAATTTAATATTTATAATAAATATGCAATTTGGTGAAAGATGGATAAAAAAAATGTTAATTTAGGCAAGATTTTCAATAAAATTCAATTTCGACATATGTTATAAATGAATATTAAAAAAAAAAATCTTTTTTGATGAAATTCCGTACAAAATACAATTTTTGATAATGTTTTTATGAAACTGCAATATAATGGTAGATAATCGGATTAAATACCACTGATCAGATTAAAGGTCGATAACCAATGGTCGGATTAAATGCCGGCCTTTGACCGAAGTAAATGTCGATAAGCGGATTAGGGTCACTGTCCGTATTAAATGAAGGATATTTTCTGGAAAAATGCAATTTAGAAGAAATCTTCTAGAAATTTGTAATTTCAATGAAATATTCTAGAAACATTCAATTTTGTCATCATTTGTAGAAAAAACGAAATTGTCGATAAGATTTTCAACATCTGCAATTTTGACAAAAAAAAATTAAACAATAATATTTTGATAATATTAAATTTTCCAGAAAAATGGAATTATGACATATTCGACAAAATTAAAAAAAGGTGACAACATTTTTAAAAAAGAAATGCAATATTATAGAAAAATTAAATTTTAAATTGGTTTTCTAAATTTTTGCAACTTTCACTTGTTAAAAAAAAATAATTTTGATTGGGTTTTTGATATTAATGTGAGTTTATGTCGTAATTGTTTTAGATTTAGAACAACTACTCGTATATGTGTGCCTATTTTGCTTCACAAATATGATGTAGGTTATTATATTGTCGGCTCCGAACGAATTTGACCACTTTACTTGTATAGAAAAATATATCTCTCTATATAACAAATATCCAATAAAAGACTGTGCCAATAATTTGGCAGGCCCTTTTTGAACGAATATGGGCCAAATCGGTATTTCCGTATACATATACATCACACACACATTTCCTACGATTTGATTTTTTGCTCCATGGAAGTAATAAATATCAACCAAAAATATTCAAATCTATATATATAAAAATGGAAAAATGTTTGTATGTATGTATGTGTTTTATAGACGCTTAAACCACTTGAAAGCTATTTTGTCTGAGATGGTTTTGGAAAAAAAATTTTGCAAAAAGTGGGCGGCGCAAATGTGGGCGTGACAAATCGTTTGTTTTCAAAAATGGACGGGATCGGAAATCTAAATCTGGGGCAACGAAGTGGACCGGGTCCAGCTAGTAATCCTATACATCTTCATATCTTATTTACATAGGACAGTATTTAGTAAAGCCGGTACAAATTCCATTTTTCAAGAATTCAAACTTTAAGAACAGTCGTCTAGACGGGATAAAAAACTGCTAAAGATAGCATAAGTCTATTTCTGAAAAATTGTTTGAAGATTTTTAAAGCTGTTTCTTAAAACAGGCCTACACTACTTATTTATTTGGACTAATACCACTATCATATTACAAGGTCTTAAATAATGTATATTAATGTATTTCTTTTAAATCGTGTATTTTTCACATGTATACAAACTTATAAGTAATAGTGCAAATTACACACCAAATTCCCTTAAATCTCCACTATTAATTGAACATATTTGCAATTTGTTTGTTTAAATGCTTTCAATGTTTTTGTACAATCCCCATAAATACTTAACACAAACAACTAACAACAAAAAAAAACAACTGCAATTCAAAATAGGTGCAGTTGTATTTTGGTTCTAACAACCATTGTAGTGTTTATGTCAAATAAAGTACTTCACACCTTTTGCACAATGCACTGCTAAGCGACACCAATTAAAAGTGAACTGAAGTGAAACCAAAAGAACATAACCACTACCGAAAACAAAGCCCAAGACAATGTCATTTGACAAAAATACTTAAAATGGTACAAAACAAAAAATGAGAAACGAGCAAAAATATGTATTCGATACATTGACGCGAATTGTAATCGAATTTTATTGTTTAACTAATCAGGTGTTAAACTTTTAAAATAAATTCGAAAAACATCAATTTAGATTAATCAACAGTTTTATGCATTTATCAGCGATGTTTTTTACCCTTATAATGTTTCTGTTGTTGCCGCTTAAGCTTCCAATCACAAAAATTTTACTTTTATGTTAATGCCTTTGACGTTTGTTTTTTCTGAAATTAAATGTCAAAGCGATAAGAAATGCAAATTATTTCGAATAACCCATTGAGATGAACATTTTTAAGGTAAATCTCTGATGACGTTTTGTTCATTTTGGAATGGCAAAATTCTTCTGAGTCAAAAGGTGTGCAAAATTCCATTCCAAATATTAAAAAAAATTTAAATTTTATATTAAAAACACTTGTCAGATGAAAGGCATACACTATTCGTTTGATGTTGTCCTCAATTTTTAATAGACTGAATATTTTCAGGGGTAGTGATTAACATATGCCGAATAATTGATATTCAGTATCGCAAATTTATAACAGTTTTTAATAACGCCAATTAATTGCAGTAATTCGTCACAAGATATATCAATTACACTAGTTTACAGCCATTTTGTTCAAATTGTTTATAGCATCTTTCGGCGAATTTTGGGGCTTTAAACTCACTCATAAAGAAAGGTAAAAATCAGATTGTATGCTTATTCTGCTCTAATACGATGGTTAAAAGTATTCTGCTGCAGATTTTCTCTACAATATTTTCTCAACCATTCTGAGTTATGTGTCATTGTAAGTATGGTTTTGGAATGGTTAGCAAAAATAATAAAAAAAATTTAAATTCAAAATTTTTAAAAAGTTCACAAAAAGTAGAAAAAAATTTAAAAAAAATAGAATACAAAAGTTGCACGAATTTCTAATTTGAGTCAATTAATAATAAAGACATGATGATCATATTTATCATTCGTAGAAGGAAATCGCTATTCTTAGCCTTTCTGACCCTGCTCTAGAAAATATCATTGACAATTTAATATCTTTGAAAATTTAATAGAAATCGCAGTTTTATTAAAAAAAACAAAATGGGTATTTAAAATAAATCTTCGAAAATAGATTTTTACAAAAAAAAAATCCTTGAAAATTCCATTCTTCTATAAAATTGCATCTAAATTTTAGTTTTCTAAAAAATTTCGGCGAAATTGCTGTATTAAAAATTTTGTTTTTTTGTAGAAAATTTTGTCATAACTCTATTTTTCTAGAAAATTGCACATTTCCAGACAATTTATTAGAAGAATTTAATAGAATTTAGTTTTTCTAGAAAATTTCCTTCATCGGCATTCATAATAAAAATTATCAAAACTTAGTCGAAATAACATATGGGCAAGTACCAGAAACAGTGATTTATTTTTAGTTTTATAAATATATATAAAAAATGTATTTCGATGAACATTAATAAACACATTTTTATGTGTGTGAAAATAAATTCCCAATTTAACTAGCAGAGACACAAGCATCTCTTTTAACAGAACTCTGTAAATCAGTTGAGAGAGATCTTCAGAGGAGTAAACGTAACATTTTAATTAGTTATAGACTGACATAAATAGTTAAAACAATTAAAACAAAATATATTTCTGATTTTTTACAATCCTAAATTATGAAATTTTTATGGTTTCCCAGTTCATAATGAGTAGACTTACTCCGGAACAACGTTTGCAAATCGTGTAAATTTATTACCAAAATAATGGCTTGGTTCGCGCGACGCCCCGCGAAAATAACAAGAAAATTTTGTTCAACGATGAAGCTCACTTTTGGATGAATGAGTACTTTAATAAACAAAATTGTCGCATTTGCAGTAATGATAATCCACAAGCCATTGTTGAGACGCCGTTACATATACAAAAAGTCACTGTTTGGTGTGCTCTATGGGCAGAGGAAATCATTGGTCCATATTTCTTCAAAAATGAAGCTTGCCATAATGTTACAGTCTATGGGGAACGCTATAGAGCCATGAATAATGACTTTTCATGCCTGAATTGGAAGATGTTGATGTGTACGACCTATAAATGCTGCCTGCCTCCGAAGCCCATCCGCATCATCCAATAGAACGACCTTCCAGTTACAAGTTGACAGCCCGGGATTGCAAACCTTTAGCATCTTAGTTTCGTATTCCACATTGGCTGGTATAGCCGGAATCCATGTATGTGTCCTGCGCCGAATCGGGATGTCCTCCTTGTTGACAACATCCAGTGGTAGTATTCAACTGAGCGCATATTACTAAACCGTATTAGTTTAATGCGGTCCTGAGACCACTTGCGTTGACACAATCGGGAGCCGGACCCGGAAGCTCACCCTACTTATCTCTGAGGATGTTGCCGTCTTCCTCTTCCCTGTATTTTACATGCGATCAGTACAAAATTCGACAGAGAAAGGTTTCTTATTAAATGAATGAACACTGCCAAATTCGGTGAAAATCGGGTCAGATATAGATATAGCCCCCATATAGGTATCAAAGCGTTTAATACCCCAGATTTGGTATCAAAGCGTTATGGATGTTTCCTTCGATCATTGCAACATTTTGCAAAGCAAGTTTCTTAATTTAGGAACTAACACTGCTTAAATTGTGGATAATCGGTTCAGATTTAGGTATAGGCACATATATCGATACCTCCATTCTAAACTATGATAAGTGCAAAAAGATAGTTTTTCAGGAGAGGCGATCAAAGTTTGATGATTTTTTTTAAATTTGTGTGTAATTCCTTTACAATGCAAATCGACTGATCTGTAATGTTTTGTGAATAACTTTTAATTGTGTTGACGGATAAACACCAAATTTTGACTGAATATAATTTGGAATATTTAGAAATTAAAAATGCAATGTCCCTAAAAACATGATAAGTCGACTTAGCATGTTTTAGAATGGAGGTATCGATATAAAGGGTGGGCCACTTAAGTTTGAATCGGCTATAAACAAAGTACTGATAATTTCTTAAAATTTCTGGTT
This sequence comes from Eudasyphora cyanicolor, assembly GCA_963930755.1. Taxonomy (NCBI): domain Eukaryota; kingdom Metazoa; phylum Arthropoda; class Insecta; order Diptera; family Muscidae; genus Eudasyphora; species Eudasyphora cyanicolor. Next base: position 206,932,020 of record OZ005737.1, on the reverse strand, counting down.
TTATTGGAAAGGTTGAACTTTATCATCCATTAATGGAAAACCATACCATTCATATGACTACCACGACTGGCTCGGCAAAAGATAATTTTAGGGATGGACACAGGTACGGGTGGGCCATTTAAAATTTTTAAATTGAATCGCCTATAAAAAAAGTACTGATAATTTTTTCAAATTTCTGGTTTTATTGGAAAGTTTGAACTTTTTCATTTAATAATGGAGCACAATATCATTCATATGGTTGAATCGGCAATCAAACCTCATCCGATCAACCCAATTTTTCAGTATATTTTCGATTGTTTTGGTCGAATCTCTTCAATGGCAAATTCGATTTTATGTTTCAAAGCTTCAACTGTCTCTGGATGCTTTTCGTAACATTTATCCTTAATGACTCCCAACAGAAAATTATCAAAAGGGCTCAAATCACAAGTCAAAGTAATTGGTAGTTCAAAGTTTAAATGGCCCACCCTTACTATGTTCCTGCCTATTTAGTCTTAAAGCGCTATTGAGCTTGTATTTTATGTCCTATCTTTATATTTTTTTTTTGGCAGAAATGAGGATTTTGATCCAAGTTGATGCAAATTTGTTTAGATTATGTATAGTCCAATATAAAGGGGGGTTAAATTGTAAGGGCCGATATTGAATGTGAACCAGACTAACTCAATTTGAACCATGGAAAGATACACAATCGAGAAACGCGTTAAAGTTTTTTAAGCCTTTTACGAAAATGGGCGTTCAAATCAAAATGCATTTCGTGCACTTCGTGATGTTTTTTTGATCAGCATAATCGTCCAAATGTGCCCACAATCGGGAGAACTATGCGCAAAATTTCAGCAAACCGGGTCTGTAGGAGATGTGAAAACACCTTTGCATGCTCTCCCAGTTCGTTTGGTGCGGTCAGGCAGTTACTGTGAATGTACGAACTTTTTATGGCCCGAATTGGAAGGTATGGATGTGGACACTATGTGGTTTCAACAGGACGGTGCCACTTGCAACACAGCTAACGAAACAATGGCTCTTTTGCGCAACAAATTCAATGGCCGTGTTGTCTCACGTCGTGGCGATGTCAATTGGCCGCCAAGATCATGTGATTTGACACCGTTGGACTTCTTTCTTTGGGGTTATTTGAAAGAAAAGGTGTACGTCGATTAACCAGCAACAATTCAAGAGCTAAAGGATGAGATAATTCGGCACATTAACGGCATAGAACCTCAATTATGCCTGAGCGTCATCGAAAATTTGGACCATCGGATGGAGGTGTGCCGCCGAGGTCGCGGCGGACATTTGGCCGATGATTTGTTCCATACATAATTGAACCATACCAATATTATCATAATAAAAAGAAATTACAATAATTTCCTAAATAATTTGTGTTTTATTCAAAATCAACATCGGCCCTTAAAATTTAACCACCCTTTATTTGTGCCTTCTGATTATTGATCTATGAGTAAATACTGCGCACATTACGATTATTTTTTCAGATCTAGTTTATTATGATGAACATCTTCATTTTAACGTAACCAATAATTCGAAATTATTATCGGAAAGCCCATTTTCGCATTGTTAGGGAGGTGTAGGGTATTATATAGTCGGCCCCGCCCGACTTTTATGTCTTTCCTTACTGGTTTTCATTTAAAAATAAATTCGAAATCGCATTTTTATACAAGTAATTCAAAATTGGTATTTTTAAAAAATTTCGTCAAAATTAAATTTTTCTAAAAAAATCCTTGAAAATTTCATTTTTGTAAAAAAAATCTTTGAAAATTGAATTTTTCTATAAAATTTCTTCGAAATTGAATTTTTCAAAAAATGTCGTCTAAATTGGATTTTTGAAAATTTTGTTTTCTGTAAAAAACTATATCGTAATTCTATTTTTCTAGAAAATGTCGTCAAAATTGCATATTTCCAAAAAAATTATTTCAAATTCCATTTTTAGGGAAATTGCATTTTCCAGAAAATGTCCTTAATCGGCATTCATAATAAAAATTTTCAAAATTGTCTACTGTGTGATCCTTATATATTATCATTTTTAAATCTTCAATAGTTATAGAAAATCGACAGTAGATACGAATTTCCTCAGAATCTTCCAATCATATCTTTTGAGATAAGACATATATGGTACTGAGTCGGACCCGAAGCTTCGGGATCTTGTATGTGCGAAAGCTGGGCTTTGGTACAAAAAATGTTCCATATCTTCAATTTTTTCCCATTTGGCAATATCTGTTCGTCCTATGCAGTGCAGATGTGTCCTGTTAGAACATTCAACATATATTAATCTCGATCTTTCTTGGTCTCAGTAGACTACTTGTTTTCTTCTCTTTTGGGTAATCACACAGCCTCTTTGCCAAAAATGTTTAACTTCTAATTCGTGGCACCGACCGGTCTCGAATTTCCCAAGGTTACTTCTTGAAGTTCTCTGCCCTTTAAGGCTAAGCAGTTTACCCGTTAATTTCCAATCACTCCACCATGTCCCGATTCACAAAATATATTGCTTTGGTCTGTGAAGATGCTAGCGTCTTTAGGCTTTGAGGTAGTGCAGAGTTAGTTCACACACTCCCTGATTGAATAGAATGACAGGGTTTTAATTTCAATAACGAAAGTTTAACTAAAATTTTTAGTTTATTATTATCTCGGCATAGTAAAGGTCTGAGAAAAAAATAATTCATAAGAATAACAAATTTTGAGTTTTACCACCTAGTGTTACAATCCGCCTTTAAGTTCTAGCATTTTTTCAAATTTAGCCTATATTTTTTTTTTTATTTATCTACTTTGGTACTATTAACATAATGCATTGTTTTGACTTCCAAAATAGTCATTAAATTTTATTTGATTTACTTCATACAATCATCAGCAGGGTACGTACGACTATTAATGAATGCTCGAACTTTTGATTTCTCACATTGATAAGATACATTTAAAATCAAAAACAATCGCAACTTGTTCGTTACCACCAAATCCAAGTGAGCGGTCAGAGGTCATAGCATTCGAAAAAGGGCCTCAAAAACGAAATCACGTTTTCCACAACTCCTTAATGGTGTTTTGGTGCACAGAAATAGAAACAGAAACAATAAATCGTTAACCGAAAATCGGTTTATTTCATATTGTCGGTTGGCGATAAACTACAATTATATACGGCTATTATACTATGAGTATTTATCTAATAAATATCTATAAAATATATTTGAAAATAAAAGAACAACAACATCAACACAATAATATAAGATTTAACAATGATTATCGTAAATCACTCCACAAAAGATCGTTGGGACGAATGTTGAGCGGTGATTTATTGGCAAAACCTGCGGCAGCCAATGACGATTGGACAATGTTTTTCAAACAAAATTGTAGTCAAAGGAAAATCCTCTGTTGAAGAGAAAAAACTTCAAAATGTTAAACATTTTTTTGTATGTTAGCGACACGCATAGATCTTTTTTGGACTCCTCAACATTTTTCCCATTTTTGTTTAATAAAATTAAATCATTTTCTTGAAACTTTGTGATTTTATGGATTCATGCTTTGCCCGTGAATGGTGATGGAAGGTACGAGTCGAATGCAGTTATGTAGTTAGTGCCAAGGCATTGGTGGCGGCGCACCGAAACTTTGGCGGCTGCGCAGTTATGGTCAATGGAAATAAATGAATGGTATTGTAATAAAAGCACTTCGTGATAGGCCATAACGAACCAAGAGACTAGTGGAGCTGGTAACATACACAATTGGGCCTTAAACTACTGTCGGTGGTGACTGTGCAGAGCCCACCGGACAAGTTCGATGCAACTTCTCTTCAAAGGAAAAAAAAAACAAAAACTAATACGTCAGTATGGAAGTGACGGTTGGTGTGAATTTGTTACGACCTAACTTTGTGGATGGAATTAATTAATTGGTGTGGCTTTTACAGTTTTAACAGCCTACTATTAAAATTTTTCGCAAAGATCTTATATTAAGTTTTTTTCTTGAGATATTTAGCCAAACATTCACTCGTTAAACTCTAAAATCAAAAAATACCCCTAATCACATTTAATTTTTATACCCTACACCACACTGTGGTACAGGGTATTATAACTTTGTGCATTTGTTTGTAACACCCAAAAGGAGAAGATATAGACCCATCGTTTATTATACCGATCGACTTAGAATCACTTTCTGAGTTGATTTAGCTATGTCCGTCTGTCCGTCTGTCTGTCTGTCTGTCTGTCTGTCCGTCTGTCTGTCTGTCCGTCTGTCTGTCTGTGCATGTATTCTTGTAATCAAAGTACAGGTCGCAATTATGGTCCGATCTTGACGAAACTTTACACATATCTTTTTTTTGGCCCAAGGACGATCCCTATTGAATTTGGTTAAAATCGGTTCAGATTTAGATATAGCCCCCATATATATGTTAGCCCCGATTTGACATGTAAGCGCTGTAAAAACTTTATGTTATATCCGATCAGTATGAAATTCGGCAGAAAGAGGTTTCTTATTATATGAATGAACACTGTTAAATTTGGAGGAAATCGGTTCAGATTTAGATATAGCCCCCATATATACGTTACCCCCGATTTGACATGTAAGCGCTGTAAAAATGTTATTTTATATCCGATCAGTGCGAAATTCGGCAGAAAGAGGTTTCTTATTACATGAAGGAATACTGCCAAATTCGGAGAAAATCGGTTCGGATTTAGATATAGCCCCCATATATATCTTACCCCCGATTTCACATGTAAGCGCTGTAAAAACTGTATTTTATATCACATCAGTATGAAATTCGTCTGAAAGAGGTTTCCTATTATATGAATGAACACTTTTAAATTTGGAAGAAATCGGTTCAGATTAAGATATAGCCCCCATATATACGTTACCCCCGATTTGATATGTGAGCGCTGTAAAAATGTTATTTTATATCCGATCAGTGCGAAAGTCGGCAAAAAGAGGTTTCTTTCTACATGAAGGAATACTGCCAAATTCGGAGAAACTCGGTTTAGATTTAGATATAACACCCATATATATGTTACCCCCGATTTGACCTGTAAGCGGAGGTCGGAGAAAATCGGTTCAGACTTAGATATAGCTCCCATATATATGTTACCCCCGATTTGACATGTAAGCGCTGTAGAGACTGTATTTTATATCCGATCAGTACGAAATTCGACAGAAGGAGGTCTTTTTACATGAATGAGTATTCAGGGAAGATCGGTTCAGATTTATATTAAAGCTCCATATATATGTTCCTCCTGATTTGGTATCAAACCGCTATAGAAGTTGTATTTTACTTCCGATCATTAAAATTTTCCAGAAAGATGTTTCTCAATTTAGGAACGAATATTGCTTAATTTAGCGATTATCGTTTCAGAATTAGATAATATGTTTCAACTCATTTACCAACTATTCCAAATTATTATGGCAATGACCCTTATTGCATTGTTAGGGAGGTGTAGGGTATTATATAGTCGGCCCCGCCCGACTTTCTGCCTTTCCTTACTGGTTTCTTATAAATATTTCCGAATAAAATTTAAAGCACTCAAAAAAAACTTGAATCGAACATGCAGGGGATTCCACTTAAAATTATACAAATTGTTGGATTTTTTAATTTGTCTATGAAATTTAAAAAAGAAGTAGGAAAAACTAAATTCGCATGAAGCCCCGACGAGAAGGTGGTCCATTACAAAAGCATAAGCGTGATGGGTTCACTGAGAAGAGACCGCTGCACAGAGTGTGGCTTTTATATGAAAACTACCAGTAACTTTTACTTGCCTTTTCATTGGTGTTTGTGAATTGTGACATATAAAGGTTGGTTAAATTGTAAGGGCCGATGTTGAATGTGAACCATGGAAAGACACACAATCGAGTAAAGCGTTAACGAAAATTGGCATTCAAATCAAAATGCAATTCGTCCACTTCGTGATCTTTTTTTGATCAGCATAATCGATCAAATATGTCCACAATCGGGAGAATTTTGCGCAAATTTCAGTAAACAGGGTCTGTAGGAGATGTGAAAACACCTGTGCATGCTCGCCCAGTTCGTTTGGTGCGGCTTATGGGCTGGCGACGTCATCAGGCCATACTTCTTCGAAATGAGGCCGGTCAGGCAATTACTGTGAATGGTCTTCGCTATCGTGAGATGATAACGAACTTTTTATGGCCCGAATTGGAAGATATGGATGTGGACAATATGTGGTTTCAACAGGACGGTGCCACTTGCCACACAGCTAACGTAACAATGGCTCTTTTGCGCAACAAATTTAATGGCCGTGTTATCTCACGTCGTGGCGATGTCAATTGGCCGCCCAGATCATGCGATTTGACTCCGTTGGATATCTTTCTTTCAAGAGCTAAATGATGAGATAATTCGGCACATTAACGGCATAGAACCTCAATTATGCCTCAGCGTCATCGAAAATTTGGACCACCGGATGGAGGTGTGCCGCAGAGGTCGCGGCAGCCATTTGGCCGATATTTTGTTCCATACATAATTGAACCGTACCAATATTATCATAATAAAAAGAAATGACAATAATTTCCTAAATTATTTGTGTTTTATTCAACATTATCATCGGCCCTTAAAATTTAACCACCCTTTATAATTACGTGTCTAAAATAATAGCTACCTAAACGTTCAATGTCAGACAGCCTTACAATTAAGAGTTTATTATTCAACCGTTGAATATCTATAACTGACCCAACTGGTCCCTTACTAAGGAGTAGATAACCCAACTAATCGTCTAGTAAAGAGTGGATAAACAAATTTGTAGTCAACGAAGGCATAGATAACCCAAATAACCCTATACTAAGGAGTAGATAATCCAACTCGTCGTTTATTAAGGAGTATATAACCCAATTTGATGTCTACTAAGGAGCAGATAACCAAACTAGCCACCTAATAAGGAGTAGATAACTCAAATGTGCCTCTGCTGAGGAGTATGTAACCCGATTTGTTGCAAACTTAGTTATATATTACCCAACTGGCCCTCTAATCAGGTGTAGAAAATCCAAATTATCATCAACTAAAGAGTAGATAACCCAAGAAGTGGACTTCTAAAGAATATATACCCAAATCTTTGTTTACTTTGGATAAGATAATGCAATTTTTCGTCAACTAAGGAGTAGATAAGGCTGTACTATGGATGAGATAATCCAATTTGTCTTTAAATAAAGAGTGCATAACCCAACATATCGTCTGTTACGGATTAGACAACTCAGCTGGTCGTCTTCTAAAGAGTACAAAACCCAATGTGTCGTCAACTAAGGCGTTGATAACCGAAGTGTCCTTCTACAAATGTGTACACACTGAGTAATATTTAACCCAACTGGTTGTCTACTAAGGAGTAGATCACCCAAACGGTCGTCAAATAAGACACGGGGCAAAATCTCCTTTTTTGATATGTTTGAATCGACAGAAAGTATATTTGGAACACAATTTTTTTAATATTATATAGTACTGAGCAAATAAATTTTATTTGAAAATCAATAAAATTTAAATGGAATGCATATATTAATATATTACAACAAAATATATCTGCAAACTAATATTGTCAAATAAAATTCAAATAACATTTTTTAGGAATTTCTCCAAATATATTTTGTTTAAAAAAAACTTTTCAAAACGTTGCAGATTTTTCAAACCTCATTTTTCCAAATTTATAATATTTGTCTATGCCAAATATAATGAGTGAACTCTAAACATATATATATATATATTTCAAGTAGAATATGTTTGGGACAATATATTACAGAAGCCTTTTTTGTTCAGCGTGTAGATACCCGACTGGTCCTCTAATAAGGAGGAGATAACTCAACTGATCATTTAAATAATCCAACTTCTCGTCTATTGAGGAGTAGATAACTGATCTAACTGATCGTCTACTAAGTAGTAGATTTTTCTGAGATAGTCGTAACGGGTTTTCCAACAAGAGGTGTTATTTTGAATCACCCTGTATTTCGGTAGCAGTCACTTTTGAAGCTTTTGTTCTTTGACACTTGACAAGTAGAAACTACGCCATTACTAAAAATGGAACGATACACGATTCAACAACGCATTCAAATTATTAAAACTCACTACAAAAATGGTAAAAATCTTGCAGTCACAGTTCGCCACACTAAAGCATTTTTGGGTCGTCGTGAAGCACCTTGTCGGACCGCAATACAGAAATTGGTGGAAAAATTCGAGCTGTTGGGACAATTTAGTGACCAAGAACAACTGAGAATATTGCTGCTGTAGCCCAAAGTGTTGAAGAAAACCAAGGTTTATCCATTCCTCGTCGTTCTTTGGAATTGGGCATTCCACAAACGTCATTACACCGTATCTTGCATAAAGACTTGGGTCTTAAGGCTTATAAAGTTCAGTTAACACAAGAACTCAAGCCGGCCGATCATCAACAACGTCGTGTCTTTGCTGATTGGGTCCTTGAAATGCATGAAAATGATCCGGAATTCCATCGAAAAATCATCTTGACTGATGAGGCCCATTTCCACCTCTGTGGCTACGTCAACAAGCAAAATTGTCGCATCTGGGGCTCGGAAAACCCAAGAGTTATTGTTGAGAAGCCTCTCCATCCCCAACGTGTGACTGTTTTGTGCGGTTTATGGTCCGGCGGGGTCATTGGACCTTACTTTTTCGAAAATGAGGTTGGATCAACAGTTACGGTGAATGGATTGTGCTATCGAGAGATGATTAATTTTTTTTTACGGTCGGAGTTGGATGGTTTTGATCTGGATAACGTTTACTTTCAACAAGACGGCGCTACGTGCCACACAAGCAACGAAACCATTGCTCTGTTACGGAAAAAGTTTCCGGACCGTGTTATCTCTCAAAGAGGTGATCACAATTGACCACCGATATCGATAACACCTTGCGACTTCATCCTTTGGGGCCACGTGAAAGATAAGGTCTACGTCAACAGCCCAGCGTCGATTCAAGACCTCAAAGATATAATGCGTGAGGCTATCGATGACGTAGGGCAGCCACTTTGCGATTTGGTTATGGACAATTTCATGGAAAGGATATGGTCCTGTAAGCGTGGCCGTGGTGGCCATTTGACTGATGTTGTTTTTCATTATTAACGGCATACCTTCCTCTTTATTATGTAATAAACATCCGATCATTTATATCAAAAAATTGCATTTTTCTTTGAATACCAAAACAACACCTCTTGTTGGAAAACCCTTTACAATGGCCCAATTAATCCAGAAAGTGCAATTTAAGCACCAAGAGCAACACCAAACGTAGTTAGTACAGTAGACAAACAACTAAAGGCATGAAATAAAGAAGAACTTTTCATAAATGATTCTTAAAAATTCTCTCTACAACTCTATTAATATTAATAGACACGAGTATAAAGAAAGATTACGACCTGCACTTTAAGTGCAAGTATACCGACGGATGGACGGACGGACATGGTTAAATCGGCTCAGGAAATAATTCTAAGTCGATAGGTATAATAAACAATGGGTCTATCTTCTCTTTTTTTGATTGACTGAGAATCACCTTCTGATTCAATTTAGCAATGTCCATGTGTAGATGTATTTCTGTAGTCCGTCAGCCAATGTATTATTGTAATTAAACTACAGGTTGTAATATACGAGGGCGGCCTCAAAATTAGCCCATCTGACGTATAGATTGCGGTAGTACTTTGATACTTTGGTAAAAAAAACATATGTTTTATCTAAGCGCCCCAGTAGGTAAGTTGGTAGCGTGCTCGCCTATGAGTTTGGGAGTCGTGGGTTCGATTCCCACCAGATGCTCTGGTCTGTCGTTGCAAAATCTAGCAACATGGTCTTTGTAACCCGGCTTCCCTTGACCGAAAAATTCGCATATAAATTTACTTTGTATTGAAATTCATATAAATAAATAAATATGTTTTATGTTTGAAGGCACCACATTGTTTAGCACTTTTTTTGGAGCCATCAAAAATAAACGCTTACCGTATTGTAATTCAATACTTTGATTTGAAAGGTCTCATTCCAACCAATATTAAAGCCGAACTATATTCTACTATCGGTGCGTCTGCTCCCGTCTGCGCGTCTACGAATATAAAATATTTGATGGTAGAGTTTAAACGAGGCCGTATGACCTGTCAAGACGAACACCGTAGTGGTCAACCAGTTGAGGTGTCTACCTCAGAAACGGCTGAGGAAATCTACAATATGCTATCGTTGGCTGAAGGTGTGTGATTTAGCCATATCAAAGAGGAAAAAATTCGTACTTAGCGAAAAAGAAATAGTTGTTTCATCAAGGCAATGATACACTAGATCACACATCTATTGCCTAATTTAATAAATGATCGGAGTAAAATTGAGACCACTACTTTGCGAACTACATAAGATGGATAGAGGGACGGACAGATGAACGGACGCACGAATGGACAGAATCGAATCAGCTTGTGATTCTGAGTCGATGGGTATACTTAAAGTTTGGATCACCAGCTCCAGTATTTTTATGCGTTTTAAACACCTGGCTCTGAATAAAGTTATACCCTGTACCACAGGTGGCGTAAGGTATAATAAGTAAATGGGTTTATTCCCAATAATTTAAAATGTATAAAATCTGAACATATTTGCACTTTTTCTACCATCCCGGGCTAAATTGCACCCTGACTATTTACACTACAGAGGGCGACAATTACACATTGAAAAAATTGATTCTGTAGTATATTGTCCCAAACATATGCTGCTTAAAATATACAAATGCTTGGGGTACACTCTAAATATATTATGTTTGGCACATACAAAAATTATATATTTCGGAAGATATTGTTCTAAAAAATCTTTTTTTTTTGTCTTTATTGATTTTAAAATAAAATATATTTGTTCACATATATATAGTATTAAAAAAATTGTGTTTCAAACATATTTTCTTTCAATTCAAACATATCAAAAAGGCGACTTTGCCCCGTGTATATTTATGTCAACAGTCAACAACAAAAATATGACGAGATATGTATATCTAACACATATCTAATTCTTCTTTCACCATTAAAAATACAAAAATTAAATTTAAAAATTCCCTTGACCACTTAAGTCCCCCACAAAATATTGCGCATAACTAACGATGTGTCATTTTTGCGGTTTTTTTGCGACATAGATGTGACTCGCTTAAACTGAATAAATAAAAATGCTGTTAACCTATAAATAAGACCAAACAAGTTTAAACATATTTTGACAAAAAACACGATTTTTCACATTTCGATGAAAGTGAATCTTTTGAAGACGAATGAATGTTTGAGTCTTAAGTCTTTCGTTTAAGCTATATTAGAAATGAGTAGAAATGGCAGCACTACTATGTTCTTAACATTTGGTGAATAATTAAACCAGAAAGGGGTGTCTCAAAAACTCAGAGAAAAAAACCAGATTCATCTATATAGATAATATATATATATACTCCTATATATAAATATAATTATCGTAGATGTACGTACCTAAAAGACATACATACACGTACGAGTACTTTTTTGTATTAATTAAGGCGCGTTCAACAAGATTCACTCGTTTAAAGAACAACGACAAACATTTTTTATTTATGTATATATGTATTGTATTTTTTGAATAAACGATTTTATATGGATCTTGAAGCTGGCATGTGGCAAAACAGATGGTCTGGGTTAATGAAATAGGTAAATCGAAAAAACATGGAGGAATGGAAGTAATTAGTTAACACTTTCATTAGAAAGTAATTCATAATACAAATAATAATTTCTATTGAATTTAAATATATATGTTTACTTACAAAATATATTCAAATTGGGTTATTGATAAAATAGAAACAATGATTCAATTATCTAAAACAAAATACCAGATTGCGGAATTAGCGTATAAAATTGATTATAAATAAAGTCAAGAATAAGACTAAAGCATAATCTGAAATTTGTGATCTTTTCAAGTCAATGCATTTGATAGTAGTCAAAGTATCATTAAAAATATCGAGGAAAACAAGATCATAATTTTAATCGAAATGATTTCGGATTTCCTGATACAGCGAGTTTTCTCTTGAATACGATCAATGTGAAGAATATATGCTACTTTATTAGTTGTTGACTATAAAAATTAGATTGCAATTAAAGAGATTCTTATATAAGCAGATCTATACACGGGGCAAAATCGCCTTTTTTGATATGTTTGAAACGAAAGAAAATATATTTGGAACACAAATTTTTAAATATTATATGTTTTCTAGCAAATAAATTTTATTTGAAAATCGACAAAATATATTTGGAACACATATATTAACAAATTGCAGCAAAATATATTTGCAAACTAAATTTCTCAAATAAAATATGTGTTTAAGTACAAATAAAATTATTGTTTGGGAATTTCTCCAAATATATTTTATTTAAAAAATATTTTCAAATTTTTTGCTGACCTTTTTGGAATTTCAGTCTTAATTTTTCCTTGGTTTCGATTTGTACCTCCCAGTTATGATACTATGTGCAGCATTAACTTCTATACTTAATCAATCATTTCAAATTTCTAAATATATTCCAAGCCATCATTAGTTGTCAATCCTCCAAGTATTTTATTTTGATCCAAGATTATACGATTTCAATTATTAGTATTTATTATTTTACCAACATTAACAATTTCTAAAAAATTTACTTTGAATTACTAAAAAATTTAACAAAATTTTGGTATTTTCTGAATATTTAAATGCAAATAATTATTTGTTTCAGAAATAATAATCCCAAATAAAAATATATTGGGATGTAAACAAAGATTTGTTTAGAACGACATCTTCCCAAATGTATAATTTTTGTGTGTACCAAATATTATATGTTTAGAGTGTACTCTAAACGTATATAAGTTTCAAGCCGAATATTTTTAGGACAATATACTGCAGAAGCTATTTTTTCAGCGTGTAGAAAAGAACAAAGACATGTCGGGAATTACCTAAATCAACGAAAGAGGCGTATTATTTATTAAATATATTATAAGAAGTAACCTTGCGATTTGTAGTAGGGCATGAACCTACCTACCTTCGTTGCTACAAACAGACAAGAGGAGATCGATGTCACCTATTGTCTCCGATAAATTAAGTGGAAGGATTTATGATGGAAAGTTTTAAACGTGCATTGTTTTTCCAACCATAAGTTAGGTTATGTTAAGAGTGAAAGCCTATATAACAGACTCATTTAAAATATATAGTCCACAGGGACATAAGCAAAAACATAAGTTATCTCTGGCAACTCCCGTTGAACCAATTTGATTGCTTTCAAAAACTCAAAATTTGTCGGATTCCAACATCAACCAAGTTAGCTAACTCCTTAAGAGCTTAAGGAGTTAGCTAACTTAAGAGCTTAAGGTTGCATGGCGCCCCCTAGAGAGATCTGGATACAGGCACAGAAGGTGTTCTGAGAAGGAGTCTCCCCAGTTTCTGCAAAAGTCATTACTCCAAACCTACAATCTCACATCGTGTCGTTCAATTAGTCAATGACCTGTCATGACAGACTTTATAAGTGAGACGTCCGGTCTCGATAACGACAGAAGTGTGTTGATGCGTTTGGAGTTTAGAGGGCCACATCAGCTTGGATTGTGTGCAGTTCCTAACTAGTGACCACTTGTCATTTGTTGTAAGAGCTCTATATTTCAAGAAGAGCCTGCTGGTCGCTAGAGGCGTGCCCACATATTTCAGTTCCCCTGGAGCGTGTAAGGTTGCAAGTTCATCTGCTTTACAGTTCCCTGGTATATCCCTATCATATCACTGTTCAGACATCTCGTTAAGAGATTAGTTTTTGCATCGATGAGAAGCCTCATATTGGGGAAAATTTAGAGACACATTCAGCAGGTCTTCTTCATAAATCCCTGGATTTATTTAAACGATGAAGCGAGTCACTGCAAAACTTAAATCCTCGTTACAAGCCTAATGTTCCTGACTAAAGCCATGGGGCAAACAACAATCGTCGTGGTGGTCGTCTGTATTAGTTATGTTGAGGTAGTGCTGCAGGAACCTCTTTAATAAGGCAAAAGCTCCACAGAACTTTGACAACTATAAGGAAGAAATCAAGCAGAACAAAAATGAGTTGAGAAACGACCAAATAAATCCTGGATAGATGTCGACAAAAGATTCACGGCAAATATTAGCCTAATACATCAATAACGATAATAGTTCTTGAACTACGTACACTGGGGAATCGCTGGGCGTGCTCCTGAATACAAATATCCCGGGCAACATTGAACAGGAATTGAATGTTTCAATAAGCGATTCAGTTGAAGTGCAGTCAACAGAGGTCGCCATCGTGATTGTAACCGAATATAGAATTCTTTGGGCTATCAAAAACTATGAACCTTCTAAGTCGCGAAGACCAGACAATATCTCGCCGGAGGAGCTACAGGCAGTGGCTGATTCAATTGCTCCCTGGCACGGAGAGTTCTATACTTGCTGTATCAATTAGGCCTAGACCTACAAAATGAAGGGAAACCATTGTTGTCTTCATCCCAAACGCGGGAAAGCCCTACCAAATAGGAGCTAAGAATTTCCGACCGATTAGTCTATCATATATCCATAAAGTTCTGGAGAAATGAATAGATTTTTACCTTAGGTCTAAATTTAATCACAGGCTACTGTTCAATCAATAGCAAACCTACAGCCCTGCATCAGCTTTATTGAAGGATCAATATCTGTTAAGGAATATACTATCCTAGATTTCTTAGATAATGTCATAAATGCAGCCGCTTTAAGTACGCCTCTAGCAAGCCTTTCTGACAAGGCTGCTATCTTAGGGTCAACTGACCTCCATATATTTGTCAGCAGGTGAACGCCACAAGGTGTTGTTATGTCTCTTCTGCTATGGAATCTCTCCATAAATAATATTCTGATTTCTCTGGAGGCGATGAGTGTTAAAGTTATTGCCTATACAGATGATGTGTCAATAGCGGTTCCGAGGGAGGCAACCTGGTTCCCGATAATGGTTTTGGTGTGATCCCGACCAAGACAGAACAAGTTCTTAACAGCTGAAGATACAAGGTACCAACTGTTGCACCTATATCCTTGGGGGTATTGAAATAGCTAAGGACATATTGTTATTGTAGACACAATGCCTCACCTTGCGGGTATTTTTGATTACAAGATTTGACAAAAAATATATCACTCTTATACCTGATAGGTCAAAGTGGAATGGTCGTATCCCAGGACATAGGAGATTCGTTAACTTCTGTACATACTTCAGTTCCAAACTCAATAACCAAGTGGGCTTTGGTGTGACCAGATGCAAAAATTATAGCTATTAAAGAGGAAGCAGAATGGCTGAACTTTAATGTTTGGACCGGTATCAATATTATCTCTGATAGTCAGCTTGCTATCAAGTCCCTGGAAACTATATTCCTGAATTCAAAAACTGCCCACGACTGTCGCAGATCTCTCAACGAGATGGCTGGATGGTTCAATCTTCACCTGATATGAGTGTCGGGTCAAAGTGATATACCTGGGAACTGCAAGGCAGATAAACCTGCAAGAATAGGAACTACCTGCCACCGGAACTGGAATACGTGCATATACCTCTAGCGATCTACAAGCTCTTCTTGAGAAATAGTGCCGTTACGGCATCAAATGAAAGGTTTTCTACAGACTTGCTATTTATATTTCGGCCCTGGCAATGCTGGTGTTGCCAGATGAAAACTGGAACTTCCATTGGAAAGTATGACATTTTTTAGCATAACTTCACTCAGACCGTTTTGTCATTTGAGCGCGAATTGTTTTGGTTACAGTGTGTTGAAAATTCAGCTCCAAAACATGGTTTTGTGAACGCTTCAACAGCTGCGTCTGGCGTCGAAAAAAGTTGACCAAACACTTTTTTTTTGATGTGAGTGAATAAGAAAAAGTCATTGGGTGTCAAATCAGGGATGTACGGAGAGCTCGCATTGTCATGGAGCACAATGATTCGTCTTCACTTCACACTTAGTGTTGCCTAGGCCAGAAATATATATAGTAACCCTCGTACATTCCAGGTTGATATAGTCCTGCCTAAACTCCCAACTCCCTACTGTCCTTATTGAGACCGGATGTCTCACTTATCGGGACTGTCATGAAGGGTCACTGCCTTATTGGACTGCACGCATATAGATTAAATGTCAACACCTTGTAGGACACCTTCTGTGTGGCTGCCGAGGTTGCTCAGAATAGAAGAAAATCAGCATCGTGAAGATGTTTCAATAGAGTGTTTGACGATGTATCACCGCAATAAACCTAGTTTTTGCGTCGATTCGTAACCATGGATGAGACATGAGGTCCACCATTTCACACATGAGACAAAGTAACATGAATGGGAGAATTGTTTCCAAATAAGACGAAGACAGGATTATTTTATATTTCTCAACATAGAAAAATGGCTCAGTGGTAAAAGATCCCACATTCATTATTGCGTTAATTACAAAAGATATTAAATTTATGACATCAATATTAGGTATATCTTTTCTCACATGAGTAAAAAATAAAATAAATTCTCATTAAAAAACACGATAATCCGTGTTCGTTTGTACATCGTGGAATGTATAACAATTACAAAATAATGGCAGTAATTCCAATTAACAACGATTTACAATACTGTATTGTCAATTCCCATTGATCTTCAGTGTTCAAATATATTCGTATATTAAAATTCTTTAATGCTCATGACATTTAGAGTGATTCACTTCTGTGTATGATAATTTGTTTTACGTTTAAGAGCATTTTGTATTATATCACCAATGTTTTATATTTTACAAATATCCTGCTACATTTTTGTACAAATTTTTTTATAATATTGGTTTCGATCTTGTGTACAAAATTATTTTATATTAGTAATATGATGTATCTTCTGTGTTTCTACAAAAATCTGTAGCAAATGTGATGAGAAATTATTATAAAATTACTCACCTCTAATTGTAAATGTGCACAAGAAGCAATTCAAAATATGTTGAGCTAATTAAAATATTGTGTGATTTTGTACCTGAAAAAAGAAACAAATAATTTTAAAACTTTTTTGATACAATATATCTGACATTTCTTATTTTTGTACAAAAAGAACAAGACATAAACAATTTAGAAAACTTCATTTGAGTTAACCGACTAAAGCTTACTCTCACTGTGTGGAAATATAATTTGGAATTTGGTTATTTGTATAGGAGATTTCATAACCATTGCAAAAGTTCCTCATTATTTGAATTCAATTCAGTTTTAATTATACCATCCACCATAGGATCGGGTATATAATCAAATTTTTGTTTCGTGTAAGAATCCCTATCTACTAATGTACGTATACTCGTATAGGGTCAGAATATTTAATATCGACCTATGTAGCTTATTTTTGTCTAAAATGTTTGTAAGTGAAGAAAATGTTCAAGCGCGTGTAACTCGTATTTCTCCTCCGATTTATACAATTTCAATTACAATTGTGTGTGTTCTACTAACTGGGCTCTACAAACAAACTGTTTACTCCTAAGAATTATCTCGTATAGGTACCGAGACATCTGCAATTAAAAATTTAATTTTTAATTTTTGTCCTTACCGTGTGCTAGTATTTTGTAAATATCAGAGCACAATATGCTCCGATTACATCCGCATCAACATGTCTGGATGGACAATAAAAAGAAAATCGAGGGGGGAGCAATTTTTTCTACAAAGGTTTTTTTCAAAAAAAACTTTCGTAAACAATTTTTCAAAAAATGGCGCATTTTGTCCTCTTTAAAACGGTTCAGCCGTTCGAGAGCAATTACTAATTTCGTAAAACACAAAAACTAATTTTTTAACTTTTTCAAAAATTAAAATGCCCACAAAATTTTTTCAAAAAAAAATCATAGCGAGATCTTATTTTACCTATTTGCAACTGCTTATAAGCATTTTGGCCAAAAATAAAATACATAGGTCGATATTAGATATTCTGACCCTAATACGTACAATAGGGTCAGAATTTTTAACGATGTTAATTTCTGCGTAAAAATTAAAAAAATCTAAATGGATTTCGCTATCATATACATATTTAAAAAAATCCAACAAAAATTATAGCATTTGAAATTAAAAAATGCGTTTTTAGTTTCTATGGAAATTACATTAATTACAAAAATTCCATAACTTTTCTTAAATTCTTGTGTTAATTTTAAGTTTTTTCATGTAATTGTAAATATCTTAAAGCGCCATCTGAGAATGACATTAGTGCGCCATCGTTTGTTGGAACTTTATCGGCTCAGCTGATTGGAAATTCCATCGGCTCAGCCGATCAGCCGCCGCCGCCGATCGGTATTTTCCCATGCGCTGCCGCCGCCGATAATTTTGGTCCGCTTCATTGAACGTGGCCGACCTCGTTCATGAAATTTTAACAAAAAACTTTGTTTTAATTTAAAAAAATAGTATTATTATTATATTTTATTAAATTTTTATTGTTGGCGCTACTTATCTTTATCTTTGATTTTTCTCAAATAATTTTGTTTGTACTAAAAATTAAAAACGTTAACTTAATTAAATAACTAAAGGAAGTCAATGTGTGACAGATGATTCACGATTCGTATTGAATTTAATATTATTACCACTGTTCCAAACTCATGGTTTTTTTCTTCTTTTCGTGATGATTTAATTAAGTCATCTTAAAAACGCTAATACTATGTGAGAGCGTTAATGTGTATTGACATAGATTGCCAATAAATTAATCAACCATAGAGTAATTGTGGTTCACAAGCCAACTTCCACTCCACACCATTCCATTCTTCTGTTAACTTCCAAAGGAGTTGCAAAATTTGTTGTTTTAATCAACATTAGATTCTTAGCGTTTTATGGTGTTTTCATGCCGCTTTAATCGAATTTGGCAAGTGTGAGCAACAGAAAATGAATGTTAACACGATTGAATACAAATCATTTAAGCGTAAATAAAAAAATAATTCACATAGCGCCGACAACCTCTTAGAGTGAGTCTATGGAGGAAACTATTACTGCCATAATTAATTTAAATAACAAAACTTGGTACATTTCCCAATCTGCATACTATGAAGTCATAGCAGACAGAGCAAAAATTAAATAAGTAAACATTTTGAAATATGCATTCGGTTTTCATGGAAAGGGGAAAAAGTGTGAATTTATCTTACTTTATCATAAAATATTATAAAATTTATATTTATATTAGCGACAAATTTGGAATGCAATTATCCATATTGTTCCAGAGGTCAATTTTTTTTAAAGGCAGACAATATTATACTCTATTTCGAGGTTTTTAAATTTTCTCTTATGTATTAAACATTATGTTGTGAGGCGACCTCTATATAGAAACCATATCAAAACATGGTTTCAACAGCTGGACATAATAAAATAGTCTTACCAATATTTTAAAATAAACTATCTGTTGTCATTGTTTTAAAGTTACTAATCAATCAGTTTAATCCACATTGTTATCTATTCCAATTTATTTTCTATTTGTTATATTTCATGTCAGTCTATATTGATCGTCATAACTATCGTGTGGGCAAATAATAATGAAGCATTTAGAGACTTTTGTTCAGATTAATATGCAAATATATGTATTTCATTTTGTCTTTAAAGCCACTTTTGTTTACCAATGAAAACTCGGCTTAATAACTTGTTCATGTCACGGTGTGGCATTCATATCGGTTATGGTGTTTTATCATAAGTGAGACCAACTTTCATATGGGAAGTCTTAAGGAATACGAGTGACTTAACCTTGAGAATGGCTTAAAACGGTTGTGTTTGCGAATTTGAACTTGCATTTGGCTTGCACTTGGTCTAAATATGAATACGTTTTTATACAAATAACACAATATAGTAAAGGGTGATTCGGGTCGAGTTTCTATATGCGAGCATCTATCTTAGAAGTCAAAAACATAGTGAAAATATCAAAGTAGTCAGATACCGAAGGAAAAACATAGTCGATCACGCTCATTTTCCCAACAAAATGTTGTCAGAGACAACCTTTTTCTAATTCATATGTGAAAGGTGGTCTCTGACAATTTTTTCTTAAGAAAAGGTGGTCCCTGACAACTTTTCCTTAGGAAAAGGTATCCTCTGACAAAAAATGTGGTCTCTGGCAAATTTTCCTTAGGAAAAAGGGGTCTCCAATAACTTTTCCTTAGGAAAAGGTGGTCTCTGAAAACATATTTTTGGAAAAGGTGGTCTCTGACAACTTTTCCTTTGAAAAAGGTGCTCTCCGGCAACCTTTTCTTTGAAACAGGTGCTCTCTGACAACTTTTCCTTAGGAAAAGGTGGTCTCTGACATTTCCTTAGGAAAAGGTGTCCTCTGACAACTTTTCATTGGGAAAATGTGGTCTCTGGCAACTTTTCCTTGGAAAAAGATGGTCTCCGAATACTTTTTCTGTGGAAATGGTTGTCTCTGACAACTTTTCCTTAGGAAAAGGCCGTCTCTGACAAGTTTGCCTTACGAAAAGTTGGTCTCTGACAATTTTTCCTTACGAAAAGGGGGTCTCTGACAACTTAAACGTAGGAAAATGTGGTCTCTGACAACTTTTCCTTAGGAAAAGGTGGTCTCTGATAACTTTTCCTTAGGAATAGGTGGCCTCTGACACAGAGTATGAAGCCGACGCGGCGCAAATCGGCGGCGCGCCACAGCCGGTCATTTATTTCCAGCCGGCGCCGCCGCCGATTTTAGCGGCTCACATCGGCTGAAACTCAGCCGCCGAACATTATTTAGTGAGTCAAATCGATTTATTTTATGCAACCATGAAAATTAAGAAAGTGACTACTAAGTAATACAATAGGGTCAGAAATTTTAATAAAGTTCATTTTTGCATAAAAATTTTAAAAAAGTTTCTAAATTAATCCCGCTATCATTTATTTAAAGAAATGCGTGTTTTGGTTTTTACGGAAAATACAATAGCTCTTGAGCGGCCGAACCAATTTTTACAAAGTCTACGTCGTTCTAGAGAGAAAACAACAGGCGGTATGTCATTCACAATAAATTCTCTTTCACAACAAAGACTAAGTAGACATTTATTGAGCTGATTTTCGACATTAAATCAAAATTTCCTTAACTTTTTGTGTTAATTTTAGGTTTTGTCATCTAATTGTAAATATCTTAAAGCGCCATTTTTGCCTGAGATTGACATTCGTGCACCATCGTTTGTTGGAACTTTGTCGGCTCAGCCGATTGTTGAAATTTGATCGGCTAAGCTGATCAGCCGCCGCCGCCGATCGGTATTTTTCAATGCGCCGCCGCCGCCAATAATTTTGGTCGGCTTCATTGCCTGCTCTGACATCGTTTCCTTAGGAATAGGTGGCCTCTGACATCGTTTCCTTAGGAATAGGTGGCCTCTAACAACTTTTGCTTAGGTAACGGTGGTCTATGACAACTTTTGCTTAGGACAAGGTTGTCTCTGAAAACTTTTCCTTAGAAAAAGTTGGTCTCTGTCGACTTTTCCTTAAGAATATGTGGTCTCTGACAGATTTTCCTTAAGAAAATGTCGTCTCAGACAGCTTTTCCTTAGTGAAAGGTGGTCCCTGACAACGTTTCCTTAGGAAAAGGTGGTATCTGAAAATTTTTTCTTAGGAAAAGGTGGTCCCTGACAAATTTTTCTAAGGAAAAGGTGGTCTCTGACAACTTTTACTTAGGGAAGGGTAGCATCTGACAACTTTTCCTTAAGAAAAGGTAGTCTCTGACAACTTCTCCTTAGGAAAAGGTGGTCTCTGACATCTTTTCCTTAGGAATAGGTGGCCTCTGACATCCTTTCCTTAGGAATAGGTGGCCTCTAACAACTTTTCCTTAGGTAATGGTGGTCTATGACTACCTTTGCTTAGGACAAGGTTGTCTCTGAAAATTTTTTTTTAGAAAAAGTTGGTCTCTGTCGACTTTTCCTTAAGAAAATGTGGTCTCTGACATCTTTTCCTTAGGAAAAAGCGGTCCCAGACAACTTTTCTTTAGGAAAAAGTGGTCCCAGACAACTTTTCTTTAGGAAAAAGTGGTCTCTAACAACTTTTCCTTAGGAAAAGGTTGTCTCTGACAAGTTTTCCTTAAGAAAATGTGGTCTCTGACAACTTTTCCTTAGGAAAATGTGGTCTCTGACAACTTTTCCATAGTAAAAGGTGGTCTCTGACAACTTTTCCTTAGTGAAAGGTGTATTTGACAACTTTTCTTAGGAGAAGGTGGTCTCTAACAACTTTTCCTTATGAAAACGCGGTCTCTGAAAACTTTTTCTTAGGAAAAGGTGGTCGTCTCTGACAACTTTTCCTTTGGAAAAGGTCGTCTCTGACAACTTTTCCTTAGGAAAAAATGGTCTCTGATAACTTTTCCTTTGAAAAAGGTGCTCTCTGAAAGAGGGGCTCTCTGAAAACTTTTCCTTTGGTAAAGGTGGTTTCTGACATCTTCTCCTTAGGAAAAGGAGGGTTCTGACAGCATTTCCTTAGGAAAAGTTGGTCTCTGACAACATTTCTTTAGGAAAAGGTGGTCTCTGACAACTTTTCTTTAGGAAAGGTGGTCTCTGACAACTTTTCCTCAGGAAAAGATGGTCTCTGACAACTTGTCCTTAGGAAATGGTGGTATCTGACATCTTTTCCTCAGGAAAAAATAGTCTCCGACAACTTTTACTTAGGAAAGATGGTATCTTACAACTTTTCATTAGGAAATGGTGCTCTCACACAACTTTTCCTTAGAAAAAGGTGGTCTCTGACATCTTTTCCTTAGGAAAAGGTGGCCTCTGACAACTTTTCCTTAGGAAAAGGTGGTCTCTGACAACTTTTCCGTAGGAAAAGGTGGTCTCTGACATATTTTCCGTAGGAAAAGGTGGTCTCTGACATCTTTTCCTTAGGAAAAGGTGGTCTCTGACAACTGAAAAGGTGGTCTCTGACAACTTTCCTTAGGAAAGGGTGGTCTCTGACAGATTTTCCTTAGGAAAGGGTGGTCTCTGACAACTTTTCCTTAGGAAAGGGTGGTCTCTGACAACTTTTCCTTAGGAAAAGATTGTCTCTGACTACTTTTCCTTAGGAAAAGGTGGTCTCTTACAACTTTTCCTTAGTAAAAGGTGTATTTGACAACTTTTCTTAGGAAAAGGTGGTCTCTGACAACTTTTCCTTAGGGAAAGTGACAACATTTCCTTGAAAAGGTGGTCTCTGACAACTTTTCCTTAGGAAAAGGTGGTCTCTGACAACTTTTCCTTAGGAAAAGGTGGTCTCTGACAACTTTTCCTTAGGAAAAGGTGGTCTCTGACAACTTTTCCTTATTAAAAGGTGTATTTGACAACTTTTCGTAGGAAAATGTGGTCTCTGACAACTTTTCCTTAGGAAAAGTGACAACATTTCCTTGAAAAGGTTGTCTCTGACAACTTTTCCTTAGCAAAAGGTGGTCTCTGACAACTTTTCCTTAGGAAATGGTGGTCTCTGACAACTTTTCCTTAGGAAAAGGTGGTCTCTGACAACTGAAAAGGTGGTCTCTGACAACTTTCCTTAGGAAAGGGTGGTCTCTGACAGATTTTCCTTAGGAAAGGGTGGTCTCTGACAACTTTTCCTTAGGAAAGGGTGGTCTCTGACAACTTTTCCTTAGGAAAAGGTTGTCTCTGACTACTTTTCCTTAGGAAAAGGTGGTCTCTTACAACTTTTCCTTAGTAAAAGGTGTATTTGACAACTTTTCTTAGGAAAAGGTGGTCTCTGACAACTTTTCCTTAGGGAAAGTGACAACATTTACTTGAAAAGGTGGTCTCTGACAACTTTTCCTTAGGAAAAGGTGGTCTCTGACAACTTTTCCTTAGGAAAAGGTGGTCTCTGACAACTTTTCCTTATTAAAAGGTGTATTTGACAACTTTTCTTAGGAAAATGTGGTCTCTGACAACTTTTCCTTAGGAAAAGTGACAACATTTCCTTGAAAAGGTGGTCTCTGACAACTTTTCCTTAGCAAAAGGTGGTCTCTGACAACTTTTCCTTAGGAAATGGTGGTCTCTGACAACTTTTCCTTAGGAAAAGGTGGTTTCTGACAACTTTTCCTTAGGAAAAGGTGGACTCGCACAACTTTTCCTTAGGAAAAGGTGGTCTCGGACAACTTTTCCTTACGCATATGTGGTCTCTGACAACTATTCTCTGACAACTCTGACAACTGGTCTCTGACAACTTTTCCTTAGAAAAGGGTGGTCTCTGACAGCTTTTCCTTAGGAAAGGGTGGTCTCTGACAACTTTTCCTTAGGAAAAATTGGTTCCTGACAACTTTTCCTTAGGAAAGGGTGGTCTCTGACAGCTTTTCCTTAGGAAAAGATGATCTCTGACAACTTTTCTTTGGAAAAATTAGGTTTCTGACAACATTTCCTTAGGAAGAGGTGGTCTCTGACAACTTTTTCTTAGGAAATATTAACTTTTTGTTACAATGTTGTTTTTCCTAATAATACAATATGAAAGCCCAAATTGAATCACCCTTTACTTTAAAAGCACTCGGCTGTAGACATATACAGCTGCTATCTGACTTCGAATATCTCTAAATTGCGTAAGATTATGTACGAATGTATCATTTCGCAGATACTGATGAAATATGACAAAAGCGTGATATATCAATTTAAATAACACTGGTCAACATTTTTTGGCGGCATGAGATTTTTTAGTCGATTTAAATATATGTGATAATATATTTCTCAGCATAAAAGATGGTTCCTTTGAATTGGCTCCTGTTTTCGCGATAAACAGTTATATGCAAAAACAGAGAGGTTTAACCACATATTTTAGCCAAACTCGAGAACCATTTATCCTAATTGGTTCAGAAACGTTTTAAAGAAATTAAAACTAAATAGCCTTTAACTTCTTCTAATACCATTTTTTCACCCCTTCAACTTACAAAATATTGCAAAAAAATTCTGTTTTTTAGATTATTTAAATAATTTCTTATTAAAAGCGTCATAGAAATATGGAAAAATATATAAACCATACATTTTTCTTATTTTATCCTAAAGTCTGATCGGTCGTAAATGAAATGATGCAATTTCGAAGAAAATTGATTGAATAATTTAAAAAGTTGTAGTTAATTTATCAAATCAAAAAAGTCGTCTAAGTTTTCATTTATGCATATCTATCTCTGATATATTTTCTTTCGCTTGAAAAGGCTAAAAATCTATGCATATATAAATGGTACATTTTTTTGATGTCGATTTAGAAAACCCCTATTGACGATTTAATTGTATGTCATAATTTTAACTATTATTGTGTCAAATTCACCTGGCAACACCAATCACTATAAAAAATAGCAAAATCTCTCTTTTATGTCTCTGAAGGTAAGGGCACACTTGAGTCGATTTAATTTTTATTCCCATTGTTCCGTTCAGGAGCCTACGGCCTTAGTCGATTCACTCTGCTGATATTTTTACTCATTTTTAGTTTAAGAATTCAAAACCTCCAGATCATAATCTTTGATTCCTTTTTGACACTTGGTAACACGGAAGAATTAGACCTTCATTAGGCGTAGACATAGAGCTTATAAAATTTATCACAATACTAATTTTAATCTAAACAAAATGCACACAAAAAATGTTAATTGTTGAATCGCTGAGCAAAATATTTCTGGTTCTTGAAACGTGTTAATCTGTTTTTAGGATTTCCCCACCAATCGAATAGAATTTAATGCCACTCAAATGCTAATGCAGTGGTTGAAATAAATGCCGGAAATCATTTAAATCAACAATAAATGTCATAAAAAATCTTGCAATAAAAAACAAACACAATTCAAATAAACGACATGAAAAAGAAAAATCATTGAAATAGCATCAGAAGGCCTTAACCCATATAGCCTTCTTAGTATTTTCTCATATTAAAATATTTTATTTAAATGTTAGTTTTAGTCGTAAATGTCATCTTAATTGACATTTATGGTGTTATTTTTACAGTACATTAAAATTTATTAAAATCGCTGAGCGCAAACAAATAAAATATTTCGATTTGTCTGCGTTTGCTTGTGGGTGTCATACCAAAATGTGCAAAAATATAAAAAAAACATATGCCAAATGTATTAATTGTAATATTAATGGAGCGATCTGTATTTTGATATATTTTGGTCTAGTCTTTGTGACACTATGCAACCAAAAACGTTTTTTTCTTAGATTTATGAGCCCCTCACCTTATAGGAAGGAGGGCACATGGGCAAATATCAAAATTTTTAATTTTAGAGTAAACAAATTTTCTTTTTTCTTTCTTGAAAGCTATTTTGTCTGAGATGGTTTTGGAAAAAAAAAATTTGCAAAAAGTGGGTGGCAATTTTGCAAGAGTGACAAATCGTTTGTTTTCAAAAATGGACGGGATCGGAAATCTAAATCTGGGGCAACGAAGTGGACCGGGTCCAGCTAGTAATAAATATAATAGTATAACAATTCAATTTTCAGCGAAATCAAGAAAACTAAATTTACAATCGTAGAACATACGGATTTCTATCAGTCGATGTCAAATACAAATATTAAAATATTCGCAAAAATATAGCAAATCAAAAAAATTTATTTGAAATATTATAAAGGGTGCGCCAAATAATTTTTTTTTGAAAATGCTATAAAAAAAGCTACTGAAAAAGGCGTTGGATGGTCAGCTGGCTTCAACTCCTGAACCAATTGGACTTTGTATGGCGCCATACCAAGGTATTTATGCAAAAGTTGTCTCAATGATGTCTC
The DNA here is from genome assembly GCA_963930755.1 of Eudasyphora cyanicolor. Classification (NCBI taxonomy): domain Eukaryota; kingdom Metazoa; phylum Arthropoda; class Insecta; order Diptera; family Muscidae; genus Eudasyphora; species Eudasyphora cyanicolor. Next base: position 206,905,509 of record OZ005737.1, on the reverse strand, counting down.
TGAAATGTTCAATTGTTGAGAACGACGGTGAATTGATGTTGATGGCGCTTCACGCACATTTTCTGCCACAGCAGCAATATTCTCGGGTGTAAGCACTGTTTTTGGCTTTTCACGCTTTTGTTTATCGATGAGGATGCCACTTTCTTTCATTTTTTTTCACAAGATAACGAAGATACGGAGCTGACGGTGCTTCTCTTCTTCCAAAATCCGTACGCAATTTTCGCACACATTCTGCAACATTACAACATATTACACATATTCTTTCAGCGGAAGGATAAAACTAATTATCTGCCAAATCAGACATGAGCTAAGTGTTACCATTCACGAAATAAGCACTAGTTGAAAAAAAACGTTAGATGGCGGACCCTTTATAACATATGTAATCCCGCGAAATATAAAAATCGGAAAAATATATGTACAATTTTTACGATTGGATGAGGGAATTTGCCGTGACCTACAAAAAGAATGAAGGTCGATATCGATTTTAGTTCAAAAGTTATATGTGTATCAAAATACGAAGTTCATATAATTTGAGTTTTATTTTAATACAAAGATCTGTACAAAATTCCTATGTATTGATGGGACTGAACGTTAAGATCTTTTTGAGTGTATTTTTTGGTGAACCTTTTTTGTGCATTAGTGTGTTCTGACACATATAGTAAAATTTTATGGCCAACATTTTTGTAGAACATTTCATCCCCGCCCTCCCCATTTTAAATGGTGTTTTTTACGATTTGTATGTTATTATATGTTCCACAAAATATTGGCCTTAATATTTTTTATAAAGTTGCTGAACAACTTTTTTATAAGATACCAAAAACAAAATATTTTTGTTACATAATAGTGAAATACTAAAATTTTTGGTGTACAATGTGGTTTTTTGATCTATTTAGGGTACCTAGACACGTTCGGATTGTATTGATAAGTTTACAAAATTACGAGTCCCTGAAAGGTATGCTGAAAAAGTGAAAAAAATATATTTTTCCTACACATTTTCAAAAAAAGTATGGGAAAAATGTTTTTTCGCAAAAAATGTTAAGAAACTTTGTTTAGCATATTCTTTGCTACATTATTGCCAAATATAGTTAAGCGGTATCCCCAAGTCTGAATTATTTGTTGGACAAAAGCTGATGACACTGATCAGCTTTTGTCCACTGATTTTCAGAAATTTTGGAGGCCCATAAAAAAAATGGTCACCAATTTTGCCAAACCGAATATAGGGTTATGCTACACTTTGATAGTAGAATCGAACCTGTACTGTCAAGTCCGTGTATTTTTTTTCGCTGTTGCACAGTGAAAAAAATCTGAATTCGTGATTTTTCTGATTGATATTCTTACATTAAGAAATTATGAAATATGTTCCGGTGAATTTCGCGGATTGTGTAGTCGACATTGACATTATATAATCTTTTCCCATAATTGTATCGCGCACAGGGTGTTCCTTGACGATCATTACTGAGACAAAAGTGTCCCGTTCTTCACGTACAAAACTTCTGTCATCAAATAAGTATCCATGGTTGTTAAGTGCACCACAGGAGTACGCCCGAGGAACATAGCAATTAATTTATGATGTTTATATAAGTACTATTACAATTTCCAAGGAGTAATATTTCAGCTAATCATTATTTAGTTACGGCCCCCGGATTTTAGGATTTACCATATAAAAAGCCATCTGGAACAATAAATGTAGCTCAATCTACAGGGTTTTCCAATAAGAGTGATATGATTTCTTTGAAAAAAAAAAATTATTGTTAAGCAAATTCAAAAGTTTTTTTTAATGTGAAGAACAATCGATACAATTAAGTTCTAAATAAAACGTCATTCAAATGGCCTCCACGACTTCTTCTGCAGGAACGAATTCGATGAACCCAAATTTTCAAGCACTTTTTCCACTAAATCAAGTCGAATGTCATGAATGGCACGTTCAATATTGACTTGTAAAGCTTGAAGAGAGTCTGGTTTATTTCGAAAGACTAATGACTTCAAATAACCCCACAAGAAATAGTCTAATGGTGTTAAATCACAACTTTTTGGAGGCCATTAAATATCAGAATTTCTTGAAATAATTGAATCTCCAAAACTATTCTCGCAACAATTCAATTGTTTCATATGCTGTGTGGCACGTAGCCACAATTGGTCAATGGCAAAAAGATAGCTCTTAACGAGAGCTAAAATATTGCTCATGGGTGGCTAGGTCATAGGTCGACTGGGAAGGGTTTGTTTTTTGGATTTAAAAAATTGACTTAGCATCATTTTCAAATGTGAACGAAAAGTTTATTTTTGCTCTAGCTCCTTAACGGTACGTCGGATCGGAAATCGCTCAATGGCAAAAAGATAGCTCTTAACGAGAGCTAAAATATCAAAGCCAAGGTCGTAGGTTGACCGGAAAGTGTTTTTTTTTTGGATTTTAAAAAAATTGGCTTAGCGCACGGAAAGTTTCAATTGGAGAACGATTATTTTGATAATAAAACTGAATAATTTGTAAACGTTGTTCTTGCGTATATCTCTCCAAGATTAAATTGTAAACACTCCTTAATACAATGAAAAACAAATGACAGATCATGAAATATTACAAAAGGCCGAAACTTCACGTCACGATCATCCCTATTGGAAAGCAAAAAAATTCTTTCTCCACGTTTCCCTCGTATTTTTTGTAACTGACCATTACCTTTAGAATGAATGGTTTGGCCACAACATACAAAAGAATGTACTCGTATAAAGATAAAAATATTTCTACGATTTTTTCCACATTTCGGAAATGTATGTATATACTTATAATTTTTTATGTTTTTTAGATAATAACAAATGGTTTGTGGTTTATCTAATTTCATCATCTTTTGCAACGAAATCGCTACACAAACCGAGAAAAATGGCAACCAACATAAATTTCTCCTATGTTAAAAAAATTATATATTTGCCCATATATCATTTGCTATGTATCATTTGAGCAATGTCCGTCTGTATGTATGTCTGTCTGGAGCGCACGATATGGCTTGAAAGGAGTAACGAATTGACTTCTAATTTGGTTCGGAGATGGGCAACATTGGTCCACTCCGTCTAGTACCTCCCTCACAAAGAGCTAAAATTTACTAAATAGTTTTATTGATTATCTAATAACTTCCCTACTACTTATCCGAATCATTTGTAATTCCTCACATGTTAATAGTTTATCCGTCGCGATCACCTTGATACAAATGGGTGAAGTGTCGCCACCCCTTTTGGTACTTCAAATACAAATTGTCCATTTTGTATAAAAATTTAACTGCTTATATATTTAACACTAGTGCATATAAATACTTGAAATATTGTGCAGTGTAATGCATTCAAAGAATCAAAAATTGACCATTTGCCCCAAAAGTTAACTGCTTATAACTTTAATACCTGTGCACACAAATACTTGAATTTTCGTACTGTGTAATGCTTTCATAGTTCGTAGAGTTCAGGGAAAAGTGGGCGTCATTGGCATATACCTTTGGTACATGGTGACCGTTTATAACTTTAATAACAGTGCACACTTTAAAGTTATTAAATTCGATTTAAATTTATAATATTTTAATTGAAACAAAAAAAATACATAAATTTATTAATATTCTGTGGGACTGAAAGTGAGGAGATTCGTATGTCGGTTTACCCGACTGAAATTTCTTACTTGTTTTTAAAAGAAATATTGTCTAATATTCAGAAATTTCATGGAAGTTACCTATATTATTTGTACCATATTTTTATACCCCACACCACACTGTGGTAAAGGGTATTTTAACTTTATGCATTTGTTTGTTTGTGACACCCAAAAGAAGAAATAAACCCATCGTTTATTATACCGATCGACTTAGAATCACTTTCTGAGTTGATTTAGCTATGTCCGTCTGTCTGTCTGTGCATGTATTCTTGTAATCAAAGTACAGTTGGAAATTATGGTCCGATATCGACGAAACTTTACGCATATCCTTTATTGGCGATCCCTACTGACCATCCCTACTGAATTTTGTTAAAATCGGTTTAGATTTAGATATAGCCCCCATATATATGTTACGCCCGATTTGACATGTAAGCGCTATAGAAACTGTATTTTATACCCGGTCAGTGCTACCCGATTTGACGTGTAAGCGCTGTAGAAACTGCATTTTATATCCGATCAGTGCGAAATTCGGCAGAAAGAGGTATTTTTACATGAATGAGTATTCAGGGAAAATCGATTTAGATTTATATATAACCTCTTTATATATGTTCCTCCTCATTTGGTATCAAAGCGCTATAGAAGTTGTACTTTACTTCCGATCATTACAAAATTTTCCAGAAAGATGTTTCTCAATTTGGGAACGAATATTGCTTACATTAGCGAGTATTGGTTCAGAATTAGATATAGATATACATATATGTTCCTACCCATTTACCAAGTATTCCAAATTATTATCGCAATGACCCTTATCGCATTGTCAGGGAGGTGTAGGGTATTATATAGTTGGCCCCGTCCGACTTTCTGCCTTTCCTTACTGGTTTGAAGTATAATCTCGATAAGGCCGGGATAACATTTAAATTAAAGGAAATTTTGAGGGTTAGATATACTGAAAACAGAAAGCTTAGTAACTGTAATTAAAACAATTAAAAAGAATTTGATTTTTGTTTTCTCAAAAATAGATTTTGCTGGCACGAAAAAAAAAACATAAAAAATAAAAAATTGATTGTGTCATTTTTCAAAGGCTAGCATCGCAGTAGCGCCCATTTTTCATATACTATCGGTACTACAAAAACATTACACTGTACAAAATTTCAGGTGTTTGTATGTGAATTAATCCGAGTAATAAGCCGTTAACTTTTTGTGCAAAATGATCCATTTGTATGGAAGGTACCAAAAGTGACGTGATAATATCGCCCATTTTTCACGGGACTATAGGTACACTGATAGAAAAACCGTTCGTCCCCATGACGAATCAGTTTCGTCAATATATCTTCGTACTGGTGACGAAAAGTTTCGTACATGCGATGTTTTTGTACGTCAATAGAACGAACACAATCATCAAGTCATGTTTTTCGTGATTTCGAAGTTCGTCGAGAGAACGATAAGGTTTCATTCCCACGACGAAAAGATTTATTTGGCCATTTTGCTGAAAATATTATCAAACGAAGCAATCAAATTATAGTTTCTGCTTAAATGTACTGTTCTATATGCCTTCTGATTACCTTTGTTAAATAATTTGTTATAAAAGATCAATTTAAAAAATCTAATAATTAATGACGAACACCGTTCGTCAATAAGATTATCCATTCATCATGAGAACGATCGACTTTTTCGCCCTTTATGGCAACGTCAACTCCTACAGCAAAACAAAGTAAGACATGCGACGTTGTTATGTTCGTCCACGTGTCTGTTCCACGCAGCACCGATTGGTTCAAACAAACCGCACTGGCACGTCGTAACTGATGTTTGTTCAACAAAACATCAAACACATGCATACTCGTACTTGCAGCTCGACAAGCTGTACATATAAGTGTGAAACATTTGTGCTAGTGGTCTGTTGGCAAATACTTACTTGATGTGATTATTTTTGATTTAAAATAGCAGAAGTAATGAATACTTCTCGTTTGTTTGATTTCAGCCTTACCTGATAAGAACTGCGTCTCGAAACGAACATTCACAACTGAACCTAGCAATGCAGTCAAATAATTTTATTTTCCATACCATTTTAAATGGTTTAAAACTAGAAGAACATTTATTGGAATTTTTAAAATTTAAATAGTCATGGGCATGAATTCGTCGTGGTGATGAATGGGATTCGTCGTGGTGACGAATGGAATTCGTCGTGTTGATGAATGGGATTCGTCGTGGTGACGAATGGAATTCGTCGTGGTGATGAATGGAGTTCAGCATGGTGATGAATAGAGTTCATCGTGGTGATGAATGCTATTCGTCGTGATGATGAATGGGGTTCGTCATGATGATGAATGGGGTTCGTCGTGGTGATGAATGGATCATCATGAGGACGAAAGTTTGTGGAAACAGAAATTCGTCATGGTGACGAACAAATTCATCAAGAGGATTATTCCGTACGTTAGCTGACTTTTGACGAAAAAATAATCGTGATGATGTACAAATTCGTCGTCATGACGAAGCTTTTTCTATCAGTGTACTGTAAAGACAATGCACTAAAAGTTATAAGCCGTTATCTTTTTGTGAAAAATGGTCCATTTGTGTGGGAGGTACCAAAAGGGTCGTGGCATTAACGCCCATTTTTTACGGGACTGTAGGTACTACAAAAGCATTGCTCTTCGCAATATTTCAAGTATTTCTATCGACTGGAATCAAAGCTATAAGCCGTTAACTTTTTGTACAAAATGGTCCATTTGTATCGGATGTACTAAAAGGGGCGTGGCAGCTCCGCTTATTTTCCTTAAGATGATAGGGACCAAGAAACTAATTCCATATATGTGTGGAATGATCAAAGTTTGTAGTAAATGGTAGCATAGAAGTTAGAGATAATCAATATTTCACTAAATGTTTACCCTTTGTGGGGGAGGTACTCGAAGGAGTGGACAAACATAGTCCATTTTTGACCTTAGCCTGAGATAGAAAAAAATATTTGCACACCCCAAATTTGAAGTCTATCGGTTAATCTTTTCGAATGTTATCGAGCGCACAAATCAGACATATAGTCGGACGTTGCTAAAATGGCCCAAACGGTTTTCAGCCAAATATTTTTGGGGATTCTTAGGTCACTCCATCGATGTGTTACACTTTTGGGGGTATAAAAAACGGATTATGTTGAAATTTTCTTATTTCTACTAAAAATTCAATAATTTCTATATTTATTTATAGATTTTCTTCAAACAGGCATTGTTCTCTTCATTAGGACGCTAGCTTTGGACTTGTTTGCGAACTTTTTTCTATTTTTTATGGTGTTTTGCGTGTCAGCAAAAACCGTTTTTTTTAAATCAAAATTTTCCTAATAGTTTTAACGACAGTTACTAAACTTCTGTTTCCATGTGAAAGTGTCGTAACTAACATTTGTAGTCCTCATAACTTACTTTAATTTAAAGCATATCCCCGCTTTATCGAGCATATAAATACTTTAACAAGTAAAAGCGTTCAGTTGCCATGCAATGCCGAATCTTATTTAACCTCTACCATGGATTGCATTAAATTTTATTACTGGAAAAATCTTTGGATATGCAGCAATTCATGAAATGATCCTTTTTGTTTAAGCAAATTATTAAAAAAAAACTTTTGTCAAATTCGTCACCTGAAAATATGGTATTTATGGCTTAAAATAGTATATTTGAGAGCTACATCAATCTACACGGGGACTACAATAAGATAAAATTTGATTTGTATAATTTTATTGAGCTGAATTCTTGCCAAAATAGAATACAAACTGCAAAGTTTCAGATTTTTCTGCGTAGATTCTGGTAAAATGCTTAGAAAATGTGGCATTTATGTCTTAAATACGTATATTTTCGAGCGACCTCTATAGGTGACTATAACAAAATATGAACCGATTTGTAAAATTGTTTCTGTGATGAATTCTTGTCAAAATAAAATACAAACTGCAGAGTTTCAGCAAAATTGCTTTACAAATGTGCAATATATGGCTCAAAAACTGTATTTTGGTGCGACCTCTATAGGGAAATTGTATCAAAACATTGTCCGATCATTACAACAGACGGACATCGCTAAATCGTCTTAAAATTTTACGACGATTAAGAATATATATACTTTATGGGGTCTCAGATCAATAGTTAGAGGTTCCACAAACGGAGTGACAAATTAATATACCCCCCCCCCCCCTTCCATTCTATGGTGGAGGGTATACAAAATATGGTCCAAATTCTAAAGGCACTTCCAAGAAAAAGGGAGTTTTGAAGAAAAATTTGTTACAAACATTTTCCATAAAAAAAAGTTTTTAATATTTTTTCGTGTTTAGGACTCCATATTAAACCGGAAAACATTATGCTCAGGCCTTGAACAACAAATATGTTTCATAGTGTGATCGAATTTGCGGTAAATTTTAAACAAAAAAGTGTTTGCATATTTTTTGCATATGCACGATATATGCAAATATGCAGTTTGCATAAAATAAGCAAAAAAATGAGTGAATTTTTAATTACTTTTTGCCGAAAAAAATTGTGTGTTTTCGGTTTTGCCGTACAGCCATCCAATAAAAATACGCAATTGTATGTATTCCGCTGTCTATTTATTAGAGAATATTTCCCTCAATGTGTACCCTTTGCCGGGGAGGTTATAGAAAGTATGGACTAATATCGCCCCTCTTCGAACTTTGCTTGAGACAAAAAAAATATGGCCCCACTTCGAACATAGCCTGAGACAAAAAAATAGTACCACATACAAAATTTGCGTTCAATCAGTTACTCCTTTCGGGAGTTATGGTGTGCATCAATCAGATAGACAGACGGAAGGGCGTTTCTCAAAAAAAATCTTTGGTCTATATTAATAAATTCGAATCAAAATGTTGTTTGGCAATAAAATTATCTTAGAAGTGCATTTATTAATAACATAACAAGAAAATTGTCAAATTATTTTGGCTTATGGAGCAGATGGTGTGGGCTTACGTGACTGAAGCACTTCGATTTTTTAAATAAATGCACAGTTTCGGCTCATCTGACGTGCCCCTTTTTATTTATGTTATTTTTATAGAATTTTTTTTGAATATTCAATTGCCTTTCTTGTTAATTCCATTTTAATTACAAAAGCGACATTAACATTTTCAACACATTATTTTTTATTTTTAAAAATTAACGAAATATTGTAGGCAAATCCACTGCAAACAAAATTAAGAGAACTCGATCACTTACCGTTATTTTATTTATTTGTATCCAAAATGTAAGCAAAACTGGGAATACTGCAATTTTTTTTGTTGATTTTCGTTATTATTGCAATTTATTTTATTTTTAAGGATTTTTCCAATATTTTTTATTTTAATCTTATAAAATTTGAAGTGTTAACAACGTTTGGTTAGCGAACCAAATTTGGTCAATTTGTTGTGTTCTTTTATTAAATCGTATTAGTTATATTTAACTTATTCTCTAGGCCACCGCAAACGGGATCACACTGCGATTTCGTTGCGAGTTTAAAAACGCGTTTTTAATCCGTCGACGTATGGCGATGCACTGAATCAGTTTTGCTGCATTACTTTGCAAATGTAGTCTGCGCCTTGGCTGAGACTGTGGCTGAGACCGACTGTTTGTTCGTAAAATGCCGAAACAGAAATCAAACTGAAAACATACACACACACATTGTATGCGCTCTGTGCACTGGGCTCGCATTGGACTCTTTCGGATTTTGTTGGCTAAATGCCTATTTGAGTTGACTTTGAAAAATTCACCACACTTTGATCACTCATTTGGTTTCGGTGTTTTTTTTGCTAACTTCGTTTGATATCTAATTACAAAAAAGACGCGCTGCAGCCCAGCGTAAAAGAGATACAAAATGAGAGGCTATTAGTGTGCTACTGAGATAATGCAGTTGTGAATGCCCCATAGCGCGAGCCAAAGGGTTGTAGGTATGTAGGGTTTGCGAGATTAGGCAGAATTTCCTTCCTACTAAGCAGATTTCCTTCCTACTAAGCAGATTACACCATACATTTTAAATGCATTATTGTCCTTAATAACACAATGTAACAGAAACTAGTAAGGAAGAGAGAAAGTCGGACGGAGCCGACTATATAATACCCTACACCACCCTTTCGGAGCAAAATAAGAATAAATATTGTCAAGTTTTATGAATGTTTTTTCCCTCGATAATACCGGGATGAAATTTAAATTAAAGGAAATTATGAGGACTACAAATGTTAACATTGACACTTTCACTTGGAGACCAACAATTAGAAAAAATTATTTATACTTTTCATAAAAAATGTTGTTTTTGACACAAAAAAAAACATAAAAAATAGACAAAAACCGTTTGTTCCATATTTTGAAAGCTTTGAAGAAAATATATCGATGGCTTATATCCAAAATGGGCTCATATTGTGCCATTTATTGACAGGGTTTTTTGACCAAGGTACCGATGAGGTTGCTTGGTAGCTTCCGAAACGATATCGTCCACCAACCAGTGACCACCCTTAATACATTTCATACATTTCTTATTCTTCTTTTTCAAAGAAGGTTTGTTTTTCTGTTTAACAGAAAACAAAAACAACGATCTCGAACTCAATAGTCAAAAACAAAACTATAAAAATATTAAAAAACTTAATTTTTCAGGAGAGCAAAAAAAAACTGTTGAATTTTATTATTTCGCGATAAATTAAATATGATATGAATTAAGAATTTAAAGGTATATATTATACACGTTCGTATACATATCATATCATATAAAAATTATAGCGAAATAATACAATTCAACAGATTTGTTGCTCTCCTGAAAGTTAAGCTTTTTAATATAGCCCATTTTGGATATAAGCCATCGATATGTTTAAATGTAGAAATTGTAGTACTTTTGGTAGAAAAAAAGAAAATTTCAACAAATTTTGTCTTTTATACCCCTCGAATCTTCTGAAATTCCACAAATATTATAAGTGTATTAGTCGTTAGAATATGAACGTATTTGCCGAGCCCCTTTTGGTACCTCCCACACAAATGGGCCATTGGGCACCAAAAGTTAACTGCACCCAAAAAAGTAATTGGTTGGAATTCGATTGTAACAATAAAAAAATAGTACTAGCAACAAAAAATATATTGCCTACACCGTGTGTCGGTTGTGTTTATATATAAATAGTTTAAACAATAATAATAACTGAACGCCCCAGTAGGCGAGTTGGTAGCGTACTCGCCTATGAGTTTGGGGGTCGTGGGTTCGATTCCCCCTAGAGGCTCTGGTCTGTCGCTGCAAAATTCAGCCATATGGTCTTTGTAACCCGGCCTTTCCCTGGACCTTAAAATTAGAATATAAATTTACTTTGTATTGTAATTCATATAAAATAAATAAATAAATGTCTAGCGGCATTTAATGTAGTATAACATTTAGTATCTCAGTTGGTGTCGTATATATGTGCATTTCCTGCGTTGCGGACGGCTGGAATTTCATTAGTTTTTCCCCATAACTTCCTTGATATTGATCTAAGGAATATTATTGTTATTTGCTAATTTGTAAAGTCTATCGAGCTTAATGACTGAATTTATAGAATTTTGAAAACTGTTTTTAGGTTGCATAAAAATCCACAAACGGAGGGCGTGACGGACGGCACGAAAAACCACGATTCCTGTGGTATTGAGGTATTGAGTGATTTAAAAATTTCCACGAAACTTCTTATATTTATAAATAATACCTAACTTTGTGCTTGCATATATTATAGGCCATGCTTCTTAAGTATGTATATGCCATTTACTCTAAAAATGCAAAATTTTTGTGATATTTAGATTTTTGTTGAATTCCGGACAGCACGAAATTCAAATAGAAAAGGGGTTATTAAAATGTCTTTTAATGCCAATATTATACAATATTTATCAATTTTTTTTTACGTAGAAGATCGAGCATGTCTAAAGCAATAATTTCCTGCCAAGATTGTTAAATTTTTGTATTAAGATAATGCTAAATGCGGCACAGAAACTTTGAGTACATTGCTAAAAAAATACTCAGGAAAGAGTTGCTAAATTGTAAGGCATTTTTTGAGTAGCCCAGGGAAATGCCCATATAGATAGATATTTACACGGGGCAAAATCACCTTTTTGGATATGTTTAAATCGAAAAAAAAAATATATTTGAAACACAAATTTTTAAATATTATATATTTCTGAGCAAATAAATTTTATTTGAAAATCAATAAAATTTATTTGGAACGCATATATTAATATATTACAACAAAATATATTTGCAAACTAATTTTCTCAAATAAAATATGTGTTTACAAACAACTAAAGTTATTATTTAGGAATTTCTCCAAATATATTTTGTTTAAAAAAAGCTTTCCAAAACTTGGCAGATTTTTCGAATTGAATATTTAAATTTTTATTGCCATAACATTTATAATGACAAAAGTAGCAATAATATTCGTTTTAAACCGCTATTTTGTTATTTCTTTTTATTTCAAGTCATCATTTGTTATCAAACCTTCATGTACGAGGGCTGCTATATATATTTCTGGCCTAATAATGAAAATGCGAATATTTATCATCAAAAATGGTTTTATTGGTTTCAAAATATTCTCCAGCATGATTTATTGAGTGCATGCAAATTGTATAAATCATGCTGGAGAATACTTTGAAAAACAATAAAACCATTTTTGATGATACATTTTGAAGCACTTTTCCACTCCAAAACATGGTTTTTGAACGCTTCAACAGCATCTTCTGGCGACGAAAATCGTTGACAACGCATTTTTTCTTGATGTGCGGGAATAAAAAGAAGTATTTGGTGCCAAGTCAGGGCTGTACGGCGGATGACCCATCAATTCGACATTTTAGCCGGTCAAAAAGGCGATGGTTTGAGCCGATGTGTGAGAGCTCGCATTGTCATGGTGCACAATGATACGTCTTCTCTTGTTCGTTTTTCGAATTTCTCCGAAGACTTCAGGCAAACAAAATGTGGCGTACCACTCAGAATTGACCGTCCTACGTTGCTCAAGCGGAACAGTCGCCACATGACCAGTTTTGCCGAACAAACAGGCGACCATTTGCTTCGAAGTGCTTCTTCCACGAACAACTTTCGTTGGATTTGGCTCGTCTTCTTTTATGGTTTTAGGCGGTGGAAATGATTGGACGACATCAACCTTTTCAGGTAGAGGCTTAATTCCATTTGGAGTAATCTGATGTCCAAGAAAATCGATCTGAGATACTCCAAACGTGCACATGCAAAGGATTTGCCCAGTTGCTACTTGATGATCGTATTATCCCTTTATTTATCATGTATTGAAATTCCTCTTTTGCTGCTTTTAGTTTTACTGGGTCCAACCGTCTACTTTTACATGACACTGGTGGTCCCCGGGAGACAATGTGATGATAAATGCCATGATCGGAAGAAAAATTATCGTTATGCATAATGATATCAGGATACATCTTAAGTAAACGATGAAAATCTGTGTCTCCAGAAACCATTTTAATACCCGTGGTATCTATATTGCATAATGTTCCACTTACAGCGAGTTGTGTATTACCATCAACCAATTTTCGAGTGTTGAGGTCGGGTAAAAGATGGTAATGGCGTAGGAAATCTGCGCCAATTATCGGGCGTGAAACATCTGCTAAGACAAACTTCCAAGAAAATGATCTACGTAAACCCAAATTGAGAGATAGGAGAATAGTGCCATATGTTTTGATTTCAGTTCCATTTGCAGCATAAAGATATAACTTTTGAGGGTTACTCCGAGTTTTACAGGGATAAACTGAAATTTCTGCTCCAGTATCAACTAAAAATTTTATTTTGGTATTTGTGTCGGTAATAAATAATCGGCCGGTCGATCCCCCATCAAAATTGTTTGCCGAAATTGGTTTTGATGGAGTAATTAGTTTTTTCTCTCGCTGAAATTGCATGGAGGAATGCATTTACGGGCATTCTCGCCAAAACCAACACTTACGCTGATTGCTTATACTTCCTCTTGATTGTGAACGGAATTTTGTATTGGATCGTCGGCTACTTCTTGAACGCGATTCCAATGCGTCAATTCTTTCGATGAGAGAGTCAAGTTTTTCATCGTGAACTTCAGAGATGTGGAACTTGAAAATGTCCCCAGGATTCTATCAGCCTGCGTCGCTAATTTATTGAGGTCTTGTGAATCGCAGACCGCGAGTATGCACCGAACTTTCTCTGGTAATCGGTCAAGGAATTGGGATTTAGAACGTCATCACTAATCATACCGGCTGCTAGGCATTTCATACGTTGTAAGTAGTGTGATGGCTTCTGGTCACCCAATTCCAAACCGTTTATAAGACACTTTATTTTATTTTCAGAAGATTTCTCAAAAGAATCTGTGATTCGCTTCTTCATTGCTGCGTACTTATCGGTCAGTGAAGTATTTAGGATGATATCTTTTACTAAAAACAAAATTGAGGGTTCCAGATTTGCCACGAGGTACTCATATTTGGTTGAGTCTTGAGTAATACCATGAAGACGGAAAGTGGCCTCAACTTGAATAAACCATACCTCTGGTTCATCCTTCCAAAATGATGGAAATTTTTCAATCCGGGCAGATTCAATTGACGCCGCTTGATTGTTGTTAGATGTTGCGGAATTTGTTTGTGTTGCTTGCATATTGAGATTGTTTGGATTTTATTTTGACGTTCGAGGGTCACCAATTTGTAGGGGCTGCTACGAATTATAATTGTCGTAAATAAGTTTCCGAATTTCAGTCTTTCGATTTTAATAATTTTCAAACAACTGAAATTTTATTTTATTGACATAAACAATATTGACAAAAACCAAAGCACACTTAAACTAATTTTATAAATAACTAGCTTACCCGGTGCGCTTCGCAGCCCCCATATTTTATCTATTTTCTGTTTAGGGTACTGTAAAATAGCTATACCTCTTTCATTCAAATGACATGATTATTACATATGGTGCAAAATGAAGAAGATTTGATTACTTTTATATATACAATACGAACCCTAGTTTCATTTCTAGTTTACGTTCCAAGAGTTACCCTGACATCATTTTACAATATTTATCCCTTTTCCCACAGTACCTCTGGACGTTGAAAACTATTTTTCTTGGTTCATACGTTAGCAACATTCCCCTTGTTTATGTTCCAATACCTACATTCACACCCTGGTACAATATAAAACCATGTTTGTCCCACTGTGTCTATAAAGGTACGAATTTCAAAATCTAAAGTAAATCGCTCCGTTGTACCACATTTAACCTTTAGTGTGTCATAATTAACCACTTTGCACGATTGTACAATATTTTAAAATGATAATTGATATTTCAAGATCCAAATTCGCAAGCTTAGACCGTATTTTAACATTTTTGTCCCCTATCTGTGCCATTTATTTAACTTTTTCCCCACGGTTTAAGTAGAAGAACCTATTTGGAAAAAACAATTTCTTAGCTTTGGTTTATGCTGTAAGAGCTACTTTTGCACTCAGGGACCACATTCAACACCTTTTGCACCACTGTTCCATATTAAACACTTTTTTATTACACCGTGCTTCTAAAGTTTTCCTTTTTTCCAACTTACCACATTTAACCATTTTACCGTATTTAACTTTTTTAACTTTTTTGCTTCACCGTACCATATTTAACCCTTTTTGCTCCACTAAACCATATTTAACACATTTTCTCCCCTCTGTAACATGTTGAATAACTTTTGCTTGCCCCAACTGCATCATAATTTTAACCTTTTTGCACGACAATGCTACATAATTGCAGTGCATCATAATTTTAACCTTTCTGCACCACAGTGCTACTAAAAGCATACATTAAAAAAAACATTCTTATTTCATATTTAACTTACCCTCTCTCCCTGCCTCCATATTTTTACCCACTGTACTAAATGTACGCTTTGTGACCCACTGTTCTATATTTAACCTTTTGGGTCCACTGAATCAAATTTAACACCTTTTTGTCCTACTATATTTTCTCCACTATATTTAACCATTTTTGCCCCACTGAACCATAGTTAACACATTTTTGCCCCACTGTACCATACTTAACCCATTTTGTTCCACGTTATCATATTTTACTATTTGTGCCCACTGTAACCATTTTTGTCATACTGTACCATAATTAACCATTTGTGTCCCACTGTACCATTCTAACACATATTTTTCCCCACTGTTCCATAGTTAAAGCTTTTTGCCCCACTGTACTATAGTTAACTCTTTTTGCCCCACAGTACCATATTTAACACTCTTTGCTCCACTGTACAATATTTAACACAGTTATGCCCCACTGTACTTATAGTCAACCATTTTTGTCACACTGTACCATATTTAACCATTTTTGCCACACTGTATCATAGTAAATATATTTTTGCCCCACTGTACCATTTTTACCCCATTTTGTTACACGTTACCATATTTTACTTTTTGTGCCCACTGTAACCATATTTGTCATACTGTACCATATTTAACCATTTGTGTCCCACTGTACCATAGCTAACACACTTTTTCCCACTGTTCCATTGTTAACGCTTTTTGCTCCACTGTGTCATATTAAACGCTTTGTCTCACTGTACCGTATTTAACAGTTTTTGCCCCACTGTACCATATTTAACCCTCTGTGCTCCACTGTACAATATTTAACACAGTTATGCCCCACTATACTGTATAGTTACCCATTTTTGTCACACTGTACCATATTTAACCCTTTTTGCCCAACTTTTCCATATTTTCTCCACTCCACTATTTAACCGTTTTTGACCACAGTGCTCCTAAAACCATATAAACTCTTCATATCTCATGTTTAAGTTCCAATTTTGGCGATTGTTCCCTTTTTCCCATGCTCCATAATTAACCCGTCGTGTCCCACTGTGCCTCTTAAAGTTAGAATTACTAAAAATCACTTCCACTCTCTAGTTTATGTTCCAAAAGTTACCCTGGAACCATTGATCCATGTTTGATATTTTCAAGCCACTGTACTATATTTTACACTTTTTGACCCACTGTGCCCCGAAAACTACGAATACAAAAAAAGCTTAATACCCCGATCAGTTGTCATAAAGACACCCCTCGCTTCAATTTTCACCATTCTAATATTAGGCTTTAAATTTGGCGGTGGTACCATATTTATACCTTTCTGTCCCACTGTGCCTCTAAATTTTTAAAAAAAAAATCACTCCTTGTTCTTGTTTACGTCCCAAGAGCTACTCTCATACCAAATTTCACGATTCTAGGTCTTGCCATTTGGATTTGGCTGTTGTACCACATTTTTCCCTTTTTACCCCACTGTGTACGTAAATGTTCGAATTTCGAAAAATCCTGTCAATTTCAGAGTCTAACTCATAAGAGCTACCCTCACACCAAATTTCACGATTCTAGCTCTTGCCATCTGAATTTGGCTGTTGCACTACATTTATCCCATTTTTCCCTTTTTACCCCACTGTGTGCGCAAATGTTCGAATTACGAAAAATCCTGCCAATTTCAGAGTCTACCTCATAAGGGCTACCATCATACAATATTTCACGATTCTAGCTCTTGCCATTTGGATTTGGCTGATGTACCACATTTATCACTTTTACCCCACTGTGTGCGTAAATGTTCAAATTTCGAAAAATCCTGCCAATTTCTGAGTCTACCTCCTAAGGGCTACCCTCATACCAAATTTCAAGATTCTATCTCATTTCGTTTAGATTTGGCGGTGGTACCATATTTATCCCTTTTTGGCCCATTTTGCGGCTAATAGTACGAATTTCGAAAAATCCCGCCTTACGTCTACGTCCCAAGGACTACCCTCCCACCAAATTTCATGATTCTAGCTTCAGCCGTTTGGCCTGGGCGATGATCAGTCAGTCAATCAGTCAGTCAGTCAGCCAGTCACGCAACAATTTTATATATATATAGATAGATAGATAGAACAAGTAACATATACTGAAGTGGGAACGTAGTACCCACAGTCACCTGTGACGATATTATAAACGTCTTTTGAAGCACCGCGATCGTATATTTTCAAAATTTCTTTGCACCAATCGACACGAGCCTTTTTTTGAGCGATTGCCAAATTGTGCGGGATCCAACGAGAACAAACCTTTTTTACGGCCAGGTGTTCATGCAATATCGAATGTATGCTGGTGGAAGAAATGCCCAAGGATGCCTCTATCTCACGGTATGTCACATGACGATCTTGCATTATCAGTTCACGCACGGCATCAATGTTCTCTGGCACAACGGCCGTTTGTGAACGTCCTTCGTCTTTGAGCGAGCGTCGGCCACGATGGAATTCATTAAACCAGTTTTTCACAGTGCTATAGGATGCTTCATCGCCATACAAAGATTTAAGTTCATCGATGCACACTTGTCGTAAAAGTTGTGAAAAATGATCGCACGAAAATGTTCACGAGTTAATTCCATTTTTTTGCCAAATTGATTTTTCAAGTCACTGTAAACAACACAAATGATGGTCGTACGTCAAAACGTTCTGAGTACGTTTATGCTAAAAAATGTCAAACTTTCCAATGGAAATGTCAGATGGCGCCAGGCAACACTTTGTGTTGCCTAGGCAGACATATATATAGCAGCCCTCTTATGCATTTAAAATTTCATAAAAAGAATTATCGTTGAATTGCTGCAAAACATTAAACTTGTCTTAAAATTAATGTATGATATATTTTCTGAATATTTAAATGCAAATAAATATTTGTTTTATAAATAAAGTCCCAAATTAAAAAAATTAGGGCGTAAACAAAATTTTAATTAGAACAACATTTACCCAAATATATTATGTTTGTCTGTGCCAAATATAATATATTTCGAGTTTACTCTAAACTTTTATATATTTCAAGCAGAATATGTTTGGGACAATATACTACAGAAGCGATTTTTTTCAGCGTGTAGATGCGATCCAAACTAAATTTCTTGATTTTTTTATTATTTATTTACTTTTTATTTATATGAATTACAATACAAAGTATAAGGTGAAATTTATGAAAAATGTCCTTCCTAAAAATAAAGGTTGTCCAATTTTATTCAAATTTTGTTTATGAATGGTGATATATACAAATACTATATCCGCCAAGATTTGGAAATTTTCGTTGAATATTTGATAAAAGATGGTGTACAAACAATGCTCGGTATAACGAATTATATGTATACTGCCAGGCCTGTCCTACACTGAAAAAAAATAGTAATAAAACTAATGATGACACATTCTTATATTAGGTATGCTACCTCGGCATCAATTCAACGACAATTTTCATTAAAATAATGAAAATTTACAGGTTTTTTACGAAATTTTCCTTAATATAAAGTTTTTTGAATTTGAATTAATGACTATCTAATCATTAGTTTTGTGTACGCGCTTCTTTAAATGTACGCATTTAAATTAAAGAAAAAAAACATTATTTTTGTGACAATCCGCATTATTTTAAGTAATATTTCAATACTTTTAAGGATTTTCTACATTAACACTTTGACGTAGACATGTCATAGTTTTAATGTGCGCTCCTTATTTATGATCTTTTTATACCTCACGAGTTACAGAAAATCGGTACTAGACACGAATTTTCTCAGTATCTTCCAGTCATATTCTCTGAGATGAGTCAAGTCTGGTAATATGTCGGACCCGAAATGTTGGGATCTTGCATGTGTGAAAGCCGGGCAGTAACACAGAAAATGTTCCATCGTTTCGATGTTTTCTCTGCATGCCCTGCATTCGTCGTTTGCTGCTAGTCCTATGCGATGAAGATGTGCTTGTAAGCTTGAGTGTCCCGTTAGAACACTCATCATCTTACTAATATCGATCTTGTTTAGTTTCAGAAGACTTCTTGTTTTCTTTTCATTTGGGTCACCCCACAGTATCTTTGCAGTAGCTCCTACTGTTGCGCTATTCCACACAGTTTTATGAGCCATCACTGCCCAGTGCTTCAACTCATTTTTCGTGGCTTCGAAAGGTTTCCAATTTTTCAAGTTTATTACTCGAAGTTCTCTGCCCTTTGAAGCCAAGTTGTTTGCCCGTTCATTTCCAATCACTCCGTTGTGTCCTGGTACCCAGCAAATACGCAATTGACCATGGGCTGAGTAATCATTTATCGTTCTTTTACAGTCCAACACAGTTCTGGATTTGGCCCTTTCCGATGTTATTGCTTGAATCGCCATTTGGCTATCTGTGAAGATGTTGGCATATTTAGGCTTTGTCGTGTTACTGAGCCAGTTCACACACTCCGTGATTGCTCGAACTTCTGCTTGAAATACCGTGTTATGGTCAGGGAGGCGGAAGTGAAGTTCGACTTCTGGTTCATCAATAAAAAGTCCCAGACCCGTCCTTCCTCCTCGCTTGGACCCATCCGTGTAGCAGCTGGTTCCCACTGGCACATGGGCCAAAATTCCATTTTCCCAGGAGCGTCTGTCTGGTACAAACGTATCACAGGTAGCTGTAAGCCGCACTTCAGGAATGCGGTCCGAGATTTCTGGCGTTTGAATGTGACCAACTAGATATTCTAAAATCTTCTGATGGTACGACTTGTGGTCTCGATTTATCCATTCACCCATCACTTGTAAACGTCTTGCTGTGAGGGCTGCCTCATACTTTATACGGATGTCTATTGGTTGGATGTGCAGTATAGTCTCCAACGCTTTTGTTGGTGCAGTTCTAAATGCCCCGCTTATGCCTAGACAGCACATACGTTGAATTTTTTGCAAAGGTATTACGTTGCACTTCTTGTCCATTGATGTCCACCACACTACAGAGGCGTAGGTGATTATTGGTCTAATCACGCTCATGTAAAGCCAGTGAGTCATATTTGGACGTAGTCCCCATTTTAAACCTATAGCTCTTCTGCACAACGACCAACATCTGTGTGCCTTTGTAACTCTTTCTTCAAGATGATCTTTCCAGTACAGTTTCTGATCCAAGATTACTCCCAAGTATTTTACCTTTTTAGTTATAGCAATTGTCTTATTCAGGAATCGAGGCGGGGTAAAACGTGGGATCTTCGTTTTCCTTGTAAATAGACATATTTCTGTTTTGTCTGGGTTAACATTTAATCCCCTTGGTTGTTCCCAGTTATATGCTATGTTAAGTGCCTCTTCAGCTCTTCTGCATAATAGATTTGGATGAAAGTCCCTTAGAAGTATTACAACGTCGTCTGCATAACAGACTGGTTTAAGTCCTTCATTGGTGAGGGCTTTTAGGAGACTGTGTATCGTCGTAACCCATAGAAGAGGCGATAAAATGCCCCCCTGAGGTATACCACGATTTACCTTGTCTCTAATTTTTACGTCATATGACCCACAAATAATCCACCTATTCCTTAGCATATTGTTGATCCAGTTTTTCAGCGCCCGGTCAACCTGAAACTCGTCTAAGGACTGGATAAGTGTATCGGTCTGTACATTGTTAAATGCGCCCTCAATGTCTATGCAAACAGCAAGTGTATACATTTCTTTACTGAAGGACTCTTCTATGTGGTGCACTACCTCATGCAGAGCTGTTTCCACTGATCTTCCTTTGACATAGGCGTGTTGTTTGAATTTTAGCCTGTCATCCGCTATTTTACCTTTGACCATGTCATCAATTATTCGCTCCATTGTTTTTAACAGGAAAGAAGTAAGGCTAATGGGTCGATAAGCCTTTGGGGTCATGTAACTCGCCTTGCCAGGCTTTGGTATGAAGACCACCCTTGATTCCTGCCAGTTTTTTGGGGTATACGAATGGGTTAGGCATGCAGTGAACACTCCAGCCAGATGAGTTGATACCAAATCCACCTCATTCTGCAGAAGTGCTGGAAATATTCCATCCGGTCCCGCAGCCTTAAAGGGAGAGAAACTTTTTATCGCTTCTTTAACCATACCATCTGTTATATCCGTAATAGGTACTTGATGCAATACATTTTCATTCTGTAACTGTTCCTCTGTTGGTCCAGCATTACCAGTCGGAAAATGAGTTTTCATCAAGAGCCTTACGGTATGCTCTATAGTTTCCATCCTTTTACCCGTTTCATCCACCAGTGTTTCGGTTTTGACACGAGTTTTTGAGAGGAACTTTTTCATTTTAGACAGGCTGTTAACGCTGTCTACCTGTTCACAGAAAAGCCTCCAGGAGTTACGTTTCGCCGATCTAATGATTTTATTGAATTCTTTGAGTCTTCTGTGGTAGTCGTCCCAATATACTGATTGTTTTTTACGTCGATCTTTGTTGTAAAGTCTGCGGACATCTTTGCCAATCGAGCGAATTTGTCCTGTCATCCAGGGTTTCTCAAAGGCAGATTTCCTTTCTCGAATTGAGCAACTATCTTCGAATGATTTTACAAAAGCCTCGGTAATCTTCTTCACATTGATATCAATGTCTTCTGCACATAGATAATCGCGTGTAGGCTGCCCCAATCGATTTCTAAGTAGATTTCCGAATTTAGCCCAGTCGGTCTTAGCCTTATTACGGAAACTTATGGGATTTGGCGGTGGCCGTGCAATTTTAAACCTTATATAACGGTGATCTGAATAGGAAGGAGTGTTCATCCGAAACCCTCCACTCATGAATCTCATCAATAAGATTTTCTGAACATATCGTTATATCTAATACTTCTTCCCTGCAAACAAAGGTTGCAGTGTATCCTATGTTAAGAGTTATGAGGTCATTTGTATTCAAAAATTCGATATTTTTTGGTGTTAGTACTACCCCAAGCGATATGATGGAAGTTGGCGTCACATCCAGCTAATAACTCATTACTTGTGTGTTTGGATTCCCTCACCAGACGTTGTAATTCCGACGTAGGTGGCAATGTCGGCGCATCGAATGGCAGATATATTGACGACAGGTACATATTTCCATTACCTTGCCTCAGCACCGTTGCGTCCGATGTTGACAACTCTGGAGAGAAAATAAAATATAAGTTTTTATGGCACAGAATACAAGTCCTTGGACGAGTACCTGTGTTAGCGTAGTACAGGTTATAGTTCACATGGTTTAATCCAGTAACCTTGTTGCTAGTTGTCCATGGTTCCTGGATCAAAGCAATATGAACCCTGCATTTATGTATGATGTCCATCAGAGCGTTGGATGCTGTCTCGCTCCGGTGGAGGCTTACCAGGATGACCTCAATCATTGTCCTTCCAGTAAAAGTTTCTTTTGGGAGTCTATCCTATCTGGTGGCACTCCCTCATTATTTGGTAGTGGGTCATTCTCTCCTTTCGTTCACTACCTATTACACCATCTTCCAGTCGACAATTTTGGAAGGCGGTGTTATTGTTTGTCGCTCCCTCATTGTTTTGAATATATAAATTTTAGTCCTAAGGTAACGTTCTATTAATCTCTCCTGGGTTTTAAGGAGAAACTGCATTTGACAGACATTGCCTTGGTTTTATCTGCGTTAACGCGTTGTCCATATTGTCCAGCTCTTTCTGCTAACTCGTCGATCATTAGCAATGCATCGAGTGGTCCCAGTATGTGATTTAGCAATATTTTAATAAAAATGTTGAAGACTCTCTTTTCATTCGTTTGGGATTCTTTCTGTCAGCCATATCGTCCCCTCAATAAAAGAATAGTGTATAATTTGTTTGTAGTTTCGAGAAAATCACATTTTTAATATGTGGAGGAATAATCAGGCTAATTCTATGGCAGATGATATTATATTAGTCTAGAAGTGTGTTTATTGCAAATAAATGGGATTCAAAGTCCTAAGGTATATAAATTTTAGTCCTAAGGTAACGTTCTATTAATCTCTCCTGGGTTTTAAGGAGAAACTGCATTTGACAGACATTGCCTTGGTTTTATCTGCGTTAACGCGTTGTCCATATTGTCCAGCTCTTTCTGCTAACTCGTCGATCATTAGCAATGCATCGAGTGGTCCCAGTATGTGATTTAGCAATATTTTAATAAAAATGTTGAAGACTCTCTTTTCATTCGTTTGGGATTCTTTCTGTCAGCCATATCGTCCCCTCAATAAAAGAATAGTGTATAATTTGTTTGTAGTTTCGAGAAAATCACATTTTTAATATGTGGAGGAATAATCAGGCTAATTCTATGGCAGATGATATTATATTAGTCTAGAAGTGTGTTTATTGCAAATAAATGGGATTCAAAGTACCATGACTTCACTTAGGCTGTTTTATATATTTTAGAATTCCATACAATACAATATACGCTATTTTATTTTGTATGGTATACACTATTTTATTTGAATATTTTACACCATTTATCACGAAATTTAAAATATTTGACGAGTTAAACAAAGTTTTAGTGGTTAACAATTCATTTTATTAATAATTCTCAGTCATTTATGGTAAGATAATGTATCTCTGTAATTCAATGCAACTAATAAATTTCAAATAATTACAAATTCTATGACTAAAATACAATATAAATAATAATATAAATCTATCTATTTTAATCTTCAGTAAAATCCTCATCCGCATCAGGCTGAACCAATCGATTTCCATTTCATCCGGCTTTAAGATTAAGATAAAAATAATGAAATTCTTTGGGAATGATATTTTTGGTGCAAAGCTCCTTTAGATCCACGATATGCTAAGCTGCTGCTTAAATTTAGCACGCAAATCTGGAGTCTCATTACTCTTTGTAGACCAGCAAATTGGGATTAAATTTCTCCACTTTAATCAGCTTAATCTGCTAATGGTTCTCCCTAATCTGCTGAACCATTCCTTTATGTCACAGAACATTCTTTCCACGACGTATGGTCATTTTCTTCGGGCCAATCGCAAAATTGTTGGTCATCGTTGGCCATTCCTCAATATGAGGTCTGCTACCTTCTTTGTAATTCGGATTTGATGATTGCATCTCTCTCAGTGAGTAGGATTTCTCTAGCTTTTCTTCGTTCTTCTACTAGTTTCCAGAAATCCGCGGAAAGCCACTCCCTATTCTCTTTCTTAGCGAAGCCTAATATTTCGTTTGATGTTTTACTGAGTATATCCTTGATTCCGGCCCATTCGTCATCTATATTAGATGACGAATGGTTCGATGATTTTTGCGACGAATCTAGTATTAACCGATTCCGTATTTAGTTTAATGGTGTTGTATTTACGGTTGCTTGTTGTCTGGGGAGCTTGGGGCTTACGATGTTTCTTGAGTGTAACATTTAACTCGACAACTAAAAGAAAGTGGTCAGTAGCAATGTCTGCGCTACGCAGTACTCGTACATCCTGTACTGTTTTAAATGAAGCAACAATGGTTTCTCTTCAGTTTGTTGCTATATAGGCCTGATTGATACAACATGTATATATCTATCTCTTAGCCAGGGAGCAACTGTATCAATCACTGGAGCTCGACCGACGAAACATTGTCTGGTCCTTGAGAGTCCAAACAATTCTAAATTCGGCTACAATCTGGCTAGCGACCTCGGTTACTTCTTTGGAGAGTTATTTTTCGTACCAGCCAGATATATGCATTTGCTCATATCCTAATACTGATTTCCACATAACATACTTAGGGGTCTTAAGTCGCTCCTTCGATATGTTACACTTTTTTCGTAGCAAACGATATATAATCTCCTCAATTAAAGGGAGTATACAGTAATCTAATTAAGCAATTTTATATGAATTTAGGTGAATTGTGAATAAAAAAACTATATCCTTAGAAAGTATAAGAATAAAGTAAAAAGTTATAGCTATTTTATCAACTCGTCTCGAAACGATTTGTTTCAAGTTTTACAATCTTTGAAATCTTCTAAAAGTCAAAGTATTAAATCTTTGGATTCGGACATGTATAAGCTGTCCTTGACACAAGAAATGGTTTTGTGCTAAACTTCATCAATATCGAAATAAGTTTGCGAGCAAACTAAAGCGGATTTGACAGAGGAACGCAAAAATATTGTCTAGTTATACTTAGACAATCTGCATACTTTAAGTTGGATCTAACTGCAGTCTTGTACGAGAATAACACTATACCACAGATTGGAGTGATAGATACAATCTGTAAACAAACCGGTATTATTTAGATATATCAAATTCTGACCCATAGGAGTCCATATATATTTTTATTTGGATTAAATCACCATTTATACAATATATTGAGTATATATTATATTATTTTTTAAAATCATTTCCATTGGCAATCCGGATCGGAATCGGTCCTTCGAGGTCATCGTATACTGCTTGCGCACGCAATATGGGCATTGGTGGTGTTGATTGTGCAATAGTGATTGTTTTTGGCGGCAATGGAAATCCATACAAACGCCTCGAAGTTTTCACCTCGTCCACAGAACAACAGAATATTGTCCCCATAACATTGTAGTGAAATGTGGAGTGGAATTTTTGCAACCAGTCGATTTTATGACAAATATCTTTGCAGAAAACTATATCCTCTTTGTCATGAAACTGGACATTTAAAAAAAATCATACATTTTAGAAAAAATTCTATATAGCATAATATTCTTATTACTCACATCATAAAAAGGCGAATTGAAACCGATAACTACCAAATCACTGCTATTATCAGCTGTAGTCGATTTTAAATAATGCCAAACATATAGAGGAATCTTACGATTACTTCTGTCAATTAATTTAACTAAAGTGCGATTTTCTTGACAAGTGTTTTCAAAAATAGGCGCAGAAACAGTACCCGAAACTCCAGCCAATATATCATACTCATGTTGATCAGACTCTATGTGTTGTCTCAAGGCCTCTTCGTAGAAACGCCAATTGCCCAAACGCAAACCGTCCCACCAGCCAAAGTCCAGCAATCCCCCAAATTTGTCATACGCCTCACGATATAATTTGGCATTTTGTATCAGTGAGTGTTTTTGATAGTTTGAAAATGCTATCCATTGCTGGAATTGTGGGTTATCATATCTGGAGACGTCAATGCTGTAAACAAAGAATATAATAAATGTACAAATTAATTCGTTGAATAAATCAGGTAAATCATTGACATCGAGGGGATAATTAAATTCAAATTACATTTCTACTTACTTGGGAGTAACAAAATTTAATTGAACGTTTTGTATTTCCATGACCGGCGTATAATTTTGTAATCGTGTTGGATACTAAAATAGAAAAACAAATAAGAAATTTTTAATTGAGTAAACCGACTACATTATACGCTCACTGTAATGTAATTATACCCTCATTAAACCCTCACTGAGAGAAATCGTGCGCTCCAACCAGACATGTTAGTTATGCTGAGGAAGTGCTACAGGAAGATCTTTAATAAGGCAAAAGCCACAAGAGCCCCAGAGGACTGGTCACATATATGGAAAAACTCAAGCAGCATAACTCAAGAGTTGAATAAAGCTCATAATAAAACCTGGATAGATTTCTGCAATAACGTAGAACGCTCATTCGAAGCCAAAAAGATCCGAGGCCAATGTAAAATTTAGCCTTAAACCCCTGGAACTACTATTGGTAGATCAAGAAAGATGACAGTTCTAGGACTACGTCCAGTAAGGAATCGCTGGGAGTGCTCCCGGATACACCTTTCCCCGACAACTCTGATGAGTAAACAGCGTAATTCGTAGGATTACGGCTGCATATATAAATTTTAGACATTTTATGCACAGAATTGTCCAGTTACCATATTACTATTATATTTTGAATGAAAAGTGCATATTTCAAATATACTTGTACAGCCGGAATTGGAATCCGACAATATCTTAAAATTGCATATAATTCCGCTGTCTACTGATTAATTCCTTTGAAGTGCAGCCATCAGAGGTCGCCATCGAAATTGTAATCGACTCTAATTATTTGGTTTATATTAAAAGCTTTAAACCTTTTAAGTCGCCAGGACCACACAATATCTCTCTGGCGGAGCTACAGGCATTGACTGCCACAATTGCTCCCTGGCTCGGAGAGATCAACACATGATGTCTCAATCAGGCCTACATACCAATTAAATGGAGAGAAACCAAGGTTGTTTTCATCACAAAATCGGGAAACCGTCCCATAGTGGAGCTAAGGGTTTCCAGTCAATTAGTCTATCATCATTTCACTTTAAAACCCTGTATTGAATAATAGTTACCTAAGGACTAAAATTGAACACGGGATACCCAATGAGGTGTTCTCTATATTGGAGTTGATCACTTCTCCTATATTAGAGTCGACTACTGAAATCTCCCACTCTTGTCCCCTTATAGTAAAGTCGACTATTGAGGACTTCGTCTTTACCATATTGAACCGCTGATAAATTAGAGCCGACAATATTATCGCCGATAATTGAAATCTGCCAGTCTTCTAAAGTCGACCACTGAGGTTTTCCTCTATCGTATTGTCGGCCTGATGTCTTCCTCAATAGTAGGGGCGACCACAGATGTCTCCTCAATAGTGAAGTCGAGCACTGAGTAGAGGTTTTCCTCTAGACTGGAGTCGACATCTAAGGTCTTCCAATATTCTAATGTCGACCTCTGAAGTTTTGGTATATGTAAGAGTCGACGTCTGAGGTCTTCCTGTATACAAGAATCGGCCTCAGAGGCCTTCCTCTATATCAGGGTCAACCCATAAAGTCTTCCTCCTTATAGAGTCAATCTCTAGATGTCTTCCTCTATGTTATAGTCGACCTCTGAGCTCTTCCTCTATTTTATAGTCGACCTCTGAGGGGTTCCTCTGTACTAAAATCGACCTCTGAGGACTTCTTCTATACTAAAATCGACCTTTCAAGACTTCCTCTATACTAAAGCCGACCTCTGAGGTCTTCCTCTATACTAGAGTCAACCTCTGAGGTCTAGATAATTTATTAACTCAACAGCATGCCTACAGCAAGGGCAAGTCCACCGAAACCGCCCTGCATGATCTAGTCAGCTTCATTGAAGTATCCCTCTCTGTTAAAGAATATACTATGGTAGCTTTTTTAAATATAGGTAACATAAATCCAGCCCCTAAAATTACGGCTTCATCAACCCTGGGGGTCGACAACAATATACGTTGATTCATTCATAAACTTCTGATTAAGAGACGCACTTCAGCTAGCTTAGAGTCTACTGTCCTCCATAGATTTGTCAGCAGGGGACGTCTCAAGGGGATGTTCTCTACTATGGAATCTCTTCATGAATAATATTCAGTTAATTATTTATTTAATTATTAATAATATTCTAGATAATTTATTAACTCAAAAGCATGCCTACAGCAAGGGCAAGTCCACCGAAACCGCCCTGCATGATCTAGTCAGCTTCATTAAAGTATCCCTCTCTGTTAAAGAATATACTATGGTAGCTTTTTTAGATATAGGTAACATAAATCCAGCCCCTAAAATTACAGCTTCGTCAACCCTGGGGGTCGACAACAATATACGTTGATTCATTCATAAACTTCTGATTAAGAGACGCACTTCAGCTAGCTTAGCGTCAACTGTCCTCCATAGATTTGTCAGCGGGGGACGTCTCAAGGGGATGTTCTCTGCTATGGAATCTCTCCATGAATAATATTCAGTTTTCTCTGCAGAATGTAAGCGTTAAGGTTATTGGCTAGGCAGATGGCATGGCATTAGCGGCTAGGGCGAAGTTTCCGAGTACTTTTAGAGAAACAGCAAGTGCTTCAGGAAAACCAGAAGATGGTTTCCGATAATGGCTTTGGTATGAACTCGACCAAGTCAGAACGAATTATTTTCAGCAGGAGATATATGTTATCAACTGTTGTACCTAGGTTTAGGTTTAGGTTAGGGTGGCACCCATATGAGGTGTATATTAAACTGCTCAGTCATCTCGTTAAGAGATCTGCGGCAGTCGAGGGCTGTTTGTGAATTTAGGGATGTTGCCTCCAGAGAATTGATTGCAGCTGTCCGAGTAAATGACAACGCCAGTGTTGGTTACTATGTTGGGACTCAGCCACTTGGCGACTTCCCGTATTGCCTATATTTCGGCTTGATAGACACTGCAGGTATCTGGTAGTCTGTGAGCTATATCCAGACTAAGTTCTTCACAGTGTACTCCGAAGCCAACCTTTTCATCAAGCTTCGAACCATCCGTGTAAAAGTGGAGATGGTTTCTATTACCTGGTATTCTACCGACCCATTCATCTCTGGCGAGAGTCCACTCGGTCGGTTATCATAGCACTACACTTTGATATCCTCATGTGACAGTAGTTGTTGTACCTCCAAATAGATAGGCAGTTTAATCTTATTACCGCTTTGGTTGCAACTTCTCTCGCCACAATATTAATCGGCAGTATATGGAGTAGGGCTTGTAGAGACTCGATCGCTGTAGTCCTTAAGGCTCCGCTTATGCTCAGGCAGGCTGTTCTCTGAACCTTTGTTAGTAGGTTGGTGATGGTTAGTTTGTCAGTTGCTGTCCACCATACCACAATGCCGTATAGCAGTATAGGACGAACTACTGCTATACATATCCAGTGGACGATTTTATGAGAGAGGCTCCATCGCGAACCTACAGCCTTTTTGCAGGAATATAAGGTGACGTTGGCCTTCCTTAGACGTTCCTATCTAGAATTATTCCTAAAAATTTTGCACTTTCAGAAAAGACTAGATCTGTTCCATTTATCCGAGGTGGAGGATCCACATGTGGGATATTGTTCATCCGAGTAAAGAGAACCAATTCGGTATTGTTTGGGTTTACGCCCAAACCGTTGCTTCTGGCCCATTTAGCCAATTTGTTCAGAGCCACCTGTAGAGTGTCTCGGAGGACGTTTTCGAATTTGCCACTCACTGCGATTGCCACGTCGTCCGCATATGCCACGACCTTGCAGCCACAACGTTCTAGATCTAGCAGGATTTCATTCACCGCTAGGTTCCAAATTAGTGGAGACAGTACTCCTCCTTGTGGGGTCCCTCTGTTTACAAACCTTGTTAGAGTTGTGGACCCTAGACATGCTGTTATGCGTCTTCTGGTGAGCAGACTTTGAATTAGTCTAATCAAACTAGTGTTAACTTTTAGATGTGAGAGTGCCGCAATTACCGCATCTGAGTGAATGTTGTTAAAAGCCCCTTCTATGTCAACAAATGCCACCATGGTGAATTCCTTGAAATGCAGGGACGATTCGATAGTGCTCACAAGTTCGTGCAGGGCTGATTCTGTAGACTTGCCCTTATTGTAAGCATTGTGGTTCCCAGACAGGAGTTTTGAATACAGGTTTTCCCTAATGAAATGATCTAAAAGTCTTTCCAGACCTTTCAATAGGAAGGAGGATAGGCTAATTGGTCTGAAGTCTTTTGGCCTAGTGTGTGATATCTTTCCCGCTTTAGGTATGAATACCACTTTGGTATCCCTCCATCTATTCGGGACATATGAAAGCCTGATACAGCCTACATAAATTTTCTCCAGCCAGGGGATAATGTACTTCAACATTTTCTGCATTTCTGCTGGAGTGATGCCGTCTGGTCCATGTGACTTGAAGGGCTCAAAGCTATTAATAGCCCAGCTTATTCTGGATCTCTCAGTCAACAAGCTAGCGACGCTCGCAGTCCACTCGCCCTCTTGTTGGTCATGCTGATCCTGTGGTTCTGTTAGAATGTTCCCCGGGAAATGTGTGTCGAGCAGTACATTGAGCGACTGCTCGCTGTTTTTGGTCCAGTTATTTGCCTCATCCGCCTTTGCGCCTTTCTAAGCTCCTTCTTATAGATCTTGAGTTGCTCTTTATAGGCATCCCAATCATTAGCGACCCCAGTAGATTTAGCCTTATTGAATAGCTTGTTGCAGGTCTTTTTCATAGCCGTTAGCTCAGAAGTCCACCATTGGGGTTTAGTTTTACCCTTGTACCTTGCTTTTGGACAGGCTTCTTCAAGGGATCTATTGAATGATATGGTGATATGATCGACCAGATTATCCAGACCGACTTTGTCATTCGGTTCGTACAGAAGTTTAGAGTTGAGGACTTTCTTGAAATTCTTCTCATACAGGTGCCACATTGTCTTCCTTACATTTATGTGGACGGCAGGTTTAGGCGCTTTTTCCGCGAGTTTGAACTCAATATAATGGCGATCTGAGAATGAGTGGTCGTCCAGTACATTCCACCCAATAATTTTGTCTGACAGCCGGTCAGTAGCAAACGATACGTCGAGTACTTCTTGTCTGTCATTAATTGTAAAGGTCGGTTTATTACCTATGTTACAAATACTAAGATTGGTAGGTAGAATAAAGTCAAGAAGCGAATCACCCCTATTGTTTATATCCGTACTACCCCAGTTAGTATGATGAGCGTTCGTGTCTGCGCCAATAATCAGCTCGAGCTCGTCAGACGTTGCTTCTTCTACTACTTCCCTGAATAGAGCAGTCGGTACTACAGATTCATAAGGCAAGTAGCTGGAGACCACCCAATATATGCGATTACCGATCTCCAGGCTAGCTGCTGTTTGGTCTTTGCCACTTAAATTAGTCAGGAGAAAGATACTTAGATCTTTCCTGGCCAAAATGCAGGTTCATGGAGTGCCTTCACAGTTGGCCACAACCAGTTTAAAGTTGGGTGTCCTAATACCGCACACCCTTCCTCCCACTACGTAGGGCTCCTGCATTAGGACGATGTCTACTGCGCCTGGCGCAGCAATAGAGCCGCTGAGGCTGTTTAGCGTGATGGAGGTTAATCTATAGAATTCTTACCATCATTGGTAATTGACAGATTAACATCCACCCCGACAAGGGTGTTATCGAACTCTTCGTCCGTATCGTCGCGAAGCATGTCCCCGCCAGATGCGTCAAAGAGTCCGGAGACTACCCTCAGCCTCTCTGTGTCCGAAGTAGAGCTTTTGTCCTCAGAGAAGGACGTTACAGATCTTCTGTTAGAGTTGGAGTCACCAGAAATAATAGGCGTGGGTACCTCCGCACTTCCAGAAAGTGCCACGGTGGACGACTCACCTTCTGCAGTGGGAGCTATATCCTGCTTGTATATCTTCAAGACTATAGTCTCGAAGCCATATTGTAGGGTTGTATTTGGGAGATGGATTCAGCGTTCAGCGTTCAACTGGGCACCCGGCCACACCTCACCCGCTCGACTCAGAGCAGCCTTATACAGGTCTACTGATCTGGCATCACCGAAATATAACAGATTTACTCTCCCCTGATGCCATCCTGCATCGTTGCAGATTGGTGGTTTGCCCGGCATTTCTCTACGGACATCGAGGTAATGAGCCATAATGGCTGATTGTACATGACTCCATTTGTCCTTGAGGATGGATCCATCCTCACTACTTCTGTCTATAACAGCCATCACTAGACTCTCCTTCGCCACTTCATTGAAGGGCTTGGTGAGTGTCCTGTTGATGGTGACATTAGTGCCTCTTGCCTTTTTCGAAGGCAGGGGTTCATCAGGTGATCTGATTCGTTTTACTTTATTAGCCGTTAACACAGCTGAATTTGTGGCTCTTTCAGCCGACTCATTGGCCTTAGAAGCATCTATGACGCCTTTAGCCCAGGTAAGTGACTCTTTCCGTTTTGACGGACGGACATGACGTTTTCCCCTCACCGCAACACCTGTTGTGAGTACTTGGGGGAGATTTTCACCATTTTTGATGTGGTCGGCTTTGGCCAAGACCAACGGACGGACAGTCGGACGATTGGGGAACCGCGCTCCATCGGAACACGAAGGCATCCCCGTCAAGAGAATTTATTTTAAATTTGGCTGTATTAGACCGTAATAGGTACTACGATGTAGGCCTTACAGACTTTGTACAGGTTTTTGCTATTGCGTAATAGGTACTGGTAACTATCCGCTATGTGATAAACACGTCCGTTCACTGCGAATGATCAGCAACAATTCAACTGTTGTACCTATATCATTGGGGTATTGAAATACCCTTCTCTGAAAGCGCAAAGTATTTAGGTATTTTACTAGACAGGAGGTTAAAATTCAAGCTCAACATTTTGGCCAAAGTCAGTATCAATATTTTAACTGATAGTCAGTCGCTGGAAACTATATTCCAATACCTGCCCTCGACTGTCACAGTTCTCTTAACAAGATGGCTGAACAGTTCAGTATTCACTTGATATGATATGGGTGCCGGGCCACTGTGACAAATGTATGTACTAGGGAACTGACAAGGAACTACCTTACACACCCGCTCCAGGGAAAGCGAGAGGCATATGGTCATGCTTATTCTGTCGGAAGACTCACTTATTCTGTCGGTCATGACGGGTCACTGCTTTATTAGACGGCACGCAGAGAGATTGCACGTCTTTTGCAAAAGCTGTGGAGAGAAAGAAGATAAGTAATCAATAGAACACCTTCTGTGTCGGTGTCCCAATCTCTATACAAGACTGATTTACTGATTTACAGGAGGGTATATATCATTTGCTACGAGCCAACAGTGTAACACATCAAGGAATGAGCTAAGACCCCAAGTATGTTTGGAGGAAATTTGATTTGGGCCATTTTACGTCATTTGAGCAATTTCCGTCCGTCTTTTTGTGCGACTGTCTGCTGGCTGGTGCGCACGATAACTCCCGAAATTTGGTGCCCGGTAATATTCTTCTCCATCTCAGGCTAAGTTCGCCGATGGGCCATATTGGTTCACTCCTTCTAGTACCTCCCCCACAAAGGGTTAAAATTTAGTGAAGGTTTGATTCTTTATTAACTTATATAATACTTATTCCAATCTTCTGAAATTCCACACATAGTATTAATTTATTAATCGCTCCCTACTGTGTTAGCACAATGCATTTTATAGTCTAAGTGAGTTTGTTAAGAATGGCAGCCTGTATTCTTAACCTAATCCGACAGACAGGAGTACATTTCACAAAAAAAGTCATAAACCTAAATGTCTGCCTACAACAAACTATCCTACGGGAAATGGAGTTCCAATTTACCTGTGTCTACTGTTCCCAGTACGGGTTAGGGTTCTATAAGTCGATTTTCGACTAATCGATTAGTCGGCTTTTTGGTACAAAAGAGTCGAAATCGTAAGTCGAATTTTTGTTTCTGAAAAAGTCGACTTTTCCATGTCGACTTTTTGACGAGTATTACCAATTTTATATTACATTTGGCTAAAATGAATAAGAGCGCGTTGTGGGTTAGAACAAAACCCTTTTTATAGTTGTATCACCACCAATATCAGTTAACCAATTTAACAGTTAAAAAAAGTCATAATACCCTGTACCACAGTGTGGTGTAGGGTATAAAGATGCAAAGTAATCGCATATGCCAAAACTATGTATATATTTTTTTTGTAGTTATAAATAGTTCGACATAACAATTCTATAATAAGATAAAAAAAATTGACGTTTCGGCCGGATCCAAACAATGTGTAATATTGGTGAGAAGTTTTCCAATACAGATACGAGTTATCGCCACACAAATTCGGAGCCAGTTTAAATAAGCTTGTTTTTAAGGCCAATTGATTTGGACTTTATTCGTGAATAAATAAAAAAAAATTTTATTATTTTGGTTTGTCTATTTAAGATTTTTTGACTTTTATGGGACGACTTCAGCGAATTTCTTATCATTGTATTTTACTACAAATTAATGAAGAAAACTAGAAATATTCGCATTTTCATTAATAAAGTCGAAAAGTCGATTTTAATCGACTTTTTTATACTAAAAAGTCTAAAGTCTAAAAATCGAATTCTTGATTTTTACAAAAAGTCGAACGGTCGAAAAGTCGACATTATGCCTTAACTATATTACCCTAGTACGGGTTAAATTGAGACTTATTATTGAAAGATTGATATCTGTTAATTTGGGTTAAATGTACCAAATTGTGTTTCTAGATGTGGTATTTCATAATACAACTGCATCAGAGAAATCTACTCCTACAAGTTTGTTATAGTATATTCACTAGTAGAGGACCATTAAGGTTAAATACTACTTAGTAAAATACCAGTCGGTTTTTGTACCACTTAACAGACGTTCAGTTGAGTTATCTGCTTCTTAGTAGGTGACCACTTCGTTTACATACTCCTTAGTAGACGACGTATTGGGTTATCTACTCTTTTATAGAGGGCCAGTTCGGTTATCTACGCCTAGTTGACGGAAAATGTGGTTATCTGGTTTGGTTTAACTACTACTCCCAGTTGATTTATCTACTCCTTAGTAAAATAAAAGTTGGTTTATCTACTCCTTAGTAATATAGAATTTAAATTATTTACACCTTAGTTGACGTCCAGTTGGGTTATATACTCCTTAGTAGAGTATCTGTTGAGTTATCTACTCCTTAGTAGAGGACCAGTTCGTCTATATACTCCTTAGTGAACTACAAGTAAGGTTATCTATTCCTTAACAGAGGGCCAGTTGCGTTATCTACGCCTAGGTTGACTTCAAATTTGGGTTTCTACTCCTTACTAGAGATAAAGTTGGTTTATCTACACCTTAGCTGACGACCAGTTGGGTTATCTACTCTTTAATAGAGGACCAGTTGAGTTATCTAATCCTTATTATAGGACAAATTGGGTTATCTAAACCTTAGTGTAGGAAAAATTGGGTTATCTACTCCTTGCTTGACGACCAGTTAGCTTATCTACTCCCTAGTAGAGAATCAGTTGGGTTATCTACTCCAGTTGGTTTATATGCGACTTATCTGATATACAGTTGGGTTATCTACTCCTTATTGAACGACGAATTGGGTTATAAACTCTTTAATAGAGGGCCAGTTGTGTTATCTACGCCCTAGTTGACGACAAATTTGGTTATCTACTCATTGGCAGGCGGCCACTTGGGAGGAATTTTCGAAGTTCAACGAATAAACAGTAAATATTTATTTGGTTTCAAATGTGATTTATTATGCTGTCTGACATTGAAGGCTCTAGTACTGTAGATATTCTTTTCAACTTGTACTTGAATAGGTCACAAGGTGTTAAGTCACCACTTCCAATGACAGAGACATGTTAAAGTTACCTGTTATTTTCATGTGAAATTAACAATCTGCGCACAGATCCCTGTCCTTAGTGGACTTTCACGCGTTTGGTATTGTACCGATTAAATTTCTGTTGTACCAAGCTAACAACAACAAAATCGAATGTATGTATGTAGATAACGAAATTTTAAAATAAATACTTTTCATGATAAGTATTTGTTTGAATGTGTTGCTGTTATTGGTCTAAGCAACAACCACGTGTCGGTCGAGCAGAGCAACAACTACTACATACAGCACCAAAATAGTCATCTAACATTCCTTTGTTCTTAAAATTAAAGAATAAACTTTTCATAATTTCTCAAAATATTCTTCACCAATCTTCTTAGTTTTTCAGAAACTGTAAACAAGTTTCTTTGAAGCATATTTCTTAGTTTTATGTAACACAACTTTTTCAGTGTTGTACTTACCATATGCTGTGATATTTTTGGTCCCACGGCATAATGCAATGAAACCACTTCCATTTCTTCAAAATTGTAACAAACTCCGGCTAAATAGACGTAATTAGTTCCAGCAGAGGGTCGAGCTATAATGTATGACACTGTTGAGGTTGGACACCAACGGAATGGAGCCGATGATTCATATAGATTCCACTTTAAG
Organism: Eudasyphora cyanicolor; assembly: GCA_963930755.1. Classification (NCBI taxonomy): domain Eukaryota; kingdom Metazoa; phylum Arthropoda; class Insecta; order Diptera; family Muscidae; genus Eudasyphora; species Eudasyphora cyanicolor. The sequence goes on along the minus strand of OZ005737.1, from coordinate 206,868,637 downwards.
GAATTACATTCCGTTTCTAAGCTATTGTAGTTACTGTATCCATTGAATCGATTATTCATACACTTCAATTGAATCATTGATTGGCCATTGGCCCCACTTGGTCTGGAAGAAAAATGAAATATTTTTGAAATTAATTCAAAATATATAAATATTACTTTCTCACTCACTTTTGAAATCGTGTTTCACAAATAGCCGTTATTTCATGGTTTTCTTGTACTTCGATGAATTGATCCTCATTCGACAGAACCGCAATGCGGCTTCCGATCTTTCTCTGAAATGTCGGTCTCAATGCTTCATCTTTGGGTAACTGCACTGTACACGTGCCCAATATTCCTGATATTGAACAACAGCAAATTGTATAAATTAGTAAATTTATTTTTAAATCCATTTTAATTTTCGTGCGACTTGAAGTTCGCTTAGTGAATGAATGACAGACAAAATTTGACAACGGTCGCCGCCGCTATGAGTTTTTATCAAAAATCCCCACAATACTTGGGTTTTTGTTGTTGTTGGTTGATTTGAATGAAAGGTTATTAATAAACATAACGTACTAAGCCATACAATGGAATAAATGTAAACAAAAAATAAAGACAACAGACTTGAGAGCACTTCGACTTCAAACATGTTTGAGTTCTGTTTGAAGTATTTCGCTTAATGCTTCTTCGCTTTAAATAGGGGTAATTCACAATGGAGGACAAGAATAAAACTCGGTCGCAGTCTAGAGATGCGCGTATGATACGAGGTTGTCGTTATCAGTAACGACTACACATACACACGTTACGTCTAATCTGGAATTACGCTCACTCTCAGGAAACACAAATAAAGTATTTTTTCCGAATCTCTCTCTAAATTGTGATACGTTATATACTGTTTAAACATTGGATAGCCTCACCTAATTGTATCACGGAAAAACTAATATTTATATTTCACGAAGGGGTTTCTCAAAAATATTTATACCGTTGAAAAAAGCACAAGTCAACACTACTTGCGCAATAGTTTCTCTTAATAAAGGGGTTTCCAACAAGAGGTGTTCTTTTGGTATTCAAATTTTCCAATTTTTTGAGATAAATGATCGGATGTTTATTTCATAATTAAGAGGAAGGTATGCCGTTAATTATGAAAAACAACATCAGCCAAATTGCCCCCACGACCACGCTTACAGGACCATATCCTTTTCATGAAATTTTCCATAACCAAATCGCAAAGTGGCTGCCCTATTTCCTCGATAGCCTCACGAATTCTATCTTTGAGGACTTGAATCGACGCTGGGCTGTTGGCGTAGACCTTATCTTTCACGTGGCCCCAAAGGAAGAAGTCGCAAGGTGTTAAATCACATGATCTCGGTGGTCAATTGTGATCACCTCTTTGAGAGATAACACGGTCCGGAAACTTTTCCCGTAACAGAGCAATTGTTTCGTTGCTTGTGTGGCACGTAGCGCCGTCTTGTTGAAAGTAAACGTTGTCCAGATCAATACCATCCAACTCCGACCGTAAAAAAACATTAATCATCTCTCGATAGCGCAATCCATTCACCGTAACTGTTGATCCAACCTCATTCCAAAGACCGCGCCGGACCATAAACCGCACCAAACAGTCACACGTTGAGGATGGAGAGGCTTCTCAACAATAACTTTTGCGTTTTCCGAGCCCCAGATGCGACAATTTTGCTTGTTGACGTAGCCACCGAGGTGGAAATGGGCCTCATCAGTCAAGATGATTTTTCGATGATTTCGATTTTTCGAATTTTAATAATTTCAATGCGTTGTTAAATTATCTATCGTTCCATTTTTAGTAATGGCGTAGTTTCTACTTGTCAAATGTCAAAGAATAAAAGCTTCAAAAGTGACAGCTACCGAACCCGTTATATCATTTGCTACGAACCAAAAGTGTAACACATCGAAGGAGTGACCTAAGACCCTAAGTATGTTCGGCGGATATCCCTTTTGGGTCATTTTAATGTCCGTCCGTCTGTCTGTCTGCTGGCTGGTGCGCACGATAACTCTCGAAAGGAGTAACCGAGTGACTTCAAATTTGGTATATGGTAATATTTTCTTCTATCTCCGGCTAAGTTCGAAGATGGGTCATATTGGTCCACTCCTTCTAGTACCTCCCCCACAAAGGGTTAACACTTAGTGGAATATTGATTAGTTAATAACTTCTATACTACTTATTTGAATCCTCTGAAATTCTACACATAGTATTAGTTTATTAGTCACTATTACCTCGAGAAAAATAGGCGAAGGTGCCACGCCCCATTTGGTACCTCCCACACAAATGGACAATTTGGAACCAAAATTTAATAGCTTATAACATTATTACCAGGACATACAAATACTTGAAATTTTGTACAGTGTAATGGTTTAATAGTACCTACAAGACAGTGCAAAATGGCAAAATTGCCACGCTCCTTTTGGTACCTCCCACACAAATGGACCTTTTTCTACCAAAAGTTAACAGCTTTTAACTATAATACCAGTGCAAACAAATACTGGAGATTTCGTACAGTGCAATGATTTTATAGTACCTAGAGTCCAGAGAAAAGTGACCGTTATTGGGAGGCCCCTTTTGGTACCTCTCACACAAATGCATCATTTTGTACCAAAAGTAAACAGCTTTAAACTTTAATACCAGTACATACTTGAAAGTTATTAAATGCAATTTAAATTGATAATAATTTAAATAAAACAACAAAATAAATAAATTTACTAATATATTTTTGAGACTCAATAGGAGAGGATTCATCAGTCAGTTTACCCGACTGAGCTTTCTTGCTTGTTTTTTATATGAATTGATATGACCAATACTTTTGTCTCATTGGGTACACCTGACCGATTTTTTTTATTTCGTTTAAGAATCAAATGCTAGGACAGGGTCAGGAAAAAGTGAAAAAATAAATTTTCAAATGCAGACAGAAATGTAATAACGCCATAAACATTTTAAAATGAACATATTTCAATAAAATGTTTTGTAGTTTGTTAGCCTTGACATCACAAATTGAAAGTCATTCGCGAATCATTACATGTGCAAAATTCAATCACACAATTCCCAAAATAATTTCGAAAATCCGCAAAAATTTGGATTTCGGGTTATAAAATTTCGTTTACAGTTAAACTTTCAACACCATACCACGTATAAAAACAGTAAAAGTTTTAATATTCTAGCTTTACGATTGGAGAAAATGTGGCCTTCTTATGAAATTTGTGTAAAAAAAAGATGTCAATTTGCAGAAGTTTGGCAACAATAACAGTGAATATTTTTGACTTGTTCTTTATTCGAGATCATTCTCCGGGAAATCTTTATTAAGTCTTTATTAATAGGTAAAGAGATTTTTCTCTGTCAATTTTTTCCTCGATCTCGTGTAAAATACAACTTCTATAGGCCTTAGAAGCCAAATCGGAAGGTAAATATATAAATTTGAACCCATTTCAACTCAATTAAGTATTCTTTATTAATGGCTGAAGAGATTTGCGTCGGTCAATTTTTGCCTCGATCTGGTGTAAAATAAAGTTTCTATAGCACTTACATGTCAAATCGGAAGGAACATATATATGGGGGCTATATATAAATCTGAACAGAGTGAAGACATCTGTATCTGCCAATTTTTATTTCGATCTGGTGTAAAGTTTCTCTGGAAGTTTCCTTAAAGAATAATATTAATACACACAGAATATGTACAGTTTGGTTGCCTCAACCGAATTTTTTGCCAACCGAATTTTGGTAGTTCTGTCTACTATCATGCGTTCCATCAGGACAACCAATATGTTGGTTGTGGTATACTTCTGCTTCCATGTTAACAACAATCATATTTGGTTGCGCCAACCACGAAAATGGTGGCTTAAATTATCTGTTTTAGATGTCACAACCAACTGTTTTAAAAAATTGGTTGTTCTGACAATTTGTCAGTCATACTACCGACAATTAATTAAAAACAGTTTTCATTAATTTTAGTTTTATTTATTGAACAAAAACAAAACAATTCATAACAAAATTAAAAATCCCATATTACAAATTCATCACTATTATGAGATGTGGAAATATTTGACACACATTTTAGTACACGAAAAAAAACACAAAACTTGTATGCAAATATCGCTTAACCCTGTGCTTTCAATTTCATGATTGTTGCTTTTATTTTTATACCCTACACCACACTGTGGTACAGGGTATTATAAGTTTGTTTCACGGCAGATGTTTGTAACACCTTAAAATAACACAGCTAGACCCACCTTAAAGTATACCGATCGACTCAGAATCACTAGCTGAGTCGATTTAACGATGTCTGTCCGTCCGTCCGTCTGTCCATGTAAAGTTGTTCCGATCCTTCTGAAATTTTGCAGTTTAGAGTATTTCGCGGCTGTTAAGATCGCTATTGAATTTGGTTGAAATCGGTCAGATTTAGATATAGCTCCCATATATATCTTTCGTCCGATTTGGCCCTTTAGTCCTATAGAAGCTGTATTTTACATCCGATCGTTTTGAAATTTAGAATGGTAGAGTTTCTTGATCCATGAACCAACATTGCTGAATTTGAAGAAAATCGGTTAAGATTTAGTTATAGCTCCCATATATATGTTTCGTCCGATTTGGCCCTTTAGTCCTATAGAAGCTGTATTTTACATCCGATCGTTTTGAAATTTAGAATGGTAGAGTTTCTTGATCCATGAACCAACATTGCCGAATTTGAAGAAAATCGGTTAAGATTTAGCTATAGCTCCCATATATATGTTTCGTCCGATTTGGCCCTTTAGTCCTATAGAAGCTGTATTTTACATCCGATCGTTTTGAAATTTAGAATGGTAGAGTTTCTTGATCCATGAACCAACATTGCCGAATTTGAAGAAAATCGGTGCAGATTTAGATATAGCTCCCATATATATCTTTCGTCCGATTTGGTCCTTTAGTCCTATAGAAGCTGTATTTTACATCCGATCGATTTGAAATTTAGAATGGTAGAGTTTCTAGATCCATGAACCAACATTGCCAAATTTGAAGAAAATCGGTTAAGATTTAGCTATAGCTCCCATATATATGTTTCGTCCGATTTGGCCCTTTAGTCCTATAGAAGCTGAATTTTACATCCGATCGTTTTGAAGTTTAGAATGGTAGAGTTTCTTGATCCATGAACCAACATTGCCGAATTTGAAGAAAATCGGTTAAGATTTAGCTATAGCTCCCATATATATGTTTCGTCCGATTTGGCCCTTTAGTCCTATAGAAGCTGAATTTTACATCCGATCGTTTTGAAGTTTAGAATGGTAGAGTTTCTTGATCCATGAACCAACATTGCCGAATTTGAAGAAAATCGGTTAAGATTTAGCTATAGCTCCCATATATATGTTTCGTCCGATTTGGCCCTTTAGTCCTATAGAAGCTGAATTTTACATCCGATCGTTTTGAAGTTTAGAATGGTAGAGTTTCTTGATCCATTAACCAACATTGCCGAATTTGAAGAAAATCGGTTAAGATTTAGCTATAGCTCCCATATATATGTTTCGTCCGATTTGCCCCTTTAGTCCTATAAAAGCTGTATTTTACATCCAATCGTGTTGAAATTTAGAATGGTAGAGTTTCTTGATCCATGAACCAACACTACCGAATTTGAAGAAAATCGGTTAAGATTTAGCTATAGCTCCCATATATATGTTTCATCCGATTTGGCTCTTTAGATCCAATCGTTTTTATACCCTACACCACACTGTGTTATAGGGCATTATTTAAGTATAAAATGTCCCAAAAGTAAATTTATGTAAACAATTTATACATGAATTACAAAATTTATATATCAGAGTTATTCAATATTACGAGAGTGGTGTAGGGTATTATATAGTCGGCACCGCCCGACTTTAGCCTTTCCTTACTGGTTTATTTATGTAAAACATTTTGCACAACATATACTGCATTCCACACATTATTATCCACACGGGATTATTTTTGACTACATATACCGTTCTTGAACAAAATGTTGAAGATTTTTTATAATATTACTCTATTTTTTGTTTGTCGTGTATCAGCAAAAGAACAGCAACCAATCTTTCGGTTGTATTTCCCAAAATACATTTAATTATTCTAAATTTGGGTATGATTGAGATAACCAATAAACGATTATTTACGTATATTTTTTCAGTTGTAGTAACCAATTATTCGTTGCTATAATAATCGTTGGTCTATTGATACAATTTCTGTTGTCAAGAATAAAACATTGGTTGTCACAACCAAATATCGATCATATGGTACTATAATGAACATTTAAAATTGGTTACCACAACCAACCGAGTGTCAATGAAAAAAACAATCTTAATTCGATTGATACAACCATCGATTTAGTTGCAAGCTTTTTCATTTGATCGTATCCATGTTATTATTGTTGCTTCAACTAATTATATATAAATACAACCGACAGACGGTGTAGGCAATATAATTTTTGTTGCTAGTACTATTTTTTTATTGTTACAATCGAATTCCAAGCAATTATTTTCCTGGGTGTAGTATGTTAGTTATACTTTTTTTTAAAAAACTATTTTTTTGAAAATATAACTTCAAGTGGCCATTTTGTTTTCTTGGATATATCGGATCGAGTTTTTTTTCATAATATTGAGAATTTTGTTGTCAATTCTGAAAAGTTGATGTGAATGAAATCGGTGCATATTCTGATCCGATATTCACAAAATACTAGGAAATGGTGGGGAAAAATTAAAAATTCAATTTTCCATTGCAGATATCTGGTAACTATACGAGATAACTCTTAGGTGTAAATAGTCGTTTGTAGACCTCAGTTGGAGAATGCACACAAAAAAGACAAAACAGGCGGAAAAGAAGATAGTTACACCCGCTTAAACATTTCGTTCACCCAAGGTGGCAAACTTTAGCTCCTCCTCGGTATAACATAGGGCGACCAAATTCAAAACCTAACTTCTCTAATACCTCTTCTACAAGCATGCTTAGTTTTGTCAGAGTCGGTTGTCTGGTTAAAAAAAGGTTATTTTCCTTCTTTTTAAAATTCCTTCCATTGTGCGCTGAACAACTTGAAGGCTATTTAATTAACGATACTTTCCCGGACCAATTCAGATAATTACGAGGGCGGTCCTAAAATTAGCCAACCTGACATATCACAACTGTTCAATGAAAGGGTAACAACTGAAAAAAGTTTCAGTAGAGGCCAAAAACTGTTCCCTTGAATGTTAATTTCAAAAAATTTATGGCAACGGAAATATCTCATTACAAGAAAATAAAATAAAAAATATATTTTCATATTTTTTGAACGGTAACATTATTAACGGAAGCAGTTTTTGGCCTCTGCTATAAATTTTTTCATTTTCAGTTGTAGATGGCGGTATTAATTTAAAAAATACTTTTGTGAAAAGTGACATCCTTCTAAAACATATGTTTTAAGTTTCAAGGTGCCACGTTGTATAGCTTTTTTTGAGCACTTAAAAGTACACGATCTCAGTGAATTTGTAAACATTGAAAAAATTTGTCACCGATATGTAATAAAATACCTTAATTTGAAGGTCTCAGTACAACCAATATTAAAACCCAGCTAGATTCAACTTTGGGGGAGTCTGCTCCTTCATTTACAACTGTACTCGTAAAATATTGGATGGTAGAGTTTAAACGGGTTCATAAGAGCTGCCAAGACGAACACCATTCGACCAACTGAGGTGTTAACGCCAGAAGTGGTTAAAAAAAATCCAGAAAATGATATTGGATGACCGTCGGTTGAAGGTTCGTGAGCTAGCTGAAGTCATAAGCATTTCAAAAAGTACTATACATCGGATATAGAGGGAATAGTTGATGATTAGAAAGCTGTGTGCAAGATGGGTGCCGCGTTTGCTCACAACTTAATTTGAAGGTCTCAGTACAACCAATATTAAAACCTAGCTAGATTCCACTTTGGGGGAGTCTGCTCCTTCATTTACAACTATACTCGTAAAATATTGGATGGTAGAGTTTAAACGGGTCCATACGAGCTGCCAAGTCGAACACCATTCGACCAACTGAGGTGTTAACGCCAGAAGTGGTTAAAAAAATCCAGAAAATGATATTGGATGACCGTCGGTTGAAGGTTCGTGAGCTAGCTGAAGTCATAAGCATTTCAAAAAGTACTATACATCGGATATAGAAGGAATAGTTGATGATTAGAAAGCTGTGTGCAAGATGGGTGCCGCGTTTGCTCACAACTTAATTTGAAGGTCTCAGTACAACCAATATTAAAACCTAGCTAGATTCAACTTTGGGGGAGTCTGCTCCTTCATTTACAACTATACTCGTAAAATATTGGATGGTAGAGTTTAAACGGGTCCATACGAGCTGCCAAGTCGAACACCATTCGACCAACTGAGGTGTTAACGCCAGAAGTGGTTAAAAAAAATCCGGAAATGATATTGGATGACCGTCGGTTGAAGGTTCGTGAGCTAGCTGAAGTCATAAGCATTTCAAAAAGTACTATACATCGGATATAGAGGGAATAGTTGATGATTGGAAAGCTGTGTGCAAGACAATGCACCAATTCACACATCCACTATAGCGATGGCCAAAATCAATGAATTATAGTTGGAATTGCTTCAGCACTCACCCCCTCGGATTATTATTTATTTACAAATTTGAAAATGGCTCGGCGGAAAAAGATTTGCCAGCAATAAAGAGGTGAATGCTGCGGTTGATGGTTATTTTCAGGAGCTAGACAGTTCTTACCATAAACTGGGTAACGAAGCTAGTGAACATCGCTCGAAAAAGTGTATCGATCTGAAAGGAGATTATGTTGAGAAATAAAGAAAAATTTTCCCAAATTTGTTATGTTTTCTTTGTTAGGTCGGCTAGTTTTGGGAAACCTTTTCTGCCTTGAAATTTTACTGTGAACAACAGTTTAAGAACTGTTCAGGAAACAGCCGTTTCTTTGTGGCCAATTTCTACAATTTTCGCAATTTTCTACCCAATAAAACATTTTTTTCAATTTTATATTTCGCACTGTAATTCGTTTCTTCAGAGTAACGTAGTATTTATTTCCTTCTTCTTTACAGTGCTTTCTTGATTTATTTGAAATTATTTACTGACTGAACTGATTTTTACTAAACAATCCAAAATATTAGAAATGTGATTTCCGTGACTTTAATCCTAATTCTGTGGATATAATTAATTAATATTTTTTCTTAAACTCTCATTGATAGTCATAAACTGCCACAGTTTGATCTTCATACTGGGATGGATCATCCAAATCATCATATGGAGTCGTTAAGCGCACTGCGGACACAGTGGTTGTTGTCGGTTTAGGGGTTGTTGATTTTGGTGGCAATGGAAATCCATTTAAGCGTTTCGATAATTTAACCTCATCCACGGAACAACAGAATATTACACCCATAGTTTTCTGATGGAAAGTCGTGTGTACTTTTTGTAACCAATCGATTTGTTTGCAGATATCTGTGCAGAATATAAGATCCTTTTCCACATAGAGCTGAAGATAGTATATTTTGAAAAAGAAAGACCATATACTTCAAATAACCATACAATAATTGTAAATCAAACTTACATCATAGAAGGGAGTATTAACACCGATTACTACCAAATCGCTGCCATTCTCGACTTTGGTCGACTTCAAATACTGCCACACATATAGGGGAATTTTACATTTAGACTTTTCGCCCAATTCCAGCAACGTGCGATTTGTATTATTTTTATGACAGCTCTGAGCATGCATGGGTATGGAAATTTTGCCCGATATACCAGCCAATATATCGTATTCATGATCACCAGATTCCAGGTATTCGCTTAAGGCTTCTTCGTACAAACGCCAGTTGCCTAAACGGAGAGCGGGCCACCAACAAAATTCCAGCAATCCACCAAATTGATTAAAAAATTTGTGATATAATTTTGAATTTTGTATTAGGGAATGATTTTGATAGTTGGCAAATGTCATCCACTGCTGCAATTGAGGATCATCATATCTAGAAATATTGATGATGAGTGCGAAACAAAAATCGTCATTATTGGAATACAATTTATTCTTATTCTCATTTATACTTACTTGCGAGGAGGAAAATTGATGGCAATATTATCTACTTCCACAGATGGTGTATAATTCTGAACTCTCTGGGGACACTAAAATAAAGGTTTGGAAATTAGAACACAATAACAAGTAGGAGTAAAAAGTAGTTAATTCGGCCGCACCGAATCTTATGTATCCTTTAAATATGTATTCTATGTATAACCGGAAAAAATCATTAAAGTTTAAAAGAAAAACTCATTATTTCTGTAGCAAATTATTGCTGCCAGGTTAGGTTAGGTTAAGAGTAACAGCCTGTATAATAGATTTACCTAGACTACATATACAGTCTATTGTGTTACCACAGGTACGTAAGAAAAAACATATGTTATCCCTAGCCCCTCCCGTTGAACCATATGTTATCCCTAGCCCCTCCCGTTGATCCAAGAACACAAGTTGGCGGATACTAACATCAGCTATGTTGCCCAACTCCCCAAGGGAATGAGAGCATAAGGTAGCATGCCGCCTTCCAGAGGGAGCGAGGCACAGACACAGAATGAGTTTCTTCTCCACTTCGTTTCCACAGCTTCTGCAAAAGTCATTATGTACATCCTTTAATTTGTATGCGAGCTAATAAGGCAGAAACCCGTCATGACAGATACGATAAGTGAGACGTCCGGTCTCGATAACACTATGCAAACAAATGAACACTTTTTGGAAAATACACGGACTTGACATTACGAGTATGTTCGATTCTACTACCAAGGGTGAGTCAGAACACACCAAAGCCCATATTTTGTAAAAAAAAAGTAATTTTAATGATTTTTTTTTTAAATTTACTTTCGACGAAGAACACAATTTTGACAAAAAGTTTTAGAAAAGTACAGTTTTGATGAAATTTTAGAAAAATTCCATTTGAGCGATTTTTTGTAAAAAGTCAATGTAATTTTCTGGAGAAATACAATTTTAACCCAATTTTCTAGAAAAATTCAATAACAACGAAGTTTTCATACGACCTATTTTTTCTACCTAAAATCTACGACCTAAATTTTCTAGAGAAATTAAATTTCAAACAAATTTTCTAAAAAATCTATATCATCGAAATGTTCAAAAGAAGGCAAATTCAACCGAACATTGCAAAAAAAATAATTTTGATGAAATTTTTTTAGAAAAATTTAATTTCCAGGAAATGTTTTTTATAAAAATCTAATGTCAACCAAATTTTCTAAATAAACGCAATTTCGACCATATTTTGTAAAAAAAAAGTAATTTTAATGATTTTTTTTTTTTTTTAAATTTACTTTCGACGAAGAACACAATTTTGACAAAAAGTTTTAGAAAAGTACAGTTTTGATGAAATTTTAGAAAAATTCCATTTGAGCGATTTTTTGTAAAAAGTCAATGTAATTTTCTAGAGAAATACAATTTCAACCCAATTTTCTAGAAAAGTTCAATAACAACGAAGTTTTCAAAAAAATACAATTTCAACAAAACTTTGCAGAAAAATTTAATTTTGATGAATTTTTTTAGAAAAATTTAATTTTTTGCAAATCTATATATATAAAAATGAAACGGTCCATCTGTGTAATGGCATCACGTCAGAACGGCTGGAGCGATTTGGATGATTTTTTTTTTATTCGATTCTAAATTTTCACGAGATGGTTTATATAGAAAAAAAAAATTAATTGGATAAAGGGGCGTGGTACCTCCCATACAAATCGCAGGTTAAAAATCCGATTTTTCTGCTCCTATTATAGGTATAGTGCTGAAATTTTGTTTGTATGCATTTAATGGCAGATTATGTGAATTTTCCAAAAATGGGCGGAATCGGACCAATGGGCGTGGCCCCGCCCATATAAGCCAAATTTTGAAATTGAGATATTTTGCACAATTTGTTAGCGAGAGTGCTGGAATTTTGTGTATATGTAAACGGTGGCAGTCTACGTGATTGGTCCAAAAATGGGCGGGATCGGACCAATGGGCGTGGCCCCGCCCACATAGACAAAATTTTGATATCTTGCACAATTTGCTAGCGGGAGTGCTGCAATGTTGCGTATATGTATCTGGTGGCATTCTACGTAATTGGTGAAAAAATGGGCGGGACCGGACCAATGGGCGTGGCCCCGCCCATATAAGCCAAATTTTGAAATTGAATTATCTTGCTCATTTTGTTAGCGAGAGTGTTGAAATTTTGCGTATATGTATCTGGTAGCAGTCTACGTGATTGGCTTTCAAATGGGCGGAATAGGACCAGTGGGCGTGGCCCAGCCCATATTTTGATATATCTTGCAAGTATTATATAGGAAATACATAAACAAAAATGCTCGGTATGCGATAATTACAGCTGCTCACTCCAATACAATCGCAATATGATAATGTGATGCAATATCAATGAAACAAGAATTTGGAAATTTTATAAGTATACATTTCTATTTTCTGGACTTTCCACTGAATTCGGTATTTTTTCATTCAGTGAATTTATTACTAATACCAGTAAGGAAAGGCAGAAAGTCGCGCGGGGCCGACTATATAATACCCTACACCTCCCTAACAATGCGATAAGGGTCATTGCGATAATAATTTGGAATAATTGGTAAATGTATTTTGAACCGATAATCGCAAAATTAAGCAATATTCGTTCCTAAATTGAGAAAAATCTTTCTGGAGAACTTTGTTATGATCGGAAGTAAAGTACAACTTCTATAGCGCTTTGTAACCAAATCTGGAGGAACATATATATGGAGGTTATATATAAATCTGAATCGATTTTCCTAGAATACTCATTCATGTAAAATAGAAACCTGTTTCTGTCGAATTTCGTACTGATCGGATATAAAACACAGTCTCTACAGCGCTTACATGTCAAATTGGGGGTAACATATATATATGGGGGCTACATCTAAATCTGAACTGATTTTCTCCGAATTTTGCGGCATTCCTTCATGTAATAAGAAACCTCTTTCTGCCGAATTTCTTACTGATCGGATATAAAATACAGTTTCAACAGCGCTTGAATTTCAAATCGGGGGTAACATATATATGGGGACTATATCTAAATCTGAACCGATTTTCTCCGAATTTGGCAGTATTCCTTCATGTAATAACAAACCTCTTTCTGCCGAATTTCGTACTGATCGGATATAAAATACAGTTTCTACAGCGCGAATTTTGACATGGGCAGCGAAGCGCACCGGGCTCAGCTAGTTTTGTATAAAAATTGAATGTCTAAGAAATTTAAATGCAATTTTTAATGAAAAATGCAACGTATTTTGCAACTAATGTTCTAGAGAAATTCCATTCCAAGAAAAATTACATTTTAACGCATTTTTTTAGGGAAATACAATTTTAAAGAAATTTTTTTAAAAAAATGCAAATAAATTCAACAAAATATTGTTGAATAATGCAATTTTGACGAAATTTTTAGAAAAAATCAATTTCATCGAAATATTCTAACACCAAAAATCGCTTCAGCGAAACTTTTAAGAAAAAATCGCTAATCAAAAAATGTTGTTGAAAAATAAAATGTTGACGTTTTTTTTTAATTTTCCATCCAAATTTTCTAGAAAAAGGCATTTTGGAAGAAATTTTGAAAAAAATTCAGTTTTACCGAAGCATTGAAGAAAAACGAGATTAAAAATAAATGTTGTAGAAAAATGCAATTTTGATAAAAATTTTATAAAAATTCCATTTCAACGAATTTTTCTATAAATTCAAGGTGATTTATAGAAAAATTAAATTTCAACGAAATTTTCAAGAAAAATGCTATTTCATCGAAATTTTGTAGAAATTCAACGTAATTTTCCAGAGAAGCGCAATTGCAAAACAAAATTTCTAGAAAAAATTAAATTTTTCTACAAAATTTCATTGATTTTTCTAAAAAAAATTGTTGAATTGCATTTTTCTAGAAAATTAATTTCAAAATATATTGAATGTTTTCATGTGTTCTTTCATTGAATTTCGCTGAAACTGCATTTTTTACAACATTTCGTTGAGATAATTTTTTTTTTACAAAATTGCCATTTTAAGATAATTTTGTTTTCTACCCAATTTCGATGAAATTCGATTTTTTTTTGAAAATTTCGTTGACATTAGTTTTTTCTTCTTTTTAGAAAAATTCCATTTCAACGAAATTCTATAGAATTTCAAATTAATTTTCTAGAGAAAAGCAATTTAGACCAAATTTTCAAGAAAAATTCAATGTCAACGAAATAATAAATATGCAATTGGAGGAAATTTTGTAAAAAAGATAATTTCAACGAAATTTTGACGAAGTTTTTAAGAAAACACAATTTCAACAATTTTTTATTGAAAAATGCAATTTTGATGAAATTTTTGGAAAAATTCCATGCCAACGACATTTTCTAAAAAAATTCTATTTCAGCGAAACTTTTAAGAAAAAAAGCAAATACAAAAATTCGGTTGAAAAATTAAGATTTTTTCTCTTTCATTCAATTATACCGATATTTTGAAGAAATTCAACGAGAGAAATGTAATTTCAACCAAATTTTCTACAAAAACGCAATTTGGACGAAATTTTATAAAAAAAATGAAATCAAAAAAATTTTGTAGAAAAATTCTATTTCAACAAAATTTCAAGAGAAAGCCCATTTCAAAGAAATTTCCAAGAAAAATCGATTTCGACGAAATTTGGTAGAAAAGTGCCAACGAAATTATTTTTAGGATTTTTAAAGGATTTTTGCTTAAAAATTTTATCAAAATGTTTTTTTTACAAAATTTTGTAGATTTATATTTTTCTTGAAAATTTCGTCAAAACTGAATTTTTCCACAAAATTTCATTGAAATTGCCTAGAAAATTACTTGAAATTGCATGTTTCTACAAAATTTCATTGAAATTGAATTTTTCTAAAAAATGTCTTTCACATACATTTTTTCACAAAATTTCGTGGAATCGATTTTTTTTAGAAAACTAGTTGCAAAATACATTAAATTTTTTCTTTCATTGAATTTCGCCGAAACTGAATTCTTACAAAAAATTTAATTATGATAAAACTTTAAGAAAAAGTCCATTTCAACGAAATTTTGTAAAAAAATTAATCTATATATATAAAGAAGAATGTGTGTTTGTTTGTTTGTTGGTTTGTTTGTTTGTTGGTTTGTTTGTACCGTATAGACGTCTAAACGGCTGGACCGATCTTCTTGAAATTTTCACAGAATGTACATGTGTGGGGCGTGGTGAAAATAGGGTACTTGCATTTTCGATATATCAAGCGGGCGTGGCCCCGCCCACATACGACAAATTTTAAAATTGAGATATCTTGCACAATTCGTTAGCGAGAGTGCTCTAATTTGGTACATCTGTATCTGGTGGCTGTCTACGTGATTGGTCCAAAAATGGGCGATATCGGGCCAATGGGCGTGGCACCGCCCATGTAAGCCAAATTTTTAATTTGACTTATCTTGCACAATTTGTTAGCGAGAGTGCTGTAATTTTGTGCATATGTATCTGGTGGTAGTCTACGTAATTGGTCCAAAAATGGGCGGAATCGGACGAATGGGCGTGGCCCAGCCCATATAAGCCAAATTTTGAAATTGATATATCATGCACAATTTTTTAGCAAGAGTGATGTAATTCTGTGTATATGTATCAGGTGGTAGTCTACGTGATTGGTTCAAATATGGGCGGGATCAGACCAATGGGCGTGGCCCCGCCCATATAAGTAAAATTTTGAAATTGAGATATCTTGAAAATTCTCACCGGCATAATTTTTGAAGAAATATGGACCGATGATTCCACCGGCCCACAAACCACACCAAACCGTTGTTTTTTCTGGATGAAGTGGCAGCTCTTGAATCTCTTCAGGTTGCTCTTTGTCCCAAATTGCGGCAATTTTGCTTGTTTACATACCCATTGAGCCAGAAACGGGCCTCATCGCTGAACAAAATTTGGCTCGAATACGTCAGTCCGAGTTGCTGCGAACGGCGCCGAATCGACTCACCACGGTCTTCGTGTACACTCTCAGCTACGGCCGCTACATTTTCTTCACTGCGTGCTGGACGTGGTCTATTCGGTCAAATATTATCCAATAATGAATGCTAGGTCTCAAGATGGTTGATGGTGTTGCGAATAGTACGCTCAGTAGGCCGATTACGTTGACCATAAGTTGAGCGAAGTGCACGAAACAAAATTCCTCACAGAAAGTGAATTTTCGTAATAAAGTAATGATGAAATGCAAAAAAATACTTAACAAAAATAACATGACAGCATGACACGACTCACACGTGATCATAGTGTTGCCAACAGTGTCCGGAAGGTCAGGCATTGTGTCTAGAGATATACGTCTCTCAGTCAGAAGGTTATGAATGAACCTACGTTTACCGCTATAAACTCTCAGGGTTGCTGAAGCCGTAATTATAACGGCTGAATTTTTGTTATTGATGGACCCCTCTATAGTTAAAAAAAAGCTATCATAGTATATTCCTTAAAAGAGAGGGATTCTTCAATAAAGCTCACTAGATCATGTATAGCGGTTTTGGTGGACTTGTCCTTGCTGTAGGATGCTGTTGATTGGACACTAGCCTGTGATCAATTTTAGTCCTAAGGTAACTATCTATTAACCTCTCCAGGATTTTTCAGCCACTGACTGTAGATCCGCCGTACAAAACATTGTCTAGTCCTGACGACTTCAAATATTTAAAGCTTTTGACAGCCCAAAGAATTCGAGATTCGGTTACAATATTACTGGCGTCCTCTGATTTATGCACTTCAAAGGAATCCCCAATTGAAATATTCACTGACAGAGTTCAGAGTTGCTCGGGAAATGTGTTTCCTGCAGCAGCTCTCCACGCGATTACTCACTGGACGTAGTCCAAAAACTGGAATATTTCTTGATGTGCCCAATAGTACAAGGTGTTGAGGCTTAAATTTTCCGTTAACTTGAGGCGTCGGATAAGCTTTCTACGCCACTACAGAAATCTAACCAGGATTTATTTTGAACCTTTCTCAACTCTTTTTGTACCGCTGGTGTTCTTCCTTGTATGTGTCCCAGTCAGGAGGGGCTCTGGTGGCCTTTTCCCTATTAAAGAACATCCTACAGCACTTCCTCAGCATAAGAAATTGAGACAACCACCATGACATGGGCTTCAGTATCTTCAGTATCTTCATAACCTTCTGGTTCTTAAGAAGGTTCAGTTAGCTTAGGGTAAACTAACATCCACAGATTTGTCAGGGAATACCCGCCACAAGAGAGAATTTCTGTTTCATGTGCTATGGAATGAACAATGAACATGAACTGCTTTCACTGGAGATGATGAGTGTTAAGGTTATTGCCTATACAGATGACGTGGCAATAGCTGTTAGAGGGAAGTTTCCGAATACTCTCAGAGACATCCTAAAGCAGGTAGTTCAGACAACCGCAAGATGGGCTTCCGAAAATTGTTTTGGTGTTAACCCGACCAAGACGAAACTATTTCTTTTTAGCTGAAGGTATAAGGTACCAACAGTTGTACCAGTCTCCTTAATTGTTTTACTAGATAGGAACTTCAACTTCAAATTAAATATTCTGGAAAGATCAAAGAAGGTTGTGGTAGCGCTGGCGTCTAACTCGTGTATATTTTATTGGTTGTATACGGCAGTAGTCAGACCGATAATGCTTGTACGGCAGTGATGTCTGGAGCAACACTCTACAGAAATCACCCTTCCGCGCCACATACAACAAAGTTCATTGAATGACTACTATGTGTATTACTGGTTCATTGAGAACGACACCAACTGAGGCACTAAATGTTATACTTCATTTAAAGCCGCTAGACATTATAGCAATGCAATATTCCACATGAACTGCGAATCGCCTTACGAAACATTCTAGACACAATCCTGACCTTCCAGGCTTTATTGATAACACTTTGAATGAACCACTTTTTGAGAAGAAGAATCTTTTTTTATAGAGTAAGGATTGGAATGGTTATATCGCAGCATATAGGAGATTTGTTAACTTCTATGCAGACGGTTCCAAACTCAACAACCAAGTGGTCTTTGTTGTCTTTTTGCAGCGCTTAACAGGCAGAAATCTTAGCTATTAAGGAGGCAGCGAAATGGCTGACAATTAATATGCTCACCAAAGTCGGTGTTAATATTTTCTCCTATAGTCCGTTTGCTATCAAATCTCTGGAAACTATATTCCTGATCGAAAACTGCACTCGACTGTCGGAGATTTCATTACGACAGGGCTGAAAAGTCCAATATTCACCTGATATGGGTGCCGGGCCACAGGGACATACCAGATCCAGTTATGGCCTCAAATGCATACATGCCAAATCTCAAGCCGATTCGTGCAATGGCTCTTTTTATATACTCCACCATATGATGGGAGGTATATTAATTTTGTCACTCCGTTTCTAACACCTCTAAATAGTAATCTGAGACCCCATTAAGTATATATTCTTAATCGTCTTAAAATTCTTAGACGATTTAGCCACGTCCGTCTGTCTATTGAAATCACGCTACAATCTATAATACTTGACCTAGTTAGCTAAAATATAGATACTTCCTTTAGCTGCAGGTAACTTGGGATTGAAAATGGTCAATATCGGTCCATATTTTGATATAGCCCTCATATATAGCATCTGTCCGATTTGACTTCTTAATGCCATAGAGACCAAAAAATGTCAACTGATCGAGCAGAAAATTGGTAAATGTGGTTTATTTATACCCGGAATCCTTCAAACGAACAACGGTAGGCATAGGTTTATGTTTTGATACAGCCCCCATACAAAGGTCCCTCTAGATTTTACTTCTTAACGCAACAAAAACCACAAATTTCAACGAATCGGGCTGAAATTTGGTAATAGGACTTTATTTGTGCCCGAAACCATTCACATGCTATCCATGGTGGAGGGTATATTACATAGATTCGGCATGGCCAAACTTAACGCTTTTACTTGTTTTTATACCCTCCACCATATGATGGGGGGAATATTTCTTTTGTCACTCCGTTTGTAACACCTCTAAATATTGATCTGAGACACCATAAAGTATATGTATATATTCTTAATCGTCGTAAAATTCTAAGGCGATTTAGCTACGTCCGTCTGTCCGTCCGCCCGTCTGTTTTTATCACGCTACAGTCCGTAATAATAGAGCTAGGTTGATCAAATTTGGTAGAAATATTTCTTATAGTTGCAGGTTGTTTGGGATTGCAAATGGGCCATATCGGTCAATGTTTTGATACAGATCCTATAGAGGTCGCCCCAAAATACGGGTTTTGAGCCATAGATACCACATTTTTAAAGCAATTTATCAGAAACTTTGCAGTTTGTATTCTATTTTGACAAGAATTCATCACAGCAAAAATTTTACAAATCGGTTCATAATTTGTTATATTCACCCTATAGAGGTCGCTCTAATATATATGTATTTAAGCAATAAGTACCATATTTCCTAAGCATTTTAACAGAATCTTTGCAGTTTGTATTTAATTAAGACAATAATTCATCGCAGTAAAAGTTTTTTAAATCAATTCTTATTTTGTTATAGTCCACCTACAGATGTCGCTCCCAAAAAGGCTTATTTAAGCCATAAACACCACATTTTCTAAGACATTTTGCTGAAACTTTGCAATTTATATTTTATTTTGGCAATACTTCATCTCAATAATCCACTTTATGTTGTATTTTGTTTTAGTCCCCGTGTAGATGCAGCTCTCAAAAAAGCTATTTTAAACCATAAATACCACATTTTTCAGGTGTGGCCTAAAAATTGCAGGGTTCGTTTTTTTAATAATTTACTTAAACAAAAAAGATCGTTTTGTGATTTGCTCCATATCCAAAGATTTTTCCAGTAATCACAATTTAATGTAAACCATGGTGGGTATATGAGATTCGGCATGGCCGAACTTAACGCTTTGACTTGTTCAATAATAGAGGCGTCATGGCGATATCAATGCAATTGTTTGTTGCATAGTGTAATCAGCGTCACAGCACAGTGGAGAGTTCTTGATTTGTTTGCAAAGAAATGATTTTAGACCCAAATCCAGTAAGGGAAGGCAAAAGTCGGTTTATGATACCCTACGTATTGTTGCACATATTGGTGCGCTAAGTCTGAAAAAATTTCCGGCTAGCCTTTTTTAATATATCCTAAATTGAGGGATGTTCATATATTCTCTATGTGGTCTGTACCTAAATTTGGCCTGTACCTAAATGGGAACCGATTTTCGTGAAAATTGGCCGTGATAACCTACCTTTTCTCAAGCCATCGATCTGCTGCCATTAATCCACCCATTGGTCATACACATTTAATCCAGTACCTTACCCCGGATTAAAGGTCCGCCAATGTCGGTGGCGGGTGGGCGGATTAAAGGAGTAAAGGTCAATGATCACGTACTAAGAGCCACAAGTGGCTTTCAACGTAATTTGTCCTCTTTACATCGGGGTTGTATAATACCGTCATTACTAAATTTTATAGAAAAATACATTCAAAGATTGGATTTTGATACAAAATGTCACTAAAATTTTATTTTTTAGAAAATTTTAACAAAATTAGGTTTTCCAGATAATTGCAACATAATAATGTTGTCAAAAAACTCTTTAAAATTTTATTGTTCTAGAAAAATTATTGAAATTGGATTTTTTTTTACAAAATTCCGTTAAAATTAGAAAATTTAAAATAATAAATTTTGTAGAAATACAATGGAAAGAAAATATGAAATTTTTACAAAACTACAAATTCAATGGAATTTTTAGAAAAATTAAATTATGATTATATTTTTAAAAAACAAGTTTTCCAAATTGTTCTATTTCAAAAAAAAAAAAGAAATTTCTAATGAAAAATTTAAAAATCAACAAATTTTTTTTAATATTAAATTTCAATTCAACTTTTTTTAGAAAATTAAATTTTCTAGAAAATCAAAATGTCAATGATTTTTTTTAGAAAATTACATTTCTATTAAATTTTTTAGAAAATCAAAATTTCCATGAAATATTTTTGAAAAATTCATTACTAAACTTTATAGAAAAATACATTCAAAGATTGGATTTTGATACAAAATGTCATTAAGATTTTATCTTTTTAGAAAATTTCAACAAAATTAATTTTTCCAGACATAATAATTTTGTCAAAAAACTCTTTAAAATTTGATTGTTCTAGAAAAATCGTTAAAATTGCATTTTTCTACAAAATTTCGTTAAAATTAGAAAATTTAAAACTCAACTTAATTTTCTATAGAAATACAATTGCAAAGAAAATATGAAATTTTCTACAAAAATACAAATTCAATGAACTTTTTAGAAAAATTAAATTATGATTAAATTTTTAAAAAACAATTTTTCCAAATTGCTCTATTTCAAAAAAAAAAGAAATTTTTAATGAAAAATTTAAATACCAATTTTTTTTTAATATTAAATTTAAATTCAAAATTTCAATGATTTTTTTATAAAATTACATTTCTATGAATTTTTTTAGAAAATCAAAATTTCCATCAAATATTTTTGAAAATCAAAATTTCCATGAAAAATTTTTGAAAAATTCAATTTCAACAACATTTTATAGAAATATGCAATAAAATATCATAGAAAAAAATTTAATTTCGACAAAATTTACAAAAAAATACAATTTTAACGAATTTTTTTGAAAAAAATGCAAATTTCATCGAAATTTTATAGAAAAGTTAAAATTTCATCGACATTGTGTAGAGAAATATGGTCTTTAAAGGCATTTTTCTGTAAAATTAATGGTGTTTTCGATTCAGAAAAAAATGTTGTCCCGTCGACGCGAAATTCTGAAAAATATTTGCCCTTTTTGGGTGGAACTGATGTAGTACATCGAATTAAACTTAGCTCATATTGAAAATACAAAAAGTCCAGTTTTCGGGAAAAGGGCATCGAAAAAGTTGCACTTTTTTGCAGAAAAGAAATCGCCATAAATTAAAAAACGTCTTCGGTATGTGTCTCTTGTGGTTATTACCTATTGAAAGTGAATACTTACAAAACGAAAAAAAAACAGTAAACACTTACCAAATGTTTAGAGATTTTTGAAGCAACAACAAATTGCAACAAAATGAATTTTTCTAAAAAAACTTTAAAATTTGATTTTCTAGAAAAATTGTTGAAATTGCATTTTTCTACAAAATTTCGTTAAAATTAGAAAATTTTAAATTCAACTTATTTTTCTATAGAAATACAATTGGAAGGAAAATATGACATTTTCTACAAAAATACAAATTCAATGAAATTTTTAGAAAAATTAAATTTTGATTAAATTTAAAAACTATCAAAATATTTAAATTTTTAATGAAAAATTTGAATTTCAACAATTTTTTTTAATATTAAATTTCAATTCAACTTTTTTTTAAAAAATACAATTTTATTAAAATTTGTTTAAGAAAATCAAAATTTCAATGACTTTTTTAAAAAATTTAATTTGAATGAAAGTTTTTAGAAAATCAAAATTTCATATTTTTGAAAAATTCAATTTCAACAACATTTTATAGAAAAATGCAACAAAATTTTATAGAAAAAGTGTAATTTCGACAAAATTTTCTAGAAAAATACAATTCCAACGAATTTTTTTAGAAAAATGCAATTTTCAACGAATTTTGTAGAAAAGTGAATACTTTATCGAAATTTTGTAGAAAAATCCATGATTTATGATTTTTCTACATAATTTCGTTAAAATTAGAAAATTTAAAACTCAACTCAATTTTCTATAGACAAATGGAAAGAAAATATGAAATTTTCTACAAAAATTCAACGAAATTTTTAGAAAAATTAAATTTTTATTAAATTTTGAAAAAAAAAATTTGAAAAAAAATAAACTTTTAATGAAAGAAAATATGAAATTTTCTACAAAAATAAAAATTCAACGAAATGTTTAGAAAAATTAAATTTTTATTAAATTTTGAAAAAAAATCCAAATTGCACTATTTGAAAAAATGAAATTTTTAATGAAAAATTTAAATATCAACAATTTTTTTTTGATATTAAATTTCAATACGACCTTTTTTAATAAATACAATTTCAATGAAATTTTTTTAGAAAATCAAAATTTCGTATTTTTGAAAAATTCAATTTCAACAAAATTTTATAGAAAAATGCAACAAAATTTTCTAGAAAAATACAATTTTAACGATTTTTTTTTTTTGAAAAAATGCAAATTTCAAAGAATTTTGTAGAAAAATTAAAATTTCTTCGAAATTTTTTATGAAACAAAACGAATGTTTAAAAAGCCTTTGAAATTTGATTTTCTAGTAAAATTGTTGAAATTTGATTTTTTACATAATTTCGTTAAAATTAGAAAATTTAAAATTCAACTCAATTGTCTATAGACAAATGGAAAGAAAATATGAAATTTTCTACAATAATAAAAATTCAGCGAAATTTTTAGAAAAATTAAATTTTTATTAAATTTTGAAAAGAAAAATCCAAATTGCACTATTTGAAAAAAATTAAATTTTTAACGAAAAATTTAAATATCAACAATTTAATTTTGATATTAAATTTTAATTCAACTTTTTTAATAAATAACATTTCAATAAAATGATTTTTTTTAGAAAATCAAACTTGCAATGAAATTTTTTTAAAAAATTAAATTTCAATGAATTTTTTTTTTAAAAATCAAAATTTCATAATTTTGAAAAATTCAATTTCAACAACATTTTATAGAAAAACGCAACTAAATTTCATAGAAAAAAGTGTAATTTCGACAAAATTTTCTAGAAAAATACAATTTCGACGATTTTTTTTTTAGAAAAATGCAAATTTTGTAGAAAAATTAATATTTTATAGATATTTTTTAGAAAAATGAAAATTTCTTCGAAATTGTTTATGAAACAAAATTAATGTTTCTAAAAACTCTTTAAAATTTGATTTTCTAGAAAAATTGTTGAAATTGGATTTTTCTACATAATTTCGTTAAAATTAGAAAATTTAAAATTCAACTCAATTTTCTATGGAAATACAAATGGAAAGAAAATATGAAATTTTCTACAAAAATAAAAATTCAAAAAAATTTTTATTAAATTTTGAAAAAAAAAATCCAAATTGCACATTTGAAAAAAAATGCAATTTTTAATGAAAAATTTAAATATCAAAAATTTTTTTTATATTAAATTTCAATTAATTTTTTTTTAATAAATAAAATTTTAATGAAATTTTTTTAAGAATATCAATGAATTTTTTTTTAAAAAATTAAATTTGAATGAAATTTTTTAGAAAATCAAAATATCACATTTTTGAAAAATTTAATTTCAACAACATTTTAAAGAAAAAATGCAACAAAATTTCACAGAAAAAGTGTATTTTCAACAAAATTTTCCAGAAAAATAAAATTTCAACGAATTTTTTTTTAGAAAAATGCAAATTTCTACGATTTTTGTAGAAAAATTAATATTTTATCGAAATTTTGCAGAAAAATGAAAATTTCTTCGAAATTTTTTAGAGAAAGGCATTTTTCTACCTATTCAATGAAAGTATTTACATACAAAATGAAAAAAACAGTAAACACTTACCAAATGTCTAGAGATTTTCGAAGCGACACTGTAGTGCACAGAAAGTATGGACATTTCATCAAAGTTATAACAAATACCGGCTAAATATTCATAACCGTTGATGGTGGGCCGTGCTAAAATATACGATACCATGGCAGGTGGACACCAACGGAATGGTGCTGATGATTCATAGAGATTCCATTGCACCGAATTGCACTGAAATTCCATTCGATTGTAGTGACGATTTATTTCATTTCCTATACAAGTTAAATCCACCTTTATATTGTTCACAGCAAAACTAGGCCTATTTTCGGAGAAAATTTAAAACGATAGAAGTTGAAAAGTTCACTAAGAAGAATTTCGATGCTAAACTTACTTCTGAAATTTTGTCCCACAAATGGCTTCCACTTTTTCATTTTCATATATTTCGATGAACTGCTCCTCATTGGACAGCACTGCAATGCGGCTTCCAAGTCTTTTATAGAATTGTGGACTTAATGAAAGATCTTTAGGCAAATCCACTACACAATGTCCCGATATTCCTTTATTAAAATGTAAGCACAGAAATACAATTAACAATAGGACTGCTTTAAAATTCATTTTAATGCGTAAGTCTTGAGGTTCTCCTGGCAAATTAACGACTGAATTCCTGTCTGGCGAGGTTACTATTGCTTATATAGAAACTGAATTCGATTCCATTTGTTTTTGCTGAATTGCATATTACAAAAAATGTTTACTGTCTTCGCAGTATCAGTATTGAATGACAATAAGTTGGTGCTCGTATAAACTCAAAGTTTACTTTAGTAGCGAGGAAGGTTAAGTAAATGTGAGAAATGTGTGCTGTGACTATGGACTAAATCTTGTAGATAAGGCAATCAAGGAATTTAACTATGTTTATGGATTATGTACAAAAGGTGTTATTTTGAATCACCCGGTATTTCGGCAGCTGTCACTTTTGAAGCTTTTATTCTTTGACATTTGACAAGTAGAAACTACGCCATTACTAACCAGTAAGGAAAGGCTAAAGTCGGGCGGGGCCGACTATATAATACCCTACACCACTTTCGTAATATTGAATAACTTTGAAATATAAATTTTGTATAAATTGTTTACATAAATTTACTTTTGGGACATTTTATACTTAAATAATACCCTGTACCACAGTGTTGTGTAGGGTATAAAAACGATTGGATGTAAAATACAGCTTCTACAGGATTAAAGAGCCAAATCGGATGAAACATGTATATGGGAGCTATAGCTAAATCTTAACCGATTTTCTTCAAATTCGGCAATGTTAGTCCGTGGATCAAGAAACTCTACCATTCTAAATATCAAAACGATTGGATGTAAACTACAGCATCTATGGGACTAAAGGGTCAAATCGGACGAAACATATATATAGTAGCTATAGCTAAATCTTAACCGATTTTCTTCAAATTCGGTAGTGTTGGTTCATAGATCAAGAAACTCTAGCATTCTAAATTTCAAAATGATTGGGTGTAAAATACAGCTTCTACAGAACTAAAGAGCAAAATCGGACGAAACATATATATGGGAGGTATAGCTAAATCTTAACCGATTTTCTTCAAATTCGGCAATGTTGGTTCATGGATCAAGAAATTCTACCATTCTAAATTTCAAAACGATTGGATGTAAAAAACAGCTTCTATAGGACTAAAGGGCCAAATCGGAGGAAAGATATATATGGGAGCTATATCTAAATCTGAACCGATTTCAACCAAATTCAATAGGGGTCTTTACAGCTGCGAAACACTCTAAACTGCAAAATTTCAGAACGATCGGAGTGAAATTGCGACCTGTAGTCGACGAACAACTTTACATAGACAGATGGACGGACGGAAGGACAGACAGACATGGTTAAAACGACTCAACTAGTGATTCTGAGTCGATCGGTATACTTTAAGGTGGGTCTAGCAGTGTTATTTTCAGGTGTTACAAACATCTGCCGTGAAACAAACTTATAATACCCTGTACCACAGTGTGGTGTAGGGTATAAAAATGGCACCGTATATTGCATATAGTCTTGGGTGTTAAGGCTTATAAAGTTCAGTTAACACAAGAACTCAAGCCGGCCGATCATCAACAACGTCGTGTCTTTGCTGATTGGGTCCGTGAAATGCATGAAAATGATCCGGAATTCCATCGAAAAATCATCTTGACTGATGAGGCCCATTTCCACCTCGGTGGCTACGTCAACAAGCCAAATTGTCGCATCTGGGGCTCGGAAAACCCAAGAGTTATTGTTGAGGAGCCTCTACATCCTCAACGTGTGACTCTTTGGTGCGCTTTATGATCCGGCGGGGTCATTGGACCTTACTTTTTCGAAAATGAGGTTAGATCAACAGTTACGGTAAATGAATTGCGCTATCGAGAGATGATTAATGATTTTTTATGGTCGGAGTTGGATGGTATTGATCTGGACAACGTTTACTTTCAGCAAGACGGCGCTACGTGCCACACAAGCAACGAAACCATAGTTCTGTTACGGGAAAAGTTTCCGGACCGTGTTATCTCTCGAAGAGGTGATCACAATTGGCCACGGAGATCTTGTGATTTAACACCTTGCGACTTCTTCCTTTGGGGCCACGTGAAAGATAAGGTCTACGCCAACAGCCCAGCGTAGATTCAAGACCTCGAAGATAGAATTCGTGAGGCTATCGAGGACATAGGGCAGCCACTTTGCGATTTGGTTATGGAAAATTTCATGAAAAGGATATGGTCCTGTTGTAACGATCCTCTCACCAGACCCTATTCCTTCTTGACCAATGCTACCAATTATTCCGGCTGTGCTCAGGGCTTGGGGGGTGTTCTTGTCCAAAGGAATAGGCCTCAATCGGTTACAAAAATATTTAAGTTATTTTGGTAGCTACATATGTATATTAAAAGAAAAAGAGGTCATTGCCAATATAAAGGAAAACCCGCACTGAAAAAAGAATCTGAGGTGTTGAAGATCTTTCTCAGTTGTCGGTTTACCCACCCAACCATGCCGACTTTAACTATTTTTGTCAGCCCACAAAACATTTTATATGATCATGTCTTCAATTTCGTTGAACTACTATATAGCTTAACTAGAAAAAATTGCCATCATGCAAATCTCAATGTTTAAATACTATTCAGGTTTATTTTGTTTTATAAAAAAAAATATGATATTTTCGTAGATGTTGATGTTTAGTACAGCGAGAAATTGTAAAGAATAATCAAAGTGTATAATTTACAATATTCATTCAAATGTATTCTAGAATTAATTGGATCTTTATGTGATCGATGTTAAATTAAATGTAAGTAAATATCCTATTGTATAAAGGTTTATTTGTACGAGTAAGTAGTGGAATATTTCTAATAAACTTAAAATATAAATTTAATAATACTTACAAGAAAAAAGTTGAAGCTGCGTCGACAAGCGCTTGTTGACCAAATTCAGCTGCATTAATTTCTATTCTTGGTTAAGATAAAATGAGCTGAACAATTAAGAGAAAGCAAAATTTCAATAAAATTTACAAAACAGCATGCAGGAACGTAACTTCGGGTTCATCAGGATATTAAAATTAAGTTGTAATATGCGGTTTTTTATCGCTGATTCCAATATATGGGTATTACAAAAACATCTCCGATTCTCTGGTTTGATTAGATTTCTCCTCTGGATGATGCAATTAATTCACAGTTAAGTAATTGCAACCATATTATAGTTGATAAGAATTTCACAAAATTTGGATTGCTTTCTTTTGACTTTGCTTTAGCTTTTAATTATGCTTCGTTTTCTCTTGAATAATAGCCTTTCCTTATGTCGCAAAATTAAATTCTCTGGGTTATCGGAATTCACAGGATTCATCCCAAATACAAAGATGGAGACAGACCATGATCCTACACTCGAGATATTTTAGTTTTCACAATTATCAAAATTATGTAGCGAATCAAGGGTCATGAAGTTGAAGGATATTTTTTTTAAATCAATTTTCAGGTTTTTTCGTATTTTTAATGACTATCTATATTATTTTCGAATTTTTTTATTTTCCTTCTCTCCAAATCGAAAGTCAAAACTTCAATCCCTCAAAAATTGTTTTTTCATATTCAAACCAAAACTTTTCTGACACAAAAAAAAATAATTCCTACCTTAGTTTTCAAAATTATACTTTTAAATATATGTAATCAGTAGATAACCTTCTATCTACTCTGATAGGCCCTCACACTGTAAGCGTGGTCGTGGTGGCCATTTGGCTGATGTTGTTTTTCGTTATTAACGGCATAACTTCCTCTTTATTATGAAATAAACATCGGATCATTTATATGAAAAAAATTGAATTTTTCTTTGAATACCAAAATAACACCTACACCTCTTGTTGGAAAACCCTTTAGATTGTATCGAGATTACAAAAAACGGACAGACGGACGGACAGACAAATCGTCTTAGAATTTTACGACGATTGATAATATATATACTTTATGGGGTCTCAGATCAATATTTTGTGGTGTTACAAACGGAGTGACAAAATTAATATCCCCCCCATCCTATGATGGAGGGTATTTAAACAACATATTTGTGGTCCAATTTGGCAGAGTTCATTCATGTAATAAGAGAACTCTCTCTGCCAAATTTCGTACTGATCTGATACAAAATACAGTTTCTACAGCGCTTACATGCCAAATCGGTTGTAACATATATATAGGGGCTATATCTAAATCTGAACCGATTTTGAATGTCATCACAATCGGACCATAAATACGACCAGCACTTTGATTACAACGATACATCTACAGACGGAAGGACGGACAGACGGACATGGTTAAATCGACTCAGGTAGTGATTCCAAGTCGATGGGTATAATAAACGATCTGTCTATCTCTTCTCCTTCTGGGTGTTACAAACAAATGCACAAACTCATAATACCCTGGACCACAGTGTGGTGTAGGGTATAAAAACGAACGCTGAAAAATTTGGTATTTATGGCTTAAATTAGCATATTTAACAACTAGATCTACACGGGGGCCACAACAATATAAAAAGTGATTTGTATACATTTTATTGAGATGAATTCTTGCAAAAATAGAATACAAACTGCAAAGTTTCTGCTAAATTTTTTAGAAAATGTGGTGTTTATGGATTAAATAAGTATTTTGGGAGCGACATCTATAGGTGGACTATAACAAACTATGAACTGATTTAAAAAATGTTTACTGTGATGAATTCTTGTCTTAATTAAATACAAACTGCAAAGATTCAGTTAAAATGCTTTGAAAATATGGTATTTATGGCTTAAATACATATATTTTGGAGCGACCTCTATAGGGTGACTATAACAAAATATAAACCGATTTGTAAAATTTTTGCTGTGATGAATTCTTGTCAAAATATAATACAAACGGCAAAGTTTCTGCTAAATTCCTTTAAAGATGTGGTATCTATGGCTCAAAACCCGTATTTTGGAGCGACCTCTATAGGGGAGCTATATCAAAACATTGACCGATATGGCCCATTTGGCCCAATCCCAAACAACCTGCAACTATAAGAAATATTTCTACGAAATTTGATCAACCCAGCTCTATTATTACGGACTATAGCGTGATTACAACAGACGGACGGACACGGCTAAATCGTCTTAGAATTTTTCGACGATTACGAATATATATACTTTATGGGGTCTCAGATCAATATTTAGAGGTGTTACAAACGGAGTGACAAAATGAATATACCCCCATCATATGGTGGAGGGTATAAAAAGTTTCTTCTGAACCTCATTGAATTTATACAAAATTATTTTCATAAAAAAAACAAAAAGGTTTTCGGTCGTGGTTATAGATTTTCTCCTCTAAGGTATGTCCAAAGACGGCTACGCGGACAAAAATGTCTTTGCGTGGCAGGCATGGGTTAAACATTTTCTCCTCGCCTTTGAAAAGAAACTTTGGTCCGAGTAGCAGTGTCTCAATAAACAATAGAGAATAAATAATCTTTGACTGGCATTTTTCTGTAATAGAAAATAATATGCGAAGAACTTCTTCTCCAAGAGGGAATAATCTGTGAACAAACTATGAAAATATTACGGTACGGATAATAATCAAAAATGTCGTTTTTTTTTAAAGGAATACATTCTACAAGGTAGGCGTTTATCATCAAATATAATGAGTGTATCATGGTTATACCGAACTCCTAGCCACTAAGCAATTTAGTTTGATGTAGACGAGGTTCATTATATTCCGGATAGAACGGACCGTCTAATATCCCCTCTAACAGTATTTGCACAGCAAAAGTGTCCTCTAGAGCGTATAAATGTACCAAACCATCATTGCTAAATTTTATAGAAAACTGGTTTCGAAATTGGATTTTGCTACAAAATTTCGTCAAAATGCATTTTCAAAAAAATATTATTGAAAGTGAATTTTTCAAAAGAAATCATTGAAATGCTGTCAAACTGCATGTTTCAGCCAAATTTCGTTGAAAGTACATTTTTCTAGAAAAATCGTTGAAATTGCATTTCACTTGAAAATAAAGTTGAAATCCAATTTAGGGTAATTGCAAAGCAGTTCGACCAACTCAAAAAATTACCCCTTTCAATTTTCACAAAATTTAGCACAATAATTCTACTAGTGCGCTGGAATTCTTTGTTGTTGTTAGATTTTCAATATTCATTGTAGTTTTGTGGTACAGAGCTTCAAAATTACCTATCTCAAGGATTTTTCTCAAAATTACTATTTGTTAAATTAGCCATATCTTCCTAACCGCTTTACGTATTTTGAAGATATAAATAGCAATGAAAAGCTCTGCTCCTCTCCAATGTTGCAGAATAAGATATTGTATGGAAAATATCCTTAACCCTTAAATGTCCTGAAAAAGTATCAATTAATATCCTTATTTTTTTGGTACTAAAGGGTCAAACCGTTATGAGCTGACTATGATAAACTAAAAATGGAACCCTGATGGACCAAAAAGATATAGCAATTACGAATATATATACTTTATGGGGTCTCAGATCAATATTTAGAGGTGTTACAAACGGAGTGACAAAATGAATATACCCCCCCATCCTATGGTGGAGGGTATAAAAAGTTTATTCTGAACCTCATTGAATTTATATAAAATTATTTTCATAAAATAAAAACAAGAAGTAAAAGCGTTAAGTTCGGCCATGCCGAATTTTATATACCCTCCTCCATGGATAGCATGTGATCTCACAAATTAACTCAAACCTAAAGAAAATAACACCGAAAAACACAAAAACAAGTAAGAAAATTTCAGTCGGGTAAACCGACTAAGGTATACCCTCACTTTGTGAGTAATGTAATATTGAATATTACTCGAATTATTCTGTCAATTTGTGTGGGAGGTACCAGAAGGGGTTTATCAAATACACCTTTTTTCGCTTATAAACATTTATGTGCACTGGTATAAACGTTATGAGACATTAAATTGTGGTATGATTTGGGCATTTTGTGTGGGAGGTACAAAAAGGGGCGTGACAATAACGCCAATTTTTCACAGGGCTATAGACAATATAAAAACATTACACTGTACAAAATTTCAAGTATTTTTATACACTGGTTTTAATGTTATAAGCTGTTAACTTTTGGTGCAAAAAGGTACCATACCAAAAGGGACCAAAAAGATATAGCAATTTTATTGAGTCAATATTACAATTATCCCCTCACCTTAGAGAGAAGGGTATATATCATTTGCTACGAGCCAAAAGTGTAACACATCGAAGGAGTGACCTAAGACCCTAAGTATGTTCGGCGGATATCCCTTTTGGGTCATTTATTCGACTTAAAATGACCCAAAACGGATATCCGCCGAATGTCCGTCCGTCCGTCTCCCGGCTGGCTGATGCACGATAACTTTCGAAAGGAGTAACCGATTGACTTCAAATTTGGTATGTGGTAATATTTTCTTCTATCTCTGGTTAAGTTGGAAGATGGGCCATATTGGTCCACTTCTTCTGGTAGCTCCCCCCCAAAGGGTTAAGATTTAGTGAAATATTGATTACACTGTGCGACACGACTTCCCTCCCAAGAACGAGACTATATAGGAATGAAACTATAGCCCAACAGTAGATAAACTGCATACTCAGTTTTTTATTTCGTGATCGTTTGTCCTTTTTACAGGACTTTGAAAATTTCAAGGATAACAATTTTAAAATTGTTTTATTTGCTCTTACAACAATGCGAATTGATAAATATGGTTATCAAATGAAAGGGGAGAATTCCCGCTATTTAATAAAATTTTTGGAAAAAAATTCCAAGGACGAAGGCTACAAAAAATGTCCTTTTAAACTTTAATCCTTTAATATCCCTCAAAGTTATGCAATTAAAAATCGTAAAAAATACATGTTACAGAACTCTAACTGACACAACACATATTAAAATTTCAACTTTCTATCTTTAACGGTTAAGGAATAAAAAATATTTGAATTTCACAGCCTATACTCGTATAACATATTTAGGACACCGATACCTGTTGTCTCTCACCTGTTGAAAAAAGGGCATTGGTATGTTTCCAGAGCGTAGTAGAGAATTTCCTAGGGAACAAAAAAGATGAAAATTATGAAGACATTGTTCGCAACATGCTGGAAAGTTTCCGAGCAATGTCGCTAAAAATACACTTTCTTGCGAGCCATCTCGATTTCTTCCCCGACAATTTGGGAAATTTCAGCGACGAACACGGTGAACGGTTTCTCCAAGACCTCGCCACCATTGAAAAGCGATTTAGTGGAAAAAATTATTGTCATATGCTGTCGGAATACCTGTGGTCTATATGTCGCGATTCAGATTACCAACAATAACGGCAATGCAAAAGAGTTCATTTCAACCAAATGAAAGAATATTATTTAACATAAACATTTAAAATATATAAAATACATACAATATATGTAAACATGAAAAATATTAATATATTGAATAAACGCATTCCTTAACTCACACTGATAGAAGGCTGATTTTGTTTGATGAAATTGTTCTACTCACAACTTTAAAAGATATTAATGGATAACAGTTAAAAGGACATTTTTAAATATTACTCGCCCTTCGAAAATGTTTCCTAAAATTTTAGTGAATAGCAGGAATTTTCCTCTTTCATTTGATATGCATATTTATGTTTTTCACATTTTAAAATGTGTAAACAAGTTATATCAAAATTGTTAACCTTGTAATTTTAAATGTCCTGTGAAACGGACAAACGATCACGCAATAAGGAAGTTAGTGCGTTATTTTCCTACTAGTGCCCTATATTTAAAATTTTATATAGTGCTTTTCGTGGGAGGGAATAAAATATTTTGTTTTGTATCGGTGTCCTAAATATGCTATATAGGCTGTGAAATTCAAATAATTGTTATTCCTTAACCGTTAAATATAGAAGGCTGAAATTGTAATATGTTTTGTGTCAGTTAGAGTTCAGTAACATGTATTTTTTTACGATTTTTAATTGCACAACTTTGAAGGATATTAAAGGATTAAAGTTTAAAAGGACATTTTTTTGTAGCCTTCGTCCTTGGAATTCTTCCAAAAATTTAATTAAATTGCAGGAATTATCCCCTTTTATTGGATACCCATATGTATCAATTCGCATTGTTGTAAGTGCAAATAAAAATATTTTAAAATTGTTATCCTTGAAATTTTCAAAATCCTATAAAAAGGACAAACGATCACGAAATAAAAAACTGAGTATGCAGTTTATCTGCTGTTGGCCTATAGTTTTATTTCTATACAGTCCCGTTCTTGGGAGGGAAAAAAAGTTCGAATTTGTCGCACGGTGTTATTTAATAACTTCTATACTACTTACTTGAATCCTCGGAAATTCTACACATAGTATTAGTTTATTAGTCACTATTACCTCGAGAAAAATGGGCGAAGTTGCCACGTCCCTTTCGGTACCTCCCACACAAATGGACAATTTTGAACCAAAAGTTAAAAGCTTATTACTTTATTACCAGTACATACAAAGACTTGCAATTTTGTACAGAGTAATGTTTTAATAGTACCTAAAATACAGTGAAAATGGGTATTATTGGCACGCTCTTTTTGGTACCTCCCAAACAAATGGACCATTTTGTACCAAAATTTACAAGCAGAGAAAAGTCTAGAGAAAAGTGACCGTTATTAGGACGCCCCTTTTGGTACCTCCCACACAAATGGACCATTTTTGTACCAAAAGTAAACAGGTTTTAACCTTAATACCAATACATACTTTAAAGTTATTAAATGCAATTTATATTGATAATAATTTAATTTAAACAAAAAAATTAATAAATTTAATAATATTTTTTTGGGACTCAAGGTGAGGGTATTCATAATTCAGTTTACCCGACTGAACTTTTTACTTGTTCTTGTACATTTTTGTATACACTGATACAAAAACCGTTCGTCACCATGACGAATCAGTTTCGTTAATTTATCTTCGTACTGCTGAACACGAACACGATCATCAACCCATATTTTTGGTGATTTCGAAATTCGTCGAGGGAACGATAAGGTTTCATTCCCACGACGGAAATATTTATTTGACCATTTTGCTGAAAATATGATAAAACGAAGTTGTCAATTTATAGTTTGTGCTTAATTGTACTTTTCTTTATGCGTTCGGATTCTTAAGTTAAATACTTTGTTGTAAAAGTTTGATTTACAAATCTAATAATGGTGATGGATGGGATTCGTAGTGATGTTGAATGGGATTCGTCGTGGTAATGTATGGGATTCAACGTGGTGATGAAAGGAATTCGTCGTGGTGATGAATGGGATTCGTCGTGGTGATGAATGGAGTTCGTCGTAGTAATGAATAGGATTCGTCGTGATGGTGAATGGTATTCGTCGTGGTGATGAATAGGATTCGTCGTGGTGATGAATGGGATTCGTCTGTTGGCAAATACATTACTTGATGAGATTATTTTTTATTTAAAATATCAGAAGTAATGAATACTTCTCGTTCGTTTGCTTTTAGCCTTTCCTATTAAGAACTGCGTTTCAAACCGAATAATCACAACTGAAGCTGGCAAAGCAGTCAAGTAATTTTATTTTCCAAAAATAATCGTGATGATGTACAAATTCGTCGTCATGACGAAGCTTTTTCTATCAGTGAGTATGTGTAACTGTATCTGTATACGATTGGTGGCGCTGTATTCCATTTATTAAAAAATTCCGCCTTTATAGAAGAATTCTTCTGTAATAAAATAAATCTGAAACACCTTTCCGTATTCTCAAAACGATGTACAAGGGTTGTTATTTATACTTCGGGTCCTGCCATTACTAGTGTTACCAGATGTAAACTGGAACTTCATTTAGAAAGTTTGACATTTTCTAGCATATCTTCACCGAGAACATTTTGTCTTTTGAAAAATTCATCTCGGTCAAAGGATGCAATTCACCCGTGAACATTTTCGAGACAAGAGTGTCTTAATCAACTTGCTTCGACTTTTGGTGATGAAGACCTGGTGAGCTGCTGAACTAGTTAGCTTGTGAACTATTGAGCTGCTGAACTATTGAGCTGGAGAACTAGTGAGTTGGTGAACTAGTGAGCTGGTTAACTAGCGAACTGGTGAACTAGCAAGCTGGTGAACTAGTGAGCTGGTGAACTAGTGAGCTGGTGAACTAGTGAGCTGGTGAACTAGTGAGCTGGTGAACTAGTGAGCTGTTGAACTAGTGAGCTGGTGAACTAGTGAGCTGGTGAACTAGTGAGCTGGTGAACTAGTGAGCTGGTGAACTAGTGAGCTGGTGAACTAGTGATCTGGTGAACTTGTGAGCAGGTGACCCGGTGAGCAGGTGACCCGGTGAACTAAATTGAACTGTTGAACCTAATGAACGAACTAATTCATTTAATTAAACTGAACTAATATGAGCGATCACTTAAAAGTATAGGGTGATCTAAGTAGAGATACTTTTTTCAATAGCATTTTTTTGACAGATCACGTGTGAGTCGTGTCATGCTGTCATGTTATTTTTGTTAAGTATTGTTTGGCATTTCATCATGGAAAGACTTACGCCTGAACAACGTTTACAAATTATTCAGCTTTACTGTCAAAATAATCGTTCGCCAATTGCGCTAAGTCCATTTTTTTACATAAAAAAAAACGTTTTCCGGTCGACCCACGACCTTGACACCTATGAGCAATATTTTAGCTTTCGTTAAGAGCTATCTTTTTGCCATCGACCGATTCCCGATCCGACGTACCGGAATCATCGGTCCATATTTCTTCAAAAATGATGCCGGTGAGAAGGTAACCGTCAATGGCGACCATTATCGTGTCATGATAACCGACTATTTTATGCCTGAAATTGAAGCTCGTTATCTAGGCGACATTTGGTTTCAACAAGATGGCGCCACTTCCCACACATCGCATCAATCGATGGATTTATTGAGAGAACACTTCGGAGAGCAGATGATTTCACGTTTTGGGCCGGTCGATTGGCCACCAAGATCGTGTGATATTACACCGTTAGACTTTTTCCTGTGGGGATATGTAAAGTCTAAAGTTTATGCGGACAAACCCGCTTCGATTCAGGCCTTGGAGCAAAACATCACCAGTTACCAGTCGAAATGCTCGAACGAAAATTGGATGGACCATCTGAGACGTAGCCGCTGCCAACATTTGATAGACATAATCTTCAAAAAATAAATGCCAAAGAATGTTCTTTCAAATGATAATAAACACTCCCCATTCAATTTGAATTTTCTGTGTTTTTTCTTTACAAAAGTAGGGAACCTCGAAATGGATCACGCTATACTAAAGGGCCCAAATCTAAAGAATTTATTTATGGCTATTTGATTTTCCTTGTCCATGAACATATGATATTTATTTATACAATGATTTACTATAACTAAAAAGCTTATTATTATATGGTAAATGTAGTATCATTATCATTAGAAATTATATTAAATTCATGCGGAAAATCACTGAATCCCGATTCCTGGTCTGTATAATAAGTCAACTTTGATGGATTTTCCGCCTGTGATGACAATGGGAAACCATTTAAACGACCAGAAGCTTTGACCTCGTCCACCGAACAGCAGAATATGACACCCATGGTCTTGTAGTGGAAGGTCCTGTACATTTTTTGCAGCCATTCAATTTGAGAACAAATATTACGGCAAAACACCAGCTCCTTTTCGTTGTAAAACTTGAAGAAAATCGAAAAAATTATTATAATCCTATTTATTGGAAATTATCATTCTTTACCTCATAGAAGGGGGAATTTACACCGATCACCACAAAATCTTCACTATTGTGTCGAGACGATTTCATATACTGCCAAATATAAAGTGGAATTTTTCGATTCATATCGTCAACAATTTCGACAAAAGTGCGATTACTATCACAACTCTTTTGAACGATAGGTGCAGAAACGGTACCCGATATGCCAGATAATACGTTATATTCCATTGCATCAGCTTCAATGTGTTGTCTCAAAGCCTCTCCATATAGTTTCCAATTTCCCAAACGTAAACCTGACCACCAGGTGACATCGAGTAATCCGCCCAAATCAATATGGGCATATTGTTGAACAGCGTCATTTTGTACAAGTGCATAATTTTCAAAGTTGGCAAATTCCATCCAGTCTTGAACTTGTTGATTCTGATAAGTGTACGAGATGATACTAAAGACGAAATCACAGAAAATAAAAAAAGACAAAATTTGTAGAATTTTACATTTCCCTATGCTTCTTTCTACTCACTTTTCAGATTCAAAATTTAAGTGAACATTTTCTACTTTGACCCTTGGAATATATTCTCGGAACATTGATTGGGGCTAAAAGAAAATGTAAACGAAGATTATTAAATAAAATCATTTTCAGAAAATACATTTATTAAATTAAATAACTACCCAAACCAAATAACTGTATAGTTTTGTATGAGGTTAGATCTTGTGACATATACCCGGGATATATTAGTACATTTTGGGATAAATATGGACACATTGCAAAAAGCAAATGGCTAGAGCAAGAAGCGTGAAATTTGGTATGCAATTGGTAGCCCACGAATTAAGAAAAGAAATAATAACAACCGATTGCGACAAAACTTGTCATTATAGTAGAAGGGGTTTTAGAGAAGTTATATTTTGAATTTGGTCCCACTATGGTATACAGGGGCGGATCTACAGGTCCTCAGTGGTACAGGAGTACCGCAAAAGACTGACAATATGCGAACAGTCCATTAAAATGAAGGCCCTCCGAAGCCACTGATGGACATTGACGCTGTAATTATTCACGGATTCAGCGACAGCTTCGGAGTGTATGTAAGCCAGGCCTACCTGGTAAGCTCTTTGGTCTAGAGGTTCTCTCTTGTAGCGTTGCACATCGCGCACTCGTTCATGATGTTCTTCCCTCTCTGCCTGCGAGGTGGAAGCCTATCCACAAGATGGTGGTTGGAGTGGCTGGGACGGTAGCAACCAAGCAGATACTGCTTGGACAGCAAAAAAATTGTTTCGTCGCAAGGGTATGACCATCGTCTCCTCATGTAGGTGGTCAAATGAAGACATGAGGAGCGGCATTTTGGCAGGTCTGCATGTTCTTCCTCTGCGTCTCGTTCACATTTGGTGACCACACTGTTGCTGCATAGTTAACCACAGACCGACCTATCGCTTTGTAAAAGGTAAACAAGGTTTCTTTGTCTGTGATATCGGCTAGCGACTTGAGGACCTTGTTCCTACTTCTCATTTTATTGCAGATATCTGTGGCATGCGCGTAAGACCTGACTAGGCTATCAAATGTGACATCAAGAACCTTAGAGTAATTGGTGGTCGGAATTCTTCCGACTATGACGTTGAGTTGCTGCTTCAATTGAGCCGACCATGCAGTAAACAATGTAGCCGATGATTTGGGGGAGGATATTTTCAGGTTTCTCGCAGCAAAGACATTGGCAATCTCAGCCAGGTAGACATTCAGACTTCCACATGTGTCATAAATCAATGAATCGTACAGTCATCAACATATGTATGATACGATTTCAACGCCGTCGTCCACATACGACTGGCGATCACTCATGTAATTAACTATACAACGTTTCAAACTATTCGGGAGGGACGTGCTGGCGATGGTCTTCGATAGGTCAAGCGCCACGAGGACGGTCCTGTCACCGGCCCTGTTTTGGTTAAGACCTCGGCTTATATGTGTAGATATGGCGTGTAAAGCAGTAATCGCACTATGCTTTCCGAATCCGTCCTGATGATCAGCAATTGGAAAATGTCCAATCAAACTCGGGAGGATTAACGCCTCAAGAGTATTTGCTACTGGCGGGACAAGAGAAATAAGTCTGTACTCGTATGATTCTCCCCTACTCGCATCTTTGCCCGGTTTCAGTAGCTGGACCACCCTGCCCAGGCTTCGGGTACTATTGCAGTAGTCAGGGACAGATTGAAGACATTAGTCAGGTACTCGTCTCCCGGTTTGTCCAACTGCTTCAGCATCAATATAATGCTTCAGCATCGGGGCCAAGCGCTTTGGATGACTTTTCGCTGCGGATGACATCTGCAACTTCTCCAATTGTAAATTGTGGTGGAACTTCTTCGGAGCATGAATACTACGCCTGACTCTTCTTGTAGCCCTATCACTCTCGGCTTGCTCAATGAATTGTCGGTTAAAAAACACGCGCTCCTTTTTGGGCCAGTCATAGTGGTAGCACCAAATGTGACTGTCGTCCGGTCGTTTTTCCTGTCAGGACTCGAAAGTGACTTAATCGTTGCCTACATTTTACCGATACCGGAACTTATATTGCATTGCTTCAAATGATCCAGCCATTTATTCCGCTTATATTCGTCGAATTTCCTACTGATTTCTAGATTGTGTTCCCTGATTCTAGGATTAGCAGGGTTAGAACGACGAACTTCATCACGCTCGTCTGCGAGTCCCGCTGCTTCTGCTGGGTAATTAGGTCGTATTTCGGCTTTTCGACCAGCAAGGATAAAGCGAGCGGTTGCTGCGTTGATGATGTGTCGGTATTTCTTCTCAGCGACCCGAACATGTGAGGGGATGGGATAGGATTGAAGCTGCGGTTGGTGAATTATCTTCCAGTCCGCTTTCCTTTGATTCAGAGAATTACGGTATTCATTAAAGTATTCGGGAGGGACGTGCTGGCGATGTCCTAAAAAGCATGGCGTGGCTGACAGTATAGAAGGTCTGCGATAGGTCAAGCGCCACGAGGACGGTCCTGTCACCGGCCCTGTTTTGGTTAAGGCCTCAGCTTATATGTGTAGATATGGCGTGTAAAGCAGTAGTCGTACTATGCTGCTTTCGGAATCCGTGCTGATGATAGGCAATTGAAAAATTTCCAATCAGACTCGGGAGGATTAACGCCTCAATAGTCTTTGATACTGGCGAGACTAGAGAAATAAGTCTGTACCTGTATGATACCGGATCTTATGTTGCATTGCTTCAAATGATTCCGCATATATTCGTCGACTTTCCTACAGATTTTTAGATTCAGTTCACTGATTCTAGGTTCAGCAGGGTTAGATCGACGAATTTAATCACGCTCGTCTACGAGTCGCGCTGCTTCTGCTGGGAAATTAGGTCGTATTTCGGGTATTCGTTCAGCAACAAACGAAATTTCAGTTCTAGCAAACGAGAATTGTAGTTGTCTAATATTTCGTTTCGCGAATTCAAAGCTTGTGATGGGCATTAAAGTATCACCACTTGGTTATTGCCTTGAAGTAACGGACTAACGTCAAATAATGCGGATAATAGCTACCAATCGGCTACCAATACTTTGTACAGGTCTATCTCGGCAGCTCTGGACTCAACTACTACCACCATACATTCCATGTATGGGTCTCTAGCGTGAAGCTCAGGCGAAAGAACGCACCATTGAAATAAAGGGAGGTCAAATTGTACGGGCCGATGTTGAATGTGAACCACACCTAAATGTCAAGTTTTTTCTGCATTTCATTTGACATTTCTCAATTTCAGACTAACTCAATTTGAATCATGGAAAGATACACAATCGAGCGACGCGTTAAAGTTTTTTAAGCCTTCTTCGAAAATGGGCGTTCAAATCAAAATGCATTTCGTGCACTTCGTGATGTTTTTTTGATCAGCATAATTTTGATCAGGTCTGTACTCGTAGGAGATGTGAAAACACCTGTGCATGCTCGCCCAGTTCGTTTGATGCGCAACAAATTCAATGGCCGTGCTATCTCACGTCGTGGCGATGTCAATTGGCCGCCAAGATCATGTGATTTGACAATGTTGACTTCTTTCTTTGGGGTTATTTGAAACAAAAGGTGTACGTCGATAAGCCAGCAACAATTAAAGAGCTAAAGGATGAGATAATTCGGCACTTTAACGGCATAGAACCTCAATTATGACTCAGCGTCATCGAAAATTTGGACCATCGGATGGAGGTGTGCCGCCGAGGTCGCGGCCGATATTTTGTTCCTTACATAATTGAACCATACCAATACTATAATAACAAATAGAAATGACAATAATTTCCTAAATAATTTCTGTTTTATTCAAAATCAACATCGGCCCTTAAAATTTAACCACCCTTTATATAGCAGCCATTCGCTGAAGTTTGATAAGTATCGCGCAGAAGGTGGATTTCAGCAGAACTATTCACCAGACGCCAATGCATTACAGTATTATCGGCGTGACTACTGTCGTATACAACCAATAAAATATACGCGGGTTCAGACTACAGCGTTTTTCTACTTCTTTCTCCTCCCACTTTGCTCTTTCCAGAATTTGGGTTGGGTGTGCAGTTAAACTTCCTATGTAGTAAAATACCTACATAGTATTTTGCGCTTTCAGAGAAGGGAATTTCAATGCCCCCAAGGAGACAGCTGCAACTGTTGATAACTCATATCTCCTGACGAAAAAACTAGTTCCGTAGTGGTCGGGTTAACATCAAGACCATTATCGGAATTCCATCTTGCGGTTATATGCAGAGCTTGCTGTAGGATGTCTCATAAACTTCCCTCTAACAGCTATTGCCACGACATCTGCATAGGCAATAACGTTAACACTTATCATCTCCAGAGATAGCAAAATGTTGTTCATGGAAATATTCCATAACAGAGGAGACAGAACAACCCCTAACCTATGGAGGTCAGTTGACCCTAACCTAGCTGCGTCTCATAATCAGAAAATTACAGCTCACACACTCAGAAAAATGGCAATCGTATATGTGAGTAAAATCTATATCTCAGTTTAGTTCAAGATTTTTACTCATGTTTAGTTAAATTTTCCTCAAAACTTGGAAATTTTACTTTCAATGAGTAAATTGAACTAAATTCAAAGATATAGCAATTTGGTTACATACTCGGAAATGGGATATGATTTTACTTACTTAAAATTCCATCGACCAAGTAAAAATTTCCTACTATTTGGTAAATTTTGACTGTTACCGAGGAAGGATTTCCTAGCGTCGCAGAAACATTTACTACTCCTCGAAAATAAATCATTTTAGGAAATTTTAACTAGAAATATCCGAATTTCCTTAGTTCTAGTTCATGTTTTTCTGAAATTTATAATACGGTTTTCAAATAATACTTGAATATTCGTTAAGCAAAAAATTCCCGTTCGTTTCAAGAGATTCTTTCCTTAACTGCTCAAATATCATTTTAAACAGCAGCTGCGAAGTTAAGTAATTTGACTTCGCAGC
Organism: Eudasyphora cyanicolor; assembly: GCA_963930755.1. NCBI lineage: Eukaryota > Metazoa > Arthropoda > Insecta > Diptera > Muscidae > Eudasyphora > Eudasyphora cyanicolor. The sequence goes on along the minus strand of OZ005737.1, from coordinate 206,825,631 downwards.
AAATATATAGGATTATATGTGAAATACTTAAGACATAAGATTGAGACATTGAATGAGAATTCTATTTGTTTCAGTTTTTTTGAATTTGTTTCAAATACATTGGAGCAAAGTATTTATTGGAAAATTCCCGAGAATATTTTGCTGAATTATATTAGTAGTAATGAACTAAAATTTAGTTTACTTCTACAAGTTGCAAGTTCAAAAATTACTCATTTATAGTTAAACGTTTCTTACATTTTAGTTTAATTTTCGTATATTCAAGTAAAATTGAACTTGATTTGAGGATTTATTTTACTTCCATTTAGTAAAAATGTAACTTAATCTTAGTAAAAAAAATTACTTGATTTTAGTTAAAATTTTCTTAATTTTTAGTAAAAAATTCCTGATTTCAAGTAAAAATGTACCTGATTTTAGTGAAAATTTAACTAGTTTTTTTCCAAATTTCATGTAAATTTTTACTTAAACTGAGTTAATTTTTCCTTAATATGAGTTCAATTGAACTAGATGTAAAGGAATATTTACTAAATTCAAGTTAGTATTAACTAAAACTAAGTTCAAAACATTTGCTAATATTAAGGACAAATGTGAACTTGATTTGGGAAAAAATTGCTTTAGCGCCATATGAAGTTTAATTTTCCTGAAGTTTAGTTCATTTTAACTTATCTTTGGGTTCATTTTTTTCTGAGTGCAGTACAGCATTTTTCAGCTCATTGATTTGGGATTCAATTCTGAGAATTGGACGTGAATGTAGCCTTAAAATTAGGAAAATCTGAATTATTCGTTTAGTCAAGTTGGCTCAATTAATAATTTAATGGCCATACGATTTGTTTAGCTCAAGGTGGATTTTTAGCACCTTTTCTATATTTTTTTCTCTGTATGCCGTAGGGAATAACTTTTTTGTGTCTGAAGCAAAGTTGTAGATGTTGAAATCTACCCGAAAAAAGTGCATCCAGTGTCTTAAAAATTGCAAAAATACGTACAAAGTCGAATGATGCAGAAGTTCTTATTTTAGAGGCTACTTTCACGTCCAATTCTCAGAATTGAGCCCCAAAATCATGTGCTGTACTATGTTATGAATGAATCCACGTTTACTGCTAGGATTAGGCGGCCTGACATAAAGATGTTTTAAAAAATGTACTTTCAAGACTCCACGTTATTTAGTTTTTTTAGCACTCAAATGTAAACGTTCTCAATGAATTTGTAAACATGATAAAAAATGGTCGCCGATATGTAATACAATACTTTCATTTGAAAGGTCTCAGTCCAACCAATATTACAACCAAGCTAGATTCTACTTCGGGGGAGTCTGCTCCTTCGTTTACAACTATAAAATATTGGGTGGCAGAGTTTAAACAGGGCCGTACTAGCTTCCAAGAAGAACACCGCAGTGGTCGACCAATTGCGGTTTCCACGACAGAAATGGTTAAAAAATTCACAAGGCATTACAGAATGTGCATATTGACGGATTTCATGATAATAAGCTATAGAGGATGGGTGCCGCGTTTGCTCACAATATATTGCGATGTCCAAAATAAACGAATTAAAGTTCGAATTGCTTCAGCACGCACCTTATTCGCCAATTTATCTCTATCGGATTATTATTTGTTTCCAAACTTGAAGAAATGGCTTGACGGATTTCATGATAATAACCTATAGAGGATGGGTGCCGCGTTTGCTCACAATCTATTGCGATGTCCAAAATCAACGAATTAAAGTTCGAATTGCTTCAGCACGCACCTTATTCGCCAATATATCTCTATCGGATTATTATTTGTTTCCAAACTTGAAGAAATGGCTCGACGGAAAATGATTTGCCTGCAATGAAGAAGTGGATGTTGCGGCTGATAGTTATTTTCAGACCGTTCTTACTATAAACCGGGTATCGAAGCTATTGATAATCGCTCATCATCAAATGACTGATGATGAATCGCTTATTAGTTGCCGTTCACCACGCCACAATGCTGTACAGTAGTATTGGGCGAACTACTGCTATGCGTATTCAATGGACGAGGAGAGAGGCCTCGAAGCGACCCTTCTGCTTCCCTACAGGAATATAGGGCGATGAAGTACAATTCCTTCATGAAGTGCAATTTCCTGCCTAGGATTACATTTAGAAGTTTAGCACTTTTAGAAAGGACTATCTCTGTTCCATTTAGCGGAGGAGTCTCCACATGTGCATTCTAGTAAAGAGAATTCTTTCTAGTAAAGGGAATTAATTGAGCCCTGCTTGGTTTAGAGCTCAAACCACTGCTTCTGGCCCATCGGTCCAATTTGTTAAGAGCCACCTTTATAATTTATCTGAGGACGTTGGTACAATTTGCCGATTATTGCGATTGCAACGTCGTCCGCATATGCCACGATTATGCCGCCACAACGTTCCAGATCTAATAGGATTCTATTCACCGTTAGATTCGAGATTGGTGGAAATAGTACACCTTCCTGTGGAGTCCCCCTGCTAACAAATCTCGCTAGAGATGTGGGTCCGAGACTTGCTGTTATTCGTCTTTTGACAAGCAAACCCTGAATTAGTCTTATCAAGATATTGTTCAACCTTAGGTCGTTACATAAGGAGTAGATTTCTATGACACAGTCATATGATAACATACCACATCCAGCAATATTGTTTGGTGCATTTAAACCTAATTAACTGATAGCAAATATGTACATATTTCCTACGTCATGAGATCGGTGATAGTTCCCTATTTAACCAGAACTGGGATCAACTAACACTTCATTTACCGAAGGTTTATAGTAATTCGTAGTTTTTGTGAGTGAATTTTCAAAAAATTCAATTTGTCAAAAGAAATTACAGCGAATACTATTTCAAATCAACAATCATGATAATGATAATTGTTTTTAACAACAATTACATTATGTTCTGCCAATATGATCATTATATCGTAGCATGAGTAAATTGATGAACTTACCAAGTGTCCCAAGGATGTCGGTGCCCTAACATAATGTACAGACTGCACCGAGAGTTTTTCAAAACTATAACATATTCCGGCCGCAATTTGAAATCCTTGAGCCCCAGATGGATGTGCTAGGACATAAGAAGCTAGAGGGGCGGGACACCAACTGAACGATTCTGAGGCTTCATACAGATCCCATGTTTGACTTTCGCATTCCACAAATAATTCGTCAGAACCGTAATCCAGAATTTCGCCATCATCACAATATATATTAAGTGTTAAATGTCCATCCGTATCTGGTCTGTGGGGAATTTGAGATTACCTTTCCATTATTCATCACCAAATAAATATGAATTATGTATTTAAATCGTAACCTAATAAAATTTGTATCACACTGAGCGAATATTTCTTCTCCATTCTTTAGCCGTAGGTTTGAGTTGGGTTTGTCCAAGTTAATAACTCCGCGACTTCCTACTCTCTTGGTAACAGTTGGAATTTTTAAAACATCACTTGGAAATTTGATTACACAATCACCAAAACTTTTTGCTATTGAACAGCATATAATAAAAGCGAATATTACAAATAGCTTCCGAGACATTTCAACACTTTGCAATCAAATCAATCAAAACTGATTGTTGTCGATCTGATGCCTAAGGTTTTATTTATATTGCTGATTGAATACACATCTTATCGCAGCCGTATAGTGTCACATAGGGTTCAAAATTAACTACTACAATGTATAATTCTAACGCTAAAATAATCTCTAAAAAGTGCAGAATTAACAAATTAATGAATATGTCCAATAAACACTACTCATTCACTCACTTACTATCATTGTTTATTAAGCTGGGTGTAACTATTGCACTTCCTATAACATATGAAAAAATCGGAACTATATGGCCCGGTTTGTAAGAAATTGGTTTTATGCGAAATGGAACACATACTGCAAAGGTTTTGTTAAAAATTCCCGTTTCTTAAGTTCAAAGAAGCTGAATTGGATAAGATTTTTATAAATGTAGAAAAATTAAACAAAATATCTTTGAGAGAGAAAATTTCTTAAACAAAATGTGTACGAGTATTTATGTAATATTTACATTTGTATAGGAAATTTAATTTTATTAAAAAATTTGGTCAAAATTTATTTTTTTCAAAAAATTCGACGAAATTTGTTTATATAAATCTAATTTCTCCAATTTTCTATAAAATTTAAATTTGCCTAAATTTTCATATAAAATCTAATTTCGTCGAAATTTTCTATGGAATTCTAATTTCTATAGAATTCTAATTTCGTCGAAATTTTGTATAGAAATCGAATTTCATCGAAATTTTTTATAGAAATCTAAATTCGTCGAAATTTTCTATATCAATCTAATTTCGTCGAAATTTACGAGAGAAATCTTATTTCGTCGAAATTTTCTATAAAAATTAATTTCGGCAAAACTTTCTATAAAAATGCGATTTCGCCGAAATTTTCTATAAAAAAATAATTTCGTCCAAATTTTCTATAAACAAAATTCAATTTCTGAAAAATTTCCCCTTCGGCGAAATTTTGTATAAACAAAATTTAATTTCGTTGAAAATTTTCGGTAAAAATGCAATTTCGTCGTCGTTCTCTTACAAAATGTAATTTCGACGAAATTTTCTACGAAATTACAATTTCCATTAAAAATTAGGTTAAATTGAATTTTCGTAGAAAATTTAAGTATTATTATAGAAAATAAATAAAAAAATAAATTAATAAGAAATGCGTAAGAAGGCATTTTATTTAAAAAGGACCTGAAGCCGAACAATATAAAAACATATTATTTCGGCGAAATTAATGTTTTTATACAAATTTTCGTGGACTGTGCATGTTTTATAGAAAATTTTTGCAAACTATAATTTGTTTATAGAAAAGTTCAGCGAAATGGTATTTTTTATAGAAAACTTTAGTGAAATTGCATTTTTATAGACGATTTCAACAAAATCGATTTTATTATCAACAATTTCGGCGAAATTACAATTTCTCATAGACAATTTCTGCGAAGTTGAATTTTGTAAACAAAATTTAACGAAAGTGCATTTTTAACATAACCTAGTGCATTTTTAACATAACCCACACGTGACAGATCACGTGTGAGTCGTGTCATGCTGTCATGTTATTTTTGTTAAGTATTGTTTGGCATTTCATCATGGAAAGACTTACGCCTGAATAACGTTTACAACATTTTGACAACAAATTGACAGATTAATTAGTGTAATGTTATAACGGGTGATCCATGTAGAGATACTCATAGCCTTTTTTTGGCAGTCGTGTCATGTTATTTTTGTTAAGTATTGTTTGGCATTTCATCATGGAAAGACTTACGCAAACAAAGTTAGATTTTTATACAAAAATTTCGGCGAAATTTGATTTTTTATAAAAAATGTCGGAGAAATTATAGAATATTTCCGAGCAATTAGATTTTATAGAAAATTTCGGCTAAAATACGTTTTTATAGAATATTTTGACGAATAAGGTTTTTATAGAAAATTTTGAAGAAATTCGATTTTATTGAAAATTTTGCAGAAATTTAATTTTTTATAGATATTATCGCCGAAATTTTTAATTTTTATTTTTAAAAGAAAATTTCGAAGAAATTTGATTTTTAATATAAAATTTAGACGAAATTCGAATTTTTAATAAAAAATATAGACGAAATTTGATTTTTAATAGAAAATTTCGACGAAATATGATTTTTCATAGAAAATGTCGACGAAATTTGATTTTTAATAGAAAATTTCGACGTAAATGAAATTTTTATAGAAAATTTCAAAATTAAAATTTTGTGGAAAATTTCGACCATTTTTATAATTTTTTTCATTTTTATAGAAATTTTTTATAGAAAATTTTGCCGTTATTTGTTTTTTTATCGAAAATTTAGTCGTAATTTGATTTTTATTTGGGCGATTTTAATTTGTATCGAAAATTACGACGAAACATTTTACAGAAAATTTTGAAAAAATTGCATTTTTATAGAAAATTTCGTCGAAATTTAATTTTTAATGAAATTTTGGGCGAAATTTAATTGTTATAGAAAACTTCGGCTAAATTAAATTTTTCTAGAAAATTTCGGCGAAACTAGATTTTGTAAAAATTTATTTTATTCGAAATTCAATTTATATAGAATATCTGGACAAAATTTTATTTCTATAGAAAATCCCGACGAAATTTGATTTTTAGAGAAAATTTCGACGAAATTAAATCTTTACAGAAATTTTCGACGAAATTAGATTTTTCTAGAAAAATTCGACGAAATTAGATTTTTTTAGAAAATATCGAATAATTATATTTTTTTAGAAAATTTTGACGAAATTAGATTTTTGTAGAAAATTTCGACGAATTACATTATTGTAGAAAATTTCGGCAAACTTAGATTTTTTAAGAAATTTCGGCAAACTTAGATTTTTTAAAAAATGTCGGCTTACTTATATTTTTATAGAAAATTTCGACGAATTTAATTTATATTGAAATTTTTGGCGAAATTTAATTGTTATAGAAAACTTCGGCGAATTTAAATTTTTCAAAAAAAATTCGTCGAAATTGAATTTTTATTGAAAATTTCGGTAAAATTTAATTACATTTCGGGAAATTAAAACTTTATAGAAAATTTCGGCAAAATTAAAAAGTTATAGAAAATCTCGACGAAATTAGATTTATATAGTAAATCTCGACGAAATTTGATTTGTATAGAAAATTTCGACGAAATTTAATTTTTATAAAAAATTTCTACGAAATTAGATTTCTATTAAAAATTTCAAGGAAATTCGATTTCTACAGAATTTTCGATTTCTATAGATTTTTCTAGAAAACTTCGACAACATTTATTTTTCTAGAAAACTTGATTTTATTCGAAATTCTATTTGCATAGAAAATCTCGATGAAATTTAATTTTTATAAAAAATTTCTACGAAATTCGATTTCTATAGAAAATTTCAACGAAGTTCGATTTCTACAGAAAATTTTGACAAAATTAGATTTTTCTAGGTAACTTCGACGAAATTAAATTTTTGTATAAAATTTCGGCAAAATTGCGTTTTTAAAAAAAATGATTTTATTCGAAATTCTTTTTGTATAGAAAATCTCGACGAAATATAATTTTTATAAAAAAATTTCTACGAAATTAGATTTTAACGAAATTCGATTTCTACAGAAAATTTTGACGAAATTAGATTTTTCTAATAAACTTCGACGAAATTAGTTCTTTCTAGAAAACTTCAACGAAATTTAATTTTTGCATAAAATTTCGGCAAAATTACATTTTTAAAAAAATTGATTTTATTCGAAATCCTTTTTTATAGAAAATCTTGACGAAATATAATTTTTATATTGTATTTTCTAGAAAACTTGATTTTATTCGAAATTCTATTTGCATAGAAAATCTCGACGAAATTTAATTCTTATAAAAAATTTCTACGAAATTAGATTTCTATAGAAAATTTCAACGAAATTCGATTTCTACAGAAAATTTTGACGAAATTAGATTTTCTAGAAAACTTTGACGAAATTAAATTTTTTCTAGAAAACTTCAACGAAATTAAATTTTTCTATAAAATTTCGGCAAAATTACATTTTTAATTTTTATAAAAAATTTCTACGAAATTAGATTTTAACAAAATTCGATTTCTACAGAAAATTTTGACGAAATTAGATTTTTCTAATAAACTTCGACGAAATTAGTTTTTCTAGAAAACTTCAACGAAATTAAATTTTTCCATAAAATTTCGGCAAAATTACATTTTTAAAAATATTGATTTTATTCGAAATTCTTTTCGTATAGAAAATCTTGACGAAATATAATTTTTATAAAAAATTTCTACGAAATTAGATTTCTATAGAATATTTTGACGAAATTAAATTTTTTCTAGAAAACTTTGACAAATTACGTTTATGTAGAAAATTTTCACGAATTTTATTCGAAATTGTCTTTGCATAGGAATTCTCGACGAAATTAAATTTTAGAAAAAATTTCTGAGAAATTAGATTTCTATAGAAAATTTCAACGAAATTTGATTTCTAGAGCAAATATTGACGAAATTAGATTTTTCTTGAATACTTCGACGAATTACATTTATGTAGAAAATTTTCACGAAATTAAATTTTTGCAGAAAATTTCGGCAGAATTGGATTTTGGTAGAAAATTTCGATGAAATTAGATTTTTATAGAAAATTTCGATGAAATTAGATTTTTATAGATTTTTAGAAAATGTCGGCGAACTTAGATTTTTATAGAAAATTTCGGCGAGTTTGTTGTAAAAATTGAATATCGAATTTAGAAACACGGCGATTTTTATTGTAAAAAATCAAAATCGACGAAATTTTTAATAAAACTAAATTTCCTATACAAATTTAAATATTATATACATATATATAAAATTTTTTGCGAAGTTTTCCATTAGAATGCAATTTCGACGAAAGTTTTTATAAAAAGACAATTTTTATCAAAATTTTTTATTAAAATAAATTTTTTAATGGAGTTTTCCACAAAAATTAATTGACGATATTTTCTATAAAAATTTCAGACACATTTCCCATAAAAATTTAAATTTTACAATTGCAACATATTTGGCAACTTCAGCGACATTTTTGTAAAAAATTTTAAAAATGCAATTTCGAAAAGTTTTTCTAGAAAATATAATTTTGACAAATTTTTCTACAAATATAAAATTTTGAAAATCCAATTTTAAAGACATTGGCTATAAAGAAACAGTTTTACAAATCTGTTGTAAAATTCAATTTCGACGAAATTTTCTACTAAAAGGAAATTCTGACGAAATTTTCTATTAAAATGTAGTTTCGGTGAAATTTTCTATAAATAAGTACATTTACTTAGAATTTCTATGAAAGTGTATATTTTTCGAAAATATTTTATTATTTAAAAATTGTTATTTAAAAATATAATTGTTATATAAAAAATATAAATATAAAAACTATTTTTCGACGAAATTTTCAATAAAAATTCACTTCCGGCGAAATTTTATATAAAAAAAATATTTAAAAACTCAATTTCGTCGAAATTTGACAGGCAATGCGATTCGAGGACATTTTCAAGGAAAATTTTAAATTTAGAAAAAAAAATTCTGATGAAATTTTCTTTAAAAATGATAAATTGAAAGGCTAGCGAAACTGAAAACTTGATCCGCCCGAAAAAAAATCTTTTTTGGATTCACAGCTGATGGATTTTGCCATGGTGCAAATTAGGACAACATCGGAAAGCTCCTAGACGTCCTGCAATCATGAACAGAAAATATTTCCCAAAAAGGTAGGGTCAGCAAATTTGCTGTAACTTTTTACATGACGCGATCTACCAACTGATTGTGGTAGAGGTCACAATAGGACATGTTCCACACATAAATAATTTCAAATTACTGCTCCAGAAAGTTAAATTATTGGCATATGCAAACAAATAATTTGCAATGCTTTCCACACGCCAAATTGGCAAATAAATTTAATTATTTATCTACATTTTAGAGCTTCTTGCGTGATATTCTAGATTTTAGCAAAATTTCAGTAGAATCGGTTCAATACTGCAAGAGAAAATACACTCGGAACAATTGCGACGGCCATATTTCGGAAAAAAATAAAATTTTCAAACAGTAGAATCTGTTCTATTTTCTTTTCAAATTAATTAAAAATTTATAAATAATCTTGACCGCACAAATATTGTTGACACACTTGTTTTTTACCCTATCTATATCTTTTCAAATATATACGCTAAAATAACCTATTTTGCGTGAGGAAAAATTCTGAAAAAAAAAACAAATGCTTTGCAACAGCTGAGCCAACAACTGAACTTTTTACACCACATTCGAATTCAAAATGTTGTTGACACTATAAAAAAAAAACTCAATTTTCATAAAACAAAAATTTGACAAAGAAAACAAGACATACGTAAACGGATACCACCCTCTACTATGCGCAAAGTGCAGTAAACGTAATAAACAAATACTTCCACAGTAATGAAATTCTAGAATTGCAAAAAGGTACAGAAATTAAGTTCGTTAAAAAAATTAAGTTTAAACAAAGTGCGAATACGAATACGAATTTTAAGTTGTTGGAAATGGAGAGTCTTGTTGCGAGACGTTTCATATGACTTCGAAGATTTTATTAAAAAATACCTTTTTTGTAATTTTCACGGCAATCGCCAAAGGTGGAAGAATGATATAATTGTGGAAAACAAATGTAAAGATTATTGTACATTTGCTAAAGATAAACTTACAGCTTTCCGTTGCCAATTCTGTTGCCATAGCTATCCTCTAAAATACAGTTTTTCCAGTTGGGTTGTGTTGTCAAAATGCCACAGATTTCTTTGCTAGGGAATCACACAATTGTCTTTATTTACGCCAATTAACGATTTTACAAGTGCATTACTCAGTAAATCAATTTTTTCGAAATCAGCATATAATAATTCGAAAAATATTTGTACTCTGTTTCGGCGATAAGAATGCACGTATATACTTACATACATACATATGAGTAAATAAATGAAGAATTGAAAGTCATAGTCTGGTCTAACCCACGCGACATTGAAAACGATGTATTTGCGTTTAATGTTTTGCAGTTTTTTGCTTAATAATATGGACAGTTTATTGAACTTCTATGCTAACTTTGTAATACTACATTTCAGCTTAGTATTACTTTATTCGAAAGAACATTCGAACATTCCCATTATTTATAGAACTTGATTTCATTCATTCATATGGCTGTGTCGGCTGTCTTCGCAGTAGCTCATCCTACCAACCCAATTTTCCAAGACATTTGTGGCTGTTTTTGACTCTGATCTCACGAATGACGTGCTCGATATTCACCTTAAGGGCCTGAATATTCCATGTGCTGTTGGCATAACAACGTTCTTTCACGTTACCCCAGCAAAAAGTCTAATGACATCAAATTGCAACCACGCAGTTATAGAAAAGTTATTTAAACAAAAGTATAACATACTAGCTTAAACCCGGTGCACTTCGCAGCCCTCATTTATTTTTTTCTGTTTGGGGTACTGTAGAATATGTAAAACCAAATGACTATTCCTGATGGGGAAAAATTAATGTGTAAAATAAAATACAAAAATCTCCGATTAATTTCTTGTTTAGGTTTCAGGCACCAAGGTACGATATTTATCTCTTTTCCCTTCTGTGCCTCTAAATGTCAAAAACTATTATTTGGATCATATTTTGCCTTTTTTCCCTAGTTTATATTCCAATAGCTACATTCACAGCCTGGTACAATATAAAACAATGTTTGCCCCACGGTGTCTTTAAAAGTTTTAATTCGAAAATGGGCAAATGAATGCTTAGTTTAAGTTGCAAGACTTACAATTGCCTTTGGGATAATATTTAATCATTTTCTCTCCATTGTACCACATTTAACCCAATGTGTCATAATTAACCATTTTTGCATCTCTGTACAACATTTAATAGTTTTTGCCCCAACACCGCCACTAAAAGTGTTCATTTAGAGAAAAGCCTAGTTTATATTCTAAGAGTCATATTGGCATCCGTTGGCCGCTATCTGTGACACGTTTAACCATATCTGTGACACGTTTAACTTTTTAACATATTGTTTCTTCTTTAGAATTTTTGTCCCACGGTTAACATAGAAGCTTCGCACTCTGGCCATGAATCACTGTACTAATAAACTTAATTCAATGTTTAATTATTCCACTGTTCTTCTAAAGTACGAAATTGTATACATATCTGGAACATCTTAACTCATATTTATGTTCCATATTTTTGCCCAATGTACTAAATGTAACGCTTTTTGCTCACTGAACATATTTAACAACATTTAGTCCTACAGTACCATTTTTAAACATTATTCCCACTGTACAATATTTAACCATTTCTGACCCACTGTACAATAGTCAACCATTTTTTCACATTGTACCATATTTCATCATTTTTGTCCCACTGCACCATAGATAATAAATTTTCCCGAGGTAACGCTTTTTGGCCCACTGTACCATATTTAACCCATTTTGTCCCACTTTACCATTTTTAACTATTTTTCTCCGCTGTACTATGGTTAACCCTTTTTTGTCCCATTGTGCAATATAAACCCTTTACCTCACTGTAACATATTTAACGCTTTTTGCCACACTATATCATATTTAATCCTATTTGCTACACTGTATCATATTTAACACCTTTTTGTCCCTTTTTGACCCACTGTACCATAGTTAATAATTGTTGTCACACTGTTCCATATTTAATCCTTTTTTTCCCCCACTGTATCATAGTTAATACATTTTTGTCCCACTGTACCATATTTAACCCACTTTACCATATTTAAATATTTTTGCCACACTGTACCAAAGATGACCCTTTTTGTCCCACTGTGCCATATTTAAACCTTTTGGTCTCACTGTACCATATTTAACACTTTTTGTCTCACTGTACCGTATTTAAAATTTGTCCCCACTCTACCATACTTAACCCTTAAGGCCTACTGTAACATATTTAATCACATTTTATCCACTGTACCATTTTGGCCCCCTATACAGTATTTAATGTTTCTGACCCACTGTGCTCTTCACATCCCATGTTCCAATTTTGCCAGATAGATTCATTTTTTCCCCAATGCATCATAATTAACCCGTTTTGTCCCACTGTGCCTCTTAAAGTTAGAATTTCCAAAAATCACTTACGATCTCTAGTTTATGTTTTAAAAAAGCTACCCTAGAACCATGGGACCATATCTAACATTTTTAAACCACTGTACCCTATTTTACACTTTTTGCCCCATTGTGGCCCGATTAAAAAAAAAAAGCTGACTACCCCGATCCGTTGTCCTAACGACATCCCACGCTTCAATTTTCACCATTTTAATTACACTAAGCAACAAAAAAAATTTTTTTTGTGTCCTTGACCTAAAAATTATTTTTTTGTATTTTTTTATGGATAATTTTTTTTACAAAATTGTTTATTAAAAATACTATTATCGTCGAAGGTACCCTTAGTATTTGCACTATAATTTTTGGAGTATATGCCCGATCAGGTCGACTTATACGTTAAATTTAGGCTTTTAATGTGGGCTACCAATGTTTGAAATATCTCTATCACTTAGAAACAGTGGTTTAGTAACAGTCATTAATCAAACTGAAAAAGTAGTTTTTTTTTCCAAAAAAAAAAAATCCTGGGACAAAAAAAAACGTAAAAAATAGAAAAATAAACGAAAAAAAATATTTTATTTTATTTTTTAAAAGTTTGCATCCCAGCGAGGAAAATAATGCCTATTTGAAAAAATCTATGGATAAATGTAGAAATTATAGCCCTTTTGGTAGAGGTAAGAGAATTTCAAAAAATCTTTTTTTTTTTAATTTCTGTTTAAATAGCGATTTTATTTATTACTTTTATTTATATCGTATTATGTACATTTGAGTTTATTTACATGAACAAGATTCATTAGAAGTAATTGTGAGTTCTTTGTTGACGTTTGTAGATTTCGGAATCGGTTTCTCTAATGAGGAACCAAATATAATCTCCCATCATGCTTTCATCCCAGTGCCCTGGGTAACGCCGCTCGATGGACTTCAATTCTTGGTGAAATCTTTCGCCATGTTCGTCACTTACATCGCCAAGATTCTCGGGGAAAAAGTTTAAATGAGAATGCAAGAAATGAGATTTGAGGGACATATTTACACCTGTTGGAATACGTAAAGCGAAAAATAAGTTGGAAGAATACATACATATGTGTTATATACAAAAATATATTTCTAACCATTTTTTTCATAATTTGTTAACAAATAATTAATCATTGTTTCATATTGCGGGCGGATCCAAGGAAATTTCAAACTACAAGCTTAAACCCTCAATGCAGCAATTTCATCCGACATCAAATATGATTCGAAATTCACATCTTTCATCAGTTTCCCTATTTTAGAAAGAAAGACTTTTAAATAAACTTTTTAACTATGAGAGTGAATTGCCATCTTTCCTTAAGGCTTTTACAAAATAAAGAGCCCCAGCTTAATATCCAGCGGTGGCAAAATATCGGCTATCCCAGAGGCATAACATACCAACTACTTTTACATCGCAACAAATTTCCCAGTCATGTTCATATTTTATCAATTTAGCCATTGTTTCGTATGATTCCTTAGTGTTGACAGCATGAGCAATGGGAAACGATGGTTTCTGATTTCCGTTGTGTAAAAGTACTGCTTTCAAACATTCTTTACTGCTGTCAACAAGTAACCACCATTCCTTTAAATTGTATGTTTGATTAAGTTCCTCGAACAATCCGGGAATGTCCTTGCAAAAGCATGTGTTATCCACAGTTGTATACAATTGTTTGTAAGGTATATCACGGACTCTATAATATGATATGTTAACATCTGGGGCCACAATATTGTACTGTTTCATCCCAGATGCATGTAGTTCTGCCTAATCTTTGGTCAGTTCCAAATCTCTCACTAGATCAATGAGTTGAAACTGAGTTAAAAGCGATGACCATTCCTTTGAATTGTATGTTTGATTAAGTTTCTGGAACAATCCGGGAATGTCCTTGCAAAAGCATGTGTTATCCACAGTTGTATACAATTGTTTGTAAGGTATATCACGGACTCTATAATATGATATGTTAACATCTGGGGCCACAATATTGTACTGTTTCATCCCAGATGCATGTATTTCTGCCTAATCTTTGGTCAGTTCCAAATCTCTCACTAGATCAATGAGTTGAAACTGAGTTAAAAGCGATGACTTCCGACTCAAACTTGAATCGCTCAGAGTTGAGTACTCAGTTGAACTTGATGATGTTTCCGTTATTAGGCCGTTAGCTATTCTTGGACACTTCCTACTCCAATCTATTAACATAGACAAAAATAACAGTCCGTATCGTGAATGAATGGTTGTCTCCAACTCATTGGCATTCCAAATTGCACGTGAGGTCTAAAATTAAACCGTTTTATTCCACAAAACATTGTAAAACATTAATTTTAAAGTACAGGGTCCGCTGGGAAATATTGCGACATTACTTTGAAAATCATGGTAATGTTGCAGAATGTGCAGAATGCCAAAAAATCATAAGAAAGTTTTAAAGTAAAAACCTTACTAAATTAGCTATAACTTTTTAAATTATGCATCGATTTTCTTCGTAATAGGCTCGTTTAATTCATGACCGAACAGACTTTACGATAAAATCATAAAAATATAAAATTTGTTCATTTTTAGATTGTTTTATGGGAGTTTTATTTTAAAAATATTAAAATATTATCAAAAAATCAAATTTTTTTGCAATATTTTGTAATACTCGTATATCGTCGAAACCGCTGAACGGATGGAAAATGGTATTATATGAAGTTGAAGGCTACTTAATATTTAATTCTTTAAAACTTTCCTCCACCAAATTGGATAAATGGTTCTCGAGTTATGCCACTATATGTGGTTCAACCACTAATTTCTTTCCATATCACAGCTTATTGCGAGAATTTAAAGAGACAACCCTTTAGGCTAAGAAAAAAGAGAGGTTGAACCACATATTATTCAACTTCGCACAACACAATTTTCTTACAAAGTATTGCAAAAAATCATATTTTTTGAGAAAATTTTAATAATTTTTAAATAAAAGCCTTATAAAAACATCTAGAAACGCATAATTGTCATATTTTTGTGATTTTATCGTAAACTCTGAAAGGTTATGATAAATTGAGACCATTCCGAAGAAAATGGATGCATAATTTAAAAAGTTTTAGCGAGGAAACCATCCACTTTTCTCATTTTTAGTTGTTATTACTTTTACTGGTACCATTTTTTACGCTTTTGTATTGTTTTTTTAACGGCATTCCAAATATTTTTCGAATTTTTTTTGAGTGATTTTGAAAATTGTAAACACTTTATGACTATGTTTTAAAACATTTCGACCCGGGCCCCCCCTCTGGATACGTCCCTGAGCTGACATATAGTTTGCTTCGAAAGTAGACACCCAATATTTTCAAGACTGCCGCGTACTACTTTGTATTGCGTACATATAATTTTAATACCTATATATACGACTGGGATGTCCATGCCCCTAAAAGGCGTAACTGAATGGAAACCTCATAAATAAAAAACACAAATATTGTTGAATGACCCTCTGCCAGAGCGGATCTCATCCAATATAGCTCTCACATTGCATATCATGTTTTATGGAGGTTACGAACGGCCATAAAACCTCGTCCTCTCTATAATATTATAATGTCTGACATCAATCATCATAAAATAAAATGCAAGTGCAATGTCTCTCATATGTCTCTCTCACATATGGCGATTTCAATATACGCAAAAACATCATTTAAAAACGAAAAAATATGAAACAAGATTTTTTTGAATTTCCCTAACATTTACAAAAGAGCTCATAACTTTTACATCTATCCATAGATTTAGATTTTTTCAAATAGACAGTGTTTTCTTCGTTAGGATGCTGGCTTTTTAAAGATTTTTTTTCTATTTTTTATGGTTTTTTTTTGTACCAAGAAAAGTGTTTTTTTTTAATAATTTTTTCTCATAGTTTTTACAGATGGTAACTAAATCAAAGATCCTACGTGAAGGCGATATTTGCAGTATATGTAGCCCTCATAATTCCCTTTAATTTGAGGCATAACACGGCTCAATCAGGCTTATACTTGAAAAATTATGGTCCAAATACTGAATGTACTTTCCATGAAAGCTGAAATTTAAAAAAAAAAATTTGTTTGTGACACCTAATTGCAGCAGAAATTCTTATCCACATCCCTTGGACAAAAATCCCTTTCTGTCCCACTGTGCCCCTAAATTGTAAAAAAAATCACTCCTTGTTCTAGTTTACGACCCAAGAGCAACTCTAACAGCAAATTTCACGATTCTAGCTCTTGCCATTTGGATTTGGCTGTTGTACCACATTTATCCCTTTTTGCCCCAAAGTGCGGGTAAATGTTCGGATTTAAAAAAAAAGTCAGTCAATTTCTGAGTCGCCCTCATAAAGGCTACCCTCACACCAACTTTCACGATTCTAGCTCATTCCGTTTAGATTTGGCAGTGTTACCATATTGTGTTACCATATTGTTGAACTTTTTTTTTGGCAACACTGTTTTTGGGAGTTCAGCTGTTATCATCTTTAAACATTGAATTATATAGACCGTTCTATCGACTCCAATAAAGATTTCATTCAAAAAATTCCACAAAGCGTTTCTTCAGGTGTACCAAAAAATATAAAAAAAATGGGAAAAATCAAAACCGAAATTTTTTTTGAAACCGTCGAGTTGTCGTGCAATTCCCCATATATATTATTTATATTCAGTTAATCTCAAGACTTCAGTGTTCTAGTTTTATTAATCCCCTTTTTCTTATGGTGAATTGAGCAAAGCAGAGTGGCGTTTATGCCACTTTCAAAATAAACAAATCGTTTGTATTCATTTTATTTCAAAATTTATTTATGGCAAAATTAATTTAAAAAAGTACACCAAATATAAGAGCCTTTCTTTTGAAAAAATTTCACTTTAAATACCGAATTTAGTACACTAAAAAATATGTTAAAGATGGCTGCAATGATTTCGAGCCAATGATAAGATGGCTTTAAAGTTAGTACATTTCCTACTTAAATTAAAGATAATTTACTTAATAAATATTAAGAAACTCGGCTTCGTTTTTATTAAATTGTCGTTTTTATTAAATTGGGATGTTCTTACTTTAAAGATTATTTGTCATTGGCTCGAAATCATTGCCACTGTATTGAAAGTTAGTAAACATTTTGTTCTGTGTAGTCGTCGGTAATATCATTATCCTCCTCATCATATGGATTCGGATAATCTGTAGTAACATCATTCTCTTCAGTCGCAGAGACGGATAACGAGACACGTAATGGTTCTGGTTTAGCAGCGATTGGCTGCGGTAGCATCTCAAATCCATTCAAACGTTTCGAAGCTACGACATCTTCCACAGAGCAGCAGAATATTACGCCCATAGTCTTGTAGCGGAATGTTGGGAGGGCCTTTTGTAACCAATCGATTTGAGAGCAGATGTCACGACAAAATATAAGATCTCGTTCGGGATAGAACTACAAAAGAAAACCAAAAAAGACATATTAAAAATCTTTTATTATTATTTCTGTTTTTTTTTTTTCATTTATACACACCTCATAGAACGGAGAATTAACACCAATTATAACAACTTCTTCGCTATTCTCATCCTCAGACGATTTCAAATAATTCCATATGTATAGGGGGATTGTATGATTCTTGGCATCGATCACCTCGACCCAATTTCGATGCTCATGACAACTATCCTTATAAATAGGCACGGAAACTGTCCCAGAAATACCGGCTAATATATCATATTCAATATTCTTCGACTCGATGTTTTGCCGCAAGGCCTCCTTATAAAAGTGCCAATTGCCCAAACGTAAACCGGACCACCAGGCAATGTCAAGTAATCCCCCCAATTCTAGGTTAGTATCTCTATATATGGCCGAACTTTCTATCAGGAAGTGTATTTCATAGTTGGCAAACGATAACCAATGCAAAAGTTGATCATTTTGGGAAGCAGGAGCTAATAACCTGTGAAAAATGCATAGATGTTAGAAAAATAGTTTATTTCGTTGCTTTTCATAAATATTCGCATTGGAACGTTCAATTCTATACTTACGGCTGAGAAATAAAATTGTCTGCAATATATTGAATTTTGGTCCAGGGAACGTATTCGTAAAACCTAGACTGATTCTAAGAATAGGCAAAATATTATCAATATTAGAATAAAAATAAGTAAAGAACATAGATTGAATTTCTTATTACTACACCATTTTCAACTGTAATTCGAAAAAAATCAGTTCAATTTCGAATAAGATCAATTGGAATTCGAAGATTCCATTTGAAATTCGAAAAAGGTCAACTGAAATTCGAAGATTCCATTTGAAATTCGAAAAAAATCAATTGAAATTCGAAAAAAATCAATTGAAATTCGAAACACATCAATTGAATTTCGAAACACTTCAATTGAAATTCGAAATGCATCAATTGAAATTCGAAACACATCAATTGAAATTCGAAAAACATCAATTGAAATTCGAAATACATCAATTGAAATTCGAATTTTTCCATTTGAAATTCGTAATAAACCAATTGAAATTCGAAAAACATCAATTGATATTCGAAATACAACAATTGAAATTCGAAAAATGTAAACAAATCTGCACATTAGATTGGGTAGAATTTATTTAAACACATTTGCTGACTAAATCTTAACATATAACGTGATGATCTTATCTTTTATGAATATTTATTCAAAATTAGTTGAAACAAAACATATTTAAATATTTTAATATTAAAGGTTTAATACAGACAAATTGTATCATTAAATGCTACCTCATCTAATATACAGCATTGATTTTGTTTAAATTTTTCGAATTTCAAATGATGAATTTCGAATTTCAAATGATGAATTTCGAATTTCAATTGCAATTTTACGAATTTCAAATGATGTGTTTCGAATTTCAATTGATGTGTTTCGAATTTCAATTGATGTTTTTCGAATTTCAATTGATGTTCTTCGAATATCATGTGATGTTTTTCGAATTTCAATTGACCTTTTTCGAATTTCAAATGGAATATTTTTTAATTTCAATTGACCTTTTTCGAATTTCAAATGGAATCTTCGAATTTCAATTGACTTTTTTCGAATTACAATTGAAAATGGTGTAGTATAATAGGTAAAATTGGAAATTGTAGTAAAAATCTTTTTATGGGAGCAATATCAAACCCAGCAATAAAGTCCTTACAGTACGAAAATTTCGAAAAACATTTTATTTTATTGTAGATTATGTAGCAAGACCTACAATTGCCAATTGTGTCCATATTTAATCATTTACGCTCCGCTGGACGATATTTAACCTTTAACCCAACTGTGCAATATGTAATTATGCCTTCATGAGTGGCTTTTACTTATCAAGACATGGACCGATACACTACACATTCACTAGAGACAATTTAATTCATTGTGAAGTACAAAAGCTTAAATTTCCGCATGATGGGTTAAAAAATGCGTCCCCTAGAACTCCAAGAAGTATAATCGGAAGGGATATGGGAGCAATATCAAAATAGGGACCGATGTTCCACATTTCCACTTGGAGCCATTAAGTGCAATATAAAGTATAAATTCTTAATTGTCAGCCAAAAACTGCTTTAGCCCCCTTTATGTGAGGGCTATAGCAAAACATGGACCAATGTGTCCCCAGTGTGGTGTTGGGTATAAACATAGTAAATATTCCAAGAACTACTTGTTCCTTTGCACCGTTTAACGCTTCTTGTCTTCCTTCTGTATTATATTTAACCATTTTTCCCCCATTGTACCACAATTAACTTATTTAACCATACGATATCCCTAGAATTATGAATTTCGAAAAAAAACGTTTCTTATCTCTGGTTTAATTTGTATGAATTACTTTCGCACTCGGGGACCATATGTCCTACATGCTACCATAATTAACCATTTTTACCTCACTGTATCAAATTTAAACCGGGTTTGCCCCACATATTTAACTCCTATTGTTCCACTGTACCTCTAAAGTACGAATTTCGAAAAAAGGCTTCCTTTATCTTACATATTATCCCTCGGGCCCAGTGAGCATTTTAACCCACTGTCCCATATTTAACTCTTTTTGCCTCGCTGTAACATATTTAACACCTTTCTGTTCACTCTACCATAGTTAAAAATAGTTGTTGTGCCACTGTACTATATTTAACCATAATTGCCCCACTGTACTATTACTCGAATCTAAATCTAGTAGTTGAATTTGGATTACTTAAGTAGACAGTAAAGCATTTTTCAGCTCATTGATTTGGGACTCAATTCTGTGATTTGGACGTGAAAGTAGCTCCAAAAATAAGAACTACTGCATCATTCGTTTATTCAAGTTGGCTCAATTAATAAAACAGTGCGACAAAATAAACTCAAGTTGAGAAGCAAATGACGCGACACTATTTATTCTCTTCTTTCTAAATTCTCTTAGAGATTGGAAATCGATTAATAATTAATAAAGTTATAGTGAAAAAAGGCAAGAAAATCGGTTTTTTGGCTGTAAATCCGGATTTTGGGGGTGTCCGGCAAATTTCGTAGAACAAACGTTGTTCTACTCGCCAAGACCCACAAGAAAAATATTATCGCGGTTTTTGGACTGTCGCACTGTGTAATTTAATGGCCATACGATTTTTTTGCTCAAGGTGAATTTTTAGCACTTTTTCTATATTTTAACACGGTTATATTTCGTTATACCGTACGGAATATCTCTTTTGTGTCTGAATCAAAGTTGTAGATATAGAATAGGAGAAAAAATGCGGATCAAACATACCCGAAAAAAGGGCGTCCAGTGCGATAGCTTTTAGAGAGCTACAACAAAATAAATATTTTGCAGAATACTAACTACAAAGTTTCAGCTAAATTTATTGGACAATTTGGTGCTTATAGCTTAAACAGGGGTTTTTGGG
Organism: Eudasyphora cyanicolor; assembly: GCA_963930755.1. Taxonomy (NCBI): domain Eukaryota; kingdom Metazoa; phylum Arthropoda; class Insecta; order Diptera; family Muscidae; genus Eudasyphora; species Eudasyphora cyanicolor. The sequence goes on along the minus strand of OZ005737.1, from coordinate 206,804,273 downwards.
AGCGACATCTTTAGTGGAACAATAACAAAATATGAACTGATTTAAAAAATTTTTACTGCGATGAATTCTTGTCTTAATTAAATACAAACTGCAAAGATTCACTTAAAGTGCTTAGAAAATATGGTAATTTTGTCTTAAATACGTATATTTTGAAGCGACCTCTATAGGGTGACTATAACAAAATTTGAACCGATTTATAAAATTTTTGCTGTGATGAATTCTAGTCAAAATAGAATACAAAATGCAAAGTTTCTGCTAACTTACTTTAAAAATTTGGTATCTGTCGCTCAAAACCCGTATTTTGGAGCGAGCTCTATACGGGAGCTGTATCAAACCATCGTCCGATATGGCCCATTTGAAATCCCAAACAACCTGCAAATACAAGAAGTATTTCTACCAAATTTGATCAACCTAACTCTATTATTACTGACTGTAGCGGGATTAAAACAGACGGACGGACAAGGCTAAATCGTCCTAGATTTTACGACGATTAAGAATATATACTTTATGACGTCTCTCTCACTTTATGACACAAACGGACAAAATGAATATACCCCCCATCCTATGGTGGAAGGTATAAAAAAATATGAAGGTCAGGCAACTATATTTATGTAACGTTCTATTTCTCCCAAATGTTAAGAAGATCAAAATCGATTGGTTTGATTATTGCTCGATTTATAACCCACTTCAAAATGCATCTAATACATCCATAAATTAAATACTTACCAGATATTTCGTAGACTTTGGCGACATCACATAATGCATTGACTGGACGGACATATCATCAAAGCTATAACAAATTCCTGCTAAAATGTTAAAGTTATTATAACCGGATGAGCGTTGGGCTAATATGTATGACTCCATAGGGCGAGAACACCACCGGAATGGCGTTGATGCTTCGTACATATTCCAGGTGAGGGAGTCACATTCGAGCAGAACAGGACTATAGTAAAATCCTTGTATGTTTCCATTGTAACATGTTATATTTATTTCGGCCTGTCCATGATATGAGCTGGGGCTACAAAATAGTGGAAGATGTAAATAAGTACATACATATATTAGAATATTTTTTTAGAAATTCTTTGGTAAAGCAGCAAACAATGATTTCACTCATCTTGTGATTTATACACGCTGAAAAAATATCGCTTCTGTAGTATATTGTCCCAAACATATTCCGCTTGAAACATATATATGTTTAGGGTACACTCTAAACATATAATATTGGGAACACACAAAAAGTATATATTTGGGAATATGTTATTCTAAAGAAATCTTTGTTTACATCCCAACATGTTTTTATTTGGGACTATTATTTCCGAAACAAATATTTATTCGCACTTATGAATTCAGAAAATACGTTAATTGTGTTAAATTTTTTACTAATTCAAAGTTATTTTTTAGAAATATTTTATGTTCGTAAAAATTATAATTAAAATCGTATAATCTTGTATCAAAATAAATTAATTTGCAGGATTGACAAGAAATGTTACTTGGAATACTAACTCAGAAATTTTAAATGACTGATTTAAAACATATGTTAATGCTGCATATGGTATTCAGAAAATACGTTAATTGTGTTAAATTTTTTACTAATTCAAAGTTATTTTTTAGAAATATTTTATGTTCGTAAAAATTATAATTAAAATCGTATAATCTTGTATCAAAATAAATTAATTTGCAGGATTGACAAGAAATGTTACTTGGAATACTAACTCAGAAATTTTAAATGACTGATTTAAAACATATGTTAATGCTGCATATGGTATCAGAACTGGGAGGTACAATTCGAAGCCAAGGAAAAATTAAAACTGAAATTCGAAAAAGTCAGCAAAACTTTTGGAAATCGTTTTAAATAAAATAGGTTTGGAAAAATTCCTAAATAATAATTTTATTTATATTTAAACGCATATTTTATTTGAGAAATTTAGTTTGCAAATATATTTTGTTGTAATATATCAATATATGCGTTCCAAATATATTTTATTGATTTTCAAATAAAATATATTTGCTAAGAAATATATAATATTTAAAAATTTGTGTTCCAAATATATTTTCTTTCGATTCAAACATATCAAAAAAGGCGATTTTGCCCCGTGTATAGTATGGAATAGGTACTTTGTGTTGAAGATGCCAGATCGGTTCAACATTTTTATCATTAAACACTCACAGTGGAGGAGAAGGGTATAAAGTGTGGTCCAAATCGATGTTTTGTTTTAAAAATTAAAAAAAATCAACACCTACACGCTGAAAAATAATCGCCTCTGTAGTATATTGTCCCAAACATATTCTGCTTGAAACATATATATTTTTAGAGTGCACTCCAAATATACAGTATTTGACACATACAAATATTATATGTTTGGGAGGATGTTGTTCTAAACAAAACTATGTTTACATCTTAATATTTGTTATTTGGATATGTTATTTCCCAAACAAAGATCTATTTGCGTGAATATATATCTATTCTTTAATTGTTGTAAGTTGTCAGCAATTGAAAGGTAATTTTTAGAAAGTTTTAATGTTAGTAAAATTTCTTTATAATTCAAAATAATGACTTGGAATAGTTAGAAAAAAATAAATGGTTTCAAATAGAAGTTAATGCTAAGTATTCCATTTTTAATAGAAATGCATAATTCGAAAACAAGGAAAAAATTAAAACTAAAATTCGAAAAATTCAGCAATCTTTTTTTAATAAAATATATTTGGAAGTATTCATAAACAATAATTTTATTTGTATTTAAACACATATTTTATTTGAGAAAATTAGTTCGCAAATATATTTTATTCTAATATATTAACATATGGTTTCTAAATACATATTATTGATTTTCAAATAAAATTTATTTGCACGAAAATATATAATATTTAAAAATTTGTTTTGCAAGTATATTTTCTTTCGATTCAAACATATCAAAAAAGTCGATTTTGCCCCGTGTAATCGTGAAGGTTTATTCAAAAGAGCAAACATTCCCATTATTTGTTTAAAAAGATTTCATTAATGCGGCTTCATTGGCTGGCTTCGCAAAAGCCCATATTTCCAAGACCTTGGCAATGGTTTCGGGGTTTATCCCACACATGGCTTGCTCGTCTTAAGGGTTTCAATCGTTAATGAATTGTTGCTGATAACAGGATCACCGAACCGAGCGCGTTTAAGATAGATTATGGCCTGGACTGTGTGACTCGGCGGGTCATTCTGCTGATACCAAAGATTGTCCTAGCCCATTGCTTAAACCTTCTACCACAAAAATTTTTTATTCTGCTTCTTTAGCCTTTACGGTCTGTCGAAATGACGTTTATAGCAGAATTTAAAAATAAAATTAAAAAAAGCAAATTACGTACAACTGTTATGTCTCTCACAAACAAACTAAACGCAAACAACAAGCCCTACACCTCGGACAGTCCTAAACCGATCTGGTATATATATATATATATAGGGGATTCCCTGTCAAGAGAGTACCTTTTTAAAAACGATGTCTTCTGAAAAGGATGAAACTTGCCCCAAGCTTAGACCTCTTGGATAGTACTTAGACACAAAATTTCAACCAGATCGGTTAATGACTGCTCGAGTTGGAGGGTGGCGCATTTTGACATTTTGGTCAACCGGCCATTTTTCCCTTCAATATAGGTTTAGGTTTAGGTTAGGGTGGCAGCCGTATTTTTTTATACAAGCTCACATAGACCAGTTTAGGTCCCTAGTGTTACCACGGGCTGAAATGTCCCTCATCGAAACCAACCTGTTTGATATACAAATTTATCGATAGTACGAATATCGGTACTGGAAAGATCTGTTAGGCTGCCTAAAAAGGCCGACCCCAGTATGTCCAGTCGTCGTTTACTCAGAGCGGGGCAGTCGCTTAGCAAGTGCTCAATGCTCTTCACTTCTTGCTCATCTCCACAGCTTCGGCAGAAGTCATTGGAGTCAATACCCAATCTTTTGGCGTGTTCGCCGATCAAGCTGTGTCCCGTCAGAACCTGTACTAACGTAGACAATCGTTTCCTCTCTAGTGCGAGGAGATATTTTGACCTTCTCAGGTCATACCTTGGCCAGATTTGTCTAGCTACCCTGCAGGTGCCGATTTCTGTCCATCTTTCGTTGGACTGCCAGATTGTCTCTTGGCTAAGCCAAAGCTTGCACGTGAATAGTGGAGCACCAATATATGCAAATTCTTCGAGAATTTGTAATGTCGTCCCTTTCCTAGCAAGTTCATCGGCTTTGCAGTTCCGCGGGATGTCCCTATGCCCAGGCACCCATATGAGGTGTATATTAAACTGCTCAGCCATCTCGTTAAGAGATCTGCGGCAGTCGAGGGCTGTTTGTGAATTTAGGGATGTTGCCTCCAGAGAACAGCCTGGCTGTCCGAGTAAATGACAACGCCAGTGTTGGTTACTATGTTGCGACTCAGCCATTTGACTACTTCCCATTTTGCCATTATTTCGGCTTGATATACACTGCAGGTATCTGGAAGTCTGTGAGCTATATCCAAACTAAGCTCTGCACAGTGTACTCCGAAGCCAACCTTTTCATCAAGCTTCGAACCATCCGTGTAAAAGTGGAGTTGGTTTCTATTACCTGGTATTCTTCCAACCCATTCATCTCTGGCGGGAATCATAGTGTTGTAATTTCTCTGGAAGGTGTACACCGTTGGTATATAGTCCACTCGGTCGGTTACCATAGCACTACACTTTGATATCCTCATGTGACCGTAGTTTATGTACCTCCACATTGATAGGCAGTTTAATCTTATTGCCGCTTTGGTTGTAACTTCTCTCGCCACAATTTTAATCGGCAGTATATGGAGTAGGGCTTGTAGAGACTCGGTCGCTGTAGTCCTTAAGGCTCCGCTTATGCTCAGGCAGGCTGTTCTCTGAACCTTTGTTAGTAGGTTGGTGATGGTTAGTTTGTCAGTTGCCGTCCACCATACCACAATGCCGTATAACAGTATAGGACGAACTACTGCTATATATATCCGGTGGACGACTTTAGGGGAGAGGCCCCACCGCGACCCTACAGCCTTTTTGCAGGAATATAAGGTGACGTTGGCCTTCCTTAGATGTTCCAATACGTTAAGTCTAAATAACAGTTTTCTATCTAGAATTATTCCTAAAAATTTTGCACTTTCAGAAAAGACTAGATCTGTTCCATTTATCCGAGGTGGAGGATCCACATGTGGGACATTGTTCATCCGAGTAAAGAGGTCCAGGTGACTTGAAGGGCTCAAAGCTATTAATAGCCCAGCTTATTCTGGATCTCTCAGTCAACAAGCTAGCGACGCTCGCAGTCCACTCGCCCTCTTGTTGGTCCTGCTGATCCTGTGGTTCTTTTAGAGAGTTCCCCGGGAAATGTGTGTCGAGCAGTACATTGAGCGACTGCTCGCTGTTTTTGGTCCAATTATTTGCCTCATCCTGCAAGTAAACCACTATTCAGGGTGAAGCTGATAGTATTTTCCTCAGCCTTGCGGCGTCGGAGACTTTTCCACTTCGCCACAGAGGGTATACCAAGAGCGTCTTTGCGCCTTTCTAAGCTGCTTCTTATAGATTTTGAGTTGTTCTTTAAAGGCATCCTAAACATTAGCGACCCCAGTAGATTTAGCCTTGTTGTATAGCTTGTTGCAGGTCTTTTTCATAGCCGTTATCTCAGAAGTCCACCATTGGGGTTTAGTTTTACCCTCGTACCTTGTTTTTGGACAGGCTTCTTCAAGGGAACTATTGAATGATGTGGTGATATGCTCGACCAGATTATCCAGGCCGGCTTTATCATTCGGTTCGTACAGAAGTTTGGAGTTGAGGACTTTCTTGAAATTCTTTTCATACAGGTGCCACTTTGTCTTTCTCACATTTTTGTGGACGGCAGATTCAGGCGCTTTTTCAGCGAGTTTGAACTCAATATAATGGTGATCTGAGAATGAGTGGTCGTCCAGTACATTCCACCCAATAATTTTGTCTGACAGCCGGTCAGTAGCAAACGTTACGTCTAGTACTTCTTGTCTGTCTTTAATTGTAAAGGTCGGTTTATTACCTATGTTACAAATTCTTAGGTTGGTAGTTAGAATAAAGTCAGATAGTGTGATGAGCGTTCGTGTCTGCGCCAATAATCAGCCCGACCTCGTTAGACTTTGCTTCTTCTACTACTTCCCTGAATAGAGCAGTCGGTACTACAGCTTCATAAGGCAAGTATCTGGAGACCACCCAATATATGCGATTACCGATCTCCAGACTAGCAGATGTTTGGTCTTTACCACTTAAATTAGCCAGGAGAAAGAAAAGCAGTTTAAAGTTGGGTGTCCTGATACCGCACACCCTTCCTCCCACTCCGTAGGGCTCCTGTATCAGGACGATGTCCACTGCACCTGTGGACAGGCGCAGCAATAGAGCCGCTGAGGCTGCTTTAGCGTGATGGAGGTTAATCTGTAGAATTCTTACCATCATTGGTAATTGACAGATTAACATCCACCCCGACAAGGGTGTTATCGAACTCTTCATCCATATCATCGAGAAGCGTGTCCCCGCCAGATGCGTCAAAGAGTCCGGAGACTCCCCTCAGCACCTCTGTGTCAGAAGTAGAGCTTTCGTCCTCAGAGAAGGACGTTACAGGTCTTCTTTTAGAGTTGGAGTCACCAGAAATAATTTGCGTGGGTACCTCCGCACTTCCAGAAAGCCGTGTATCAACCAAGGTGGACGACTCACCTTCGGCAGTGGGAGATATATTGTGCTTGTATACCTTCAAGACTCGTATACCTATAGTCTCGAAGCCATATTGTAGGGTTGCACTTGCACGTTGTATATGGGAGGTGGATTCAACGTTAAGGATCAAATTGACCTGCCGCTTTTTACCATCCGCCTCACCCACCTTGCTGATTCTCCAATTATGGGCGGGCAGATCAGGATTGGAATCTTTTATTATTTCTAAAATGTTAGCCGGGTTGGAGGGCTCTTCTGTAACCCAGGTGATGGCTCTAGGGTGACTAGGGATGTTGTTTTTTCGACAACATCCAATTGGGCACCCGGCCACACCTCACCCGCTCGACTCAGAGCAGCCTTATACAGGTGTACTGATCTGGCATCACCGAAATATAAGAGCTTTACTCTCCCCTGATACCATCCTGCATCGTTGCAGATTGGTGATTTGCCCGGCATTTCTCTACGGACATCGAGGTAATGAGCCATAACCTGATGCCTTTAGCCCAGATAAGTGACACTTTTTGTTTTTCGGTAAGAGCCGAAACCTCGACAGACTCCAACTTCGTCAAAACTATGAGCGCTATCCGGTGCTCATTCTGCTTCCGTTTTGACGGTCGGACATGATGTTTTCCCCTCACCGTACGACTTCTTGTGAGTACTCGGCTTTGGCCTTCAATATAACTAATTACCTAATGCATTTAGAATTACCTAATGCAGAACGAAATGAGGATAATGACCCACTGCCAAATAATAAGGGAGAGCTACCAGTTAGGATAGACTCCCAAAAGAAACTTTTACTGGAAAGACAATGATTGAGGTTATCCAGATAAACCTCCACCGGTGCGTGACAGCATACAACGCTCTGATGGATATCATCAATAAAGGCAGGGTTCATACTGCTTTCATCCAGGAACCATGGACAACTAGCAACCTTTTCTACGCTAACACAGGTATTCGTCCAAGGAATTGTATTTTGTTTTAAATGTTTTATGTTTTCTTTTCTTTCCAGAGTTGTCAACATCAGACGCAACGGTGTTGAGGCAAGGTAATGAAAATATGTACCTGGCGTCAATATATCTGCCATTCGATGCGCCGACATTGCCACCTACGTCGGAATTACAACGTCTGGTAAGGGAATCCAAACACACAAGTAATGAGTTATTAGCTGGGTGTGACGCCAGCTCCCATCATATCGCTTAGGGTAGTACTAACACCAATAAAAAGGGACACTCCCTTATCGAATTTTTGAATACAAATGACCTCATAACTCTTAACATAGGAAACACTGCAACCTTTGTTAACAAAATTAGGGAAGAAGTATTAGATATAAAGATATTTTCAGAAAATCTTATTGATGAGATTCATGAGTGGAGGGTTTCGGATGAACACTCCTATTCAGACCTAACGGTGGTCTGAGGTTTAAAATTGCACGGCCACCGCCAAACCCAATAAGTTTCCGTAATAAGGCTAAGACCGACTGGACTAATTTCGGAGATCTACTTAGAAATCGATTGGGGCAGCCTACACGCGATTATCTATGTACAGAAGACATTGATATCAATGTGAAGAAGATGACCGAGGCTCTTGTCAAATCATTCGAAGATAGTTGCCCATTTCGAAAAAGGAAATCTGCCTATGAGAAACCCTGGATGACAGGACAAATTCGCTCGATTGGATTGTCGCAAGGATGTCCGCAGACTTTACAACCGAGCTCGACGTAAAAAACAATCAGTATATTGGGTCGACTACCACAGAAGACTCAAAGAATACAATAAAATCATAAGATCGGCGAAACGTGGAGGCTTTTCTGCGAGCAGGTAGACAGCGTTAACAGCATGTCAAAAATGAAAAAGTTTCTCTTAAAAACTCATGTCCAAACCGATACACTGGTGGGTGACACGGGTAAAAGGATGGAAACTATAGAGGATACCGTAAGGCTCTTGATGAAAACTCATTTTCTGACTGTTAATGCTGGACCAACAGAGGAACAGTTACAGAATGAAAATGTATTACGGATATAACAGATGGTATGATAAAAGAAGCGATAAAAGGTTTCTCTCCATTTAAGGCTGCGATATTTCCAGCATTTCTGCAGAATGAGGTGGATCTGGTATCAAATCATCTGGCTGGAGTGTTCACTGTAAGCCTAACCCATTCTTATACACCAAAAAAACTGGCAGGAATCAAGGGTGGTCTTCATACCAAAGCCTGACAAGGCGAGTTATATGACCCCAAAGGATTATCGACCCATTAGCCTAAATTCTTTCTTCTTACAAAACAATGGAGCGAATAATTGACGACATGGTTAAAAGTAAGATAGCCGATGACAACTAAAATTCAAGCAACACAAATATGTTAAAGAAACAGCTCTACATGGGGTAGCACACCACATAGAACAGTCCTTCAGTGAAAAAATGCACACACTTGCCGTTTGTATAGACATTGAAGGCGCTTTTAACAACGTTCAGACCGATACACTTATCCAGTCCTTAGACGAGTTTCAGGTTGACCAGGCGCTGATAAACTGGATCAACAATATGCTAAGGAATAGGTGGATTATTTGTGGGTCATATGACGTAAAAATCAAGGACAAGGTAAATCGTGGTATACCTCAGAGGGACATTTTATCGCCTCTCCTATGAGTTACGACGATACACAGTCTCCTTAAAGCCCTCACCAATGAAGGACTTAAATCAGTCTATTATGCAGACGTCGTTATAATACTTCTAAGGGGCATACATCCAAACATACAAAGCAGAAGAGCTGAGGAGGCACTTTACATAGCATATAACTGGGCACAACCAAGGGGGATTAAATGTTAACCCAGACAAAACAGAAATATGTCTATTTACAAGGAAAACGAAGATCCATCCTTTTACCGTGCCTCGATTCCTGGATGAGAATATTGTCATATCTAAACAGGTAAAATACTTGGGAGTAATCTTGGATCAGAAATTGATTTGGAAAGATCATATTAAAGAAAGAGTTACAAAGACCCACAGATGTTGGTCGTTGTGCAGAAGAACTATAGGGTCAAAATGGGGACTACGTCCAAATATGACTCCGCCTGTAGTGTGGTGGACATCAATGGACAAGAAGTGCAACGTAAAACCTTTGCAAAAAGCGGGGCATTTAGAACTGCACCAACAAGAGCGTTGGAGACTATACTGCCTCATACGAATAAAGAATGAGGCAGCCCTCACAACAAGACGTCTACAAGTGATGGGTGAATGGATATATCGAGACCACAAGTCGTACCATCAGAATTTGAGAATCTCTAGTTGGTCACATTCAAACACCAGAAATCTCCGACCGCATTCCTGAAGTGCGGCTTACAGCTACCTGTGATTCGTTTGTGTCAGACAGACGCTCCTGGGAAAACGGAACATTGGCTCTTGTGCCAGTGGGAACCAGCTGCTACACGGATGGGTCCATCCTAGGAGGAAGGACGGGTCTGGTACTTTTTATTGATGAACCAGAGGTCGAACTTTACTTCCGCCTCCCTGACCATAACACGGTATTTCAAGCAGACGTTCGAGCAATCACGGAGTGTGTGAACTGGATCAGTAATACCACAAAGCCTAAATATGATAACATCTTCACAGATAGCCAAATGGCAATTAAAGCAATAACACCGGAAAGGGTCAAATCCAGAACTGTCTTAGACTGTAAAAGAACGATAAATGAGTGATTAGGACACAACGGAGTGAGTGGAAATGAACGGGCAAACAGCTTTGCTTCAAGGGGCAGAGAACTCCGAGTAATAATCATGGAAAATTGGAAACCTTTCGAAGCCTCGAAGGATGAGTTGGAGAACTGGGCAGTGATGGCTCACAAAACTGTGTGGAATAGCGCAGCAGTGGGAGCAACTGCAAAGATACGGTGGGGTGACCCAATTAAAAAGAAAACAAGATGTTTTCTGAAACTAAACATGATCATGATTAGTCAGATGATGAGTGTTCTAACGCGACACTCAAGCTTACAAGCACATCTTCATCGCATAGGACTAGCAGGAAACGACGAATGCAGGGCATACAGGGAAAACATCGAATCGATGGAACATTTTCTGTGTCACTGCCCGGCTTTCACACATGTACGATCTCAACATTTCAGGTCCGACATATTACCAGACTTGACTCATCTCAAAGGATATGACTGGAAGATATTGAGAAAATTCGTGTTTAGTACCGATTTTCTGTAACTCGTGAGGTATAACAAGTAAAAGCGTTAAGTTCGGTCATGCCGAATCTTATATACCCTCCACCATGGATGGCATGTGACCACACAAAATAACTCAAACCTAAAAAAAATAACTCCGAAAAACACATTAGGTTAGAACAGTGGGAATCACAAGAAGTTAGATGCTGTATATGGGAGCTATATCTAAATATGGACCGATATTGCCCATTTTCAATCCCAAGTTACCTGCAGCTATAAGAAGTATCTATACCAAATTTCAGCCGCCTAGCTCAAGTATTATATATTGTAGCGTGATTACAACAGACGGACAGACGGACGGACATGGCTAAATAGTCTTAGAATTTTAAGACGATTAAGAATATACGGCCGATGGTGGCTCCCCGCTCGTATTCATCGACCATGGGGTCAAAATAAATGCCGAATATTATCGGGAAAATGTCCTAAAGACAGTATTGAAGCCCTGGGCAGACAAACATTTCGGCCGCAGACCATGGACATTCCAACAGGACTCAGCACCATCGCACTCAGCACGCGTCAACCAAGAATGGCTTAAAAAGGAGGTTCCTCGCTTCATTTCTACCGCACAATGGCCACCAAGATCTCCGGATCTCAACCCGTTGGACTTTTGCCCCTGGGGCATTTTAGAGAGTAAGGTTCGCACTAAAAAATACCAAAGTATCGATCATCTCAAGACGGCGCTTCGCCGGGCCAAAATACCGCAGAGCCACTTTCGTGCAGCGTGTGATGGCTTTGTCGGCCGTTTGAAGGCCATAATTCGTGCCAAAGGTGGCCAATTCGAACAAATCTTAACTGTTTCTAAAATTTTATGTTATTTCCGACATTTTTTGCTTTTGAACAATAAAATTTAAAAAAAATTAAAAAAATATAGCGCTTTACTTTGTTGCATTACATATCAGCCACCCTGTATATACTTTATGGAGTCTCAGATCAATATTTACAGGTGTTACAAACGGAGTGACAAAATGAATCCTATGGTGCAGGGTATAAAAATATCATAAATAAGGAGCGCTCAACAGGCCGAACCACTGGCTTAAGTGTAACCTAAAAATTGTTTTTGGACTTTTGTCAAAAAATATATTTTTATTTCTATTATTTTGTTTTTGCTCATATGCAAGCTTATGTCATTTGGTTTAATAGTTTAAAATCAATTTGTGGGATGCAACTTGCATATATATAAAAACAAAGATAAACATCTAAAAAATGCTGAAACTCTTACTTGTTAGAGTTTCAACAATCAAGATAGAAAACTCGCTGTATACTTATGAAATGGTTAAGCTTTTTAGGTTAATCTTTCATATGGAATTTCGGCCACTTTTTGTATAGAATTTGTAGGTAATTTTTCTTTGGGCGACATTTCGTAAATCAATTTTCAACACTAAAATCGGATTTTCTTTTCTTAAGAATTTATATATTTGAAAAAAAAAAAAAAATTAGCACTGCTACAACAAATGACTTATGATTTAAAGAAATTTCAGGAACTTCAATACACATATTAAATATTATATTCACAATTTCTTTATTCTTCAAATTAATAGCAAATGTACTGTATTTGTTTCAACAACTCACTTCACAAAACTTGTATTACAATGGGCCGTAATTTGTTCGCCCTCCTGCAGGTATATGTTCAATGGCTTATGTAGAATATTCACTTGACGACTACCGATTTTTTTAAAAACTGTGGGTCTCTTTGATTGCTCCACCGGCAATGAAATCTGACAAGGAACCACCGAACCGAAAACAATGAAATTTAAAATTAACAAAAACTTTACGGACATTGTGAAAAGTGCAACAATTGTTGCGGCGATCCCGACTTAATAAAGACTAATTGCTGCCAGGGTAATTCAGTTCAGTTTTTATTTTAATGAATATTTTTGCAGAATAAACAAAAAATATAATTTTGTTTGATTCGAATGTCGCACCAGAAGATTTATGTTAAATGTGGTAATTGGATTCCACAACAAAATGCTAAACCGTCATCGCTTAACATAGGCTGGATCAGAGAGGGAGAGAGAAAACGTCTTGATATTACTGCATTCAGATCATTACCGATAACTAGAGACTTGCTGCGCTAAAAAATTGTTTAAAAAAAAACAAATAAGAAAATTTCAGCCGAGTAAACCAATACTTGTGGGTAATGTAATATGAAATGGTCATTGTCAATGTTGTCTAATATACAAAATATTTAAAAAAAATGGTAGTGGCATTACACTGCACAAAATTGTGCGCACCAACCAGACAGACGAACAGACATTGCTCTTATAACTTAAAATATCCTAAAACTGATTTCAGCCGAACATACAAAGGATCTTAGGGCACACCTTCGATGTATTACATATTTGGCTATTTAAGTTAAAATTAGGGCCCCTGCAACCTTTTGGTCTACTTTCTAAAAACAAAAATAGTATTTAGATAGCCCAAAATGTGACCTTTCATTTGACACCCATATCGTCTTATTACGACTTTCAGAAAAATTACAAAAAAATGTTGAATAATTCTATTTTTAAAACAGTAAGGAAAGACAGAAATTCGGGCGGGCCGACTATATAATACCCTACACTTTCCTAACAATGCGAAAATGGGCATTGCGATAAGATTTTGGCAGTGTTGATACATGTAATAAGAAAGCTCTCTCTGCCGAATTTCTTACTGATCGGATATAAAACACGGTTTCTACAGCGCTTACATTTCAAATCGCGTGAAACATATATATGGGGGCTGAATCGTTGCTGATCATTCGCAGTGAACGGACGTGTTTATCACATAGCGGATAGTTACCAGTACCTATTACGCAATTAGCAAAAATCTGTACAAAGTCTGTAAGGTCTACAACGTAGTACCTATTACGGTCTAATACAGACAAAATAAAAATAAATTCTCTTGACGGGGATGCCTTCGTGTTCCGATGGAGCGCGGTTCCCCAATCGTCCGACTGTCCGTCCGTTGGTCTTGGCCAAAGCCGACCACACCAAAAATGGTGAAAATCTCCCCCAAGTACTCACAACAGGTGGTGCGGTGAGGGTAAACGTCATGTCCGACCGTCAAAACGGAAGCACAATGAGCATCGTGTAGCGCTCAGAGTTTTGACGAAGTTGGAGGCTGTTGAGGTTTCGGCTCTTACCGAAAAACAAAAAGAGTCACTTACCTGGGCTAAAGGCGTCATAGATGCTTCTAAGGCCAATGAGTCGGCTGAAAGAGCCACAAATTCAGCTGATAAAGTAAAACGAATCAGATCACCTGATGAACCCCTGCCGTCGAAAAAGGCAAGAGGCCCTAATGTCACCATCAACAGGACACTCACCAAGCCCTTCAATGAAGTGGCGAAGGAGAGTCTAGTGATGGCTGTTATAGACAGAAGTAGTGAGGATGGATCCATCCTCAAGGACAAATGGAGTCATGTACAATCAGCCATTATGGCTCACTACCTCGATGTCCGTAGAGAAATGCCGGGCAAACCACCAATCTGCAACGATGCAGGATGGCATCAGGGGAGAGTAAAGCTCTTATATATCGGTGATGCCAGATCAGTAGACCTGTATAAGGCTGCTCTGAGTCGAGCGGGTGAGGTGTGGCCGGGTGCCCAGTTGGATGTTGTCGAAAAAAACAACATCCCTAGTCACCCTAGAGCCATCACCTGGGTTACAGAAGAGCCCTCCAACCCGGCTGACATCTTAGAAATAATAAAAGATTCCAATCCTGGTCTGCCGGCCCATAATTGGAGAATCAGCAAGGTGGGTGAGGCGGATGGTAAAAAGCGGCAGGTCAATCTTATCCTAAACTCTGAATCCACCTCCCATATACAAGGTGCGAGTGCAACCCTACAATATGGCTTCGAGACTATAGTCTTGAAGATATACAAGCAGGATATAGCTCCCACTGCAGAAGGTGAGTCGTCCACCGTGGCACTTCCTGGAAGTGCGGAGGTACCCACGCCTATCATTTCTGGTGACTCCAACTCTAACAGAAGATCTGTAACGTCTTTCTCTGAGAACAAAAGCTCTACTTCCGACACAGAGAGGCTGAGGGGAGTCTCCGGACTCTTTGACGCATCTGGCGGGGACATGCTTCTCGACGATACGGACGAAGAGTTCGATAACACCCTTGTCGGGGTGGATGTTAATCTGTCAATTACCAATGATGGTAAGAATTTTACAGATTAACCTCCATCACGCTAAAGCAGCCTCAGCGGCTCTATTGCTGCGCCTGTCCACAGGCGCAGTAGACATCGTCCTGATAAAGGAGCCCTACGTAGTGGGAGGAAGGGTGTGCGGTATTAGGACACCCAACTTTAAACTGCTTGTGGCCAACTGTGAAGGCACTCCACGAACCTGCATTTTGGCCAGGAGTATCTTTCTCCTGACTAATTTAAGTGGTAAAGACCAAACAGCTGCTAGCCTGGAGATCGGTAATCGCATATATTGGGTGGTCTCCAGCTACTTGCCTTATGAATCTGTAGTACCGACTGCTCTATTCAGGGAAGTAGTGGAAGAAGCAACGTCTGACGAGATCGAGCTGATTATTGGCGCAGACACGAACGCTCATCATACTATCTGGGGTAGTACGGATATAAACAATAGGGGTGATTCGCTTCTTGACTTTATTCTAACTACCAACCTTAGTATTTGTAACATAGGTAATAAACCGACCTTTACAATTAAAGACAGACAGGAGGTACTCGACGTAACGTTTGCTACTGACCGGCTGTCAGACAAAATTATTGGGTGGAATGTACTGGACGACCACTCATTCTCAGATCACCATTATATTGAGTTCAAACTCGCGGAAAAAGCGCCTAAACCTGCCGTCCACAGAAATGTAAGGAAGACAAAGTGGCACCTGTATGAGAAGAATTTCAAGAAAGTCCTCAACTCTAAACTTCTGTACGAACCGAATGACAAAGCCGGTCTGGATAATCTGGTCGATCATATCACCACATCATTCAATAGTTCCCTTGAAGAAGCCTGTCCGAAAACAAGGTACAAGGGTAAAACTAAACCCCAATGGTGGACTTCTGAGCTAACGGCTATGAAAAAGACCTGCAACAAGCTATTCAATAAGGCTAAATCTACTGGGGTCGCTAATGATTGGGATGCCTATAAAGAGCAACTCAAGATCTATAAGAAGGAGCTTAGAAAGGCGCAAAGGCGCTCTTGGTTACCTTCTGTGGTGAAGTGGAAAAGGTCTCCGACGCCGCTAGGCTGAGGAAGATATTATCTGCTTCACCCTGTACAGTGGGATATTTACAGGATGAGGCAAATAACTGGACCAAAAACAGCAAGCAGTCGCTCAATGTACTGCTCGACACACATTTCCCGGGCAACTCTGTAACAGAACCCGAGGATCAGCAGGACCAACAAGAGTGCGAGTGGACTGCGAGCGTCGCTAGCTTCTTGGCTGAGAGATCCAGAATAAGCTGGGCTATTAACAGCTTTGAGCCCTTCAAGTCACCTGGACCAGATGGCATCACTCCAGCAGAAATGCAGTAAATGTTAAAGTACATTATCCCCTGGCTGGAGAAAATTTATGTAGGCTGTATCAGGCTTTCATACGTCCCTAATCGGTGGAGGGATACCAAAGTGGTATTCATACCTAAAGCGGGAAAGATATCACACACTAGGCCAAAAGACTTCAGACCAATTAGCCTATCCTCCTTCCTATTGAAAGGTCTGGAAAGACTTTTAGATCATTTCATTAGGGAAAACCTGGATACAAAACTCCTGTCGGGGAACCAACATGCCTACAATAAGGGCAAGTCTACAGAATCAGCCCTGCACGAACTTGTGAGCACTATCGAATCGTCCCTGCATTTCAAGGAATTCACCATCGTGGCATTTCTTGACATAGAAGGGGCTTTTAACAACATTCACTCAGATGCGGTAATTGCGGCACTCTCACATCTAAAAGTTAACAAATAGTTTGATTAGACTAATTCAAAGTCTGCTCACCAGAAGACGCATAACAGCATGTCTAGGGTCCACAACTCTAACAAGGTATGTAAACAGAGGGACCCCGCAAGGAGGAGTACTGTCTCCACTAATTTGGAACCTAGCGGTGAATGAAATCCTGCTAGATCTAGAACGTTGTGGCTGCAAGGTCGTGGCATATGCGGACGACGTGGCAATCGCAGTGAGTGGCAAATTCGTAAACGTCCTCAGAGACATCCTACAGGTGGCTCTGAACAAGTTGGTTAGATGGGCCAGAAGCAGCGGTTTGGGCGTTAACCCCAACAAGACAGAATTGGTTCTCTTTACTAGGATGAAAAATGTCCCACTGTGGACCCTCCACCTCGGATAAATGGAACAGATCTAGTCTTTTCTGAAAGTGCAAAATTTTTAGGAATAATTCTAGATAGGAAAATGTTATTTAGACTTAACGTATTGGAACGTGTAAGGAAGGCCAACGTGTACACATTCCTGCAAAAAGGCTGTAGGGTCGCGGTGGGGACTCTCTCCTAAAATCGTCCACTGGATATATATAGCAGTAGTTCGTCCAATACTGTTATACGGTATTGTGGTATGGTGGACGGCAACTGACAAACTAACCATTACCAACCTACTAACAAAGGTTCAGAGAACTGCCTGCCTGAGCATAAGCGGAGCCTTAAGGACTACAGCGACCGAGTCTCTACAAGCCCTACTCCATATACTGCCGATTAATATTGTGGCGAGAGAAGTTGCAACCAAAGCGGCAATAAGATTAAACTGCTTATCACTGTGGAGGTACAAGAACTATGGTCACATGAGGATATCAAAGTGTAGTGCTATGGTAACCGACCGAGTGGACTATATACCAACTGTGTACACCTTCGAGAGAAATTACATCACTATGATTCCCGCCAGAGACGAATGGGTCGGCAGAATACCAGGTAATAGAAACCATCTCCACTTTTACACGGATGGTTCGAAGCTTGATGAAAAGGTTGGCTTCGGAGTACACTGTGAAGAACTTAGTCTGGATATAGCTCACAGATTACCAGATACCTGCAGTGTCTATCAAGCCGAAATAATGGCAATATGGGAAGTCGCCAAGTGGCTGAGTCGCAACATAGTAACCAACACTGGCGTTGTCATTTACTCGGACAGCCAGGCTGCCATCAATTATCTGGAGGCAACATCCCTAAATTCACAAACAGCCCTCGACTGCCGCATATCTCTTAACGAGATGGCTGAGCAGTTTAATATACACCTCATATGGGTGCCTGGGCATAGGGATATCCCGGGGAACTGCAAAGTCGATGAACTTGCTAGGAAAGGGACGACATTACAAATTCTCGAAGAATTTGCATATATTGGTGCGCCACTATCCACGTGCAAGCTTTGGCTTAGGCAAGAGGCAATCAGGCAGTCCAACGAAAGATGGACAGAAATCGGCACCTGCAGGGTAGCTAGACAAATCTGGCCAAGGTATGACCTGAGAAGGTCAAAATATCTTCTCGCACTAGAGAGGAAACGATTGTCTACGTTAGTACAGGTTCTGACGGGACAAGAAGATTGGGTATTGACTCCAATGACTTCTGCCGAAGCTGTGGAGATGAGGAAGAAGTGGAGAGCATTGAGCACTTGCTTTGCGACTGTCCCGCTTTGAGTAAACGACGACTGGACATACTGGGGTCGGCCTTTTTAGGCAGCCTAACAGATCTTTCTAGTACTGATATTCGTACTATCGATAAATTTATATATCAAACAGGTTGGTTTCGATGAGGGGCATTTCAGCCCGTGGTAACACTAGGGACCTAAACTGGTCTATGTGAGCTTGTAAAAAAAATACGGCTGCCACCCTAACCTAAACATATATATGGGGGCTATATCTAAATCTGAACGGATTTTTCCCGAATTTGGTAGTGTTCATTAATGTAACGAGAAAGAAAGTTTCAGTCGGGTAAACCGACTAAGGTATACCCTCACTTTGTGAGTAATGTAATATATAACATTGCACTAATAAATCTGTCAATTTGTGTGGGAGGTACCGGAAGGGATTTCCCCAAAAAACACCTGTTTTTCGGTAAACAGCAGATTCTTAAATACATTGCATTGTGCCGAACTATAAGCGTTTATGTGCACTGGTATATTAAAGTTACGAGTTATGTAATTTTGGAATAATTTGGTCATTTTGTGTGGAAGGTACAAAAAGAGGCGGGGTGATAACGCCCACTTTTTACAGGACTATAGGCACTATAACAGCATTACACTGTACACAATTTCAAGTATTTGTATGCACTGGTATTAAAGTTACAAGCCGTTTACTTTCGGTACGAAACGGTTAATTTGTGTGGGAGGTACCAAAAGGGGCTGTACAATAACGCCCATTTTTTACCGGACTATAGGCGCTACAAAAATATTATGCTGTAGAAAATTTCAAGCATTTTTATGCACTTGTATTAAAGTTATAAGCAGTTAAATTTTGATGCAAAATGGTCCATTTGTGTGGGAGGTACCAAAAGGGGCATGCCAACTTCACCCATTTTTCTCGAGGTAATATACTAATATTATGTGTAGAATTTCAGAAGATTCGAATAAGTAGCATAGCAGTTATTAAAGAATCAATATTTCACTAAATTTTAACCCTTTGTGTGGGAGGTACCAGAAGGAGTAGACCAATATGGCCCATCTTCAAACTCATCCGGAGATAGATAAAAATATTACCGCATACCAAATTTGAAGTCAGTCGGTTACTCCTTTCGAGAGTTATCGTGCGCACCAGCCAGCAGACAGACAGACAGACCGACAGACAGTCGGACGGACATTGCTCATTCGACTTAAAATTACCCAAAACGAATATCCGCCGAACATACTTGGAGTCTTAGGTTACTCCTTCGATGTGTTACACTTTTTTCCGTAGCAAATGATATATACCCTCGTATTACTAAAGTGAGGGTATAATAAGAAAGTTCTATCTGCCGAATTTCGTACTGATCGGATATAAAACACGGTATCTACAGCGCTTACTTGTCAAATCGGGTATAACATAAATATGGGGACTATATCTAAATCTGAACCGATTTGGTAGTGTTCATTCACGTAATAAGAAAACTCTCTCTGCCGAATTTCGAACAGATCTGGTGTAAAATACAGTTTCTACAACGCTTACATATCAAATGGGGGGTAACATATATATGAGGGCTATATCTAAATCTGAACCGATTTTGACCAATTTCAATAGGGTCCTTGGGCCAAAAAAGAGCAGTGTGCTTAATTTCATCACAATCGGACCATAAATACGACCTGCACTTTGATTACAACGATACATCTACAGACGGACGGACAAGGTTAAATCGACTCAGGAAGTGATTCCAAGTCGATCGTTATAATAAACGATGGGTCTATCTCTACTCCTGCTGGGTGCTACAAACAAATGCACGAACTCATATCTATCCTGTACCACACTGTGGTGTAGGGTATAAAAACTAAGTACACAGGGGGGGAATATTTATTTTGTCACTCCGTTTGCAACACCTCTAAATGTTGATCTGAGACCCCATAAAGTATACATACATATTCTTAATCGTCGTAAAATTCTGAGACGATTTAGCCATGTCCGTCCGTCTGTTGTAATCACGCTACAGTCCGTAATAATAGAGCTAGGTTGATCATATTTGGTAGAAATATTTCTTATAGTTGCAGGTTGTTTGGGATTGCTAATGGACCATTTCGGTCAATGTTTTGATATAGCTCCCCTATAGAGGTCGCTCCAAAATACGGGAGTTGAGCCATAGATACCACATTTTTAAAGCAATTTAGCAGAAACTTTGCATCTTGTATTATATTTTACCAAGAATTTATTACAGCAAAAATTTTACAAATCGGTTCATATTTTGTTATAGTCACCCTTTAGAGGTCGCTCCAAAATATATGTATTTAAGCCATAAATACCATATTTTCTAAGCATTTTAAGTGAATCTTTGCAGTTTGTATTTAATTAAGACAACAATTCATCGCAGTAAAATTTTTTTAAATCAGTTCATATTTTGTTATGGTCCACCTATAGATGTCGCCCCACAACACATTTTCTAAGAAATTTAGCAGAAACTTTGCAGTTTGTTTTCTTTTTGGCAAGAATTCTTCTCAAAAAAATGTATACAAATTAATATTTTGGTTCGTTTTTTTAATAATTTAGCTAAACAAAAAGGATCGTTTCATGATTTGCTACACATCAAAAGATGTTTCCAGTAATAAAATTGTATGCAATCCATGGTGGATGGTATATAAGATTCGGCATGGCCGAACTTAACGCTTTTACTTGTTGTTTCTAGTCAGCTTTTACAATTTTATAGACATCTCCATGACCATTAACTTTTTTCAATTATGTCGCACTGTGTAATAAGAAAGTACATATTTACTTTCGTCGTAAAGGAAACTTCATGGAGAATGTTTTCGAGAAAAGAATGGCCAAAAATTTCAAAACTTGGCCACATTTTCGACAATTGTAAAGCTAGAATATGAAAACTGTTATATGTAGTAATATGCTAAATATGGCAAACTTTGAGGACCTCTAGCACCGACTTGTATACCATCGGGAGCCCAAATTTAAAACTTAACTTCTCTAATACCTCTTCTATAAGCATGGCAATTTTTGTCGCAATCGGTTGTCTGTTCCCATTTTTTGGAATTCATCCAAATTGTGTTCCATATTTCGCAACCATATTACAGCACAGATTTCATACATATATTAAAGATGTTGCATGGATATGTCCATATCGATGGATGTCCATATCCATCGTGTTTATTTGGATGAATAATTGTCTAACCTTCTTTATTCGTCTCAGGACCTATTCGTGGGAACCACCTGACTTTGTAATTCTACTGCTGAGAATGGCCCAACTTCGTCAGTTACCCTATTCGGGTTTGCTGACCAATAGTGTTAGGTTGGGAGTTTGTTGAATTCATCCTCATCATCCTGGTTTTGGCCTCTGTACCAATTTTCTGTGCTGTCGCATATAAAAACGAACAGAACGCTAAACCTAGTGTATTCTGTTAGTGTTCTGTTCGAAAGAATACTAACACTACGACGTAATGATAGTGTTCAAAGAACCGTACGTTATCGTAGTGGTAGCGTTCGCCGTGTTGGAAGAACCGTACGTTACCATAGTGGTAGGTAGTGTTCGGGAATACAAACACTAAATTTGTTTTAGTGTATTCTGTTCTTTTGTAAGGGTTGTTTTAGTGTACTGTTCGCGACGAAAGAACCGCACAGAACGTTAAAGAACCTTAGTGTTTTTTCTGAACTCTGTATAGGACATCCTTGCCTGACTTCGATCTTCTACTGAACACTTTTTTCAATGTTATGTGTGATAACATTTTTATAATTCCGCTGGAATATCTACATGAAATGAAATATTAAACAACATTGATTTGGTGCCAATGACAGACAATGAACGCTAAAATAATTATAATTTTACATAAATCTAAGTACTTAAATTATGTAGTATTAATTCAGTTTTCTTAAGTTAAAGTATGAACTGTTTTTATACCCTCACTTTAGTGTGACGAGGGTATATATCATTTGCTACGGAAAAAAGTGTAACACATCGAAGGAGTGATCTAAGACCCTAAGTATGTTCGGAGGAAATCCGTTTTGGGTCATTTTAAGTCGAATGAGCAATGTCCGTCCGTCTGTCTGTCTGTCTGTCTGTCTGTCTGTCTGTCTGCCTGTCTGTCTGTGTGTCTGCTTGCTGGTGCGCACGATAACTCTCGAAAGGATTAACCGATTGACTTCAAATTTGGTATGTGGTAATATTTTGATCTATCTCCGGATGAGTTCGAAGATGGGCCATATTGGTCTACTCCTTCTGGTACCTCCCACACAAAGGGTTAACATTTAGTGAAATATTGATTCTTTAATAACTTCTATACTACTTATTCGAATCTTTTGAAATTCTGCACATAATATTAGTATATTAGTCGCTATTAACTCGAGAAAAATGAGTGAAGTTGGCATGCCCCTTTTGGTACCTCCCACACAAATGGACCATTTTGCATCAAAATTTAACTGCTTATAACGTTAATACAAGTGCATAAAAATGCTTGAAATTTTCTACAGTATAATGTTTTTGTAGCGCCTATAGTCCGGTAAAAAATGGGCATTATTGTACAGCCCCTTTTGGTACATCCCACACAAATGGACCGTTTCGTACCAAAAGTAAACGGGTTGTAACTTTAATACCAGTGCATACAAATACTTGAAATTTTGTACAGTGAAATGCTGTTATAGTGCCTATAGTCCTGTAAAAAGTGGGCGTTATCACCCCGCCCCTTTTTGTACCTCCCACACAAAATGACCAAATCATACCAAAATTACATAGCTCGTAACTTTAATATACCAGTGCACATAAACGCTTATAGTTCAGCACAATGCAATGTATTTAAGAATGTACTGTTTACCGAAAAATATGTGTATTTGGAAAACCCCTTCTGGTACCTCCCACACAAATTGACAGATTTATTGGTGTAATGTTATATATTATATTACTCACAAAGTGAGGGTATACCTTAGTCGGTTTACCCGACTGAAACTTTCTTACTTGTTATCTTAATGTTTTATTATTTTGGCGCTTTTATATTAGTATACTTTTTGGAGTGTATATAGATTTTACTATCTTTAAATAATGAAATAGTATCATCAAATAAAAGTCATTAACCCAAAACCAATATTACGCTTGAACCCAACCTATAGCTGTGTATTCGGTTACAAACAAACGATTTTGGAATGTGGCTGCGGGAGTTGTATAAGGTTGAGGGATATCATATTGTCGTATTATGAGTTCACGAAAATATTAACCAAATTTTTGGGGATTTTTTTTTAATTTAAGTTTTGTCCGTCCGTCTTTTAATGTCTTTTTGTAATCTAAGTACAAGTACATATTGCAATTATCACTACGAAATTTGACAAGACGTCCTCTTTTGGCTCAGAGACGAGATCTATTATAGTCATATACGCTGTATTTTTCATTCTATTTATGTGAAATTTGCCTGAGAGGAGTTCATTGATCCATCCGTTATAGCGAAATCCTATTAACACTATTAGCATTATAAATTCGTTTGTTTGTTTGTTTGTTGGTAACACCATCACGCCTAAACGGATAAATCGATTTTCTAAACACTTGGTAAATAAATACCTGGGAAGTAGCGTAGGCTATTTTGATTTTCGATTTACCGCAAAGAGATTTTCGACCATTCGACCGCTGGGCTACTGTTAGATCT
The DNA here is from genome assembly GCA_963930755.1 of Eudasyphora cyanicolor. Classification (NCBI taxonomy): domain Eukaryota; kingdom Metazoa; phylum Arthropoda; class Insecta; order Diptera; family Muscidae; genus Eudasyphora; species Eudasyphora cyanicolor. Next base: position 206,780,181 of record OZ005737.1, on the reverse strand, counting down.
ACAGAGCTGAAAGTGGAGTGTGTTGTACTTTGACACTTTGGTCTGCGTAGCCGGCTTTGGATATACGCCAAATGTGAAAATCTTTAACTCCGGCAGAAGGCCGGCAGGAAAACATTGTTCCGCGTAGGCATTTCTATAACTCGAAAATCGTCTTCATTCATACTATTATTAGTATTATTATCTATTATATGTCCATTATATACATGGACGTAGTGATATCGTTTTTGTGGACATTGTGGCACTTTTGAAAGTGTCTCATTGTCCATGGACATTATGAAACGTTTTATAGTGTCCATGGACACTTTAACCCTGGACGTTATGACATGCTATCGTACATACTGACCTCAATGGAGATGTAATAACAACAAATCGATGCCCAGTCTGAGGTCAATCCGGACATAAAAACGCATCTTAAAATTTCTAAAGCCTTTTCAAAATATATCGCTCACCACTTACTGTGGTAACATATCTAACGTTGTCAATTCGGTCAATTCTCGGACTATGGTCAGTGTAGCAGTGACCAATGCAATTTGTAAAACTAGTACACAAACGTACCATTTTTTACCCAAAAAGTTAAAAGATTGTATCGTGAGTATCTATACACATATGAACTGTTTATTTTGAAAGTGGCGTAAACGCCATCCGGCTTTTCAACCAAGAGTAGTATCATTAAAGGGCTAGGTGAATAATAAAATTATTTTATTTATATTCAGTTCATCTCAAGACTTCAATGTTTCTACATTAAGTGTACATTTTCGTATTTGGATTTTATTAAACTTTTTATTTAATGGTGAATAGAGTAAAGCAGAATGGCGTTTACGCCACTTTCAAAATAAACAGTTCATATATACTAAAATTTTTTGCAATGTGTATAGTTTTTAAAGTTCCTACAGTCCTGTCTAAAAATGCACCCAGGAAAATAACTGGTTGGAATTCGATTGTAACAATAAAAAATAGTACTAGCAACAAAAAGTATATTGCCTACACCGTGTGTCGGTTGTATTTATATATAAATAGTTGAAACAACAATAATAACATGGATACGATCAAATAAAAATACTAAAGCGATGGTTGTATCAATCGAATTAAGCTTGTTTTTTCATTGACACTCGGTTAGTTGTGGTAACTACTTTTAAATTTTCATTATAGTACCATGAGATCGTTTTTTGGTTGTGGCAACCAATGTTTTATTCTTGACAACAGAAATTGTATCAATAGACCAAAGATTATTATCGCAACGAATAATTGGTTACTTCAACAGAAAAGATATTAACAAATAATCGTTCTTTGTTAGATTTATTGAATGTTTTCACATTGGAATTGTTCAACTCTTCCTTTCGAAAGAGGGGTTTTTGCGGTGTATTGAAAAAGAGAAGACACTCCGCTTTGAAAGCCATGTAAAAACATACCCTTATACGTATTTCAATCCTGTGCGGGGATATCATCAGAGGAACTTATACATGACACCGTGTGAGCTTGTAGTTTTGGCGATCATCACTTGTATATATACCAATATACAAAGAAATTTGCATATGGGAATTATATACCTACGAAGAAAGCTTACAAGTCACACAGCCAAAGCTCCAAGCGAGACTTAAATTCACCATTTTCACCACCCATGTTACTAGTTAGGGTTGCCAGTTCGACACAGTTGTCTCTACACCAATCGCCAGTAGATGGCGTGGATTCTGAGTTTAGTTGGACAATTAGAAAGACTTTACTACATTTCAGTAAGCATAGTATTTTTTTTGTTGAATACCAAATTTTATATTTTATTACTTAGAATTTATGAACACTACGTGTTGAAGATGAGCAGCTTCTTTTTAATTGTATTAGGCGGGCTGATCCTATTAATTTAATGTTTTTAGAAGTTGTTTTTTGTTAATGATCGATTTAATTTTATTAGATTCATTGAATGTTTTCACAATAAATTTTTTAATTAGTCTAAATTTCCCAAATTTAGAATAATTAAATGTGTTTTGGGAAATACAACCGAAAGATTGGTTGCTGTTCTTTTGCTGATACATGACAAACAAAAAATAAAAACTCGACATAAATAAATCTTCAACATTTTGTTCAAGAACGGTATATGTAGTCAAAAATAATCTCGTGTGAATAATAATGTGTGGAATGCAGAATATGTTGTGCAAAATGTTTTACATACATAAAAAATAAAAGCAACAATCATGAAATTGAAAGCACAGGGTTAAGCGATATTTGTATAAAGATTTTGTGTTTTATAATTGTTGGTAGTATATGACTGACAAATTGTTAGAACAAGCAATTTTTTAAAACAGTAGGTTGTTGCAACATACAACAGATCATTTTAGCCACCATTTTCATAGTTGGCGCAACCAAATATGATTGTTGTCAACATGGAAGCAGAAGTATACCACAACCAAAATTTTGGTTGTCCTGATGGAATCGCATGATAGTAGACAGAACTACCAAATTCGGTTGGCAAATAATTCGGTTGAGGCAACCAAACTGTATTCTGTGCGTGGAAATTATGACAACACTTATTTTAGTACCTTCCATACAAAAAGAGCTAAGACATACCAAAACCAGTAAGGAAAGGCAGAAAGTCGGGAGGGGCCGGCTATATAATACCCTACACCTCCCTAACAATTCGATAAGGGTCATTGCGATAATAATTTGGAATAATTGGTAAATGGGTAAGAACATATATATGTGGATATATCTAATTCTGAACCGATAATCGCTAAATTAAGCCATATTCGTTCCTAAATTGAGAAACATCTTTCTGGAGAATTTTGTAATGATCGGAAGTAAAGTACAACTTCTATAGCGCTTTGTAACCAAATCAGGAGGAACATATATATGGAGGTTATATATAAATCTGAATCGATTTTCCCTAAATTCTCACTCATGTAAAATAGAAACCTCTTTCTGTCGAATTTCGTACTGATCGGATATAAAATACAGTATCTACAGCGCTTGGATGTCAAATCGGGGCTAACATATATATGAGGGCTATATCTAAATCTGAACCGATTTTCTCAGAATTTGGCAGTATTCCTACATGTAATATGAAACCTCTTTCTGCCGAATTTCATACTAATCGGATATAAAATACAGTTTCGACAGCGCTTACATATCAAATCGGGGCTAACATATATATGGGGATATATCGAAATCTGAACCGATTTCCCCCAAATTTTGTATTGTATCTAAGTGTATCACGAGACTACTCTCTGTCAATTTTTGTACAAATCGGTTCAAAAATGTTGCTTATACAGTGCATATATGCCAAATCGGAGGTACATATATATGGGAGCTATATGTAAATCTGAACCGATTTTAACCAAATTCAATAGGGATCGTCCTTGGGGCTTTAAAAAGATATGTGCAAAGTTTCGTTGAGATCGGACCATAATTGCGACCTGTACTTTGATTACAAGAATACATCTACAGACAGACAGACGGACATAGCTAATCGACTCCGAGTTGGCATCCCTACCGGTCAAAACGTCAAAAAAAGTAAGCTCCGTCGATAGCTAAATAAAAAATCCGAAAACACTGTGTAAACAAAACAAACAAACATACAAACGTTCAAAACCTAATAAGCAAAGTACTCTCTCTTACAACAACATCAAATATGCCGAGTACCAGTCGCAGAAGCATTAAGAATGCGAAAACAATTTGTGGCCAGTGCGAATTAGAGGTCAAAGAAGAAAAAGAAGAAAACATTCAATGCGACAAGTGCGCCAAAATATATCATGTTGTATGTACGAAATTGGACAAACGTCAATACGAACATTTATGTGAAAATGAAGAGGAAGAGTTTGTGTGCCATAAGTGTAATAGTGATGATAACACAGTTAGAGGAGAACTGTTGGAAATTAAGAGTAAACTAACAAAACTAAATAAACTCGACCAACTTACAGAGTTGCAAGAATCAATGAATTTCATGGCATCGAAGTTTGATGAAATTTTGAAAGGAATGCTTGAAAATAAAGAAAAAATTAAAAGCATTGAAAGGGAAAACCGTAACTTGAAATCTGAAATAACTAATCTAAAAGAATCAGTAAAATTTCTGAACGATCATCGCGTAAAAAACGACTGTATCATAAATGGCGTTAAACCAATTAATAATTTGAGTGCCGCGGAAACGGTTATTGAGATTTCCAGAAAAGTGGGTGTTTCAATACAAGAATCAAATATAGAAGATGCGTATTTTTTAAAGAGAAAAGACTTAAATAAAGACAATCAAAGCCTCATTGTGAAATTTAATTCCAAGGTTGTCAAAGAGAAGCTCATGACTGCCAAGCCGAAATTCAAAGAAGATGAAAGCATGAAATCTATTTATGTGAATGATTTTCTAAGTAAAGAGTCGTTGGAGCTTTTAAAATATGCCAGAACGTTGAAGTCAGTTGGGTACCATGCTGTCTACTCTTTTGGAGGTAAAATTTATGCTAAAAGGAGCGCTATTACTAAACCACGCTTAATTAAAAATGAGGAAGATGTAAACCAAATTATCTTAGAAGCTACAACATACCAGAATCGAAGACTGAGCAGAAAGGTAATAGCTGCAGATGACTCCGATGGTTCTGAAAATGGCGCTGAATCAAATTTTGTATCCCCTTAAATGTTTGTATGATAATTTTCTCGACATTCATATAATAAAACAATAATTAATGGATAACACTAATAACTATTTTCTATGTATCGAGTCTTTTAATGAGAAATTTAAAAACTTAGATCCTCAAATGTTAAATGTAATATCTGTAAACATTAGAAGCATTTCTTCTTTACGTAAATTTAATTTGTTCAAATCAATAATTACTGAGTTTGAGGTTTTACCAGATGTAATAGCCATCCAAGAGACATGGTTTCGATTAGATTTGAAACAGATTTATAACATTCCTGGCTACAGTGCTGTACACTGCTGTAGAAATGACGGATATGGTGGAACATCACTATTTATAAAGGAAAATCTACAGTACATTGTTGAAGAATGCGAAAGCAAACAATTTATTGAAAATATTCGAATATCATTAGAGAATGTACACATCAATCGCAAACCAATTAAAATTTCAACATTTTACCGCTCACAGAAGTGTGACTCAAACTCATTCAGTGATTTTATTGAAAACCAGCTGCAAAAGAATTTTCGGTTTCCAAGTATATTAGTTGGAGATTCTAATATAGACTTTTTAAACTCAGCAACATCCGATGATGTTTCAAACCTACTATGCCACTTCGATTTCAGAAATTGTCATTGTTTGATAACAAGGCCAGCAAGTGGGACGTCTATAGATAACACGTATAGCAATATAGCAAATAAACTTGTTATTGATTCCATAGAATGTGAAATTACGGACCACAATATAGTTTCATCCAAACTGTTTTTAAATTTCCAAAGATCGGAAAATACGTCAAAATCCTACCGTGAATGCAATTATGATGCTTTAAAAGAAAATGTCCAAGCTCGTTTGAATGTAACTCATCTGTATGGGAATCCATCGGTTGACATGAGTAATTTCGTGAATTTGTTCTCTGATTCCCTCAAAAATGCTACTACTGTAAAGAAATGTAATGTATCCAATCAAATTTCACCCTGGGTAAATGAGAATTTACAATCCCTTATTCAATTGAAAAAGAAGTTGTTAGCAAAGAGAAGAAGGAATGGTACTATTACCTGTATAGAGAGGCGACTAAAGCTAATAAGTAATATTATAAAAAAAGCTAATCGGATATGTATGAATAGATTTTATCAAGATCAACTAGTATCTTTTGAGCATAATCCAAAGAAATGCTGGTCGTTTCTAAATAAACATTTGGGCAGATCGGTGAAATCGCAAATAAACTTGAGAGGTGATAATGGTGATTTCGTTATGGATACCCGGCAAAAATGCGATATTTTAAGCGAGTACTTCTTACATGTCCCAACATTGCTTAAGAGAAATATTGTTCAACTACCTGATGACAATAATAAAATGCTTCGAACAATGAGACAATGTCAACAACAATTTTCATTTAGTCTTGCAGCCGAAGAGATAATCGCTGAACACATCTCTGGTTTAAAAATGAATAAAAGTCCTGGTCATGATGGAATATCAGCCAAAGCCCTACAAAAATGCAGTGATGTAATTGTTTCAAGGCTTACAACATTATTTTGTGAGATAGTAAATAGCTCAATATATCCAGAAGTTCTCAAGATTTCCAAAATAATACCAATTCCAAAGGAAACAAATGCCCATACCGCTGATAGCTTTAGACCTATTGCGTTATTACCTCTGATCGATAAAATATTTGAGAAGATTTTGCACAAACAACTTGCAGACTTTTTGGAAGAAACCAACCAATTGTATGATTCGCAGTTTGGATTTAGGAAAGGTAGTGGAACACAGGAAGCTGTTGTAAATGTAATTAATATTGTATGTGACGGTTTGGACAATGGTAGTGGAGGAGTAGCTGGATTATTTTATGATCTTTCAAAAGCTTTTGACCTTGTCGAACATGACATTTTGTTGCAAAAGCTCCCATTTTATGGCATTACGGAAAATTCAGTAAAACTAATAAGAAGTTACCTTGAGCAGAGAAAACAGTTCGTTGAATTGAAAGACTCTAGAAGCGATATTGGAGTTGTAAGACAAGGTGTTCCTCAAGGAAGCGTGCTTGGACCCCTGCTATTTACACTCTATATAAATGATATAGCTAATCTTGACCTACATGGTAAATTGGTGATGTATGCCGATGATATTAGTCTGTTCTATCCTTACAATCATGATACAATACTAAAGGCTCAAATCGAGCATGATGCGGATATTATTCTTGAATATGTGAGAACAAACAAGTTGGTTCTGAACGTGAAAAAAACAAAGCTAATAAGATTTCGACCATATTCTACTGGAAGTAGTAGTGCCTTCAATGCACTGATTGGTGGGAATAATGTGTACGAGTGCAATTCACTGCAGTATTTAGGACTCCATATGCAGTCCAATTTGGCATGGAACACACACATCCAACATATTAAGCGTAAAGTAGCTCCTGCGGTTGGGATTCTTCAAAAATTTAGACATAAATTCGATGAGAAAACAAAACTTCTAATTTATAACAGCCTTATCAACAGTCACTTAAATTACTTGCCTGTAGCATACGGATATAAGAAAAGTAACGAGTTTCGAAGCTTACAAAGAATTCAGAACAGAGCGCTAAAAATTGTCTATAATCTTCCTGTGACATTCCCATCTGTTCAATTGTATGAAGACATATGTAAACATATTTTGCCACTACACGGACTTTATAAAATGCAACTACTAGTCTTCATGTATAAAACACTGAATCATATTGGTCATCACGTGATTGCATTTTCGAGAAACCAGGTCGCATTCAATACACGGAATAATTCCAATCTTAGTGTAAAAAGGTGTAGGCTTGAAACAACAAAGCAGAGAGTTGAATATATTGGCTGCCTGGAATACAATCACTTACCTCAGGCTTTTAAAAATATTACAAGAATTTCAATATTTAAATCTTATTTGAAATCATATTTACATCAAAATATAGAAATGCTTCTATTGTAATATTAAATTAAATATATAAAAGATATAACATATAAAATATGTACTCTTTTGAAAATATTGTTGTATTCAATACTTTTTTTTTTGTTAAATAATGTAGTATTATTGCCAACTCGCCCCAATAATGTCCAAGTGGCGCTGGGGCACTTATGTACTTGCTAATTAATAATCAATTGAAATAAATGAATTAAAAAAAAAAAAAAAAAGTGATTACAAGTCGATCGGTATAATAAACAATGGGTCTATCTCTTCTCCTTTTGGGTGTGACAAACAAATGCACAAAGTCATAATACCCTGTACCACAGTGTGGTGTAGGGTATAATTAAATTGCCGATAATAATATTACACGGGGCAAAATCGCCTTTTTTGATATGTTTGAATCGAAAGAAAATATATTTGGAACACAAATTTTTAAATATTATATATTTCTGAGTAAATACATTTTATTTCTAAATCAATAAAATTTACTTGGAACGCATATATTAATATATTACAACAAAATATATTTCCAAACTAATTTTCTCAAATAAAATATGAGTTTATATGCAAATAAATCAATCATTTTATACCCTCCACCATAGGAAGGGGGTATATTAATTTTGTCACTCCGTTTGTAACACCTCTAAATATTGATCGGAGACCCCATAAAGTATATATATTCTTAATCGTCGTAAAATTCTAAGACGATTTAGCCATGTCCGTCTGTCCGTCCGTCCATCCGTCCGTCTGTGGTAATCACGCTACAGTGCGCAATAATAGAGCTAGGTTGATCAAATTTGGTACAAATACCCTAAACATATATATGTTTCAAGCTGAATATGTTTGGGACAATGTACTACAGAAGCGATTTTTTTTCAGCGTGTAGTACATATACCAGTCCATATTTACATTGTTCACAAAGTGAGGGTATACCTTGTTTACCCGACTGCAATTTTTTACTTGTAACAATTCCACCGATTAAGTCGAAATATAATAGTAAATAATAATTATAATTTCTTCATCCCATCAGCGGTTTCAAAGATATACTTATACCTTTTGTTAACCAGGCTGCCGATTGCGATGCAACTTGGCGTGCTTGTAGAAGAGATATTAGGGAATTTCATTAATTGGAGACTTCTATAATACACAGGTGAGGAGCTGCAGAACATCAAAATGGGTCATTTCATGTATACAGAATATTTAAATCCGTGTTTTGCTTCTCTGTTTCGATTTTAAAAAGCTTTTCAAACGTAATAGTAATCTGATATAATTCTTAAGGTTTCTGCATTGGAAATTTAGTTTTTTCACTTTTTGTCCTAGTATATTGTTATTATCAGAACAACATATATAACAGATTTCTTTCGCATCAGATTTTCTGAATTGACAACACAATTTTCTATATAATGAAAAAAACACGGATACGATATACCAGTACCTCGAAGACAAAATTTATGGTAACTTGAAGATATATTTTTAAAACACTATCATTTTGTTGTAATTTTTTGCGAATAAAGTATATGAAATGCTTTTCACATCAACGAATTCCCTTTACTGATTTTCAAAATGATCAAATAGAAAAATGTAGCTTCTGCTTAGATTCCGAATCAGGAGTTTAGTGGTAAAAGGTGTTTTTTAGAATTACAGAACGTTAAATTAAAATCAACAAAAATTTAACAGATGATTTTATGCCATTAATGTTTAAATATGAGTTCATGTGGCCGCCATGACTGATGCGTATATGGCGCTGTCTGGACCTTCAATATTCACATAATCTGGAATTTAAATTTGTGTTCAGCGATGAAGCTCATTTTTGGTTTAATGGGTACGTAATTAAACAAAATTGTCGCATTTGGAGTGAAGATCCTACACAAGCTTTTGTCAGAACACAATTGCACCCACAGAAAATTACTGTTTCGTACGCTTTATGCTCCGGCGGTGTCATTGGTCCATTTGTCGTCAAAAACGATAATGGGCGGAAAGTTACTGACAACAGTGAACGCGGGCATTAATCTTGCAGACATTTGGTTCCAACAGGACGGAGCAACATGCCGCACAGCTCACCCTACAATTAATGTACTCAAAGAAGCTTTTGATGGACGAATAATTTCATGAAATATTTTGCGGTTCATTGGATTGACCATCAAGATCGTGTGATTTAACTCCATAGGATTATTTTGTTTTAAGTTATGTAAAATCACTCGTCTACACGTCTTTATAGTTCTGTAACTCTTTAAAGGCACCCATTACTGTGTGAGGAGAGTGGATGTATCTTTTCGAAATTCCGATTAAAATTGCTGATTTAGGAAAGAAATTTGTATATACCACATAGATAAAAAATGACGTACAGCGTTGTGTTTTTGGTTAATAGTCATATTTATTTTTAAAGTATTTATGTACGAGTATATACGAGTATTTATTTGAAATGTTAAAAATATGAAAAGAGAAATTGAAAATATTTCTTAATATATATATATTTTTAGAAAGTTCTTCAAAAATATTAAACCTTTAAAAATGCAATATTTGAAAACTGAACTGAATGCTTTGCAATAATAGTTATTTTAAAGCTAATCAATCATCACCGTTTTCTTTATATTCCAAGGTGGTGTTCCAATATTCGCGTTGAGAGTCTGGAAACCCATTTAAAACATTCGATTGTTTGACTTCGTCCACTGCACAGCAAAATATAACTCCCAAAGTCCTATAATGGATAGTTGCGTAAACCCTTTGCAGCCACTCGATTTGATAGCAGATGTCACGGCAAAAAACAATTTCCCTCGAAGAATAGAACTAAGAACAAAAAGAAAAAGAAGATGTTAGATATATTTATAAGTTATCGGGCATTTTAGCTGATTCATCAACTATTTGGACATGTACGAAGAGTTGATAAAATCCTATTATATAAAATCCATTTAATTATATTCAAGAATATTCCACGATTTTGAATTCACTTCAATTTCACCGATATTGAATATTAAATCCAATCAAAACACTTTCCAGTTGACCTGCGACCTTGACAGCCATGACCAATATTTTAGCTCTCGTTAAGAGCTATCTTTTTGCCATTGGCGTATTCTCGATCCGACGTACCGTTAAGGAGCTAGAGCATAAATAAACTTTCCGTTTACATTTGAAAATGATGCTAAGTCAATTTGTTTGAAATCCAAAAAAAAAACACTTTCCAGTCGACCTACGACTTTGACACCCATGAGCAATATTTTAGCTCTCGTTAAGAGCTATTTTTTTTTTATTCTTTTTGCCATTGAAAGATTGTGGCAACGTGCCACACGGCAAATGAAACAATTGAGTTGTTGCGAGAAAAGTTTGGAGATTCGAATATTTCAAGAAATTGTGATATTGAATGACCTCCAAGAAGTTGTGATTTAACACCATTAGACTTTTTCTTGTGGGGTTATTTGAAGTCATTGGTCTTTCGAAATAAACCACACTCCCTTCAAGATTTGCAAGAACGTGCCATTCATGACATACGACTTGATTTGGTGCAAAAAGTGCTCGAAAATTGGGTTCATCGAATTAGTTCCTGACGTTTTATTTATAGCTTAATTGTATCGATATAATTCACATTAAATAAAAAACGTTTAAATTTCCTTAACAATAAGTGTTTTTTTTTTTTTTATATAGAAGTTATGACACAAAATTTCAACGAGGCCGGTCAAGGACTGTCCGAGTTTTTCCCCATCCATATAACTAATTATGTATTGTATTTAGAAAATGTTGCCCAAAGTGTATTCCATATCTTTTCCTTCAAAAAAAGATATGGAATACACAATTATTTCGCAAAAATATTTTTTTTGCGAAATTGGAACTTGTTTTAACATTTTTGTAAAAACTTTACCGATCTCGTTGAAATTTTGTGTCACAACTACTATCCAACAAAGTTTTACACCGATCAGAAGAAATCGCTTTTAATAATTGGCTCACTTGACATGAAATCCCCCGCATATTGAAGAACATGAAACATGTTTTAAAATGTATATATATTTTTCAAAGAAAATCATTGTTCCTTAAACTATTTTTTGGATTTAAAGGAATTTTTCTCTGTTTTAACCCTCCGTCATGCATATGTTCCGATAGTCACATACGTAGCACATGTATCTGGCCAGACACACTATGTATTTCAACACATTTATATGAAAACAAGTAAGAAAGTTTCAGTCGGGTAAACCGACTAAGGTATACCCTCACTTTGTGAGTAATGTAATATTGAATATTACACAAATTATTCTGTCAATTTTTGTGGGAGGTACCAGAAGGGGTTTAAGAAATACACCTATATTTCGCTGAACAGTAGATACTTTAAATACATTGCACTGTGCCGAATTGTAACCGTTTATATGGAGTGGTATATTAACGTTGAGATATTAAATTGTGGTATAATTTGGCCATTTTGTGTGGGAGGTACAAAAAGGGGCGTGGTGATAACGCTCATTTTTCACTGGACGATAGGCATTATAAAAGCATTACACTGTACAAAATTTCAAGTAATTGTATACACTGATATTAATGTTATAAACTGTTAACTTTTGGTGCAAAATGGTGCATTTGTGTGGGAGGTACCAAAAGGGGCGCGGCAATAACGCCCATTTTTCACTGGACTGTAGGCACTATAAAAGCATTACACTGTACAAAATTTCAAGTATTTCCAAGCACTGGTATTAATGTTATGAGCTTTTAACTTTTAGTGCAAAATGGTGCATTTGTGTGGGAGGTACCAAAAGGGGCATGGCAATTTCGCCCATTTTCCTCGAGTTGATAGAGACTAACAAACTAATACTATGTGTGGAATTTCAGAAGATTCGAATACGTATAATAGCAGTTATTAAAGAATCAATATTTCACAACATTTTAACCCTTTGTGGGGCAGGTACCAAAAGGAGTGGACCAATATGGCCCATCTTCGAACTTAGCCGGAGATAGAAAAAAATATTACCACATACCAAATTTGAAGTCAATCGGTTACTCCTTTCGAGAGTTATCGTGCGCACCAGCCAGCAGACAGACAGACACACAGACAGACAGACGGACGGACGGACATTGCTCATTCGACTTAAAATGACCCAAAACGGATTTCCGCCGAACATACTTGGGGTCTTACGTCACTCCTTCGATGTGTTACACTTTTTTTCGTAGCAAATGATATATACCCTCGTCACACTAAAGTGAGGGTATAAATATGGTATTTTAGTGACAATATTACATTGTTATATTGTTATCACGTCAGACAGATATATATTTTCTATTAAAAAAAAGAGGAAATGTTATATTAATCAGACATACATTTAGCGGTGGCTGAACTGTTCTGAACGCAAAGAAAAATAAAAATGCAAATAGAGTGCATTATTCTTTATACAAAATATGTGTGTATCTGGCCAGACACATGTGCTACCTATGTGATGTGTAGATGAAAAAATCCACACAAATTGTTTTTGTTATTTTTTATTTTAATGTGTTTTTCATAAAACTATAAGTAACAATATTTGTAGAGGGTACCTGAAGACTCAAACCCCTAGCTAAATTAGAAACAGATTTAAATCACAGTTAAATTCGTAAAATGTCTGGCCAGATACATGTGCATGACGGAGGGTTAAAGAACAGTTTTTTTTAACTGAAAAATAATAAAATAGTTCAAGCATCAAAGAACACGTTTTTCGTTTTAGTGAAAAGCATTCCTTCAGTGTATCTGAAACTGCGTTCAAACTTACTTCATAGAATGGTGAGTTAACACCAATAATAACAATATTTTCATTTTGATGGCGTGTCGACTTTAAATAATGCCATACATATAGTGGTATGGTGCGATCCATATCATCGATAATTTCGACCAACTTGCGTGTATCATCGCAATTTTCTCTATAAATTGGTGCCGCAACTGTTCCAGATATCCCAGCTATGATATCGTATTCAATATCCTCTGCCTCAATGTGTTGCCTCAAGGCCTCTTCGTAGAGTTGCCAACTGCCCAAACGTAAACCGGACCACCAGATGATGTCGAGTAATCCTCCCAATTGAATATCGGAATTGCGGTATATGACAGATTCTTGTATTAGAGAATGACTTTCGTACTTGGCAAATTCTATCCAATGTTTAATTTGCGGATTGTCATACATGGAGGGCGTGATGCTGGAAAGGCAGAATAATATAATTAGGGATGGAAAATTAATTTTTTGAAAATACATAGAGTAGAGCCACCATTGGTATCTAAGTAGGGTAGATAGGTAATACAATTTCTATCGATACTTTTGTGGAAACAGACACGATAAACATTTCGAAAGCGGTAGTCAGGTGGGAAGTCTTGTCATAACAATGAAATGAAACAATGAAACATAACAATGAAAACATAACAAATTTGGGAATATTTTTCTTTATTTCTCAACATAATCACCTTTTAGAACGATACACTTTTTCCAGCGATTTTCAATAGCTTCGATACCCTGTTTATAGTAAGAACTGTCTAGCTCCTGAAAGTAGCCATCAACGGCAACCTCCACCTCTTCATTGCTGGCAAAACTTTTTCCGTCATTTTTTTTAAGTTTTGAAATAATAACTAATCCAGAGGAGCTAAATCTGGCGAATACGGTGCGTGTTGAAGCAATTCGAAATTAAATTCGTTGATTTCGACCATCGCAATAGTGGATGTGTGAACTGCTGCATTGCATTGATTGTGAACAAATTCGGCACCCATCTTGCGCACAGCTTTCTCATCATGAAATTTTCGTCATGACTATGACTTCAGATAGCTCACGAACCTTCAACCGACGGTCATCCAATACCATTTTGTGGATTTTTTTAAACCATTTCTGGTGTGGACTCCTCAATTTGTCGACCACTAAGGTGTTCGTTTTGGCAGCACGAACGGCCTCGTTTAAACTCTGGCACCCAATATTTTATAGTTGTAAACGAAGGAGCAGACTCCTCCAGAGTAGAATTTAACTTGGTTTTAATAGTGGTTGTACTGAGACCTTGCAAATTAGGGTATATTATTACATATCGGTGATCATTTTTTTCCGTGTTTACAGATTCACTGAGATCGTTTACTTTTGAGTACTCAAAAAAACGAAACAAAGTGGCGCCTTGAAACTTAAATCATATGTGCTAGAAAGTATTTTTTTTTCAAACTACAACCGCCATCTGTATGTCAGGTCGGATAATTTTGGGACCTCTAATAATATGTGCCCGCCAGTAGTATCAGTGTATCAAATTGCATTTCTGGGCACATAAACTGTATAAGCTTAACATATGTCATGTTTATACTCACCCGCGGGAAATAAAATTCTCCTTAATATATGAAATTTTGGTTCCGGGTTTATATTCTCGCATCAATTGTTCGTGCTAAAAAACAATAATTATATCAAATGAAAGACAAACAGGTAAGAAAGTTCAGTCGGGTAAACCGACTTATTAATCCCCCCACCTTGAGTCCCAAAAAAATATTAGTAAATTTATATATTTTTTTGTTTTAATTAAATTATTATCAATTTAAATTGCCTTTAATATCTTTAAAGTATGTATTGGTATTAAAGTTAAAAGCTGTTTACTTTTAGTACAAAATGGTCCATTTGTGTGGGAGGATCCAAAATAGGATTCCCAATAAAGGTCACTTTTCTCTGGACTCTGGGTACTATAAAAACATTACAGTGTACAAAATTGCAAGCAATTGTATGCACTGGTATTAAAGTTATAAGCTGTTTACTTTTGGTGCAGAATGGTTGTGTGGGAGGTACCAAAATGGGGGTGCCAATAACGCCCATTTTTCTCTGGACTCTAGGTACTAAAAAAGCATTACACTGTACAAAATTTCAAGTATTTGTTTGTATTGGTATTAAAGTTATAAGCTGTTAACTTCTGGTACAAAAAGGTCCATTTGTGTGGGAGGTACAAAAAGGAGAGTGCCAACAACGCCCACATTTCTCTGGACTCTAGGTCCTATAAAGCATTACACTATACAAAATTGCCAGCAGTTGTATGCACTGGTATTAAAGTTATAAGCTGGTAACTTTTGGTACAAAATGGTCCAATTGTGTGGGAGGTACCAAAAGCGGTGCACCAATAGCGCCTATTTTTATACCCTACACCACACTGTGGTACAGGGTATTATAACTTTGTGCATTTGTTTGTAACACCCAAAAGGAGAAGAAATAGACCCATCGTTTATTATACCGATCGACTTAGAATCACTTTCTGAGTCGATTTAGCTATGTCCGTCTGTCTGTCTGTCCGTCTGTCTGTCTGTCCGTCTGTCCGTCTGTCCGTCTGTCTGTCTGTCTGTCTGTCCGTCTGTGCATGTATTCTTGTAATCAAAGTACAGGTCGCAATTATGGTCCCATCTCGACGAAACTTTACACATATCTTTTTTTGGCCCAAGGACGATCCCTATTGAATTTGGTTAAAATCGGTTCAGATTTAGATATAGCCCCCATATATATGTTCGCCCCGATTTGACATGTAAGCGCTGTAAAAACTTTATTTTATATCCGATTAGTATGAAATTCGGCAGGAAAATGTTTCTTATTACATGAATGAACTCTGTCAAATTTGGAAGAAATCGGGTCAGATTTAGATATAGCCCCCATATATACATTACCCCCGATTTGACTTGTAAGCGCTGTAAAAATGTTATTTTATATCCGATCAGTATGAAATTCGGCAGAAAGAGGTTTCTTATTATATGAATGAACACTGTTAAATTTGGAAGAAATCGGCTCAGATTCAGATATAGCCCCCATATATATGTTACCCCCGATTTGACATGTAAGCGCTGTAAAAACTATTTTATATGCGATCAGTGCAAAATTTGGCAGAAAGAGGTTTCTTATTACATGAAGGAATACTGCTAAATTCGGAGAAAATCGGTTCAGATTTAGATATAGCCCCCATATATACATTACCCCCGATTTGACATATAAGCGCTGTAAAAATGTTATTTTATATCCGATCAGTATGAAATTCGGCAGAAAGAGGTTTCTTATTATATGAATGAACACTGTTAAATTTGGAAGAAATCGGTTCAGATTTAGATATAGCCCCCATATATACGTTACCCCCGATTTGACATGTAGGCGCTGTAGAGACTGTATTTTATATGCGATCAGTACGAAATTCGACAGAAGGAGGTCTTTTTACATGAATGAGTATTCAGGGAAGATCGGTTCAGATTTATATTGATTGTTCCTCCTGATTTGGTATCAAACCGCTATAGAAGTTGTATTTTACTTCCGATCATTAAAATTTTCCAGAAAGATGTTTCTCAATTTAGGAACGAATAGATAATATGTTCCTACCCATTTACCAATTATTCCAAATTATTATGGCAATGACCCTTATCGCATTGTTAGGGAGGTGTAGGGTATTATATAGTCGGCCCCGCCCGACTTTCTGCCTTTCCTTACTGGTTCTTGATATGTTAGTGACTAACAAACTAATACTATGTGTGAAATTTCAGAAGATTGTAGTAAGTAGTATAGAAGGTATTAAAAAATCAAAATTTCACTAAAAATTAGCCCCTTGTGGGGGAGGTACTAGAAGGAGTGGACCAATATGGCCCATCTTCGAACTTAGCCGGAGATAGAAGAAAATATTACCACATACCAAATTTGAAGTCAATCGGTTACTCCTTTCGAGAGTTATCGTGCGCACCACCCAGCAGACAGACAGACAGACGGACGGACGGACATTGCTCATTCGACTTAAAATGACCCAAAACGGATATCCGCCGAACAAACTTAGTCACTCCCTCGAGTCTTAGGTCACTCCCTCGATGTGTTACAGTTTTGGCTCGTAGCAAATGATATATACCCTCCTCTCTAAGGTGAGGGGATACAAATATTAAATGTATATGGGTACGATTTTTATACCCTACACCACAATGTGGTACAAGGTATTAAAACTTTATGCATTTGAAAATAAGATAGACCCATCGTTTATGATACCGATCGAATTATAATCGCTTTCTGAGTCGACATAGCTATGTCTGTCCGTCTGTCTGTCCAAGTATCCTTGTAATCAAAGTACAGATCTATATTATTATTGGTATAACTTTTTTGGACTAAGGACGAACCCTATTGATATTGGTAAAAATCGGTTTAGATTTACATATATTTATATGTTCCTCCCGATATAGCATGGAATCCTTTTTCGAAATTGTATCGGTTCAGAGTTACATAGAGCTCATATGTATATGGGCGATTTCATGTCAAGTGAGTAAATTTTTAAAAGCAATTCTTTTTGATCGGGATGAAACTTGCACCAAGTTTAGTCCAATTGAATAGTAGTTAGAGGGTGTTGCATTTTGAAATTTTGGTCAAACGGCCCTTTTTTCCCATCCATAAGACTAATAACCAATTGTGTTTAGAAAATTTTGACCAACGATTTTTTGATAGCTCTTCTTTAGTCCTTTTAAGAAAATAAAAAATTCATAAGAATATTTCTTTGCGAAATTAAAATTTGTTCTGACATTTTTCTCAAAACCCATATTTTTTCTCACATGAAAGCTTTGGTCGTTGCCTTTAAGAGCTTTGTGGTCTATTTGTGGGGAGGTACCTATTTATCTATCAAAATAAAGATAAATCAGTAAAAAAAACCAGTAAGGAAAGGCTAAAGTCGGGCGGGGCCGACTATATAATACCCTACACCACTCTCGTAATATTGAATAACTCTGATATATAAATTTTGTAATTCATGTATAAATTGTTTACATAAATTTACTTTTGGAACATTTTATGCTTAAATAATACCCTGTACCACAGTGTGGTGTAGGGTATAAAAACGATTGGATCTAAAGAGCCAAATCGGATGAAACATATATATGGGAGCTATAGCTAAATCTTTACCGATTTTCTTCAAATTCGGCAATGTTGGTTCATGAATCAATAAAAACTCTACCATTCTAAATTTCAAAACGATTGGATGTAAAATATAGCTTCTATAGAACTAAAGGGCCAAATCGGACGAAACATATATATGGGAGCTATAGCTAAATCTTAACCGATATTCTTCAAATTCGGTAGTGTTGGTTCATGGATCAAGAAACTCTACCATTCTAAATTTCAAAATGATTGGATGTAAAATACAGCTTCTATAGAACTAAAGGGCCAAATCGGACGAAAGATATATATGGGAGCTATATCTAAATCTGAACCGATTTCAACCAAATTTGATAGCGATCTTAACAGCCGCGAAATACTCTAAACTGCAAAATTTCAGAACGATCGGAGTAAAATTGCGACCTGTAGTCGACGAAAAACTTTACATGGATAGACGGACGGACGGACTCACAAGTGACTCAGCTAGTGATTCTGAGTCGATCGGTATACTTTAGGGTGGGTCTAGCTGTGTTATTTTCAGGAGTTACAAACATCTGCCGTGAAACAAACTTATAATACCCTGTACCACAGTGTGGTGTAGGGTATAAAAACAAGTAAAAGCGTTAAGTTCGGCCATGCCGAATCTTATCTATCTTCCACCATGGATTGCATTCAATTGTATTACTGGAAAAATCTTTGGATATGGAGCAAATTATGTTTTGTTTAAGTAAATTGTTAAAAAAAGGAACGCTGCATTTTTTTTTTTTGGCAAATTTTAGGCCGCAAATTCTGAAAAATGTGGTATTTATGGCTTAAAATAGCATTTTTGAGAGCTACATCTACACGGGTACTACAACAAAATAAAATTTGATTGGTATAAATTTTATTGGGATGAATACTGGCCAAAATAGAGTAAAAACTGCAAAGTTTCCGCTAAATTTCTTAGAAAATGTGGTGTATATGGCTTATATAGCCTTTTTGGGAGCGACATCTGTAGCTGGACTATAAAAAATATGAACTGATTTAAAAAAATTTTACTGCGATGAATTCTTGTCCTAATTAAATACAAACTTCAAAGATTCAGTTAAAATGCTTAGAATATGTAGTATTTATGGCTTAAATAAGTACATTTTGAAGCGATCTCTATAGGGTGACTATAACAAAATATGAACCGATTTGAAATTTTTTCTGTGATGACTTCTTGTCAAAATAGAATACAAACTGCAAAGTTTTTGCTAAATTGTTTAAAAAATGTGGTATATATGGCTCAAAACCCGTATTTTGTAGCGACCTCTATAGGGGTGCTATTTCAAAACATTGACCGATATGACCCATTTGCAATCCCAAACCACCTGCAACTATAAGAAATATTTCTGCCAAATTTGATCAACCTAGCTCTACTGTAGCGTGATTACAACAGACGGACAGACAGACATGGAAAAATCGTCTTAGAATTTTACGACGATTAAAATATATACATATGTATACGTTATGGGGTCTCAGATCAATATTTAGAAGTGTTATAAACGGAGTGACAAAATTAATATACCCATCGTGGAGAGTATAAAATAACAAGTAAGAATGGTATTAAGTTCTGCCGGGCCAAATTGTATATACCCTCCACCATGGATTGCATTCAATTTTATTACCGGAAAAATCTTTGGATATTAAGCAAATCAAGCAAGGGAAGGATCATTTTTGTTTAGTCAAATTATTACAAAACAAATAAAGACGAATTAAGTTCGACCATGCCGAATCTTATGTACCCTCCACCATGGATCGCATGCAAATGGTTAGGGGTACTAATAAACTCATTATACCAAATTTCAGCCCAATTCATTGAAATTTTAGGTTTTTGTGGCGTTACGAAGTCAGAGGGACCTTTGTATGGGGGCTATATCAAAACATGGACCTATGACAACCGTTGTTCGTGTGAAGGATTCCGGATATATATAAAGCCAGTTACCAATTTGCAGCCCGAACAGTTGACATTTGTGGTCTCTATGACGTTAAGAAGTCAAATCGGTGAGATGCTATATATGGGGGCTATACCCAAATATAGACCGATAATGCCCATTTGCAATCCCAACATACCTGCAGACATAAGAAGTATATGTACCATATTGCAGCCACCTAGCTCAACTATTATTGCAACAGACGGACGTCTTAGAATTTTTAAGACGATAAATAATATATATACATACCTTATTGGGTCTCAGATCAATATTTAATGGTGTTACAAACGGAGTGACAAAATGAATATACCCCGCTCCTATGGTGGATGGTATACAAACGAACGCTGCAATGTTGTAAACAAATTCTACAGACCTCAACCTCTTCATCTTAATCATTTGAAAAATTTGGTATTTATGGCTTAAATTAGCATAATTGAGAGCGACCTATACACGTGGACTAGAACAAAATATAAACTGATTTGTATAACTTTTACAGCGATGAATTCTTGTCAAAATAGAATACAAACTGCAAAGCTTTTGCTAAATTGCTTAGAAAATGTGGTGTTTATGGCTTAAACGAACGTATTTGGGAGCGACATCTATAGGGGGACTATAACAAAATATGGACTGATTTAAAAATTAAAATCGAAATAAAATACTAACTGCCAATTGCTATGAAATTTATTTATGGCTTAAATAAGCGTATTTTGGAGCGACCTCTATAGGGTGACTATAAAAAATATGAATAGATTTGAAAGATTTCTGCTGTGATGAATTCTTGTCAAAATTGAATACAAACTGCAAAGTTTCAGTTAAATTGCTTTAAAAATGCGACTTCTACAGGGGTGCTATATCAAAACATTGACCGATACGGTCCATTTGCCAAACGACCTGCAACTCTATAACCATAGCATGATTTTAACTGACAGACGGACATGGCTAAATCGTCTTAGTGTTTCACGACAATCAAGAATATACTTATATATCGTCATCAGAAACGAAAAAAGGGCCAATCATCATGTTTGAAAATTTTACAGGAGAAGCAAAAAACTAAATAAAATGAAAAGTGATGTCGTTCGGAAAACGGGGGTTTCAGGATAATATATAAACATAATGGTGCATATATGAAATCACACAAGCATGATTTATAACTTGTTTGTGAAAAGTGGAGTAAAATAGAATTTGTCAACTATGAAAAAATAAATTTTTTGTGTTAGGCTCTTTTGAATTTCGTTAATAAATTCGCCATTTTTAATATTACGCCGCTGAAACATTTGTCAGGATGTGTATTTTGATGCAGTGTACCGAAATCAATCAAAAACTGAATTTCCATTTTTCTTGTTGTTACGCCCTTTTTCGTTTCTGATGACGATATACTTTATTGGGTCGGAGATCAACATTTCAGGGTATTTGCTTGATTTATAAAATCTTGCGTTAAAATTGGCCATTCATTAAACTGAGTTTCGTTATACCCGGTTTTAACTGTACTTCCAAAATAGTTTTTTTTTTCTAAAAAATCAGTTTGATTTCTTATGACGGCAAGTTTAATCAAAATTGCTGCGTTACCACTTTGAAAGGAATTGCGAAGTGGATTGAGAAGTGTTACTTACCGAATATTGTGACGATTTGGGTGTCATATAATAATGCAGTGACTGAACTGACATGTCTTCAAAACTATAACAAATGCTTGTTAAAAATAAGAAATCATTTCCGAAATTTGGCTTAGCTATAACATATGATGCCTTTGGACGTGGACACCAACTAAAAGGTTCAGGCGATTCATACATATTCCATGTCGTCGCATCACATTCCACCAACATGATATTCGTACTGTAATCAGTACTGCTCAATCGTTCATTGTGACAATTAATATCGATTGTTGAATGTCCATTGTAGGAAGTTGGGCTAGAGCAAAATGAAATAAAATATATATATACTTATTTAAATTAAGAATAGATATGATAAGAATTGGCTAAAAACATGATTTTCAAGTGTCATTCTATGTCAAATCAGACACAAAACAAAAAACAAAATTACACAAAATTAATCTGGCAATTTGTGTGGGAGGTACCAGTTGGGGTTTAACAAATACACCTGTTTTTCGGTAAACAGTAGATTCTTTAAATACACTGCACTGTGTCGAACTATAAGCGTTTATGTGTGCTGGTATATTAACGTTATGAGCAATACAATTTTGGTATGATTTGGTAATTTTGTGTGGGAGGTACAAAAAGGTGTGGTGATAACGCCCGGGACTGTAGGCATTACACTGTTCCAAATTTCAAATATTTGTATTCACTGGTATTAACGTTATAAGCCGTTAACTTATGGTATAAGACGGTCCATTTGTGTGCGAGGTGCCGAAACACCAGATTAAAATATACAGCATCAGCTCAGATTAGATAGGGTTACATGTCTATATATAACGGGTTTTCAAACAAAAGGTGTTATTTTGAATCACCCGGTATTTCGGTAGCTGTCACTTTTGAAGCTTTTATTCTTTGACATTTGACAAGTAGAAACTACGGCATTGCTAACAAGTAAACGCGTTAAGTTCGGCAATGCCGAATCTTATATACCCTCCACCATGGATAGCATGTCACCTCACAAAATAATTCAAACCTAAAGAAAATAACACCGAAAACACACAAAAAAATATAGATGAGAACAGTAGGAATCACAACAAGTTAGATGCTATATATGGGAGCTATATCTAAACATGGACCGATATCGCCCATTTTCAATCCCAAATTACCTGCAGCTATGAGACGTATCTAGACCAAATTTCAGCCACCTAGCTCAAGTATTATAGATTGCAGCGTGATTACAACAGACGGACGGACGGACACGGCTAAATCGTCTAAGAATTTTAAGACGATTAAGAATATATACAGGGTGGCTGATATGTATTGCAACCAACTTCAGGTTGCTATCATTTCTAAACCGCTAGTCTGATAGCTGACAGATTTATTTCAGTGACAGTTCATCTTACTGTTTACAAGCTTACAAAAGCATTTTGATCTATTGCATTCAGAAAAAAAGTTAGTCGTGATGGAATTCAAGCGTGATAGTGTGATTGCTTTATATTTGGGTGGAAAAACACAAGTGGCTATCGTTAGAGCCCTCCAGCATTTAAATGTAAATAAATCTTTTGTAATAATCGTGATTAAAAAATGATCTTGGACTAAAGCCATTGAAGTTCCAAAAAGTGCAAGAGCTCACCGATGCACAAAAAAAAGTTAGACTGGAAAGAGCCAAGGAGTTGCTTCGCTTGCACGAAAGTGGCCAGTTACCGAATTTGGTTTTCTCCGATGAGAAGCCATTCCAAATCGAGCAGTTTGTGAACAAACAAAATGATCGGGTTTACTTGCCAAAGAGGTCAGCTGAAAATTTACACCTTCGATTGGCCACCAGAACTCAAGCGCCGCCGATGGTAATCGTGTGGGCCGCCGTAACGGCCGATGGTCGCTCCCCACTCGTATTCATCGACCATGGGGTCAAAATAAATGCCGAATATTATCGGGAAAATGTCCTAAAGACAGTATTGAAGCCCTAGGCAGACAAATATTTCGGCCGCAGACCATGGACATTCCAACAGGACTCAGCACCATCACACTCAGTACGCGTCAACCAAGAATGGCTTAAAAAGGAGGTTCCTCGCTTCATTTCTACCGCACAATGGCCACCAAGATCTCCGGATCTCAATCCGTTGGACTTTTGCGCCTGGGGCATTTTAGAGAGTAAGGTTCGCACTAAAAAATACCAAAGTATCGATCATCTCAAGACAACGCTTCGCCGGGAATGGGCCAAAATACCGCAGAGCCACTTTCGTGCAGCGTGTGATGGCTTTGTCGGCCGTTTGAAGGCCATAATTCGTGCCAAAGGTGGCCAAATCGAACAAATCTAAACTGTTTCTAAAATTTTATGTTATTTTCGACATTTTTGCTTTTAAACAATCAAATCAATAAAAAAATATAGCGCTTTACTTTGTTGCATTACATATCAGCCACCCTGTATACCTTATGGGGTCTCAGATCAATATTTAGAAGTGTTACAAACGGAGTGACAAAATGAATATACCCCCCATCCTATGGTTGAGGGTATAAAAATGCAACGGTACACGATTCAATAACGCATTGAAATTATTAAAATTCGAAAAATCGAAAATCGTCGAAAAATCATCTTAACTGATGAGGCCCATTTTTACCTCGGTGACTACGTCAACAAGCAAAATTGTCGCATGTGGGGCTCGGAAAACCCAAGAGTTATTGTTGAAAAGCCTCTCCATCCTCAACGTGTGACTGTTTGGTGCGGTTTATGGTCCGGCGCGGTCATTGGACCTTACTTTTTCGAAAATGAGGTTGGATCAACAGTTACGGTGAATGGATTGCGCTATCGAGAGATGATTAATGATTTTTTATTTTTTTTTTATGGTCGGAGTTGGATCGTATTGATCTGGACAACGTTTACTTTCAATAAGACGGCGCTACGTGCCACACAAGCAACGAAACCATTGCTCTGTTACGGGAAAAGTTTCAGGGCCGTGTTATCTCTCGCAGAGGTGATCACAATTGGCCACCGAGATCTTGTGATTTAACACCTTGCGACTTCTTCCTTTGGGGCCACGTGAAAGATAAGGTCTACGCCAACAGCCCAGCATCGATTCAAGACCTCAAAGATAGAATTCGTGAGGCTATCGAGGACATAGGGCAGCCACTTTGCGATTTGGTTACGGAAAATTTCATGAAAAGTATTCGGTACTGTAAGCATAGTCGTGCTGGCCATTTGGCTGATGGTGTCTTTCATTATTAACGGCATACCTTCCTCTTTATTGTGAAATAAACATCCGATCATTTATCTCAAAAAATGGAATTTTTCTTTACATATACCAAACATAACACATCTTGTTGGAAACCCCTTTATTTCACATATTTACATTGTTGTTTTCCTGGTCCAGTATGCAGATTAAAATTTAGTAGGAAAAATAAATAACGATAAATGCAAATATTGGCGAATTTTCGCATATATCGAGGATGTGCTAGTCAAGAGTTCAAGAAGAGCTCTTATTTGTATAAATCCACAAACGCGTTTTTAAAATATAACAAATGCAATGTCCACACCACAGAAATTTTTTTAATAAATATTTAAAAAAGAAAGAAAAGAAAAATATTAGCCCCATATATTCTAAATTAACGTTCTTTTTTAAATATTTATTAAAAAGTTTTTTTTACAGAATTTTAAGTATGTGTCATTGATGTGTAAAATACAAATTAAATTTGCATATGTATCGGATGCACTCAGAAACATTAAGGAAGGGGACATCAGCCCCTGCTTTAAAAAAACAACTTACGCCCCTATCAAATGAGTCTTTTTTTAAAAAAAATCCATCTACGCCATCCTAAAATACTGAACTCGAAAAGTACGCATTTTGAGAATATTTTCCTATTTTCTCAGATTTCAGATGCTAATAACATCTGGAAATTTTTTTTGTATTTTTTTCGCTAACTATAAAAGTTTGTGTTTTGAGCAGAGAATACATATGCAAATTTAATTTGGAATCGGGAATGGTAACCAAAAAAAGGTGTTAGGTTTGACATGAAATGAACGATATGTGAGTGGGCCGTTATCTAAATCTGAGCCAAATTTCACCAGATTCAGTAGAGATCTTTAAAGAGCACAGTGCATAATTTCACCACGATCTAACCAGAAATACGATTTTCACTTTTAGTACAACGATACATCGACAGACAGACATGGTTAAATCAACTCAAAATGTAATTCTAAGTCGATCGGTATAATAAACGGTGGGTATTTGTCTTCTTCTTCCCTGTACCACAGAATGGTGTAGGGTATACAAATTCATGAACGGCGCTAAATTCGGCCGCGCCTAATTTCTATGTTGCATGGATTGCATTAAATTCTATAAACGAAAAATCGTTGAAGTAAAAAACAATTAAATCATGCATCCATCAATCCATTCTATCATTCTAAGTGCAAAAAGGTGGTTTTTCAGGAGTGGCGATCAAAGTTTGATGATTATTTTAAATTTGTGTGGAATTCCTTTATGATGGAAATCGAATGACCTGTCCTGTTTTGTGAACAACTTTTGATTGGGTTGACGGATAAACAGCAAATTTTGACTGACTATAATTTGAAATATTTAAAAATTAAAAATGCTATCTCTCTAAAACAATTCTCAGTCGACTTGACATGTTTTAGAATGGAGGTATCGATATAAGCCGCATCTTAACCAGAACATGAGCGGTGACAGGACGTGGCGCTTGTCCTATCGAAGGCTTCTGTCAGCAACGGCACACTTTTTGAGGACATCGCCTACACGTCCCTCCTGAACAGTTTAAAATGTTGTATCGTGAACTACATGTGTGAGCGCCAATCATATATGGAATTCATGAAAAATAAGTCAACACCCTGTAGAGTCAAACAGAGAGTTACTTCCCCAGGTGGGGTGATCTCTCCGGCACTGTTTAACCATATGTTGATGTTATACGATTCTGGCTTCGGGCCCTTTGATTGCTGAAATATGTGGAAGTTGAGAGCCAATTTCTTCGCTGCGATGAACCTGCAGATATCCGCCACAAAATCATCTGCCGCACTGTGTATTGCATGGGCAGCGCAATACATGTGCTACTTAGGTTCTTGGTGTCACATTTCATAGGCTCTTCAATTCTAGAGTGCAGGCCACAGCCACCTGCAATGACATGAAAAGCAGGGACACTCCAAGCTGCTGGCCGGCAGCACTTGGAGTACCCACAAAAAACCTTGTTTACTTTTCACAAAACGAAATGTCGGTCTGCGCTTAACTATGCCGGACCAGTGGGGTCACCGAATGTGAGCCGGACTCAGTGGAAGAACCTACAGGCCTGCCAAGAACCTACAGAACTAAGCCGGATAGAGCCGTTAAATCCTTAATTAAAGAAAATTGAGAGGGCTACAAATTTTGGAAATTAGAAAAGTTATTACTCTTTATACCCTACACCACACTGTGGTACAGGGTATTATAAGTTTGTTTCACGCCAGATGTTTGTAATACCTGAAAATAACACAGCTTGACCCACCTTAATCGATTTAACGATGTCCGTCCGTCTGTCCATGTAAAGTTGTTCGTCGACTACAGTTCGCAATTTCACTCCGATCGTTCTGAAATTTTGCAGTTTAGAGTATTTCGCGGCTATTAAGATCGCTATTGAATTTGGTTGAAATCAGATCAGATTTAGATATAGCTCCCATATATATCTTTCGTCCGATTTGGCCCTTTAGTCCTATAGAAGCTGTATTTTACATCCAATCGTTTTGAAATTTAGAATGGTAGAGTTTCTTGATCCATGAACCAACATTGCCGAATTTGAAGAAAATCGGTTAAGATTTAGCTATAGCTCCCATATATATGTTTCGTCCGATTTGGCGCTTTAGTCCTATAGAAGCTGTATTTTGCATCCAATCGTTTTGATATTTAGAATGGTAGAGTTTCTTGATCCATGGACTAACATTGCCGAATTTGAAGAAAATCGGTTAATATTTAGATATAGCTCCCATACATATCTTTCGTCCGATTTGAGCCTTTAGTCCTATAGATGCTGTATTTTACATCCAATCGTTTTTATACCCTACACCACACTGTGGTACAGGGTATTATTTAAGTATAAAATGTCCCCAATGTAAATTTATGTAAACAATTTATACATGAATTACAAAATTTATATTTCACAGTTATTCAATATTACAAGAGTGGTGTAGGGTGTTATATAGTCGGCCCCGCCTGACTTTAGCCTTTCCTTACCGGTTAAATTTCCTTTTTTTTCGTTAATTTACTGGCTTTTAAAAAATGTAACAAACATTTTTTTCGATTTCTTTTCTATTTTCAAGATTTTTTTCTCAAAACTTCTAATTGTTTTAACGGCAGTAACTCAACTATTATTTCTATGTGAAAGTGATATCTCAACTTTTGTAGAGCCTATTTCGCAAGAAGAATGTAGAAGAGAATGTAAGATAAATCTCCGATATGGTTGTGTTTTTTACGATTTGGAATGGCTCATACCTAAATTGTTTTTTTTTTAATTTAAATTTTTATATTTGTTTTTATATACAGTATTTATCTTTACTAAAATTAATTCTTTTATATTTTTTTAATTTCAGTTCAGAATTATACTTTAATATTCTTTTCACATAAAATCGCAAGTAAGTGCATCAGATGTTTTTTTTTTCAAATCAATTGATATTGAAGTGTTAATATTTACCTTATAAAAGTTGTATTACAATGCAATCTTATGACTTCACCATCTTGAAAATGTATCGACGACGACAATTTATCGGGAATATTTACCAAACGACTTCCAATCATTTTAGCCACCGTTGGTCTCTTAGAATATTCAGTCGGGAATTGTATTTCACAGACACCCGAAATTTGTTCTATACCATAGAAAACAATGAAGTTAATTAGGAGGATCACTTTTAGCGACATTTCGAAGATGCAACATTCACGACCATTGGCAAATTTATGACTGACTTCGTTCGATCTATCATTTGATTTAAATTAAATGTTTATTTTAACATTTTGCAGAATGGCCAACGACAGACAGTTCATCCTTATCATATAAGTATTACATTCCAATGTAGGAAATATATCAACATCAGCAAAACATCTTTTGCAGAATCGAAAGAATCTCTAAACACCCATCCCGAGCTGGGTAGTCTAAACAAAACTATCAAATGCAAGGGAAATAATGTAAATACATATATTCAGAGACACTTGCATAGATTGTTAAATTGGAACATTGATATCATTCACATTAAACAATTTATGAAAAAAAAACTAAACAACACTACTACTCCTTTGATAAACCACAAATCTAGTGTTTGTTTATAACACGCACAGTGGGAGAATATCAAATTAAAAAGATTAAACAATTACACTGTGCAACAGTGAAAAATATACACAGACGTGAGAGTATAGGTTCGATTCGACTACCAAAGGGTAGTATAACCCTATACTCGGTTTGACGAAATTGGTGACCAATTATTTTTTTATGGGCATCCAAGGTTTCTGAAAATCAGTGGGTCCCTCGAAAAAGGTGTCATCAGCTTTTGTCCAACAACTTATTCAGACTTGGTGATAGATTAACACTCTAGCTCACCCACATAACTGTAATATTTGGCTCTATTTTAACAAATCGTAAAAAACATCCCTTAAAATGGGGAGGGCGGGGATGAAATGTTCTACAAAAATGTGGGCCATAAAATTTTACTATATTTGTCGGAACACACCAAAGCCCAAAACTTAACACAAAAACAAAAAAAAAATGGTCAAATTGGAGTTAAAAACGGTCTTTACTGCTATCGTTATTGCTTCGAACACCAGGTCGTATGACTAACAATGTTGCACTAATATGCCAAGGACGGTTTGTTACGTATTTTGAAAACTAGCATCCTAACGAAGAAAACAATGCCTGTTTAAAGAAAATCTATATATAAATGTAGAAATTATAGCACTTTTGGTAGAAATAAGAGAATTTCAACATAGTAGCCTATATATCAGAT
Source organism: Eudasyphora cyanicolor (assembly GCA_963930755.1). Taxonomy (NCBI): domain Eukaryota; kingdom Metazoa; phylum Arthropoda; class Insecta; order Diptera; family Muscidae; genus Eudasyphora; species Eudasyphora cyanicolor. The sequence goes on along the minus strand of OZ005737.1, from coordinate 206,750,328 downwards.
GCTACAGGTCAAGAGTGTAACATATCGATGGACTGACCTAAGAGACTCCAAGAATATTTAGCGGAAATCCATTTTGGTAACTTTCGACAGGATTAGCCGATTGACTTCAAATTGTGGTATGTGTGTATATTTATCCCCTCACCTTAGAGAGCAGGGTATATATCATTTGCTACGAGTCAAAAGTGTAACACATCGAAGTAGTGACCTAAGACCCTAGGTATGTTCGGCGAAAATCCGTTTTGGGTCATTTTAAGTCATTTGAGCAATGTCTGTCCGTCCGTCCGTCTGTCTGTCTGCTGGTTGGTGCGCACGATAACTCTCGATAGGAGTAAAAGATTGACTTCAAATTTGGTATGCGGTAATATTTTTCTCTATCTCCGGCTAAGTTCGAAGATGGACTATATTGGTCCACTTCTTCTAGTACCTCCCCCACAAAGGGTTAACTTTAAGTGAAATATTAAATCTTTAATACATTCTATACTGCTTACCCGAATCTTTCACACATAGTATTAGTTTGTTAGTCGCTAACACGTCAAGAAAAATGGGCGTAGTTGCCACGCCCCATTTGGTACCTCCCACACAAATGGACAATTTTGAACCAAAAGTTAAAAACGTATAACTGTAATACCAGTGCATACAAATACTTGAAATTGAAATTGTACAGTGTAATGCTTTTATAGGTATACCCTCACTTTGTGAGTAATGTAATATGGAATATTGCACAAATGAATGTGTCAATTTGTGCAAGAGGTACGGTACCAGAAGGGGTTTATAAAATACATTTATTCTCAACACTAGATAATTTAAATACTTACACATTCTGCTATTAAATTTTGGTATAATTTGACCATATGTGTGTGGGAGGTACTAATAGGGGCGTGGTAGTAACGGTCATTTTTCACTGGACTATAGCTACTTCAAACGCGTTACACTGTGCAAAATTTTGTAGTAGTTTCGTGCATTGGTACTCACGCTATAAGATTTTAACTTGTTGTACAAAATGGTACCATTGTGTGGGAGGTACCAAAAGGGGCATGGCAATAACGCCCATTTTTCACTGGACTTTAGCTTCTATAAAATCATTAGCCTGTGCAAAATTTTAAGTATTTTTATGCACTGGTATTAAGGTTATAAGCTGTTATATTTTTGTACAAAATGGTCTCTTTCTGGGGAGGTACCTCCCTTTGTGAGGGAGGTACTAGAAGTAGTGGACCAATATAGCCCATCTTCGAACTTAGCCTGAGATAGAGAAAAATATTATCCCATACCAAATTTGAAGTCAAGCTGTCACTACCTTCGACAGTTATCGTGCGCTTCAGCTAGTCAGACAGACGGACGGACATTGCTTAAATGACTTAAAATGGCTCAAAACGGATTTCCGCCGAACATACTTGGTGTCTTAGGTCACTCTTTCGATGTGTTACACTTTTTGCCCGTCGCAAATGATATATACCCTCGTCACACTAAAGCGAGGTTATAAAAATGGGCGTTATTACCCCGCCACTCTTGGTACCTCCCATAAAAATGGACCATTTTGCACAAAAATGTAACGGCTTATAACTTTGATTCCTGTGCATACAAAACACTAGAAATTTTGTACAGTGTAATGTTTTTATAGTACCCATAGTATATTAAAAAATGGGCATTATTGCCACGCCCCCTTGGGTACCACCAAAACAAAATTGTCAAAATATAAAATATGAAAAGTGTATTATTTTTTAATTTCCTTTGCTTCTACAATATGGGTCATAATTTATACATTTATCCTTAAATTTTTTCGAATAGGCATTGTTTTTTTTTTGTAAGGATGCTAGCTTTCAAAAAATGGAACAAACATTTTTTGGCGATTTTTTTCTATTTTTTTAAGGGTTTTTCTTGGCAGCGAAAAATGTTTTTTATTTGAAAAAATCAAATATTAATTATTGTTTTAACGACTATTACTAAACTTCCGTTTAATAATTTTCCTTTAATTTAAATGGTATCTCGGCTTTGTCGAGCCTATAATTCATTTATATATGGGCCTTATACTACAGGTAACTTCCACGAAAATTTTAATTTTAGAAAACAAATTTACCATAAAAAAATTTTGTTTTGGTTTCATAAAATAGTATACCTCAATATATATAAAAAAAGTTGTTAGGACTAGGACAAAACAAAATTTTTTGTTCCACTCAAGATGTCGAATTGATGGGTCATCCGTCCTACAGCCCTATGACTTCTTCTTATTCCCTCACACCAAAAAAAAACTGCGTGGTCAAAGATGCCAGCAGCAGCAGGAGGTGTCACAATCCGAGTGTAAGAAGTACTTCGAAAAAGCGCATGCAAAAGAGTACTGATCTTCACGCAGCATATTTTGAAAAACAATAAAACCATTTCCAATGATAAATTATTAATTTTTTCATTGCTGGACCTGAAATATAAATAGCAACCCTCGTACCCATATGAAATATATATTAAACTGCTCAGCCAGCTCGAGAGATCTGCGGTAGTCGAGATCTGTTTTTGAATTTAAGCTCCAGTAGCCTCCAGAGATTTACAGCCTATTCAGCTAAATGTACCAAAACGCAGACGTGCTACCCAGACAATAATTTTCTTCATCTTATTCTCATCCAAGCAATCATGTTTTTATCCCCTCACCTTAGAGAGGAGGGTATATATCATTTGCTACGAGCCAAAAGTGTAACTCGTCGAAGGAGTGACCTAAGACCCTAAGTATGTTCGGCGGACATCCGTTTTGGGTAATTTTAAGTCGAATGAGCAATGTACGTCCGTCTGTCTGTCTGTCAGTCTGTCTTCTGGCTGGTTCGCACGATAACTCTTGAAAGAAGTAACTGATTGACTTCAAATTTGGTATGTAGTAATATCTTTTTCTATCTCCGGCAAGTTCGAAGATGGACCATATTCGTCCACTCCTTCTAGTATCTCCCCCACAAAATGGTTAACATTTAGTGAAATATTGATAATTTAATAACTTCAATACTACTTATTTGAATCCTCTGAAATTCTACACTTAGTATTAGTTTAGTAGTCACTATTACCTCGAGAAAAATGGGCGAAGTTGCTACGCCCCTTTTGGTACCTCCCACACGAATGGACAATTTTGAACAAAAAGTGATTAGCTTATAACTAACTGATTAGCTTATACTTTAATGTTATAAAATTCAATTTAAAGTGATAATAATTTAATTAAACCAAAAAATTTATAAATTTACTAATATTTTTTTGGGACTCAAGGTGAGGGGATTCATAAGTCGGTTTACCCGACTGAACTTTTTACTTGTTAATTTGGTTCATTGACATTTATCGTTCGGGTAAGAATGCTCTTTTCTTCATCGTCTTCCTGTCAAAGACAAATATTACCTTCATGCTTTTATTGACATTTCTTAAAACTTTTTCCACACGAAAATATCAGAATGGGGGCAACTCTACCTGTAAAAGTAGCAACGATTGACGGGTTGACGGATAAACACCAAATTTTGACTGAATATAATTTGGAATATTTATAAATTAAAAATGCAATCTCCCGTCGACTTAGCATGTTTTAGAATGGAGTTATCGAATTGTTTGCTTGATTGATCATATATGTATATATAGGGGCTATATCTAAATCGGAAACCTTCTGCACCAATTTCAGTAAGTCCTTGAGTTAAAAAGAATGTTCTTGCTAACTTTCAAAGTGATCTGAGCATAATTTGGACCTGTACTTGCTAACACGGATACATTTACAAAGAGAACGACGGACAAAACCAAACCAATACTAAACGATTGTTTGAGTCACCTAATTTAACCCGGGGTTTACGCGAGACAGTTTTGCGAAGACTATAGTAATACATTACATAAAAAATTTTTCCCTTTTTTGACAACCAATACATATTCTCAAATGTCTTCTGTCAATTCTTCTTTGTAAACGCAGGGGATGGTATTATGAAAAAATGCAATAAGCAACAGTGTGGTTGTAGGATTTAAAAACATTTTATACAGACTAATAAACAGACATTTTTTTAAATTATGGTGGATACTTCGGCAAAAGTTACATGTTTATGTTTTTTTTTGTTCATTTATACATATCCATATTAACTTTCCCAACAATTTTCACTTTATCTTTCAAAAGGGCGGTTAACATAACCAACACGAATGAATTATTCTGTTCGTCTAATTTGACATTTCATTTCGTACATTGTTGTCTTATACGAGTAAGAACCAAAATGTTGGCGGTAATTGAAAGCTTCTTTGTTTACATCCAAAACAAAGTGTGCAAAAACCAAAAATTTCATTCGCTTGCCATTTGACGTGCGAAGTGGAAAAAAAAGAAGTTACAAAGTTTGTCGGCTTGATAGACACCGCAAGTATGTATCTGGTAGTTGGTGTATCTGGTATACCAAGACTAAGTTTCGGTGTAAACCGAAGTCAACCTTTTCATTAAGCTTCGAACCATCTGTATGTAATTCTGCCAACCAGTCATCTCTGCCAGGTATCTTAGTGATAAAGTTCCTCTCAATAATGTTCATCGTTGTTATATAGTCTACTCGGTAGGTTGCCATTGCGCTACAGGGTGATATCCTCATGTGGCCGTAGTTCTTGTATCTCCACATTAATAGACAGTTTAATCTTAATGCCGCACTGGTTTCAACTTTTTTAGCCACAATATCAATCGGAGGTAGATGCAGTATGACTTGTAGCGACTCTATCGCTGTAGTCCTTAAAGCCCTGCTTAAGCTTATGGAGATAGTTCTCCGAACATTCATGAATTAGCTTGTGATGCATCGCTTATTAGTAGTATTGGGCGATCTACTGATATGTATGTATATCTAATGGATTTTAGGATGGAGGACCCAACGTGCTCCTGCAGCTTTCCTCCAGGATTATAAGGCGACGTTGGCCTTCCTTACCCGTTTCCACACATGAAATTTGAAAGATAATTTCCTGCCTAGGATTGTACCTAAACATTTTGCATTTTGGTATAGATTCTGCCCATTATCGTGTTTGAAGACATAAGAACCAATGACTTCACATGCTCATAAAGCGCATAAAACAGTAATTTTCTTTGTTAGTGATGGTGTTAGGAAAAGAGCTTGTGGATAATCTTCACTCCATTGTGACAATTTTGCTTATTTACGTATCCATTACACCAAAAATGAGCTTAATCGCTGAACTAAGTTTAATTTTGACGATTAAAACTATAATTTTGATTGGAAAATTTTTACAGTGTGCAAGCGTTGCTCCCGTGTAAGTCTATAAATGATGAAATGGCAAGCCAACTACCAGCTGTTAAATTACACTATGCAACAAAATGTTTGTCGAAGGGCTGTGCATAACATTTTTTACGTAATATAAAGTCCTAAACACGAAAAAATATATAACAAAATTTGTATGGTAAAATTTTTAAAAAAAATTTTCTTTAAAATTACAATTTTCGTGGAAGGTGTCTTTAATATTAGGATAGTTTTTGAAGTTTATGCTCGATAATGCAGGAATATACGTTAAATTAAAGGAAATTATGAGGACTACAAATGTTAGTAAAGACAATTTCAGAAACATAATTTTAGTAACTGTTGTAAAAACAATTAAAAAAATAGTTTTTGGCTGGCACCAAAAAACCAAAAAAAAATAGAAAAAAAAGCAAATTTTGCAAACAAAATTTTGAAAGCTACCATCCTAACGAAGAAAACAGTGTGTATTTGCAGAACATCTATGGATAAACGTAGAAATTATAGCACTTTTGGTAGAACTAAAATAATTTCAACAAAATACGGTTTTTATACGAGTACCCCGCCTATTGTAAACAAGGGTATATATCAGATGCTGCCAACCAAAAGTGTAGAACGTCGATGGAGTGACCAAAGAGACCCCAAGAATATTTGGCGGAAATCCGTTTTAGGGCATTTTAAGTCAGCATTTAGCAATGTCCGCCAGTCTGTCTTGTTGGTACGCATAATGACAGGATTAATCGATTGACTTCAAATTTGTGTGTGTGTCATTATTCACTCCTTCGAGTACCTCCTGTCGATAAATATACTTAAAATTTTGTCAAGTGTAATGCTTTTATAGTACCTACAGACCCGTGAAAAATTGACGTTATTGTCGAGCCCCTTTTGGTACCTCCCATACAAATGTACCATTTTGCACACAAATTTAACGACTTATTACTTCGATTCCTGCATAAACAAACACTTGATATTTTGTACAGTATAATGTTTTTATAGTACCCATAGTATATTAAAAAGTGGGTGTAATTGCCACGCCCCCTTTGGTACCTCCCAAACAAAATTGTCAAAATAAAAATATTAAAAATTATTTGTTTGAATTTCCCTATTTTTACAATATCGCAGTACAGCATTTTTCAGCTCATTGATTTGGTCAATTCTGAGAATTGACCAAATCAAAGTAGGCCATCTCGGGTATACATATATACAGGGGTCGGCGCCTGAAGTGTTATAAATAAAAAATTATGTATTATTGTCGATTTTGTTTGTTTTTAATTTGAAAACTCCTTAGAAACTTTTCAAATTTTAAGAAAAATATATTGTTCATCCTTGTGGATACTAGCAGAGTCTGTCCGTCTGCCGGTCACACGCAGTCATAATGAGGCCTGATGATATTTTAATCCATTCTAACGAAGCGTAATCTTTAAGAAGTTAACCGTTCATATGTATACCCTACACTACACACTGTAGTACAGGGTATTATGAATGTATGCATTTGTTTCTAGCACCCAAAAGGGGAAGCGCTAAAGCCACTGTTTATTAGACCTATCGACTCAGAATCACTTTCTGAGTCGGTTTAGCCGCCATTGAATTATCAATACAACTTAAATAGATACAGTGAATAATAACAATTGACTCAGCTATAATTATTATTAGTTGAAATAATACTATTATTGTTATGGCATTTATTATACTATTTTCCCAAAAGGTGGCCAAACAAACAGACAATAATAATTTGGCTATCGAGTGTTTTGTTTTTCTCAATCTATATCAATGACATGATTTAGCCATAGCAGAAACATAGTTGAAACAAACAAAAAAAAATATCTAGAACGTTTTTCTAGTTTTGTGTACACATAATTTTTCTTGTTGTAGTTTTATGGCAAAATGTTGAACATTCATGACTTTTGTTAGTGTCTAAGATTGTTTAAAAATTGTGATAATTTTGTTCTGTTTTTTTTGGTATTTTTATTAGCCATAACTGTCTGCGAGCGACGAAGATCACTGCGAACTAAAAATTAAAACTTTTCAATTTAACCTCATTTATTAGCTGTTGTTATTTTTTTTGTTTGTTTTTGTTTTTCTTTAGTGTTGCTGCTGTTTGTCTGGCTGTTGTTATAAGCGAGCTATGGGCGCTCTATTACCAATTTTGAGATTTTGGCCAAGACAATTGTTTACGTACCTAAGGCCGGCCGCTCGTTCATTCAACATTTTAGTCAGACAGAACAAACGACTGAAACCATAACAACATTTAGTTTTAACTGCGTATATTAAGCAGCTTTAGGTTTTGCAATATTTTTGTTCTTGAATTTCAGGTGCCTGTTAGATTAGTTCTCCAAAAAATATGTTAACAATTGCTTATTTTTGAGAAAAATAAATAAAAGAAATATTATTTCTGTTTTGGGAGAGCCACCCTAATGTCGATATATTAGAGACTCTATGTTCTTGTAAAAAACTTCAAATTTGCTTGTTATTGTTCTTAACTTGATCAAATCATAACTTATTTACTCGCACAAAACAAAATAACAATTATACGCTTAGCTCAAATGGGAAAACAATTATAAGAGTTATTTTTATAAATTTTTCTTTAGCTTGTTTTTTTACAGATGGGGATTTAGAATGCGCACTTTTAAGTATCTATGAGAAAAAGGATTTGTTACGTTTATATTTGCACTCTACACTATATTGTTGTCGATTTAGCTATATCCATTTTTTAAACACAATATCAATCCAATCATTAAAAAATTTGGCACAAATCTCTGTTTGCGCTCAAGGAAATTGGTTTAGATTTAGATATAGCTCACATCGTATGTACTTCCTATTTGACTTGCAAACTCTGAAGAATTCACTCATTTAACCGAAATATATGAAATGTGATCCAAAATGCCGATTAAGCTTAGTCTGTTGAAGTCACGCAATTTTCCGTAATAATAATATCTATTAACCGTTTGATATAATCATAAGTTATTTTGACAATGACAGCTCTTTCCCGCTCGAAATCTTGACAAAAAACGATTTAGCAGCTTCCTGAAATAATTCAACCTTATATCCAAAGTGTTGGCCGAAATGAGATACCCATAGCGCAAGTTTGTGAGGCTGACACTCACGGTCCCCGTCGTCGCACCTTGGGCACTGACGATAATGTGGCTACCGTAGCCGAGACTGTGCGACTCAGTCCTGAACATCTACTCCATGGATCCCAACAACTTAGATTTTAACGCACCAGCCTGATGTGAATTTTTTACAATGACCACGCATTATACGCTTACATTGTCGAATTGACTGTGCAATTGAAAGCACATGACCATCCCCTTCGTTATCGCTTCTTAGTTTAGGCCTTAGATCAGGTCGAGATCCACACAGTACATACCACAATCATTCTATTGCGCGCCACATTCGGTAATCGTGTTATCCGGCAGCCTCGGCTATGCCAATAAACTTTTTTGTGGGGTACCGTGAAGGACCGATGTTATACCAACAATCCATTTATGGTTCGTGCCCAAAGATCGAATATCGCGCAAGCCATTCGTAAGATAGGGAAACCGTTTCCAAGCTTCGCTACTGCGAAGCGGATGTCATGACCGTCTACCCGATGTCAATTAACTTAATCAGGGGTAAATGATCTTTACTCAAGATCATTAATTCAGGTTCTGCGACCATTAATTGGGGTCATTGATCTTTAATTCGGGGTCAATGACCTTTAAGTCGAGGTCAGTGACCTTTAACCAGAAATAATGGTCCTGAATCCCAGGGCATGGACCGTAATCCGGTCCTTAGTAAGGTCAATAGCATGGAGTAATGTCAAAGACACCAGATAAAAGGTTTAATTGACATCGGTTTAAATGTCAATGACATCGAATCACAGATCCACTGATTAAAAATTAGACAATATTAAAGGGCTTTGACCCCGATTAAAGTTCAATAAACCCAGATTAAAGGCTATTGACACATATTCAAAATCAGTGACCCGATTCAAGGTCAAGGACTTCCGAATAAAGATCAATGACCCCGATTATAGGACGCTGGCGGATTAAAGGCCATTGAAATCGGATTTTAAGCCAGGCCAATGACCTAAAAGTCAATGACCCCATACTTCTTTATTTGCCAATTTGATTTTCGAATTTTAGCGACCAATACAATTACATTCAATTAATTTTGCAAATTTTATAGATGTTTCAGCAACTCCGCAAAAACCTCTCTATCTCTCGCTTCGCTAAGAAGTCTCCCCACATGTCGGATGACTTTTGAGTATCCGTCTATAGATCCAGAATTTGAATGCTTTTAATATTTTTATATCTGCTGATCTTATGGTCCATGTTTCCACTGCATTTAATAAAGGGTGGTTAAGTTTTAAGGGCCGATGTAGATTTTGAATAAAACACAAATTATTTAGGAAATTATTGTAATTTCTTTTTATTATCATTTCTTTAATATTGGTATGGTTCAATTATGTATGGAACAGAATATCGGCCAAATGGCCGCCGCGACCACCGCGACACACCTCCATGACGCTGAGGCATAATTGAAGTTCTATGCCGTACACCTTTTCTTTCAAATAACCCCAAAGAAAGAAGTCCAAAGGTTTCAAATCACACGATCTTGGCATCCAATTGACATCGCATAGGACTTTGAACACAACTTTCAAAAATTAGTTTTTTGGGAATGTTGTTTTATTTATTGTGGATACCATTTAATGAAAATACCTTCAAATTTTATGAAAATATCTCTGGACGATTGCGAGTTATGACCTTTCAAATTTTGTCTTCTTTACTAATAAATGCAAATAAAATTGTGATGATAAAATTTATATACTAAAATGCTTGTAGGATTCTCGTTTCTTGGTGAAATGCGACCGAACTTGTAACATATAATAAGGTTATATTCATCTAAATTTTTGTGTATAAAACTAATTTTTAACGTCTTTAAATGAAAAGATATTTCAAAGTAAAAATACAGTTTTTTTGGTTTTTCAAAAAAATTATCCGCAGTAAATGGAATACAACTTTTTTGGATCACGTGGGATCACTGCGATATGACATAGAGAAGAGAGGTGACTTAGTGGTGAATCCAACGGTACCTAGTTTATCTGCGACTTTTTGCGATTATGGTCGATTATTGTACTTTAAATATGTGTTTTTTTTACTTTAAGTAAAGAAAATATGTGTGGGAGCTACATCTATCTATGAACCGATTTTCCCGAAATATATGGACCTATTTTCTTGGTTAAAAAAAAAACTTTTACGAAATTTCGGCAAAATCGGATAATAAATAAGACCGGTACAAGTCCGGTTGCAAGTTTGTAGAGATCTACGATCAAAATTATCGATCTAATTAATATTATTATGTGTAATTTTTATAGTTTACTTCTTCTACAAAAACTATAAAATTATGGTTAAACGCTTCTGCAGTTTATGTATATTAGGGTGGACCGATTATTTTTTTGTTTTTAATTTAACTTTTCTCTTATTAACAGTCGACGACCCATTGTGTAATTGCGTTAGTGCAAAACTTCAGCTGTCAAAAATATTGCTGACTGCAGTTTAATCCTATTTATGTAGTTTTGGTTTCAATTTCAAAAACATTGCCCGGTTTTGTAGACTTTTAACGCAATTTTCACAAAAATATGTTTGAACTTCAATGGTCCATATATTTAAAACGCAGCAACACACAATTAAGTAACTCAAATAGATTGTGAACTGTGAACTAAATTTTGTCAGCTTTAATACACATACGCACAGGTGTTTTCACATCTCCTACAGACCCGGTTTGCTGAAATTTGAGCACAATTCTCGCGATTGTGGACAAATTTGGTCGATTATGCTGATCAAAAACATCACGAAGTGCACGAAATGCATTTTGATTTGAACGTCCATTTTCGTAAAAGGCTTAAAAAACTTTAAAGCGTTGCTCGTTTAGGTGTGGTTCACATTCAACATCGGCCCATACAATTTTACAACCATTTACAACATTTTGCACAGTGTAATGTTTTTAAAATACCCAGACCCTGTAAAAAAAGGGCGTTATTACCACGCCCCTTTTTGTAGCTCCTACACAAAATGGCAAAATCATAACAGAATTAAATAGCTAATAACGTTAATATACACTGATAGAAAAAGCTTCGTCATGGCGACGAATTTGTACATCATCACGATTATTTTTTCGTCAAAAGTCAGCTAACGTACGGAATAATCCTCTTGATGAATTTGTTCGTCACCATGACGAATTTCTGTTTCCAAAAACTTTCGTCCTCAGGATGATCCATTCATCACCACGACGAACCCCATTCATCATCATGACTAACCCCATTCATCATCACGACGAATAGCATTCATCACCACGACGAACTCTATTCATCACCATGATGAACTCCATTCATCACCACGACGAAATCCATTCGTCACCACGACGAATCCCACTCATCATCCCGACGAATTCCATTCGTCACCACGACGAATCCCATTCATCACCACGACGAATTCATGATGAATGGATAATCTTATTGACGAACGTTGTTCGTCATTAATTATTAGATTTTTTAAATTGATCTTTTACAACAAATTATTTAACTAAGGTAATCAGAACGCATATAGAACAGTACATTTAAGCAGAAACTATAATTTGATTGCTTAGTTTTATCATATTTTCAGCAAAATGGTGAAATAAATCTTTTCGTCGTGGGAATGAAACCTTATCGTTCTCTCGACGAATTTCGAAATCACCAAAAACATGGCTTGATGACCGTGTTCGTTCTATTGACGTACAAAAACATCGCATGTACGAAACTTTTCGTCACCAGTACGAAGATATATTGACGAAACTGATTCGTCATGGTGACGAACGGTTTTTCTATCAGTGTACCAGTGCACAAAAACGCTTATAATTCGGCTCAGTGCAATGTTGTTGAAGTATCTACTGTTCAGTGAAAAATTGGTGTATTTGTTAAATTTTTACTTTTTTGGGTACGTTATTCAATTTTGTAGTGTTTCATTTTAAATTCCCCAAGTCTTTTTTACAAAATATTGCAAAGAAATAAAACATATATCGATGGCTTATATTCAAAAGTGGCTATATTAAAAACCAATTTTTCAGGAGAGCTAAAAAAACTATTGAATTTTATTATTTCGCGTTAATTTTTATATGATATGAATTATGTATACGAATGTATATAATATATTCCTTCGAATTCCTAATTCATATCATGTCAAAATTATCGCGAAATAATAAAATTCAACAGTTTTTTGCTCTCATGTAAAATTGGGGTTTTTAATGTAGACACTTTTGGGTATAAGCCATCGATATTAAGAAAGTTATAAGGAATTCAAACTCTTCAGTCATTTTGGGCCATTCTATACATATATACAGGAAAAAAATATTTGTCATTAATATTTATATTATATTTGTATTAAAAAATGAAGTATTATATCTTAAATAAAAAGTTCTAATGAACTCAAACCCCTTCGATTCATTTGGGCCACCCTGTACTTCTGTCCTCCAAAAGTTCGTGTCCCATCGTATCATATTTGGCACTTTTTACGATTAGAGATCATTGACACTGGATTAATTAAAATTACCTAGAATTTAAGGATATTGACATCGAATTCAAGGTTAATAACCTCGGATTATTTTATATGAAATTGATGCCCTGAATTAATAAAATAAGGCACTAGCAGTTGCCAAGTAGCCAAATTTTTAAAATATTAGATTTTAGTGATATATACGTTACATTACTTTAAGTCAAATCAGTGGATCAAATAAAACTAAACGGGGAATTTTTGCTAATCTTTTATTATATTACAGGGTGGCTGATATGTAATGCAACAAAGTAAAGCGCTATATTTTTTTAGTTTTTTTTTTAATTTTATTGTTCAAAAGCAAAAAATGTCGGAAATAACATAAAATTTTAGAAACAGTTTAGATTTGTTCGAATTGGCCACCTTTGGCACGAATTATGGCCTTCAAACGGCCGACAAAGCCATCACACGCTGCACGAAAGTGGCTCTGCGGTATTTTGGCCCATTCCCGGCGAAGCGCCGTCTTGAGATGATCGATACTTTGGTATTTTTTAGTGCAAACTCTCTAAAATGCCCCAGGCGCAAAAGTCCAACGGATTGAGATCCGGAGATCTTGGTGGCCATTGTGCGGTAGAAATGAAGCGAGGAACTTCCTTTTTAAGCCATTCTTGGTTGACGCGTGCTGAGTGCGATGGTGCTGAGTCCTGTTGGAATGTCCATGGTCTGCGGCCGAAATGTTTGTCTGCCCAGGGCTTCAATACTGTCTTTCGGACATTTTCCCGATAATATTCGGCATTTATTTTGACCCCATGGTCGATGAATACGAGCGGGGAGCGACCATCGGCCGTTACGGCGGCCCACACCATTACCATCGGCGGCGCTTGAGTTCTGGTGGCCAATCGAAGGTGTAAATTTTCAGCTCACCTCTTTGGCAAGTAAACCCGATCATTTTGTTTGTTCACAAACTGCTCAATTTGGAATGGCTTCTCATCGGACAAAACCAAATTCGGTAACTGGCCACTTTCGTGCAAGCGAAGCAACTCCTTGGCTCTCAGTCTAACTTTTTTTTGTGCATCGGTGAGCTCTTGCACTTTTTTGGAACTTCAATGGCTTTAGTCCAAGCTCATTTTTTAATATGTGTTGTAGCCGTTCTCGCGATATGTTCAGCTCACGAGCAATTTTTCTACCACTGCGGCGTGGATTTCGATCAAATCTGGCCTTAACTTTTCGGATCATTTCTGGTGTTGTTACCGTTTTTTTTCGTCCACTTTTTGGACGCGATGCAACACTGCTAGTGTCACGGTAACGAGCAATGGTACGAGAAACAAAAGATTTATTCACATTTAAATTCTGGAGGACTATAACGATAGCCACTTGTGTTTTTCCACCCAAATATAAAGCAATCACACTATCACGCTTGAATTCCATCACGAATAACTTTTTTTCTGAATGCAATAGATCAAAATGCTTTTGTAAGCTTGTAAACAATAAAATGAAGTGTCACTGAAATAAATCTGCAGCTACCAGACTAGCGGTTTAGAAATGATAGCAACCTGAAGTTGGTTGCAATGCATATCAGCCACCCTGTATACAAATAATATTATATACACAAATAAAGAAAAAATCATTGACATATGTATAAGAACAGCATGATCCGTTCTTATCAAAAGCCTTTACAAACTGCTCCATAATACCTAATTGATATGCTGGAAAGGAAAGATGATTTTTCTCTTGTCCAACCAAGGGTTCGTTAATGATTTTATTTTCCCCAACGTAGATTTTATCTCTTTTAAGCCTGCTATTGTTTCTGCTATTTGACGACACCCCCTCACAATCCCTGTCACCAATAGAATCTGAAGGGTGATTAGTGGGAAAATTCTAGTTCAAACAGAGCTCTTGTAGCTGGTAACACGTTGCGATGGGTACTTCCTCTAAAAGAGGAACTGGGCGCCTTGCAGAGCCTAACTCAGAATAAGTTCACTTGCTTCTTCCTATTTGATTCCGATCCTATTTCGTACAAATAGGATATGTGATTTCATTGCAGATACAAAACTTAGAGTGTTTAACACACAGGAAGAAATACGTGTAGTTAATATATATTTTACTTACCTATTTTCCTCCTTTCACGCCAAAAATAATTACCAAATTGTATAGACATAAATTTTACTAATAACTTTATTTCTCTTCAAGGTAATATATATGTAAATATTTTATATAATAAATTTTAACATCGTAAAAATAAGTTATATGTAAATTTGTTTGTTTGTATTGAGTCGTGTGTAAAATTAAGTAATTAAAACATCATAAAACACACATTCTTTGCATAAATAGTTATCAGTTGGTTTAGAGTTGTTAATATGGAGCCAAGAAAACCAACTTTTTTGTATGTACAAAAAGTTTGAAAAACAAATTCTTAAGCCGATATTAAAAGTGTGCTGACCCAGTTACAGATAAAACCAATTAAATAATTCCAATTATTACACTATTCTACAAAAGCGAACCTAATAATATGCGACAAAAATCGTATGTATATAATAATATATATGTATTTTGTTAATCAATCTGACTGACAAGGCATTGCAATAAAAATCAAATCGAACTTTTAGTTCAGTTTTCGTACATTTTCAAAATATGTGTGTATATTAAGGCGGAGTGAATTGCAATTGTTGTGAGTAAATTGATTGCTGCTAAATGTTTGACCCAGGCTTTGGAGTTTACATGAAATTCGAAAGAAAAAATTAACGAACAAATACCTGTACCTATAAAATGTAATTTCTTCCTCCAAATATTCTCATAAAAAAGTTTACTGGGTAATTAGAAGGTTTTTCATTTCAGGGACAATTTTAAGACTGAACTCTTTGGAATACATGTTACATGTCCTTGAACATCCCCTTACTCCTTAAATATCATACCCTTGTCAAAAACTATAGGAGGTTTTATATAGTACACAAGGAAAAAATCGTTCCACATGATCAGGCTTTTAGATAACTACATGGAGAAAAAAAAACAGGAAACAAAATATGTTTGGGAGCAAAATGAAAAATAAAATATATTTTTGTGCAAATATTTTATATCTTACTTTATACCAAAAAAATGTTTGAATAGGTATCTCTTTTATCAATATTGTCTTTTTTTCGGTCTTCTGCTGCAGATTATCTTAAAAACGGGTAAATGCTTAAATAAGTTAGAAGGAATTTATTCCGAATTATAGAAAAAAGCAAAATTTCCCAAAAATAATATGCTTCCACAGGCAAAGAAAAATTCGTTCTGATCAAAAGAATTTCAGTCGTCGTAAACGAGAATTGTAGTTGCCTAATATTTCGTTTCGCAGAAACGATTTTTTTCTTTGCGTACTACAGATGTACTACAGAAGCGATTTTTTTCTTGGGGTACACTTCACATTTCCGGTAAGCGAAATTTCCTTTGTTGAGCATTAAAAATATTTTATTTAACAAAGTTTTTTTAACCAGCAAAGCATATTTCTTTGCCTGGGAATACACAGTGTTGTTGTCTAAAATTGCTTTCCTCTGAAAGGATTTTTTCTTTGATTTTTTCGACAATTACACAGCAAACTTTTTTTTTAAATTTCGGAGGCTCACAATTTTTCAGGTATGATTTGTTCGGCATATTTTCTTAGAATTTCTTGTTAAATCCAAATATGCGGTCAAACATTTTGCTCCGCCCTAATGTATATCTATAAATATTTATCCCAGTTTTCTACGGTAGTAATTTTTCTGAATCCGTAATTCAAATTACAGACTCTATAATGTAAAGGCTATCGCTTATTTCGAGCCAAATCAATATTTTCGAAATAGCCAATTTATTTTGTGCATATTTTCCACCAATTTAGCTTTCTATTCGATCTTCTCGGGGTAGTCCAGCGCTGGGATTCTTTTTGAATTTCTCCGCATATCTATTATTTTCTAATCCTATTATAGACACGCTTTCCTTTTTGTTGTCATTAGAAACGTAATACTGAGAGCATTTGGGACGACGTCAAATTTGATTGAACTCTCGTCTACCCTAATCAAAATTCCATCCTAAAATTTCCTTCTCAGTTGTTCACGAGACATTTTGGGGGCCCCCGAGTGGTTAATATTGAATTTTGGAAGACATTCGAATTTGAGAACGTTTGAGGCTAAACTTAAGGTCACTTTGGGCAAATATTTGACGAAAATATATGTTACCATATTTATTATAACTATTGTAAAAACTATTAACTACTTTTTTTTAAACACTGCGATTTAATTTTTTGTAAAATCTTATTTTCTTGGAAATTAATGCAATTTATCAAAATTCTATTCAAAATTGTCTTCTAACACTCAAAAAACAGTGTTGTTGAATCCACCTGAAGTAATTATACTACATTAATTATTCAGAACCGTTTACCCAGAAAAAGATATCCGTCGATTCAAAAAGTTCACATATTTTGATGATATCAAAATCTTGGATACAAAGCCTTTTTAAATCCATAGAGATGTATTGATATTGATGATTAAGGGAAATATATGTTAGCCCAGAGTGAATCTATCTTAAGTAAAAGAAATATATCATTACTTGTTGACATTAATACCATGACAGTTGACATTAACGGATGAAAAAGTAAACCCTTTGAAATCCACAGAATTCTATATATTTAGAATTAGCCCGAAGCGACTAGAAAATATATACGAGTATGTCAACCCAAACGTATTAATCATTCTTTATGGTATATAAATCCTGGACACAAATCATTATAAAATCTACAGTGTTGTATTCAGATCTAGACAAAGGAAATATACATAGATTTTTCTACCTTATTAAATATTCGGAATCGTTTAGCAGAAAAACATAGCTTCCGATCCAAAAAAGTTCATCCATTTTTGTGTTATCAAAATCCTGAAGACAAACACTTTTGAAAGCCATAGAGTTTTATTCAGGCCGCGACAACGGAATTATATATTTTTCCAGTATGAATCTACCTTAAGTAAACATATATTTGGAACTGTTTAATTAGAAAAAGAAAGCAGTTTATCCAAAAAGTTCATCCATGTTATATATGTCCACAAAATAAATTCACATATATTTGCCCAGTGTGAATCTACCTTTAATAAATATATTATATTAAATATTCTAAATCGTTTCGCTAGAAAAATATATATGCCAATCCAAAAAGTTTATCTATATTCATTGTATCAAAATCCGTGACACAAACCCTTTTGAAATCTATAAATTTGTCTTCATATCGCGAGAAAATTAATATAAATTAATATAAAACTAAATATAATAAATTAATTATTCGGAATTGTTTAAGTAGAAAAATATAGCTGTCGGTTCAAAAAGAAGTTAATCCATATTTATGGTATCAAAATCCTGGACACAAACCTATTTCAAATCTACAGTGTTGCATTCATATGGCTACAAAATAAATTTATATATATTTGCCCAGTGTGAAACTATCTTAAGTAAATATATTAGATTGGAAATTGGGAATCATATCGCTGGAAAATATTTATGTCGGTCCAAAAGAGTTCAGCTAGTTTTGTGGTATCAAAATCCTGGATAAAAAGCCTTTTAAAATCCGTAGTGTTGTATTCAGATCACGAAAAGGGAAATATATGTTTGCCCAGTGTGATTTTATCTTAAATAAATATATATTTAGGATCGTTTAATTAGAAAAATATAGCTCTCAATCCAAAAATTTCATCTATTTTTCTATGCTATAAAAATCCGGGATTTCTTCTGCCCGATTTAGTTTTTTGTAAAATTGTGTGTTTTTAATTTTCTGATTTTCTGATTTTCTAAACTCAAGAAAATATATCATTACTTCTTGACATTAATACCATGACAGTTTACATTAACCTAATGACAAATGTCATAGCTGGGTTTAATCCGATTTTCAGTGTCACATATATGATATGACTTAATTAAGTGATCAATGCAATATGTCAATGTGATTAATATGTAATATCATTAAATCAGAGATTTTGGTCTTTAAGCTAAGTCAAATTAAGTTTGGTCTAGTCACCAACGATTCCATCTCATTATATCTCTGACAATTGTCATTGTATCAGTAATAGAATTTGTAGGCAATTATGACAATATGTCAATGTCAGCATCATTAAATCAGTGATATTGGTCTTTAAGCTAATGTCGATTTTTTAAGTCATTGACTACATTGTGTCATAAATTGTAAATAACATTTAGATAACATTGTCATCAATGCTAAGATGCTATATCATTAATGTGATTAAGATGCCTTATCATTAAATCAGTGATATCGGTCTTTAAGCTAAGTCAGATTAAGTTTGGTCTTGTCATCAATGACTCCATCTCATTATATTTCTGACAATTGTCATTGTATCAGTAACAGAAATTGTATGCAATTATGAAAATATGTCAATGTCATTAATATGCAGCTTCATTAAATTAGTGATATTGGTCTTTAAGCTAATGCCGATTTGTAATAACATTTAGAAAACATTGCCATCAATGCAAAGATGCTATATCATTAATGTGCTTAAGATGTAATATCATTAAATCAGTAATCGTGGTCTTTAAGCTTAGTTAAATTAAGTTTGGTCTAGTCACCAATGACTCCATCTCCTTGTATCTCTGACAATTGTCATTGTATCAGTAACAGCATTTGCAGGCAATTATGACAATATGTCAATGTCATTAATATGCAGTCTTTAAGCTAATGTCGTTTTTCTATGTCATTGACTACATTGTGTAATAAATTGTAAATAACATTTAGATAACGTTGCCATCAATGCTAAGATGCTACATCATTAATGTGATTAAGATTCATGATGACATGAATAATGACAATGTCATTAATATGCAGCATCATTAAATCAGTGATACTGGGCTTTAAGCTAATGTCGTTTTTCTATGTCATTGACTACATTGTGTAATGGTCCTTAAGCTAAGTCAGTTCAAGTTTGGTCTATTCACCAATGACTCCATCTCATTATATCTCTGACAATTGTCATTGTGTCAGTAACAGCATTTGTAGGCAATTATGACAATATGTCAATGTCATTAATATGCAGTCTTTAAGCTAATGTCGTTTTTCTATGTCATTGACTACATTGTGTAATAAATTGTAAATAACATTTAGATAACATTGCCATCAATGCTATGATGCTACATCATTAATGTGATTAAGATTCAATATCATTAAATCAATGATCTTGGTCTTTAAGCTAAGTCAAATTAAGTTTAGTTTAATCAGTAACAGAAATTGTATGCAATTATGACAATATGTCAATGTCATTAATATGCAGCATCATTAAATCAGTGATATTGGTCTTTAAGCTAATGTCGATTTTTTATGGCAATGACTACTTTGTGTCATAAATTGTAAATAACATTAATATAACAATACCATCAATGCTAAGATGCTATATCCTTAAATCAGTGGCCTTGTCCTTGAAGCCAATGCCATTTTTTTATTACATTGTTCACAATATGCGCCTTCAATTTCCATAAATGACTTATTGTCATTATATCGCTGATAATTGTCATAGCATCAATTACACAATTGATATGCAATTATGACAATATTTCCATGTTAATAAGATGATATATCATTAAATGAGTGATCCTATTCATTAAGCCAATGTCAATGCTTTTATTGCATTAGTCAACATTCTAACTGACATAAATATAAATATCATTTAGATAACATTACCATCAATACTATATCATTAAAGTAGTGACATTGTCCTAGAATCCAATGCCATTTTGTATTACATTGTTCAATTTCCATAAATTACTTTTTGTCATTATATCGCTGATAATTGTCATGATATGCAATTATGACAATATTTTCATGTCAATAAGATGATATATCATTAAATCAGCTTTTATTGAATTAGTAACAATGCGTCAACATTCTAACTGACATTTACTTAGCATCTGTGACTTTGTGTCATTAAGTTAGGTTAAGTTGAATAGAGGAGACGTGTAAACGCCACACTTAAGCCAGTGGTTCGCCCTGTTGTGCGCTCCTTATTTATGACTTTTTTTATACCTCACGAGTTACAGGAAATCGGTAGTAGACACGAATTTTCTCAGTATCTTCCTTTTTTTGAAGATGTATTGGAACAAATGCAATTTTTAAATTGTCAGTTTCATAACAATTGAACTTTAAAAGTCCTGTAGGCTAAACCAAGTGCATCTTTAACAGGTAGAATATGAAAAAAGGTTAACTCTGCAATCGAACATTTATTGAAGATTTCTTTTTAGTCCTTTAAATTCAGCAAAACCTTAAAAGTTATCCTTTTTTACTTTAAGGTATTTCATGTTTGATGTTGTATACGATCTTGTTTAAAACAATTATTAAAACTATTATTTTTGTTTTCTTCGACATGTATATGCATTTAAAAAATATATATCAATACACAATGTGTATACGTATGTAATATGTAGTAGGTAGTATAGTATAAATAAATTTATCTTTTAATGAAAATTTATTTCAACTTTTTTTGGATTTTTTCCTATAACTATGTAAAATTTCTAATTACGCTAGAGATATATGTATATTTTTGTTGTTGTTGTTTTTTTATACATATATGATCTGTATTCATTTCTGTATATGTATAAGTATATAAAAACCATTTGCAAAAAAAGGCCAATCGTTAACAATTTCACCAATTTGTCGGAATTGCATATTTTCATTTTCACGGATATCTTGCAATTTTTACCATACCATTTTTCAATATGGAATAGTTTTGTAGTGTTCTGTAGCTGTCCCCAAAATGGAGAGTGTAATGACGAGTTATACTCCTCAATTGTCATCATCTTCACCGCTGACATACATGCGCGTCAAGTCTGAGGCCACCGATGCACTATCACTGCTGCAAGAAAAGAAGGGGAAAACGAAATTTAATTAAAATTATTGAAATATTTTAGTTTTTATATATTTTAGTCCAGATTCACACGAGAAAATGTTGTTCATGCAAGTGTCAAAGTTTGTAGGAGAGAGAGGAAGAGAGCTCTTTCCGACTGCCTCTCTCCCCTACAAACTTTGCCACTTGCTTGAAAAAAATGTTCTAGTGTGAATCTGGACTTATTTTTTTTTAAAAAATTTGAACAATTCGCTAATTTATGGCATTTAATATATTAAGTTGTATAGCCTACAGTCCAGCAAAATGCACTGCACTACATTCAGCTGGTTAGTGAGCGAGATGCTTTCCTCGGTATTCTATTTGATTTTAAATTTCTAAACCTTTGGAAAAGCTCCCGATGTAATTTCTCATTTACTTATAAAATTTTGAATTATTAAATATTTTAATTTAGAGCAAAACTTACTTGGCAATTTCTTGCTCATAGATGGCGGCCACCATAGCCGACAATTCTATTTCCAAAGTACCACTGCCACTGCGTGTACAGAATCCACTGGAAACGGAATCGTTGCGCTCCAGCGATCTCATCGCTGAGTCGTCATCATCACTGTACGGCAATTGCGTAAATTGTTGTTCTTGCAGAAGTTGTTGTAGCTCCGCTTGTTTCTGATGAAGCTGGAGCTGACAGGCAATGTTGTGGACAACTGTTGGTGATGTTATGTCAGTTGTAGGTGATGTTGCTGCTACCACCGCTAGAGGTGCTGTTGCCTCGGCAGCGGTTGTCATTGAGCTGCGACTCAATGATGTCGATATGGTAATTTCATGTTGTTTGTTGTTGTTACCCATGTTGGCCATTGTTTCGGCTGCTGCCGTGGTTGTGGTCCGCGTCGTTGTTGCCGATGATGTGGATGTGGTATGGGATTTTTTGCCATCATTGCCGCCGCTGCTGCTGGTGTTGATCGGCTCATGTTGTTGGGCAATTACATCGATGATTGATGGACATGACAGTAGTGTTGTTGGGAGATGATGTCTGCCAGCACCACTTGTTACCGATGACGGCGTCGCTGGAACTAGAGCTGCAGTTGCAGCTAATACTGGTACTCCGCTGCTGGTCATTTGAGTGGTATGGACAACGTCGTTATTGTTTGACATCCAGATATCCGATTCATTGCTGAAATCATACAGAGAAGACAATTGAACGACAAATTAGAAAAATAAGTAAACGGCACAGATTTTATGCATTAAAACAAAGTACGAATTCTTTGGTATAATTCATAATATTTCAGACAAGGCAAGTTTTAATTCAAAAAAAGGAAAGTTTCTTTAGCCTAAGGAAATAGTTTCATTATTTCACATATGGTTTTTTTATATTTAAGCAACACTTTCTGCGATTTTTATCAATGAATCTTGGTAGCGGGATTCTGACGGGGTTCGATTCTCCCCGGAGACTCTGGTTTGTAGCTGCAAAATCTAGACACATTGTCTTTGTAACCCGGCTTCCCTAGATCGTAAAATTAGAATATAAATTTACTTTGTATTGTAATTCATAGAAATAAATAAATATTTTCTTAAAAAGATTATTTTAATCTACGAAAATTATTTCATTATTTCTCAAATATTTAACGAACACTTTCTAAGATTTTTACTAATTGTTCTGGTTTTTAAGAAAATGCATTTAGTTTTCAGAGAAAAATGTTATGGACGAAAACATTTTACGGCCAAATGAAGATATTAAACTGCAGTACACTAAGAGCTATTGGTCTACAGCCAAAGAATAGTATTCGCTCTGCGAAACGAAATTTTAGACAACTACAATTCTCGTTTGCAGAAATATAAATTTCGTTTGTTGTGACACAAACTTATTTTGCGTCAAAAATTTTTTATTCTGACCAAAAGAAATTTCATATTATACGACAAGTTGGGTTATCTACTACATAGTAGGGAACTAGTTGACACGACAAGTCCCCTACTAGTGAGTTATCTACTCACTAGTAGGGGACTTGTTGGGCTATATACTCCATAGTAGGGGACTAGTTGGGTTATCTACTCCCTGATAGAGGATCAGTTGGGTTATCTACTACCTAGAAGAAGACAAGTTGGGTTATCTACTCCAAAGGATAGGAACAGTTCAGTTATCTACTTCTAAGGAGTTGACCAGTTTCGTTATCTACTACGTACTTACTAAAACACCGTTGGGATATCTACTACTTAGGAGACGACCAGATGGGCTATCTACTACTTAGTAAAAAACAGTTGGGTTATCGAATCCCTATTAGATGACCAGTAGAGTTATCTACTTTTTAGTAAAGGATCAGTTGGGTTATCTACACACTAGTAATAGATCAGTTGGGTTGCCTACTCCCTAGTAAGGCCCAGTTGCTTTATCTATTCCCTAATATGTATGAAAAGATTTCAGTTATCTACTCCTTAGGAGGTGACCAGTTCAGTTATCTACTAAGTAAAATGCCCAGTAAGAAGTAAAAAACGCAACAGGGGTTATCTACCCCCTAATATAGAAACAGTTCGGTTATCTACTACTTAGTAAACACCGATTGGGTTATCGAATCCTTATTATATGACCAGCTGGGTTATCTACTCCTTACGAGACGACCAGTTGGGTTATCTACTACCTAGTAAAAACCAAGGTGGGTTATCGAATCCTTATTAGATGACCAGTTGTTTTATATACCCCTTAGTAAAGGATCAGTTGGGTCATCTACCATTTGGGTTTTCTACACCCAAGTAGGGGACCTGTTGGGTTGTCTACTCTCTAGTAGAGGACCAGTTGGTTATCTAGCTTTTAGGAGACGACCAGTTGGGTTATCTACTACTTAGTAAAAACCAAGATGGGTTATTGAATCCTTATTAGATAACCAGTTGTGTTATCTACCCCTTAGTAAAGGATCAGTTGGGTTATCTACTTCCTACTAGAGAACCAGTTGGGTTATCAACTTTCTAGTAGAGGACCAGTTGGGTTATCAACTTTCTAGTAGAGGACCAGTTGGCTTACCTACTAAGTACTCAGTAAAATACCAGTTGGGTTACCAACTAAGTACTTAGTAAATACCAGTTGGGTTATCTGCTCCCTAGTATAGAAACAATTTGGTTATCTACTCCATAGGAGACGACCACTTGGGTTATCTACTACTTATTAAACACCAGTTTGGCTATCGAATCCTTATTAAATGACCACTTGGGTTATCTTCTCCTTAGTAGAGGATTATCTACACCCTAGTAGTTGACCAGTTAGGTTGTCTACATCCTAGTAGAATACACGTTGATTTATCTACTCCCTAGTAGAGAATCAGTTGGTTTATCTACTCTCTGGTAGAGAAACAGTTCGGTTATCTCATCCTTGGGAGACGGCCAGTTGGGTTATCTACTACTTAATAAAATACTATTTAAGTTATCTACTGCATGGTAAAATCCAGTTGAGTTTTCGAATACTCTTTAGATGTCCAATTAGGTTATATACTCTATAGGTACGACTACCTGGGTTATATAGACCTTAGCAGAGGGGCAGTTGGGTTATCTACTTCTTAGTAGACGACCTCTTGTGTTATCTCTTCCTTAGTAGATGACCAGTTGGAATCAGTTTTCGAATATCAACCATTAAATTATACAAATTTAAATTATGCTGCGTCCGACATTGAGGGGTCAGGTACTGCAGGAATTATTTTAGACCAGTACTTAAATATATGAGAAGATGGCAATTCATCATTCAAACTGACAATGTCATATTAAAGGTAGTGGATATTTTCATATAAATGGGATAATCTGTGAATCATAGCCTCCGTATACCTATCAAGCTTTTGGTTTTGTACCGGTCCAATTTCCCGTAGGGTATATCTGGCTCTTGCACTACCAGTCGCTTATCGTGTGTATCAATCCGAAGTCTTGGCAATCAAAGAAGTCGCCAAATCGCAAACTTGTAATATTGTAATATTGTAATTAACTTCGAAGGCATTATCTGATCACATAGATGTCGAGCTGCTATTAGCTACCAAGAGGGTCTACTCCCTAATTTCACAACTCAACTGCAGCAAATCTTTTTAAGTATGTGGAAACAGCCAGTTCGAGCATTCACCTTATATAGGGTCCTGGACAGAAACACATCCCGAGAAACTAAAGGCAATATATAAGTATGTGTGCTACCCACGTATAAGCTTTATCTCAGACATGATGTACTCAGACTATCCAACCGCAGGTGATCACAACTAACAACTTGTAGGGTAGCTACAAGTAGGCTGACCTGTTCATAATACGACCGGAGAAGATATATCCTATCACAGATGGTCCTCGACAACCGGACATATCTTAACAAGATGACCGCGCTTTTCGCCTTACAGCTCAAGATGACCGAGCTATCTCGATTCCAAAAAACGCTCATTTGAGAGGGATAGCACGGGCAACTGCAGAGTTGACTGGGTTACAACGAAAGGCTACGACCCTTAAAAATTCTCCAAAAAATTACAATTATAGATGCGACAATATCCACATGTAAGCTTTGGTTCAAGTATAATGCACAGAGAAGAATTTTCGCTTATAGGTGTGCTATCCCGTGTAAGCTTTATCTCCGACATGCTACACAGAGACTGTACAGCCATAGATGGTCAGAACTAGGCAACCGAAGGGTAGCTTCGAGTATACAAGTCTGGTCACAATACGACATGAAAATATAAATATATATTCTATCACAGAAGTCCCTCGACTACCGGAAATCTATTAACGTGATGACAGAGCCGTCT
Source organism: Eudasyphora cyanicolor (assembly GCA_963930755.1). Classification (NCBI taxonomy): domain Eukaryota; kingdom Metazoa; phylum Arthropoda; class Insecta; order Diptera; family Muscidae; genus Eudasyphora; species Eudasyphora cyanicolor. The sequence continues at coordinate 206,724,034 of OZ005737.1, read as the reverse complement.
GACGTCAACTTCATTTGGTTCAAGCATGATGCACTGAGACTGTCCAACTAGATAACTAGGAGAGAAGCAGGACAGACCCGGCCACATCGATCTGAGAAAGTCAAGGAGGACGTAAACCGGGAGAGAGCGCAAGCTTGATCTGTAGTTGCATTCTCAACCGGATGTCATGACCCTTACAATAACAGGAACACACTCTAACCTCAAGCACATCCTGTACGTTTCATGCGTCAGAATGGTTAGTTCCGATGAGGGACATCTGACCTATCCACAGTTAGACGCAAATCACTCAGAAAATATGTACCAGTAACCCAATTGCTATAATTCTTCAGATTTTAAATATCCTAAATAAGTGTTTATCCACTGTTTTAAAGGAATGTCTATGGACAGGAGACTCTAAAATGTATTCTCTTTTCAAACTCATCCTTATCATTAACTTATTTGCATATTTAGTCATTATATTTAATGTGAGTAAATTTGTCTTTAAGGTAATCACAACGGGTCTATGTGAGCTAGGTTTTTTTTGATGCCACCCTAACCAACCTACATTCTTCACAATTCTACGTTCTAATGGCACTCTAAAAACGTTTCTTAAATATGAACACAATTTAATGTACTTAATTTGTTCTGTATATTGAGGAATGAATAAGAAAAGTGTTGAAAATATTACGATTAGTTTAGGAAAATATAATATAATCATCAAAAACATTTGTTTCAAAATAGTGGCTATTATGTTATAGTTATTATGTTAAGAAATTAATCAAATTCGTTGCCGCTGGAATGCTAGAATCATTCACATGATGACAAACTGGTTTAGTTGTTTAGCCGTCTGGTCGCTAGCTTCGCTTGAAGCTTCCACTATCATCTTCGAGTTGTTATGTATTTTATCTGGGGCATAACCACCAATACAACAACCTGCATCACTCACCAATCGTTAGTGAACAACATTCGAATAATTTGCGCGAATGTTGTTCTTGAAATGAACAACACCGCAGCAGCGAAGAATCTGAGACAGATTAATGCGTGTTTAGTTGATTTCAAAAACATGTTTGGAAACGGAAAGTTCAATTTCTTGAAAGCGAAAGTAATGTTATTCGATGGATGTTATGTATTTCAAAACATCTTCACATCACAAGAACGAGTTTGCAAATGCAAATATTCAAATAATGTCGGTATAATAAACTATTTTTATGGGCCATTTTATTGGATATCTCTGAGCTACAGTGCGAAAACTATGTGCGAATTGTTAATGTTGAGCAAATTTTGAAAGTTTTTATAAATTGCATTATTTTGAGTGCATTTTTTTAAATTTTACGGAAAATCTTCACACTAAAAATTATTGAAGTTAGTTCATAACTTGTTGTAATTCCCTTATAGAGATCGGTCGCAAATATTATTTTTTATCCCATAAATACTACAGATTAGATTGGGATTTATCAGATTTCAGCTGTTACATATCTACTTTAATTCTGCATAATGAAGAATTATGATTGGAAGCGCGTAGGTTAATGACAGTGTTTTTTAGTGTTTAACACTTAATGTAATTTCTTTTGCTTATTACGTATCCCTAAGGAAGTTGGAAAATAACCAACGAAACGTCGGAGGCAAATAATTAAGTAAAAGTATAAATAGATAAAAGAAAATTGAACATGCCGATCGCTACATGTTTAGATATAGCTCTCTAACAGAGGTCGCTCTTAAATTTATTTATGAAAGCCATATACACTACATTAGTCCAATTATTTGACTATATCACATGAGCCCATTTTAACTGGACATCGTATAGATAAACTATAAAATCCCATACAATTTTAAAAAGATATTGTCTCCATAGAAAATATACAAATTGATCTATTCGACAGGACTATTCAATCTCCTGAAATTTACGGGCATGACGATCTATCTCGATTCCAACAAATCCAATATGTGCCTTCAGCAACATTTGCGCCTCTATTGTCACGTGTTCCGTTTATGGCAACTTGTCTGCACACGATTGACGGTCTTCACGATCTCTGATTATCAATTCGATTTATCATTACATTAAATTAATTGCAAAACACTATCCGACAGATGTTATTACAAATTTTTGTGAGCAGCATAACATTTGGGGAATACGTAAACGAATTGCAGTTGCTTCGTTAGTTATGTTGCTGCTGCTGGCACTGTTACTGCTGCAGTCAGCCAAGCATTCTGTTATTAAAAGCTACTAAATACAGCAAATTATTTTGTTAATTTAATTTCATGTAATCGTACTTGGTGGTCGCACTCCTATTCTATTAAAAGATTAATGGTGTTACACTGAGATATGTAACAGGTGGCGCAAAAGTAACCTTTCGATGTTATGTTAGACGCGATTGGCGGTCAGCAGCTAACAGCTAATGCACCGTCTGGACTTTGTACGGAAACATCTTCAAATCTTGTACCAAAATTCGCTGTAGAGACCGTCGACTGATACCCATTTGCGTGGCACGTCATCTGGTCGATGTCGACGCCGCTTCCATGACATCCTCGGCTACAGCAGCAATATTCTCTGCAGAACGGCTACTCCGGGGTCTGCCACGCCTTGCAGTATCTCGTGTTGTGCCAGTCTCTTCGAGGCGAGCGGCTAAACGTCGCAGTGTTTCACCAGTAGGCGTTGGACGGCCAGGAAATCTGTGCCAAAGTCACCGACCGATTATTGGTCAAATAAATAGTCAGCTATATTCCGCGTTCTGGAGCAGTGTAGCGTAACATTGTTTATTAACGTGTATTTCGCATGTGTTTACTACACAAATGTCAAAACAGAACTGGCATTAGGGGCCAATCGCAAAATTTATAGCATTTTCTGTTAGAAGGATTACTTTTGCGCCACCTGTTATATATCTGTATGTGGTGGCACATGGGGCAAAGATTGTATCAACTGAATTGTTTGTAATTTAATTATGTATTCGATAGATAATTTGCAATAAAATGTATGTTTTTAGGTGGATGTGGAAGAGACAATTATTGCTCGTTTGCAGATATTTATTGTGTGAAAATTGTGTGCAAAATTAAATGATTACACTAGGCAACCGTCATTTCCTAAACTTCGTAAGGCATTTTTTATCACATTGTTTGGAAAATTTCGCATTTACGGATAAATCAAAGATATTTATGAGAGGCCTCTATGTGTGGACTATATCAAAACATAGACCGATCTGGTAATTTTTCGATGTACTGAATTTTTGTATAAATATAACACAAACTGCAAAATTTCACCACAAATCGACTTGAAATTGTTGTCTATATAACATAGAGAAGCAAACTTCAAAGTAGGGATGTAACGAAAGTGACTTTAGCCAAAGCGAATATTGAAATATATTTCTTGCGAATTCGAATGCGAAAGCGAATAGTAAAATATCCATTTTTGCGAAAGCGAATGCAAATAATAGTTTGACGGTTTAGTACCAAAAAATTTAAGGAACTGAATTGATACCTTTCAAGGATATTCATGTATTAAGAATGTTTTCCATATTTTTACCTCCTGTTACCACAAGGAGCGAATGCAAATAATAGTTTGACGGTTTAGTACCAACAAATTTAAGGAACTGAATTGATACCTTTCAAGGATATCATGTATTAAGAATGTTTTCCATATTTTTACCTCCTGTTACCACAAGGATCAACTGTTCTGAAGAGAAGTGGCAGAGGTTTTCATTGGTATTAATATCTTCAAATTGTGTGAAGGTTTAGTACCAAAAAATTTAAGGAACTGAATTGATACCTTGCAAGGATATCCATGTATTAAGAATGTTTTCCATATTTTTACCTCTTGTTACCACAAGGATAAACATATTTTTTCAACTGTTGTGAAGAGAAGTGGCAGAAGTTTGCATTGGTATTAATATCTTCAAATTGTGTGAACTCTTAACACTTTTAACAAATGGAAGCGAATACTGAAATATATTTTTGCGAAAGCGAATAATCCAAAGATGGTTTTTGCGAATGCGAAAGCGAATGTTAAAATGATGCGAATAATTCGCGTTCGCATATGCGAATGCGAATATTCGTTACATCCCTGCTTCAAAGCCACCTTAACACGGATCGGTATGGTTCTTTTTCGCCGTGTAGAATTCTTTTAAAAAATACTAAGGATAGGTTAAAGAGAGGAGACGTTTTAACGTCTCATGTCTATGGACATACACATAAACCAGTGGCTCCGTCTATTGTACTTTTATCACATCACGAGTTATAGAATATTGGTGCTAGACACTAATTTTCTCAGTATCTTCCATTCATATCCTCTAAGATGAGTCAAGTCTGGTAGTAGTGTCGGACACAAAATATGAGGATATTGAATTGTTTGACAAATGTGACGGTAACGGCTGAGATCAATATATTTAAGAGTGACCTTTGTAGAACATCTATATCAAGGTATAGAAAGTACCTTTGGTATATGGACCATATTTTTTTACATATAAGCCCGATAGAGCCCGTAATATCCATTAAATTTAAGAAAATGACAAGGGCTACAAATATTGCGAATATTATTTTCACTTAGAAACTCTGATCTAGTTACTGTCTTTACCCATTTGGCGACCACTGGGTCATATGTGTCCCATGCGATATTTTTTGCAATTTCTTCCACACTTATGTCTTAAATATCCCAATATCCTTTAAATGTTTATATAGTCAAAAGAGATCTCCGAGTTGATTTCTTAACGTCACATAGACCACAAATTTCAACAGATCGGGCTGAAAATTGGTAACTGGGGTTTGTTTATACCCGGAAACCTTCACACCAACAACGGTAGCCATAGCTCCATCTTTTGATATAGCCCCCATAGAAAGGTCCCCCAGATTTTACTTCTTAAGGCAACAAAAAACAAATATTTCAACGAATCGGTAACAAGCTATCCATGGTAGAGGTATATAAGATTCGGCATAACCAAACTTAAGGCTTTTACTTGTTTTTAAATCAAATAATATAGTCTTTGAACTTTCCTTACTAGGTTTTAATTAAAATTAAATCAAATTGTTAGAAGCTTTGTTGGAGAAGGCACCTGAAAGGATGTGAATCAATACAAATCATCTACGAAGTTCAACAAAGTTTGATGAAAATATCACAACAAGATTGTCTGTAACCCCTTTCCAGACAGACAGACAAACGGACGGACATAGCTCAACCCAGCAAAATCTTGGTAAGTACCGATCATTATTCCCTGCATTACCAAATAATGACATCTCATTATTCGCTGCATTACTTTCGGCTTATTAATAATGACTTACCAATAATAACTGAAATAAGTGATTTTTGTTATCAAAATCATTTTGGAAAATTTTCATATAATGCAATTTTGGCTCTATGTAGGTTATTGTACAAAATTTATTTATATTTCAACATGTTTTTAAACAATACGTGCAGATTTGAATGAAAATACCAGAAATTCGAATCTGGCATGAGGAAATTGTTTGTTTCGAGATATATGCGCGACAATATGCAAAAAAGCATTTTAAATGGCCATTTCTACATTTCTACCTATCAACTACTTATTTTATAACTTATTGGCAATGCATTATTCAAGTACATTAAATCGAGCTACAAATAAGTACTTATTATGCTACTTTATTGTATGCTTTTGGGAAGTACTTTCCTTCAATGACATCCCCATGTTAAAATATTGAGAAAAGTGGCTAAATAATAAGTACTTACCATTATCGAACTTTGCTTACTCGTCGGATTATTTGGTAATGAGAAATTTTGCTGGGAAATGACTTAAAATAAGTTTTCCAATAGGGATGATATGATTATGAAGTGACGTATCGGCCATTTGTAATATGTCATGATCTGTCATTCGTTTTTCATTGTATTCAGTAGTGTTTACAATTTCATTAAGTGTTTTCAATTACGCAAGAACAACGTTTACAAATTATTCAGTTTTATTATCAAAATAATCGTGCTCCATAGCAACTTTTCGTGCGCTAAGTCCATTTTTTTTAAATCCAAAAAAACACTTTCCAGTCGACCTACGACCTTGACATACATGAGCATGATTTTAGCCCTCGTCAAGAGCTATCTTTTTTCCATTGACCGATTCCCGATCCGACGTACCGTTAAGGAGCTAGAGCAAAAATAAACTTTCCGTTCACATTTGAAAATGATGCTAAGTCCATTTTTTAAAAAATCCACAAGAAAACACTTTCCCATCGACCTACGACCTTGACACCCATGAGCAATATTTTAGCTCTCGTTAAGAGCTATATTTGTGCCATTGACCGATTGTGCTACGTGACAAACAGCAAATGAAACAATTGAATTGTTGTGACAAATGTTTGGAAATTCGATTATTTCAAGAAATTGTGATATTGAATGGCCTCCAAGAAGTTCTTATTTAACACCATTAGACTATTTCTTGTAGGGTTTTTTGAAGTCATTGGTCTTTCGAAATAAACCAGACTCTCTTCAAGCTTTACAAGTCAATATTGAACGTGCCACTCATGACACGACTTGAATTAGTGGAAAAAGTGCTCGATAATTGGGTTCATCGAATTCGTTCCTGCAGAAGAAGTCGTTGAGGCCATTTGATTGATGTTCTATTTAGAACTTAATTGTATCGATTGTACTTCATATTAAATGAAAAACGTTTGAATTTCCTTAACAAAAAGTGTGTTTTTTTTTTTCAAAGAAATCATATCACTCTTATTGGAAAGCCCGTTAGTTTTATGTCACCCATAACCATAGCGTTACATTTTTATAGCAAATTATATATAACATCCTATCTAAAAATTATATATAACATCCTATTAAAAATGCACCAGAAGTTTTGATTCATATTTGTTTTCACTTTTGTTACGTAGAATGATTAAAGAAATTCGGTTCACAGATAATAATCAAATTTAAGTTTTTTTCTTATCTTATTTAAGGTTCGATTATCAGCTCATCCTCCAACAAGTGTACTTCAAAAAGTCAGTAGTCATTATGCCACTCCATTCAAACCTATGATTCGAGTTTTTTTTCGTTGGATATTCGTTGGTAAATCAAATTAAATCTTGTTTTGTCTTCTCTCAATTCTCATTGTTTTATTGAGATCCATAACATTTTTGTTTTGTTAGTTTATTTGGTAATTAACATCATTAATTTGATACTAATGATATTGTCATGACATGGTAATATTTTTTTGTTTTATAGTATTTTTTTTCCAAAATTTACTATTAAACTCATTCGAATAAGAAGTCCATGCAAAGTTTTTAAAATGCAAAACACTATGCAATAAATTCGAATAGGGAATGATTGGCAATTTTTTTGTGTTCTCTACGAATTCGTTAATTGTTAATGGTTTAAAATAACGGATGGGTGCCTTTAAAGGTCGTTTTATTATTTTAAAGTATGATTGTAGAGTTTGGGATTGTCTTTATTACTCGTATCTAATTCATTTTAGTATCATCAAAAATTAAATTTTGCACTTGTTGGGGGGGTTTATTAAAATTGAATGTTAAAAAACAAACATTATAATGACGACATAAAGCATTATTTTTGCTCAAGCTTCTGATAACAAATGGAGAGTACTACTGACGAATTTTTTGGGCTAGTCAATTGTCATTCAAAAAAGATATATGAATGTTTCTGAGTACACTCTTCGATAGATATACGAGTAAATGTTGATTCAAATTTTTAATATTAAAGCCAAGTTAACTGAATTGCACAGGGTCAGATTTACATTATCTAAAATTAAAAATAGTTCATGGAATTTTGTTTAAATTTTGATAATACCGAACAGAAGTGTCAATACTACCTTGGGTCGAAGATACCTGTCAGACTACAGGTATCAAAACTCTTGCAAAACTTGATGTAGCGGATTTCACAATGCAAAAAAATCAAATGCAGTAGATAATTGCCATGTTGAGTGATCACAGTATTAGTGAGGGATATCCTGGATTTTAGTGAAACTTAATGTAATTGTTATATTAGGTGTTATCAACAACCCACCCAAATTATTGTGAAAAATATATTGTAATATTAAATATATATAAATATAAAATTAGAAACATACAATAAAGATTTCCAATACTGAGTTTTAAGAAAAATATAGTTTTCTAGGTAAAATCTATCAACATGTCGCTCACTCACTTCAAGAGTGATATAACTCATAATTGGAAATTGTCAAGATGTGTTAATTTATGTCCGTATAAAACATGAGTAGCATGAAATAGGATGTTTAAAAACGCTGGAATAATCCGAAATATGGTTGTTTACTTATAGGCAAAATTTCGCTCAGACTAATTTTTAAACATTTGCAAAATTCGAATTTCTGTAAGGCAACCTCAAAAATTTTAAATTTTGAGTTATGTCACTCTTGAAGTGACTGAGCGATGTGAATTTTTTTACAAATGTTACACCATTAATGAAAAATAGAAAAAAACCAGTAAGGAAAGGCTAAAGTCGGGCGGTGCCGACTATATAATACCCTACAGCACTCTCGTAATATTGAATAACTCTGATATATAAATTTTGTAATTCATGTATAAATTGTTTATATAAATTTACTTTTGGGACATTTTATACTTAAATAATACCCTGTACCACAGTGTGGTGTAGGGTATAAAAACGATTGGATCTAAAGAGCCAAATCGGACGAAACATATATATGGGAGCTATAGCTAAATCTTAACCGATTTTCTTCAAATTCGGTAGTGTTGGTTCATGGATCAAGAAACTCTACCATTCTAAATTTCAAAACGATTGGATGTAAAATACAGCTTTTATAGGACTAAAGGTAAAATACAGCTTTTATAGGACTAAAGGGCCAAATCGGACGAAACATGTATATGGGAGCTATAGCTAAATCTTAACCGATTTTCTTCAAATTCGGCAATGTTGGTTCATGGATCAAGAAACTCTACCATTCTAAATTTCAAAACGATTGGATGTAAAATACAGCTTTTATAGGACTAAATGGCCAAATCGGACGAAATATATATGTGGGAGCTGTAGCTAAATCTTAACCGATTTTCTACAAATTCGGTAGTGTTGGTTCATGGATCAAGAAACTCTACCATTCTAAATTTCAAAATGATTGGATGTAAAATACAGCTTCTACAGGACTAAAGAGCAAAATCGGACGAAACATATATATGGGAGCTATAGCTAAATCTTAACCGATTTTCTGCAAATTCGGCAATGTTGGTTCATGGATCAAGAAACTCTACCATTCTAAATTTCAAAACGATCGGATGTAAAATACAGCTTCTATAGGACTAAAGGGCCAAATCGGACGAAACATATATATGGGAGCTATAGCTAAATCTTAACCGATTTTCTTCAAATTCGGCAATGTTGGTTCAAGGATCAAGAAACTCTACCGTTCTAAATTTCAAAACGATTGGATCTAAAATACAGCTTCTATAGGACTAAAGGGCTAAATCGGACGATTTAGCTGTGTTATTTTTAGGTGTTACAAACATCTGCCGTGAAACAAACTTATAATACCCTGTGGGTATAAAAATGATTTTTATACCCTACACCACACTGTGGTACAGGGTATTATAAGTTTGTTTCATGGCAGATGTTTGTAACACCTGAAAATAACACAGCTAGACCCACCTTAAAGTATACCGATCGACTCAGAATCACTAGCTGAGTCGATTTAAGCATGTCTGTCCGTCCGTCTGTCCATGTAAAGTTGTTCGTCGACTACAGGTCGCAATTTCACTCCGATCGTTGTGAAATTTTGCAGTTTAGAGTATTTCGCAGCTGTTAAGATCGCTATTGAATTTGGTTGAAATCGGTTCAGATTTAGATATAGCTCCCATATATATGTTTCGTCCGATTCGGCCCTTTAGTCCTATAAAAGCTGGATTTTACATCCAATCGTTTTGAAATTTAGAATGGTAGAGTTTCTTGATCCATGAACCAACATTGCCGAATTTGAAGAAAATCGGTTAAGATTGAGCTATAGCTCCCATATATATGTTTCGTCCGATTTTGCTCTTTAGTCCTGAAGAAGCTGTATTTTACATCCAATCGTTTCGAAATTTAGAATGGTAGAGTTTCTTGATCCATGAACCAACACTACCGAATTTGAAGAAAATCGGTTAAGATTTAGCTATAGCTCCCATATATATGTTTCGTTCGATTTGGCCATTTAGTTCTATAGAAGATGTATTTTACATCTAATCGTTTTGAAATTTAGAATGGTAGAGGTTCTTCATCCATGAACCAACATTGCCGAATTTGAAGAAAATCGGTTACGATTTAACTATAGCTCCCATGTATATGTTTCATCCGATTTGGCTCTTTAGATGCAATCGTTTTTATACCCTACACCACACTGTGGTACAGGGTATTAATTAAGTATAAAATGTCCCAAAAGTAAATTAATGTAAACAATTTATACATGAATTACAAAATTTATATATCAGAGTTATTCAATATTACGAAAGTGGTGTAGGGTATTATATAGTCGGCACCGCCCGACTTTAGCCTTTCCTTACTGGTTGTAAATGCCCTTTCCACTTCTAATATAAATTTTTTGCATTTTTTTATGCCAAATTGCCCTCTCTCTCCATATATAACCTCATCTTTATGACAGGTTTGAACCAGTATTTTATAAAATGCTCAATTTAACTTATTGATACGCCAAAAATACCTAAAGCCGACGAATTGAGGTGTCCACCCCAGAAATAATTAAGATCCAAAAATGGCATTGGAACATAGACGACTGAAGATGCGTGGGCTAGTTGAAATTATAGGCATTTCAAAAAGTGCTATACATAGCATATTGATCAAAAATGTTAAGATGTGAAAGCTATGCGCACGATGGTTGCCGCGTTTGCTCACAAAGATGTTTCAATAGAGAGTTCGGCAATTTTTCACCGATGTTATCACACCTGCGACAAAACAACAGCCAAAGCAGTGGACTGTAGTGGGAGAATCGTGTCCATAGAAGGCGAAGACAGCTCCATCTGCAGGCAAGGTCATAACATCTGTTTTTTGGGATGCGTGGAATATTTTTTATTGATTATTTTCAAAACATGAAATACAATCGACGCCGAATATTGTGCAAAGTTACTGCAGCATTTAAGTGATGAAATTAAGGGAAACAAGTAAAATTATTATGATCGGCCATGCCGAATCCTATAAAGGGTTTTTAAACAGGGACGCTACAAAAGTGGACCGACAGGAACAGTAAACGACGCCATATTTTTTGCCGCTCTTTTGACATTTCTCTTCAGTAAGGTTTGCCATTTCATGATGGAAAGATATATGAGCCAACAACGAGTCGAAATTATTAAAATTTACTACCGAAATTCGGAGTCAGTGGCCTCAACGTTAAGAGCGCTACGTCCAATTTAATCATCTTCAGCGATGAGGCTCATTTCTGGCTGAATGGCTTCGTCAATAAACAAAATATGCGTTATTGGTCAGACAGCAATCCACACGTACCCCATGAGTCATCATTGCATCCCGAAAAAATTACGGTTTGGTGCGGTTTATGGGCCGGCGGCGTCATTGGGCCGTACTTCTTCCGTGAATGGGAATCGGCACATTACTGTGAATGGGAATCGCTACCGTTCAATAATAACCGAATATTTTTGGCCCCAATTGGATGATATGGACTTGGAGGACATGTGGTTCCAACAGGACGGCGCCACAAGCGACACAGCGAATGCCAAATTCAATTTATTGGAAACCAAGTTTGGAGAACGTGTTATCTCACGAAATGGTCCAGTCGATTGGCCGCATCGGTCGTGCGATTTGACGCCGTTAGATTATTTCCTGCGGGGCTACGTCAAGTCTATGGTCTATACCAACAAGCCAGCGACGATTGATGAACTTCGTACGAATATCGAACGTGAAATTGCAGCAGTATCGGCCGATTTATGCTTGAAAACCGTCGAAAATTGGGTTCAGCGTCTGGACTTCTGCAAGCGTGCCCGTGATGGCCATGCAAAAGAAATCGAGTTCCATACATAATGGCATCGAACGTACTTTCACAGGAATAAAGAATTTCATTGATATCCAAAACCGTTCTTGTTTTATTTAAAAACCAGTAAGGAAAGGCAGAAAGTCGGGCGGGGCCGACTATATAATACCCTACACCTCCCTAACAATGCGATAAGGGTCATTGCCTTAATAATTTGGAATAATTGGTAAACGGGTAGAAACATATTATCTAATTCTGAAACGATAATCGCTAAATTAAGCAATATTCGTTCCTAAATTGAGAAACATATTTCTGGAAAATTTTAATGATAGGAAGTAAAATACAACTTCTATAGCGGTTTGATACCAAATCAGGAGGAACAATCAATATAAATCTGAACCGATCTTCCCTGAATACTCATTCATGTAAAAAGACCTCCTTCTGTCGAATTTCGTACTGATCGCATATAAAATACAGTCTCTACAGCGCCTACATGTCAAATCGGGGGTAACGTATATATGGGGGCTATATCTAAATCTGAACCGATTTCTTCCAAATTTAACAGTGTTCATTCATATAATAAGAAACCTCTTTCTGCCGAATTTCATACTGATCGGATATAAAATAACATTTTTACAGCGCTTACAAGTCAAATCGGGGGTAACGTATATATGGGGGCTATATCTAAATCTGAACCGATTTTCTCCGAATTTAGCAGTATTCCTTCATGTAACAAGAAACCTCTCTTTGCCGAATTTCGCACTGATCGGATATAAAATAACATGTTTACAGCGCTTATATGTCAAATCGGGGGTAATGTATATATGGGGGCTATATCTAAATCTGAACCGATTTCTTCCAAATTTAACAGAGTTCATTCATGTAATAAGAAACCTTTTCCTGCCGAATTTCATACTGATCGGATATAAAATAAAGTTTTTACAGCGCTTACATGTCAAATCGGGGCTAATATATATATGGGGGCTATATCTAAATCTGAACCGATTTCAACCAAATTCAATAGGGATCGTCCTTGGGCCAAAAAAAAGATATGTGTAAAGTTTCGTCGAGATCGGACCATAATTGCGACCTGTACTTTGATTACAAGAATACATGCACAGACAGACGGACAGACAGACAGACGGACAGACAGACAGACAGACAGACGGACAGACGGACATAGCTAAATCGACTCAGAAAGTGATTCTAAGTCGATCGGTATAATAAACGATGGGTCTATTTCTTCTCCTTTTGGGTGTTACAAACAAATGCACAAAGTTATAATACCCTGTACCACAGTGTGGTGTAGGGTATAAAAACGTTTGTAGCGCTCTTATTGAAAAACCCGGTATACCCTCCATCATCAATAGCATGTGAATGGGGGGGCTATACCAAAACATGGACCTATGGCTAGCGTTGTTCCTGTAAAGGTTTCCGGGTGTATATCAACCCCAGTTACCAATTTTCAGCCCGATCAGTTGACATTTGTGGTCTCTGTGACGTTAAGAAATCAAATCGGGGAGATCCTATATATGGGGGCTATATCAAAATATGGACCGATATTGCCTATTTTCAATCCCAAGTTACCTGTAGCTATAAGAAGTATCTATACCAAATTTGAGCCAACTAGCTCAAGTATTATAAATTGTATCGTGATTACAACAGACGGACGGACGGACGGACGGATATGGCTAAATCGTCTTAGAATTTTACGACGATTAAAAATATCTATAATTTATGTTGTCTCAGATCAATATTTAGAAGAGTTACAAACGGAGTGACAATATGAATATACACCCATCCTATGGTGGTGGATATAAAATGCCGCATTTGGCGAAGACAATGCACCTGTTCACACATCCACTATTGCGATGTCCAAAATCAATAAATTAATTTCCTATTGCTTCACGCAAATATTGGGAACAAATTTCTTTATTTCTCAACATAATCTCCTTTTAGCTCGATACACTTTTTTCCATCGATTTTCAATAGCTTCTAAACCCTGTTTATAATAAGAACTGTCTAGCTCCTGCAAATAGCACAGCATCCTCAGCCTCTTCATTGCTGGCAGATCTTTTCCGCGGAGCCATTTTTTCAAGTTTCGAAACCAAAAATAATGTGAGGGTGCTAAATCTGGCCAATAAGGTGCGTGCTGATGTAATTGGAACTTAAATTCATTAATTTTGGCTTTCGCAATAGGGGATGGGTGAACATTGTGCATTGTCCTGATGGTGAGCAAACGCGGCACCCATCTTGCGCACAGCTTTCTCATTATCAAATTTTCCGTCAATATGCGATGTACAGCACTTTTTGAAATGCTTATGAGTTCAGCTAACTCACGAACCTTCAACTGACGGCCATCCAATTCCATTTTGTGGATTTTGTAACCATTTTAACCGTCCGCCTGTCTGGTTGGTGCGCACAATACCTCTCGAAAGAGGTGACCGATTTACTTCAAATTTTGTATGTGATCAAATCGTTAACATTTAGTGAAATTTTGATTCTCTAATAACATATGTATATACTTCCTACCAAATCTTCTGTAACTCGACGCATAGTAATAGTTTATCAGATGCTATCACCTTCAGAAAAAATGACGAGGTTGCGCCGCCCCTTTTTGGTACCTGTCACATACAGGGAACCTTTTTGTACAAAAAGTTAACAGCTTATAACTTTAATACGAGTAAATACAAATACTTTTAATTTTGTTCCAAATCAAATCTTCAAATCGTCAAATCTTTAATTTTAAGACAATTTTTTTCTATGTACCATATCTATATTAAATTACTCAGGAAATGAGGGTATACTTTAGTCGGTTTACTCGACTGAAACCTTCCACTTATTTCTAGGATATTTTGATACAGATCTTATAAAAATGTCCTTCCCGATTTTATTTAAATCTGTTTGGAGTTTGGATTGATCGACTGATCAGACTCGACTTTAGCATTTCCTTAACTGCTAGTGCTTCCTGAACATTATTGGTTGCAAACACATTATTTGTTTAAGATATGATGGAACACCTTGCAAGATGGTACGTAAAAGTCTAACATTTCCTTACTCAAATTCTTCTAAAGTGGCAATTTAATTTTTTAATTACACATTTTTTATAAAGGCACTATTATTAAGCACTAACAAATGAACATATTTTAAACCATATCTATTTAAAATTAACAAAAAGCGGAAATAAAACAAACAGTCATATAACTTATAAAGTTTTAACACGATTTATGACGAGAATATCACATTTCGGATACAATTTATAATTAAGAAAATCGCATTATAAACCAGGAAAAATGCCATAAATGTTATTAAAAGAAGATGAGAAATAACTCTACATACATATATGTATAACAAACAAAAAACCAGAATCATAAATAACAACAGTAGCCAAAAGTATGTTAGAAAAATTAACTACAATAAATGCAATTATCCACCACCTCAGATAGATCGACAGACAGACGGACGGACAGTTAGACAGACGGTGATAAAAAACACCGAATGAATGAATGAACGAGCACATGTGACCTTCTTAAAGTTTAGCCAACAATTGCAATTTGTAGACGGTTATTTGGGTTTGGCATAAGCCACTCACAAGACTCTGTGAGCCATAAACCTTTAAACCGAAGCGAGGCGAACAGATTCAAAGCAAAGTTCATCCAAGAAAATAAGGAAAAATCGAAAATCCGAACAATTGGATGGAAAAATGAACCAACAAAAAAACGTCGCAGACAATAGCCAATTTTCATTATAAAGTATTAAAATCGTTATGCATGTATTCATTTTCTAGTAACTTATACGAGTTTTGTCCGTCCATCTGCAGGAATACCACTGAGTAGAGAAGAGATATGAATGAATATGCAATGTACGAAATAGATTACCCAGCGAAAAAAAACTATACATTAAAAAATATATAAAAAAAATATAAAAAAATATATATCAACAAATATATATAAAAAAATATATATAAGAAATATGTATAACAATATATATATATAATTAATTAATACAAGTGAAAACGGATTTAGTTCGGCCATGCCAAATCTCCACGCGTCGCATTTAAATGGTTTCGGGTAAAAATAAACTCATTTTACCAAATTTTAGCCCAATTCGTTGCCATTTGAGTTTTTTGTGGCGTTACTAAGTCAAATCTAGAGGGACCTTTGTATGAAGGTAATATCAAAACATGGACCTATGGATACCATTGTTCGTGTAAAGGATTGCGTGTATAAATAAATTCCAATTACCAATTTGCACCCGATCAGTTGACATTGGTGGTCTTTATGACGTTAAGAAGTCAAATCGGAGAGATGCTATATATGGGTGCTATATCAAAAAATGGACCGATATGGCCCAATTTCAATCCCAAGATACCTGCAGCTATACGAAGTATATATACGAGTATACCAAATTTCAATCACCTAGCTCAATTATGGTAGACTGTAGCGTGGTTACAACAGAAGGACGGACGGACAAACGGAGTGACAGAATGAATATATATATCCTATGGTGGAGGGTATACATTTTTATACCCTGCACCACACTGTGGTACAGGGTATTATAACTTTGTGCATTTGTTTGTAACACCCAAAAGGAGAAGAAATAGACCCATCGTTTATTATACCGATCGACTTAGAATCACTTTCTGAGTTGATTTAGCTATGTCCGTCTGTCTGTCTGTCCGTCTGTGCATGTATGCTTGTAATCAAAGTACAGGTCGCAATTATGGTCCGATCTCGACGAAACTTTACACATATCTTTTTTTGGCCCAAGGACAATCCCTTTTGAATTTGGTTAAAATCGGTTCAGATTTAGATATAGCCTCCATATATATGTTACCCCCGATTTGACATGTAAGCGCTGTAAAAACTTTATTTTATATCCGATCAGTATGAAATTCGGCAGAAAGAGGTTTCTTATTATATGAATGAACACTGTTAAATTTGGAAGAAATCAGTTCATATTTAGATATAGCCCCCATATATACGTTACCCCCGATTTGACATGTAAACGCTGTAAAACTGTTATTTTATATCCGATCAGTGCGAAATTCGGCAAAGAGAGGTTTCTTATTACATGAAGGAATACTGATAAATTCGGAGAAAATCGGTTCAGATTAAGATATAGCCCCCATATATATGTTACCCCGGATTTGACATGTAAGCGCTGTAAAAACTGTATTTTATATCCTATTAGTGCGAAATTGGGCAGAAAGAGGTTTCTTATTACATGAAGGAATACTGCCAAATTCGGAGAAAATCGGTTCATATTAAGATATAGCCCCCATATATATGTTACCCCCGATTTGACATGTAAGCGCCGTAGAAATTGTATTTTATATCCGATCAGTGCAAAATTCGGCAGAAAGAGGTTTCTTATTACTCGAAAGAATACTGCCAAATTCGGAGAAAATCGGTTTAGATTTAGATATAACACCCATAAATATGTTACCCCCGATTTGACCTGTAAGCGCCGTAGAAATTGTATTTTATATCCGATCAGTGCAAAATTCGGCAGAAAGAGGTCTTTTTACATGAATGAGTTTTCAGGGAAGATCGGTTCAGATTTATATTAAAGCTCCATATATAGTTCCTCCTGATTTGGTATCAAGCCGCTATAGAAGTTGTGTTTTACTTCCGATCATTAAAATTTTCCAGAAAGATGTTTCTCAATTTAGGAACGCATATTGTTTAATTTAGCGATTATCGGTTCAGAATTAGATAATATGTTTCTAATCATTTACCAATTATTCCAAATTATTATGGCAATGCCCCTTATCGGGAGGTGTAGGGTATTATATAGTCGGCCCCGCGCGACTTTCTGCTTTTCCTTACTGGTTTATTTAAACGGATTGCGAACTTTGTAATCCATCCACTCAACACAAACTTTCTTTTGAACCACACTGTAATACTATTTTAGAGAATCAAAAACATTTATTTTCTCTGAAAGACTTATATTATTGTTTGCTGGGTAGCCATGATATAGGTTGCAGATATTGGAAGTAACACCTTAAAAAGTGTCTATCACTGAAGGCATAAATCAATTTCATTAATTTGAGTAAACAACGACATCATCAACAGTACTCGTATATGTGAATAGATATCTTGAATAAAGTACAGTGGGGATATATAAACAGAAAGAAGAAACTCTCAGTCGAGTAAACGGACCGAAGGATACCCTCATTTCAGAAAATTTTAATAAAATATAGAAAATTTGCCAAGTAATCTGAAATACAGAAATTGAAGACACTGAAATGATATTCGTATGAATTTGTCAATTATACCATTCATCATAAGATGGAGGTATACTAACCATGTCGTTCCGTTCGCAACACCTCGAAATATTGATCTGAGACCCTACAAAAGTACCCTGGTACCCTGTCCATCAAACTTCAGCGACGAAGCTCATTTTTGGTTGAATGACTATGTAAATAAGTAAAATTGTAGCTTTTAAAGGAAGATAATCCAAGAACTTTTGCCGCAAATGT
Organism: Eudasyphora cyanicolor; assembly: GCA_963930755.1. Lineage (NCBI taxonomy): Eukaryota > Metazoa > Arthropoda > Insecta > Diptera > Muscidae > Eudasyphora > Eudasyphora cyanicolor. The sequence continues at coordinate 206,705,671 of OZ005737.1, read as the reverse complement.
TGGTGTGTATTGTAGCTCCAGATTGCGCCAGCCGTGGCGGCCACATAGCCCAAATCATATTTAAACATTAATAGCATAAAATTGTCTATTCAATAAAGTCAGTTTAATTTATACCAAAAATGTTTTTTTTTTTGCTTTATTTTAATATAAAGTTCTGTAACTAAAAAACATTTATATATACTCTTGATTGTCGCAAAATTCAAATTTAGTCATGTCCGTCTATCTCGGACATAGACGATAGAGCTAGGTTGATCAAATTTGACAGAATATTTCTTGTGGGAGCGCCCCAGTAGGCGAGTTGGTAGCGTATTCGCCTATGAGTTTGGGGGTCGTGGGTTCGATTCCCACCAGAGTCTCTGGTCCTTCGCTGCAAACATTTAGCCATATGGTCTTTGTAACCCGGCCTTTCCCTGACCTTAAAATTAGAATACAAATGTACTTTGTATTATAATTTATATTAATAAATAAATAAAATAAATATTTCTTGTGGTTGCAGGTCGTTTGGGATTTAAAAGTAGTCGTATCGCGTAATGTTTTGATATTCATAGATCCTCTATAGAGGTCGCTTCCAAATTTACTTAATTAAGCTATTAAATTCTCATTTCATAAGTAACTTGGCTGAAACTTTGCAGTTTGTTTGCTATTTCGACAAAAACTCATCACAAGAATAATACCCAAATCACTTCGTACTTTATTTATATACCTTATAGTTCACATATAGAGGTCGCACTTAAATATTCTTATTGCAGCCATACATATCATATTTTCTAGTCGATTTGTTTGAAATTATGCAGTTGGTGTTTTATTATACCCTCCACCATAGGATGTGGGGTATACTCATTTTCTTAATCGTTGTATAATTCTAAGACGATTTAGCCATGTCCGTCTGTTGTAATCACGCTACAGTTTACAATAGTTGAGCTAGATGACTGAAATTAGGTATAGATTTCTTTATTTTTAGCTGCAGGTAACTTGGGATTGAAAATGGGCAATTTCGGCCAATTTTTATACCTTACACCACACTGTGGTACAGGGTATTATAACTTTGTGCATTTGTTTGTAACACCCAAACGGAGAAGAAATAGACCCATCGTTTATTATACCGATCGACTTAGAATCACTTTCTGAGTTGATTTAGCAATGTCCATCTGTGCATGTATTCTTGTAATCAAAGTACAGGTCGCAATTATGGTCCGATCTCGACGAAACTTTACACATATCTTTTTTTTGGCCCAGGAACGATCCCCATTGAATTTGGTTAAAATCGGTTCAGATTTAGATATAGCCCCCATATATATGTTAGCCCCGATTTGACATGTAAGCGCTGTAAAAACTTTATTTTATATCCGATCAGTATGAAATTTGGCAGAAAGAGGTTTCCTATTATATGAATGAACACTTTTAAATTTGGAAGAAATCGGTTCAGATTTAGATATAGCCCCCATATATACGTTACCCCCGATTTGACATGTAAGCGCTGTAAAAATGTTATTTTATATCCGATCAGTGCGAAAATTCGGAGAAAATCGGTTCAGATTTAGATATAGCCCCCATATATATGTTACCCCCGATTTGACATGTAAGCGCTGTAAAAACTGTATTTTATATCCGATCAGTATGAAATTCGTCAGAAAGAGGTTTCCTATTATATGAATGAACACTTTTAAATTTGGAAGAAATCGGTTCAGATTTAGATATAGCCCCCATATATACGTTACCCCCGATTTGACATGTAAGCGTTGTAAAAATGTTATTTTATATCCGATCAGTGCGAAAGTCGGCAGAAAGAGGTTTCTTATTACATGAAGGAATACTGCCAAATTCGGAGAAAATCGGTTCAGATTTAGATATAGCTCCCATATATATGTTACCCCGATTTGACATGTAAGCGCTGTAGATACTGTATTTTATATCCCAACAGTACGAAATTCGACAGAAAGATGTCTTTTTACATGAATGAGTTTTCAGGGAAAATCGGTTCAGATTTATATTAAAACACCATATATAGTTCCTTCTGATTTGGTATCAAACCGCTATAGAAGTTGTATTTTACTTCCGATCATTAAAATTTTCCAGAAAGATGTTTCTCAATTTAGGAACGAATAGTGCTTAATTTAGCGATTATCGTTTCAGAATTAGATAATATGTTTCTACTCATTTACCAATTATTCCAAATTATTATCGCATTGTTAGGGAGGTGTAGGGTATTATATAGTCGGCCCCGCCCGACTTTCTGCCTTTCCTTACTGGTTTGATATAGCCTCCATATATAGCATCTCTCCGATTTGTCTTGATAAATTTGTCAAATAAGTATACTTATATCCAGAACCCTTCACACGAACTACAGTTTTCATAGGTTTTTTTTTGTTATAGCTCCCATACCCTTAAATTTTCCTTCATAATGAAACAAAAACCACAAAATTTCAAAGAATCGGACGGAAATTTGGTAATTTGAATTTATTTGTACCAGAAATCATTCACATGCCATCGATGGTGAAGGGTATATAGTAATGAGAATGACCGAACATGAGTCGTTTTTACTTATTCTGTAACGATTTAGCCATGTGCCTCTGTCTGTTAAATTCACGCAACAGTCCGTATTAATAGAGCCTAGATTGATATAATTTGGCAAAAGAATTTCTTAAAGTTGCATGTTATTTGGAATTAAAAATTAGCTACATATATTGGTTAATGAGATAGCTCCCCTATAGAGGTCGCTTCCAAATATGCTTCTTGAAGCTGTAAAATCCTCAGTTCATAAGCAATTTAGCTGAAACTTTGCAGTTTGTATTCTATTTTGACAAGAATTTATCACAGGAAAAATTACCCAATTCATACTTTGTTTCAGTCCACATATAGAGGTCGCTCTTAAATGTTCTTATTAACCAAAAATACCATATCTTTTAATTGATCTGTTTGAAATTCTGCTAAAATACTAATGTACACAATATGAATACTAAAATATTCCACACATAGTAATAATTTATTCTTCGTTATCCAAAAAAAATGGGTGAAGTTTCCCGCAACTGTTAGTACCCTACACAAATTGCCAGCGCACCAACCAGACAGACGGATGGGCTCAAAATTTTCTAATACGGATATACTTCTGGTCTTATGAATATATTGTGCCCTATATATCCCATAAAACTTATTTTGGGATCGCCGGTAGTCTGTGACAGAGGTAACAATCCTGTCCAGATGTAGAGGTCTACGTTCCGTTTAACACTTTCGTAACTGCAGTGACACTTTGCCTGTAGTCGCGGCAGAAGAGACGGAACGACCAAATGTTACCAACTGTGCGTCACGAAAGCTGACTATGTTATATTGTATCCTAGTACAGCGACTCAACCCAACAGACGTAGAGCAAAACTCTCTGGTCGAACATTTAGAAATTATCGTACAACCACACACTTAGATGGATGGGCCCTTTTCTCAGCGGCGGGAACCTACCAGGCACGACCTCGGAATGACGTGTACCGAGAGACTAACCCGATTTTAGTTCCACAAAATGTTCCCCCCAGTCTCTATCGTATGTGCCGTCCACAACTTAAACTATAGAAAATGCTAAGAAACAAAGATAAAGAGCAGGAGGTAATATACACCTAAATGTCGAAGGGAGAATCGGCTGCGACTTCCGGCATGCACGGTGTGGAACCAAGTTACACTCTACGTGTCACCAGCGGTCATGGACACGGATGGAGGACGTGATCTACGGGCTCTGAACGTCATTGGACTAACGACCATGAATGGCCGAGACGAGCTGCATGACATCACAATGAGACAACAAAAAGAGTCTGTCAGAGACGTGGACCGCACCGAAAACCCAGGCAGCAATAACAATCCGGTACTGCAGGAAGGTTCGATAATCACCGGTCTATCCTTGTCCGACAAAATGCTTTTGAGGCAAATAAAACAGTTTATGGGCGGGGTCGTAAAAGGGTAAGACAAATACCAGCACGCGGAAGGCCAAGAGCGGATATAAGGGATACCTTTTTAAGTATGTTGGACGTGATTATGCTCTGCTTTCGGAACAGGAAAGAAGCTTCATCAAAAGGAACTGGAAAACTGTTCTCAAGTTCGAAAGACAGAACCCATACGTTACCAAGAAGTATGCCTTGATGGACAGCCTTTTGATTACAAAGCCAACGGAAAGAAAGAGCTATAAATTCCTCTCGTTGAACAGCGATACAAATGTAGACCCAACTCTTAAAACATCGCGACATCGAACAGCAAAGGTGCAAAGATGGATCCAACAACCAAAGTTGGAGAAGTCTCGGCATCAGCTTGCAAGGATGTGAGCCAACTTCGCCGCTCTTTGTGGGACTTTCAACCTCGCGATAGGCCGTGACTGCTACTGAGTTCGATCTGGAGAAGAACCGCAACCTGAACCGAAGAAACACATGTTGGTTCGACAAACGGCGGGAAAAATGGTATAGAAACTTCGCTGTTGGCGGACGATAAGAAAGAAGTCTGTTCCGCAGGAAAGGGCCATAAATGTTACTCAACCGGAAGAAAAAGACCGAACCCCTAAAAACTAAAACTAAATGCGAAGAAAAATAGTAGACACAGCAACAGCTTTCGGTCCGATGGATGGCTATAAAATATCATGTAACTACCTTTTTAAGTATGTTGGATGTGATCATGGTCTACTTTCTAATCAAGAAAGAAGCTTCATCAAGAGGAATTGGAAAACTGTTCTCAAGTTAGAACGACACAACACGAACGTTCCCAAGAAGTCTCTCCTGATGGACAGTCCTTTGATTCCAAAGTCAACGGAGGCGTTGAGCAGCGATGAAAAGGTAGACCCAACTGATAAAGTTCTGCAAATCTTGGCATCATGCAAAGGTGCAAAGATGGATCCAACAACCAAAGTTGGAGAAGTTTCGGCACCAGCGTGCAATAATGTGAGTCAACTTAAACCCCCCGCCCCCGCGTGTTTGTGGGACCCACAACCTAGCGACAGGCCACGACTGAATCAATGGTTAAAGCATCAAATCAGAAGCCTCTGAAAAGAGATCGACGAGTGGCGGGAAAAATGGTGAGGAATTTTCGCAGTTGGCGGACGGTAAGAAAGATATCTGTACTGAAGGAAAGGGCCATAAATGGTACTCAGCCGAAAGAAAAAGACCGAACCCCTATCCGAAACTAAATGTGAAGAAAAATAGTAGAGACAGCAACAGCTTTGGGTCCGCTGGATGACTGTAAAATATCATGTAACTTCCTTTTTTAAGTATGTTGGATGTGATCATGCTCTACTTTCTGATCAGGAAAGAGGGTTCATCAAAAGGAACTTGAACACTTCTCAAGTTCAAACGACAGAACCGGAACATTTCCAAGAAGTATCTTTTGATGGCCGACGTAGGCTAGAGCACCAACGTTGGGCTGCGATGCAAAGATAGGAGTCTTAAAGTTGTTGAAATCTCAGCATCAAATAGCAAAGGTGCAAAGGTGGATCCAACAACCAAAGTTGCATAAGTATCGGCACAAACTTGCAAGGATGTGAGCCAACTTCCCCGCTGTTTGCGGGACCCTCAACCTCGCGACAGGCCGCTACTACGCCAATGGCTTGAACCTGAAATCAGAAGCCTCTGAAAAGAGTTCGATGCGGAGAAGAGCCGCAACCTGAACCGAAGAAACATGCATTGGTTCGACTACCGGCAGTGAAAATGGTTTAGAAACTTCGCAGTTGGCGGGCGGTAAGAAAGAAGTCAGTTCTGCAGGAAAGGGCCATTATGATACTCAACCGAAAGAAAAAGAATGAGCCCCTATCCGAATGTGAAGAAAGCAGTAGAAACAGCAACAGATTTGGGTGCGGTGGAGACCATAGTGGCTGTCATCGACAGGGCAGATGCGGAAGGTCGCATTAATCCTGATAGATGGCGACCTACAGCAATCATCTAAATGTTTTCATATTTTGTATTTTAGACAACATTTCCAGAGACTATAGACTGATAAAGAATGAACAATTTTTTTCAACGTTCTGGCATGTTGCAGATTTTGAGGGTATATCTTAGACGGTTTATTGGACGGTGACCGGTCATAACGCCCAACGGACATAACGCCCAAAATTTTTTTTGGGCCTTATGACCTCTCTAAGTGCGGTCATAACGCCCAATTTGGTTTTGGGCCTTATGACCGACCCATGCTCGGACATAAGGCCCAAATTTTTTTTTGGGCTTTATGTCCTTTTTTTGTTTTTGTGATAATAAGTAGTAATAATTTATGTGGTAATTTAATATTTATTGAAAGTACTTTAAAGATATGGTTCAATTTAAATCAAATGTAAATTTCTTCCAACTGCCCCACAATTTTCTAAAAAAGCAAAAGGAAAAACCTAAATATGGAAGCATTGGCATTATTTTCAATAGGGTATGATAAGTTTATATTAAGTCTTAAAGCAATACGTATGATGAAGAGAAGAACTTGCAGAAAAGCCGAGTGTAAAGAATTCTACGAGAAATCGCGCGCGCGATTACTCATAGAATTCTTTACACTCGGCTTTTCTGCAAGTCCTTATCTTCGTCATACGATAGGGCCTTACCTAAATTTAATTTCCCAAACATTTCAAATATGGTAGTATGGCCGAATGTAAAGAATTCTACGAGTAATCGCGCGCGCGATTTCTCGTAAAATTCTTTACACTCGGCTTCTCTGCAAGTTCTTATCCTCCTCATACGTATAGGGCCTTATCCAAATTTAATTTCCCAAACATTTCAAATATGGTAGTATTAAATCGAAAAACAATATATGTGATGTAGTTAAGAACTTGCAGAAAATCCGAGTGTAAAGAATTCTACGAGTAATCGCGCGCGCGATTTATTTAATATCAACATATATCATACCCTATTGAAAATAATGCCAATGCTTCTATATTTAGGTTTTTCCTTTTGCATTTGCTGTAAACTAATTCGCAGTTTCTGCGAGCACCCCAGACAAACTGAAATTCAACTATATCACCCCATCGAAGGCATTTCTGAACCTGAACTTCTTTTAGAAACGTTACTTCTTTTACAATCATAATTCATTTTTCCCAAAAGTATTCGACTTTACACATTAATAGAGAGAGAATTACAAAATAATATTTGGGCGTTATGTCCCTTCTTTTTTGGGCCTTGTGTCCGCATCTAGAGAGGTCATAAGGCCCAAATCAAAATTAGGTGTTATGACCGCACTTAGAGAGGTCATAAGGCCCAAAAAAAAATTTGGGCGTTATGTCCGTTGGGCGTTATGACAGGTCGCCTTATTGGACTTACTTGTTTGAATTTTTGTTTATATTAAACACTTTCCGTTTTACCACTTCTTCAACCATCTAAACCACTGTACATTCAACATATTGTTACTCCACCAAAAGTCATTTGCAGCCACTTTTGGCATTAAATGATTGCATTCAATCTATCAGACCAGATGAGGTGTACAATTATTATTCGGGAGGAATTTAATAGTTTTTTTATGTTTTTCTAAAAGGTCTTGTGAAGCTATTCTCCTTTTCGCCATAACTGAAAAAAACATCTAATTATGTGTTAACAGGTTATTACAGCCCGAAAGGGGTAATCATTTTTTATTTATGGAGTGTCGGAAGACAGTCATTCATATTGGAACTTACATTTTTACTAGCCTTAATTTTATTGTTTTTTTTTATTTGTTTCTTTGATATTATAGACACAAAAATTAACCCACATTTTAGCACAATATAATTTAAGCAAAAATAACAAATGCAAGATTGTTATTGTTTTTTTATGTTTGAAATTTGTCTATCGAAACTAACTGAAATACTACTTGTAGCTAATGAAGGAAGAACAACTAACAATTGATGTCTACTCATTAGATGCGATTGAAGTATGTATATTTCAATTTTTCTTTTGGTGTCCACAGAAACCTGTGTTGCATCTTAATAACAAACAAACAAAAAACATAACATTGGCATCTACCGGTGTAGATGTTAATTTGTAGTTCATGCGCCAAGAATGTAACAAACAAAAAAAAAAAAATTATTTCAAAGCAGAACGATGTGTTGTACATAATTAATTTCAACTAAATTGGAATATCTAGTTGGATCTTAAAAGAAATTATCAATGTCGAAAAATTTGCAATAAAAAGAAATTTTTTTGTTTAAAACAAATGAAATTCTGCTGGTCTAAGCTACTTGTTTTTTATACCCTACACCACACTATGGTACAGGGTATTATAACTTTGTGCATTTGTTTGTAACACCCAAAAGGAGAAGAAATAGACCCATCGTTTATTATACCGATCGACTTAGAATCACTTTCTGAGTTGATTTAGCTATGTCCGTCTGTCCGTCTGTCTGTCCGTCTGTGCATGTATTCTTGTAATTAAAGTACAGGTCGCAATTATGGTCCGATCTCGACGAAACTTTACACATATCTTTTTTTTGGCCCAAGGAATTGAATTTGGTTTAAATCGGTTCCGATTTAGATATAGCCCCCATATATATGTTACCCCCGATTTCACATGTAAGCGCTGTAAAAACTGTATTTTATATCCGATCAGTATGAAATTCGTCAGAAAGAGTTTTCCTATTATATGAATGAACACTTTTAAATTTGGAAGAAATCGGTTCAGATTAAGATATAGCCCCCATATATACGTTACCCCCGATTTGACATGTGAGCGCTGTAAAAATGTTATTTTATATCTGATCAGTGCGAAAGTCGGCAAAAAGAGGTTTCTTTCTACATGAAGGAATACTGCAAAATTCGGAGAAACTAGGTTTAGATTTAGATATAACACCCATATATATGTTACCCCCGATTTGACCTGTAAGCGGGGGTAGGAGAAAATCGGTTCAGATTTAGATATAGCTCCCATATATATGTTACCCCCGATTTGACATGTAAGCGCTGTAGATACTGTATTTTATATCCGATCAGTACGAAATTCGACAGAAGGAGGTCTTTTTACATGAATGAGTATTCAGGGAAGATCGGTTCAGATTTATATTAAAGCTCCATATATATGTTCCTCCTGATTTGGTATCAAACTTCTATAGAAGTTGTATTTTACTTCCGATCATTAAAATTTTCCAGAAAGATGTTTCTCAATTTAGGAACGAATATTGCTTAATTTAGCGATTATCGTTTCAGAATTAGATAATATGTTTCTACCCATTTACCAATTATTCCAAATTATTATGGCAATGACCATTATCGCATTGTTAGGGAGGTGTAGGGTATTATATAGTCGGCCCCGCCCGATTTTCTGCCTTTCCTTACTGGTTTATTAATGTCGCAGAACAATTAATAAATCTGTATTCTGATAGCGCAATACAAATTATTTGGTAAACTTCCTTAGGTTTTAGAGTCCACATGGAGAGAACAAAATAGGTCACATCATTTTCCAATTGTTTAGAAAATGTGATATCTATGGCATAACCAATTAGATTTAAGAGAAACTTCTGTGTGTAGACTTTACCAAAACAAAGACTGATTTGCTTTACGCTTTAAATATAAATAAAACACAAACTGCAAAATTTCGGACAAATCGACTGGAAAATCTGGCCTTTATGTCATAAATAAGTAAATATGAAAGAGACCTGCATGTGATGACTACAACAAAACATGGATCGATGTTGTTCTTTACAGCTCTGAATAATTCTTTTAAAAAAAAAAATTTAATTTTCGCCAAATTGGTTGACAAATGTCGCGTATATCTTTAAGAGCTACCTCTGTAGGTATATGGGGGATTGCATACCGAGTGAGTGATTTTTAAAAACCGATGTCTTTTGATCGGTATGAAAATTGCACCAAGTTTAGTCCCCTTGGATAGTAGTTATTACACAAAATTTCAACCATATCGGTTTAAAAGTTGGAGGGTGTTGAATTTTGACTTATTTGTCAAACTGCCCTTTTTCCATCCTAATAACCAATTACCTATAGCATTTAGAACATTTTGATTGTGATGAGAGTGATTTTTTTCAATATTTTTTTTTTGCAAAATTTAAACATATTTAACATTTAAAAAAAAAATATTTGTATTTTCGTTTTGCTTTTATTTTTGCTTAAAATAAAGCTTAAGTTATTTCCTTTAAAAGCTTTGTGGTCTATCAGTGAGATGGGACTTTTTTATCTATCAAAATAAAGATAAACATCTAAAAACAAGTAAGAAAGTTTCAGTCGGGTAAACCGACTAAGGTATACCCTCACTTTGTGAGTAATGTGCGCCCCAAACTCCCTCACGGTGTCCCCAAAGTAAATGGAAGATTTAAGTTCGTCCAGGTCCAACCTGGCCATCTCCCATAAACTATATTGACAAAAGGTTCTGTTCTACTTCTTCAATGTATTCTCCGAGCCGATTATTTTTGCAACTAACCTTAATTCGTCTATACGATTTTAAACTGTGGCAAATGGACTAAATAACGATGACCTTTTTGGATAATCCTATCCGAATTGCCTCCAGCTTTAATTTAAAAGTTATATTTCGGCCGGGGTCTTCAAAACGACTATCATAACAAGTAAGAAAGTTTCAGTCGGGTAAACCGACTAAGGTATACCCTCACTTTGTGAGTAATGTAATATGGAATATTAAACGAATTATTCTGTCAATTTGTATGGGAGGTACCAGAATGTTTTTAACAAATACACCTATTTTTCGCTGAATAGTAGATTCTTTAAATACATTACACTGCGCCGAATTATAAACGTTTTTTGCACTGGTATATTAACGTTATGAAATATTAAATTTTGGTATGATTTGGCCATTTTGTGTGGGAGGTACAAAAAGGGGCGTGGTGATAACGGCCATTTTTTACAGGGCTATAGGGACTTCGAAAGCGTTACACTGTGTAAAATGTTGTTGCATTTTCGTGCATTGGTACTTATGCTGTGAGCTCTTAACTTTTTGTGCAAAATGGTACCTTTGTGTGGGAGGTACAAAAAGGGGCGTGGAAATTGCGTCCATTTTTCACAGTGCAAAAGACACTATAAAAGCATTACACTGTAAAAAATTTCAAGCATTTTTATACACTGGTATTAATGTTATAAGCTGTTATCTTTTGGTGCAAAATGTAAGAGGTACCAAAAGGGGCGTGAATATGACACCCACTGGACTGTAGGCACTATGAAAGCATTACACTGTACAAAATTTCAAGTATTTGTATGCACTGGTATTAATATTATAAGCTGTTAACTTTTGGTGCAAAATGGTGCATTTGTGTGGGAGGTACCAAAAGGGGCGTAGCAACATGGCCCATTTTTCTCGAGTTGATAGCGACTAATAAACTAATGCTATGTGTGGAATTTCAGAAGATTCGAATAAGTAGTATAGCAGTTATTAAAGATTCAATATTTCACAACATTTTAACACTTTGTGGGGGAGGTACTAGAAGGAGTGGACCAATATGGCCCATCTTCGAACTTAGCCGGAGATAGAAAAAAATATTACCACGTACCAAATTTGAAGTCAATCGGTTACTCCTTTCGAGAGTTATCGTGCGCACCAGCCAGCAGACAGACAGACACACAGACAGACAGACAGACTGACGGACGGACATTGCTCATTCGTCTTAAAATGACCCAAAACGAATATCCGCCGAACATACTTAGGGTCTTAGATCACTCCTTCGATGTGTTACACTTTTTTTTCGTAGCAAATGATATATACCCTCGTCACACTAAAGTGAGGGTATAAAAATAAAGGCTGAACTATATATTTCAGCATAACTCGAGAACTATTTATTGTAATTGGTTCAGAAAAGCTTTAAAGGCTCCTAAATTAAGTAGCCATCATATTCTTTTAATACGATTTTTTCATTTTAATAATTGTTCAATAAAAAGCTCTTAACAAATTCAAAATCATTATTACACCGTGCGACAAAATTTAAAAAAAATAATGGTCATGGAAATGTATATAAAATTTTAAAAGCTGACAAGTAATAAATCAAAACTGTGTACTCAGTTTTTCTCACTTGAGTTCGCGTTTAAAAGGACATGACATTTTTTAAGGATATAATTATTCAAAATGTTTTTGTAATTTTTCTGAAAGTCCTAATAACACATTTTGGGCTGTATAAGTACTATTTTTGTTTTTAGAAAGTGAAACTAAAAAAATGCAAAAATCGCCTTGCAAATTTTAAAAAAAAATTGAAAACATACACGGGGCAAAATCGCCTTTTTTGATATGTTTAAATCGAAAGAAAATATATTTGGAACACAAATTTTTAAATATTATATATTTCTTAGCAAATAAATTTTATTTGAAAATCAATAAAATATATTTGCAACGCATATATTAATATATTACAACAAATTATATTTGCAAACTAAATTTCTCAAATAAAATATGTGTTTAAATACAAATAAAATTATTATTTAGGAATTTTTCCAAATATATTTTATTTAAAAAATATTTCCAAAACTTTTGCTGAGTTTTTCATATTTCAGTTTAAATTTTTCTTGGGTTTCGAATTGTACCTCCCAGTTATGATACCATATGCAGCATTACCTTCTGTTTTAAATCAATCATTTCAAATTTCTGAGCATTCCAAGCCATCATTAGTTGTCAATCCTCTAAGTACTTTATATTGATCCAAGATTATATGATTTCAATTATTATTTTTTACGAAAAATTTAACTATGAATTACTGAAACATTTGACACAATTTATGTATTTTATGAATACTTAAATGCAAATAAATATTTGTTTCGGAAATAATGGTCCCAAATAAAAACATATTGGAATGTAAACACATATTTGTTTAGAACAACATCTTCCCAAATACAAAATTTTGTGTGTACCAAATATTACATGCTTAGAGTCTACCCCAAATATATATATGTTTCAAGCCGAATATGTTTGGGACAATATACTACAGAAGCGATTTTTTTTCAGTGTGTATATTTTGCGGATCTTACTGTTCTGCTATTCATATCCAAATGTAAGCATTCATCGTTGATTTGTTTGTTCTTTAGAACCATAAAAATTAGAAAAAATGGCAATAAAATGTTTGTTCTAATTTTTGAAAGCTATCACCGGTGAATTGTGTAGTGCGCAATAAGCATACATACATGAGTCAACGGTGCATTGCGGGTAGGTTCTTGCCACTACGTGGGAAGTCAAATGTCTCCGTCGCTCCACCATTGATTTCATCACGTGATAAAAACAATGCCTATTTGAAAAATATATATGGATATAGGTAGAAATTAAAGTATAAATTACAGTCCTTTTCAACATAAATATAAGAGCTTTTCAACATATAACGGTTTTTATATCCCCACTATTGTGAAAAAGGGTATATGTCAGATGCTGCGGACCATGGAGTGAAATAAAATAACCCAAGAATATTTGCCGGAAATCCGTTTGGAGCCATTTAAGATAATTTAAGCCATGTCCGTCAGTCTGTCCGTCTGATTGGTGCGCACGATAACTTACACCCAGGAAAATAATTGGTTGGAATTCGATTGTAACAATAAAAAAAATAGTACCAGCAACAAAAAGTATATTGCCTACACCGTCTGTCGGTTGTATTTATATATAATTAGTTGAAACAACAATAATAACATGGATACGATCAAATGAAAATGCTTGCAACTAAAGCGATGGTTGTATCAATCGATTGTTTTGTTCATTGACACTCGGTTAGTTGTGGTAACCAATTTTAAATTTCCATTATAGTACCATATGATCGATTTTTGGTTGTGACAACCAATGTTTTATTCTTGACAACAGAAATTGTATCAATAGACCAAAGATTATTATTGCAACGGATAATTGGTTACTACAACCGAAAAAATATAAATAAATAATCGTTTATTTGTTATCCCAATCATTTCCCGAATTTAGAATAATTTGTGGAATGCAGAATATGTTGTGCAAAATGTTTTACATAAATAACAAATAAACGCAACAATCATGAAATTGATATTTGCATAAAAGTTTTGTGTTTTTTTTTTCGTCTATTAAAATGTGAGTCAAATATTTCCACATCTCATATTAGTGATGAATTTGTAATATGGAATTTTTAATTTTCTAATGAATTGTTTTGTTTTTTGTTCAATAAATAAAATAAAAATTAATGAAAACAGTTTTTAATTAATTGTCGGTAGTATATGACTGACAAATTTTAAGAACAAGCAATTTTTTAAAATAGGTGGTTGTGGCAACTACAAGAGATAATTTAAGCCACCATTTTTGTAGTTGGCGCAACCAAATACGATTGTTGTCAACATGAAAGCAGAAGTATTCGTCGACTACAGGTCGCAATTTCACTCCGATCGTTCTGAAATTTTGCAGTTTAGAGTATTTCGCGGCTGTTAAGATCGCTATTGAATTTGGTTGAAATCGGTTCAGATTTAGATATAGCTCCCATATATATCTTTCGTCCGATTTGGCCCTTTAGTCCTATAGAAGTTGTAGTTTTCATCCAATCGTTTTGAAATTTAGAATTGTAGAGTTTCTTGATCCATGAACCAACACTACCGAATTTGAAGAAAATCGGTTAAGATTTAGCTATAGCTCCCATATATATGTTTCGTCCGATTTGGCCCTTTAGTCCTATAAAAGCTGTATTTCACATCCAATCGTTTTGAAATTTAGAATGGTAGAGTTTCCTGATCCATGAACCAACAATACCGAATTTGAAGAAAATCGGTTAAGATTTAGCTGTAGCTCCCATATATATGTTTCGTCCGATTTGGCCCTTTAGTTCTATAGAAGCTATATTTTACATCCAATCGTTTTGAAATTTAGAATGGTAGAGTTTCCTGATTCATGAACCAACATTGCCGAATTTGAAGAAAATCGGTAAAGATTTGGCTATAGCTCCCATATATATGTTTCATCCGATTTGGATCTTTAGATCCAATCGTTTTTATACCCTACACCACACTTTGGTACAGGGTATTATTTAAGTATAAAATGTCCCAAAAGTAAATTTATGTAAACAATTTATACATGAATTACAAAATGTATATATCAGAGTTATTCAATATTACGAGAGTGGTGTATGGTATAATATAGTCGGCACCGCCCGACTTTAGCCTTTCCTTACTGGTTTTTTATTAAAATTTTATTTTTTTTAATTTTTATCTGTCGTATTCAATATTGAAAAAAAATGTTTTTAATAACAAAATTTTATATTCTTCATAAATTATAATTCGCAACTTGTGCAGAGAAATAATTTGGAGTTGATATGCACTTCTTTGGAAGTACTTAAAAAGTGCTTCCTCAGAAAGTACTTCCATATTTTTTCTGAGTCTTATCAGAATCTTCCGCAATTCCACACGTAGTATCAGTTTATTTATGGGAAAAATGGGCAAAGTTACCAAAGTCTCTTAAAAAAATCTGGACAAATAATACTTCCCGTATTAAAATTTTTTACCTGAACTTAATTACGTTAATACGTCCAGTTATGCTTAGTTTAAAAAATTTTTAAATTTATTATTCGTATTACCTTAGTCCATTGTTAGAAGTTGTGTAATGTGTATAGTTAGGACCAACCTTAATTTGCCTGCACATTTTTACTATATCTTCCAGTTCCTAGAATGAATCATCGTACTTCAGCAGATTTCAAAGGAAGCCAAGGCAAACGCTGAAAACGATTGTTTCATTCGGGGAAAGTAAAAGATGAGATTTTAGCCAGATTTTAAATTTGAAGTACAAGCATCTAACAGGAAATTTTCAATTGAACTTCCGGAGCATGAAAATTATTCCATATCAGACACAATGCCTGGAGCTGCTAATAATTAAGTGGCAAGAAACTGTCTTTAATAATGACCAGGCAAACATTGTGTCAAATTTAAAATAATTTCATTATTGAAAATATATCTATGAACACTCCACAAAAACATGTTAAAAACACTTGACAATTAATTGAATTGAATGCTGAGAGAATGCAAACCACAAATACACTTCACAGCTCCAAATAATTTGAGTTTAGATTAAATGTCGTCTCTTCTTTTGAAAAAACTATATTTTTAACTTTTAAACTCATAACAGTTGGAGCAATAGGGCGTAAATTGCTATGAAGACATCATTTCTAATAAGAACTCTTGCACTATTTTGCCGATGTTTTAATGTTAAAATCCCAGAAAGCGGCAATCGATTTTGACTACAGATGTATTTGGAGAGGGAAGGAAGTATTCTCTAAACTAAAAGAACCCCGGCACAAGTTCAAAATCAATAGTTGCTTTCAAAGGATTTTTAACAGATAATTTTTTTCAAATTTTGACAATTCACTGAAAAACTACACTATTTTATTTCCACACAGAGCCAATACACAAAATGAAATGCCGTTTGGATGATTTTGCCAATTGTTTTAAAAACTACACAATGTACACAGCGTTCGGATGTTTGTGGGTAAATATTTTGTTTGAAAATCACGCGCTGCGTACAATTAAGTAGCTTTAAAAACACTTTGTCTACATAATAGGTTCCTCTTCAAGGAGATTTATGCCACTTTTATGAGAGAAAGAAACCCGATAAACTTTAAAGCGTTTTGTTGCGTTTGAATTCAATTCTCAATGCGAACTGATTTTCTAAAGAAAACATTTTCGTCACCAAAACCTTGATAAACGCATAACGCATGTTGCTGATTTTGTGTTATTTTAAATGATCACATTTCAATTTCCAATATTTATCAAAGCTGGCATCTACACAATTAGTGAGCTCCTTTTTTTGTGTTCGACTGTGAAAGTGATTTCGATTTGTAATGCTTGGGAGTTATATTACAAAACAGCTGAGGAATTATTGTTATTAGAAATAAGAGAGCAATAAGAGAGGTGGCAGTGTTCATAATTGTTAACTGGGCTTTGGGTTTGCTTTATAATTCATAGGCGTTCAACTGTTGTTAAGGGGCTTTGAGCAGCCACAGAATTTACAAATTTACAATCTTGTCACAGGAACAATTTTTCTAAAAAATTGGAGGAAATCGGTTCAGATTTAGATAAAGCCTCTATATATCCGATCTTTATGACAATATAAAGAGAGAAATCTCTTGCTGTATTATACAACCAATTACACTGTCCAACAAATTAAGACTTTTTGATTGGAAGAGAATAGCGACCATATAATTCTGAAAGAGCAAATTGAGTAGATGATTTTTATACCCTACACCACACTGTGGTACAGGGTATTATAACTTTGTGCATTTGTTTGTAACACCCAAAAGGAGAAGAAATAGACCCATCGTTTATTATACCGATCGACTTAGAATCACTTTCTGAGTTGATTTAGCTATGTCCGTCTGTCCGTCTGTGCATGTATTCTTGTAATCAAAGTACAGGTCGCAATTACGGTCCGATCTCGACGCAACTTTACACATATCTTTTTTTTGGGCCAGGGACGATCCCTATTGAATTTGGTTAAAATCGGTTCAGATTTAGATATAGCCCCCATATATATGTTACCCCCGATTTGAAATGTAAGCGCTGTAAAAACTGTATTTTATATCCGATCAGTATGAAATTCGTCAGAAAGAGGTTTCCTATTTATGAATGAACACTTTTAAATTTGGAAGAAATCGGTTCAGATTTGGATATAGCCCCCATATATACGTTACCCCCGATTTGACATGTAAGCGCTGTAAAAATGTTATTTTATATCCGATCAGTGCGAAAGTCGGCAGAAAGAGGTTTCTTATTACATGAAGGAATACTGCCAAATTCGGAGAAAATCTGTTTAGATTTAGATATAGCTCCCATATATATGTTACCCCGATTTGACATGTAAGCGCTGTAGAGACTGTATTTTATATCCGATCAGTACGAAATTCGACAGAAGGAGGTCTTTTTACATGAATAGGTATTCAGGGAAGATCGGTTCAGATTTATATTAATTGTTCCTCCTGATTTGGTATCAAACCTCTATAGAAGTTGTATTTTACTTCCGATCATTAAAATTTTCCAGAAAGATGTTTCTCAATTTAGGAACGAATAGTGCTTAATTTAGCGATTATCGTTTCAGAATTAGATAATATGTTTCTACTCATTTACCAATTATTCCAAATTATTATGTGTAGTGTATTATATAGTCGGCCCCGCCAGACTTTCTGCCTTTCCTTACTGGTTGTAGAATAAATTTGTTCTCCAGCTGGTCTAAGTTTTTTTTTTACAATGGGTCAAAGTTTTCATTTTGATTATTTGATTATACTGGGAAAAAAGCTGTAAGTTAATGGCTGAGAGATTTCTTATTGTCAAAGTTAAAGAGTGGAATTTTATGAGGATTGCAACTATACTAATCTTTGTTCAAAAACAGAAAGTCATGATAAATTAAAATATGTTTAACGAAGTCTGGTTACTAAAACTTTTATTAAGAAATGACGAGAAATATTTGGTAACATCTTCATAATTTTTGTAATAGTATGACTTTTTTTCTTCTAATAAAAAGAGGGAAATAGCAATATGGTATCTTTGGGTAAATTTTTTATATTTATACCCTACACCACACTGTGGTACAGGGTATTATAAGTTTGTTTCACGGCAGATGTTTGTAACACCTGAAAATAACACAGCTAGACCCACCTTAAGGTATACCGATCGACTCAGAATCACTAGCTGAGTCGATTTAACGATGTCCGTCCGTCCGTCTGTCCATGTAAAGTTGTTCGTCGACTACAGGTCGCAATTTCACTCCGATCGTTCTGAAATTTTGCAGTTTAGAGTATTTCGCGGCTGTTAAGATCGCTATTGAATTTGGTTGAAATCGGTTCAGATTTAGATATAGCTCCCATATATATCTTTCGTCTGATTTGGCCCTTTAGTCCTATAGAAGCTGTATTTTACAACCGATCGTTTTGAAATTTAGAATGGTAGAGTTTCCTGATCCATGAACCAACATTGCCGAATTTGAAGAAAATCGGTTAAGATTTAGCTATAGCTCACATATATATGTTTCGTCCGATTTTGCTCTTTAGTCCTGAAGAAGCTGTATTTTACATCCAATCATTTTGAAATTTAGAATGGTAGAGTTTCTTGATCCATGAACCAACACTACCAAATTTGAAGAAAATCGGTTAAGATTTAGCTATAGCTCTCATATATATGTTTCGTCCGATTTGGCCCTTTAGTTCTATAGAAGCTGTATTTTACATCCAATCGTTTTGAAATTTAGAATGGTAGAGTTTATTGATCCATGAACCATATATAGTCGGCCCCGCCCGACTTTAGCCTTTCCTTACTGGTTTTTCTAATAGTATGCATTTTTTTCTTCAAAGTTTTCGAGTAAAATGGAATTCGTAAATAATAAAAAGAGGGAAATAGCAATTTGGGTAAATTTTGTATATTTTTATTTTGGCTATATTTTGTAGGAGGTACCAACAGGCATATGGCAATAACGCCAATTTTTCAATATACTATGGGTTCTATACAAGCATTACACTGAACAAAATTGCAAGTGTTTGTATTTTAATATATCGCGTCTTGAAATTTACATTACCGTATTTATACCCTACCCCACACTGTGGTACAGGGTATTTTAAGTTTGTTTCATGGCAAATGTTTGTAACACCTGAAAATACTATAGCAAGACCCACCTTAACGTATACCGATTGACTCAGAATCACTAGCTGAGTCGATTTAACCATGTCTGTCCGTCCGTCCGTCTGGCTGTCCATCTTATGTTGTTCGTCGACTAAAGGTCGCAATTTCACTCCGATCGTTCTGCAATTTTGCAGTTTGGAGTCTTTCGCAGCTGAAAAGATACCTATTGAATTTGGTTGAAATCGATTAAGATTTAGATATAGCTCCCATTTATAGTCACATTTGGCTACAGATTCAGAGGAGACGTACCAAATGTAAATTGTTTAAACAAATTTTAGTTGAAGTATACACTGGTTATTTCATTGTTATCCAATCTTATTAGAGTGGTGTAGGGTATCATATAGTCGGCACCGCCCGACTTTAGCCTTTCCTTGCTGGTTTTTGAATAAGTTGACTGTGTAATGTAATTAAGCGTAAAGAGCTATATGTATTTACGGCTTTGGTGTCTTTGGCGACCCCCACTGAAATTTTCCGGCAAAAATTTTCGTAGAACATTTTAAACCTTAAATATCCTTTTTGATATTTAAGGATTAAAATTTACTGATTGACCCATTAAGAGGGGAGCTAGAGGGTTAAGATCTTATACAAAAATTATCCTCATAAAATTCCACTACTCTGACAATAAGAAATCTCTCAGACATTGACTTATAGCATTTTTTTCATTTGGTATAAAGCTCCCTTCGACCAAAAATTTAAAACTTTGACCCACTGCAAAAAAAAAACTCAGACCAGCTGGACCATTAGTTTATTCTACAAAAATGGTCTACTCAACAGGCCCTTTAAAAATTATAGGGTCGCTACTCTGTTCCAAAAATGCTGGTGGACAGTGTTATATCGAAAATTATATAACTGAAGTCACTGGGCCTAAATATCTCAAAACTATTAAAATGCAGATGTCACTTTCTTTCTTAGGAGGGCAGAATAGTTTTCGAGATAATAAAATTTTTGAATAAGGCCACGCCCCTAACCCGATTCTGCACCTTTTTTGCCAATTTGTTGGGATTAACCCTATTATCATACAATTCAACTGTTAGTTTTCTACGATCAATAGCTTCTGAGAAATTCACCTTTTATTAATTGCCACGATCAAATATCCGGTACCGCCCACATTTTCGGAAGTTATTCCTTTTTTTTAATTATTGCCACACCTACAAATACTGTCCTGCCTATTTTGGTGAAGCTGTTTGTAATGACTTCCCGAACATATAAAAAGATTTTCATTCTTCTACGAACAATAGATTTCGAGATCCGACTCACAGTCTAAATGTCATTCAGCAACGGGTTATAGCTTGTGAGTTGTTCCCTTTTATTTATTGTCTTTCTATAATTCCGGTCCCTTTCAATTTTTCTGAAGTTGTTATTTTTTAATCAAAAATAAAAATATGGATTTTGACAACAATGTCAAAAAGGTTTTAATTTTGCAAAAAAAAATAATATTTTTGCAATTTTTTTTTATTGAAGATAGCTCTGTCGAAAACTCTCCAACTCGGACGGTTCTTAACCGATCTCGTTGAAATGTTGTGTCATAACTACTTTTATTTAGGACTAAACTAGAAGGAAATTTCATTTCGATCAGAAGACATCGCTTTAAAAAAATTGACTCGCTTGACATGGAATCCCCAATGAGATCTTAACAAAACTAACAAAAACGTAAAAAATCTACACTCTTGTATTGGTTTTTTTTATAAATATAGCCAAAATTTTCAAAATTATAATGACCTACTAACATTTTGTTGATTAACACTCTGATCAAATCTTCAGATTATAACCCTGATATTGACATTCAGAAAGCCAGTATGCATGCATCTTTCGCCTAAATTCGGATTAACTTAATATTTCAAAAATCTTATCGCTAAACATTTGTATCACTCAAAGTTTTCAAGCAAATTACTGAGCCCCTAAGAAAGTCATTTAATTTAATACTTAATCTTCTCACATCCAACAAATATAATGATGTTCTTGTGCTCACACCCAAACATATATTCTCATGAGTTATTATTTATTTTATCTTTTTTTATTTCATTGGATTTAACCTAATAGCATCATGTCGACAAATATTAAAATGATATTTTGTTTGGACAAATACAATTCTTGACCAAATTCAATCGAAAAGAAACGGCAATCTCAAGACACATAAAAGGCGAACGCTAACAACATTCAGCCCATGGAGACATAGACATAGAGCCAGTCATGAAGAAATATTAAAAATATTTATTCATGTTTTTGTTCTTGTTGGTCGCCGGTCGTGCATATCAAGATCATGTCGCCAAAAAAAACATACATATATACATTCAATACCAGGAATTGGATAACGTGTAGATTTTACGAGGGTCGAGCTGAAATAGTTAATATAGAAAGTTTATACTCAATTACTCTCATTGCTTCTATTTATATAAGGCTTCTCTGCGGACTCCTTATATTTATATAGGTGAAGAGGCGCTCTGAGAGCGCTGAATATTTATAAAATAGATTGAATACTCCTTTAGAGGGCTCATTATATTTGGATTAGATGAAGATCGCATCTGAGAGCTCATTATCTATAAAATAAATAAAAAGAACCTTTGAGGACCCTTTATCTACAGAATAAATGAAGAGCATCCCTGTTGAATCATAATATTTAAAATACACGAACACACGAAGAGACACTTTAAAATATATGAGGATCCCCCTGAAGGCTCATTATCTATAGAACACACGAAGAGACACTTTAAAATATATGAGGATCCCCCTGAAGGCTCATTATCTATAGAACTGATTAACAGCTCCCTGCTTGCCATTATCTAAAGAATATATTTAATATCCCCTTGGAGGCCTCATTATATCTATTATAGATGAAGAGCCCCTCTGAGAAAACTTTATCTATAGAATAGATAAAGAGCCCCTCTGAGATAACTTTAGCTATAGAATAGATGAAGAGTCTTCTAAGATCTCAAAATCTATAAATAGATGGAGAGCCCCCGGAAGGGACATTATCTATAAAATAAATGAATAGCACGTCTGAGGACTCTTTATCTTTAGAGTTGACGACGATCTCGTCTAAGGGTTCATTATCTATAAATATACTCTCAGAGAGCTCATTATCTATAGAATATATTGCATATCCAATCTGAGTGTTCACTACCTATAGAATATGTGAAGAGACCATCTGAGTACTCATTATCTACGGAAAGGATGATCTCTTCTGAGGACTCATTATCTAAAAATAAATTAAACCCCTCGAGAGTTTATTATCCCATCTAAGGACTCATTAACGTTAGAGTGGATGAAGATCCGAAATAGATGAAAAGTCTCTCTTAGGGCTCATTACATATAGAATATATGAAGAGTCCCCTCTGAGGGCTCATTATCTATAAAGTAGATGAAGAGCTCATCTGAGGGCAGATCATCTTAAGAATAGATGATCCCTTCCGAGGACTCCTTATCTATGGAATAGATGAACTCGTCTTTGGACTCATTATCTATAGAAAAGATTAAGAGCCCCTTCTCATTATCTTCAGAGTGGATGAAGATCCAAAATATATGAAAAGCCCCTCTGAGGGTTCATTATCTATGAAATATATGAATAGTACCCTCTGTTGGTGCATTATCTATGAAATATATCCTTCTGAGTCCTTCTGAGTGCTCGTTATCTATAGAGTAAATGAAGAGTTCCTTGAAGGCTCGTTATCTATAGAATAGATGAAGTGTCCTTCTGAGAGCTCGTAGAATAATGAAGAACCTATGTGAGGGCTCATTATCTTCAGAATAAATGAACAACCATTCTAAGGACTCACTATCTATAGAATAGATAAATTGTCATGCTGAGGACTCCTTATCTATAGAATAGATTAAGAGCTAATCTGAGGTGTCTCTATCTTAAGAATCGATGAATAGCTCTTCTGAGGACTCTTTATCTATAGACTAGATGAAGTGTCCTTCTAAGATCTCATTATCTATAGAATAGAGGAGAGAAGAAAAGTCGTTCTGCGGGCACATTATCTATAAAGTAGATGAAGAGCTCATCTTAAGGCTGATCATCTTTAGAATATATGAGCCCTTCCGAGGACTCCTTATCTATGGAATATATGATCTCTTCAGAGGACTCATTATCTGTGGAATATATGAAGATCCCCTCCTGATTATCGTTAGAGTGGATGAAGATTCAAAATAGACGAAAGACCTCTCTGAGGGCTCATTATCTATGGAATAGATGAAGATTATAATCTGCGGGAGCATTATCTATAGAACAGATTAAGAGTCCATCTGAGTGCTCGTTATCTATAGAATAGATAAAGAGTGCCTCTGAGGGCTCGTTAAATTAAGTGTCCTTCTGAGTACTCGTGGAATAGATGAAAAACCTATGTGAGGGCTCATTATCTATAGAATAAACGAACAACCCTTCTGAGGACTCACTATCTATAGAATAGATAAAGTGTCCTTCGGAGGGCTAAGTATCTGTAGAATAGATGCAAACCCCTTCTGAGGACTCCTTATCTATAGAATAAATGAAGTGTCCTTCTGAGGACTCATTATCTATAGAATAGATAAAGAGCACTTTTGAGGTATCAATATATACAGAATAGAAGAAAGGTCTTCCTTAGAGGTCATTATCTATGATATAGATGAAGAATTCCCTCTTAGGGCGCATTATCTATTGAATAGACTATGAGTCCATTTGATCGTTATCTAGAGTTCCCCAGAGTGCTCGTTATCCATAGAATAGTTGAGGTGCCTTCTGAGTTCTCAAAGAATATATGAAGAGTCTATGCGAGTGCTCATTATCTTTAGAATAAATGAGCAATAGAATATAGGAAGATCCTATATAAGCACTCATTATCTTTAGAAAATATGAAGAGCCCTTCTGATAACTCTTTCTCTATGGAATAAGTGAAGTGTCTTTCTGAGGTCTAATTTTCTATAGAATAGGTGAAGAGCCTATCTGAGATTTAATTATGTTTGGAATAGATGAATAGCCATTCTGAGGACTATTTATCCACAGAATAAATGAAGTGTCCTTCTGAAGACTCATTATGTATAGAATAGATATATTAAGAGTTCATCAGAGAGCTGCTTTTCTAAAGAATATATATTAAGAGCCCCTCTGAATGTTCATTACCCACAGATTAAATGATGACTTCCTCCGAGGGCATGAACTTCCCTGGCGACCCTCGTACAAACTTTATCTTTGTTTGTTTCTGTTTGTTTACTCCTCTTGCCGTGTATGGTGACAAGACTCACATATTCGTTGCCATACAACGTGATCCAACATTTGAAGCTTCTGTTTATTTATTCTGTGACATTCTTTTCTTGGTTGCCTTTTTTTCTCGCCAATATTATTTCTCTGGCTACTGCAGTTTGTTGGCCGAGAATCGTGGGTGGGGAGGGTGTAAAGCGTAGTGATGTCGTTTTATAATCCGTATTGCTCAGATCATATTTCTATGATATAACGTACATACATATCATATGTGTTGAGGTACTTGTAGCGCAAATGTTTTGGTTTTTCTTATTTATCTCATGTCGAGTGATTGTTGTTGTTGGTTGTTGACTCCGTGCAACATGTAACTTGTAGTTCTTTTTTTCGATTGGTCGGTCATGCCGTGTGTAGGCGTTGTAGCGAGGGCTACGTGGGAGGTCGATCCAGGACATGGAACATTGGAAAAGACAACATTTCATATTTGGGGTTTTCTCTATGTCAACAAAAATGTAAGACAAATTTGTGGAGTTGTCATGACTAGAAAACTTTAACGCTCCCAAAATCGGTGGATGAATGAATGGTGGATGCCTTTTGTGGTTGTGGACTTCCGTGGTTTTGTTACATTCCTTTTGTGGAAACTAGTCGAGTGGTAGAATGGGAATTTGACAAATTTAATTGAGGAATACCATCGTAGTTGCGATGCTAAGTAAAATCAATATAAAAAGATTGTTTCGCAATTCGATTCATATTACACAAATACAGCATGTTCATAAGAATTCAATAGATTTGAAATATAGAGGTAGTTTGATTAGGTAATATGCATGGAAATTAATCGTGATACGCCCTCAAACGTACTTATCTTAATTTTTTTTTAATGACATTCGAGAAATGCAATGAAATGTTTATTCAACGATTACATATAGTTATATATTACATTGTGGTTGAAAAAAATGTCTAAAACGTTCGACTATAGAAGAAGACAAAATACGAGATGCTATACATACATAACTCCAATTACATCGATGGCCACAGGGAAGGTCTCATTGTACAGAACATACTTGGAAATGCCTTCTTCCACAGAACTTCGCGTAGGGAAGGTTATCTCCTTTTTAAGTCCGATGGAAGGTAATGGGCAGTGTTCTTGTACAGAATACCTTAAGAACGTTTTTCTTCTTCAGAAGACCCTGAAATTTTGGATATCCCTTTAACAAATCCCTCTTTTATATAATATAGCCCTGCAAGTTTGTTCTTTAAATTTATGATCTCAAAGGAGATATTCTTTAAAGACGATCATAGTGGAGATCTTCATTTATATATGTTATTTGGAAATGTTTTCATCTACAGAAGTTCTCAGAAACTCTCTTATAGCGTAGAAAACCACATGAAAATACATCTTCTACATAATGTCTTAGAGAGTGTCTAATTTTACATACATACGATTTTAGAGATAGCGTACTTCTGTAGTAGACTCTGGAAAAGTTTTCCGTAACAGAAGGCTTAGAGAACTTTTCTGCAGAAGTGTATACGAAGGACATTTTTCCATAAGGCATTTTCCACAGAAGTACATTAAACATCTGCTACGTATGATTTTCAAAAGGATTTTCCGCAGAAGACCTATTCGATGATTTTTCTTCATATAAGACCCTATTGGAGATCTTTCTTTATTCATAGAGGGCAATAATGAATTGTATGTCCCCAGAAAATGGTTTCTAGCATAGATTACCACCTAAAAGAACATAGAGTATTCTACATATTACCTTAGAGAGGTAGAAGATCTTATCATTTTGCAGAAGATCTTAGAGATAGTCAATTTCTGTGGAAGACTATGGGAAAGTGTTGCTCTGCAGCAGTCTTAGAGAAGTGCTTTACTGTAGAATATACACTTCTGAATACATTTTTACATAAAAGTCTTCATTAACGGCCTTTTTCCGAAATCAAAAATCCGAATTTTGCAAATGTCCATAAATTAATCTCAGCGAAATTTAGTCTATAAGTAAACAACCATATTTCGGATTATTCAAGCGTTTTTTAACATCTTATTTCATGTTACTTATCTTTTTATACGGACTTAAAATTACACATCTTGGCAATTTTAAATTTTGAGTTATGTCTCTCTTGAAGTGAGTGAGCGATATGTCCTTAAGAAAGGTCTACCGCAGAGTATCTAACCGAAGACCTTTCTGTAAATATGATGCTAGTGGAGATGTTTCCTTATATAAGGCCGTGATGAAGGTATTTCTTCATAGGAACCCCTAGGTAAGGTTTTTTTTCATAGATCTTATTCTTTTTTCATAGACACAATTACAATTGTTCAGAAATCTCGAAAGGTTTCCTGTAAAAAATGTATTCTTCTCTAAAGATTTCAGGGATAATTATTCCGTAGAATACTTTGGGTAGATATTTGTTCATAGATACCCTATGGAAGGTCTTCTAATATAATTCTTCCTTTAGAGAATGCCTTAGGAAGGTATTTTTTATTGACGACATTTGAAAGGCCTTTCGCCAGAGAAGAGTTTGGTAGAGGTCGTCCTTCATAGAAGAACAGGACATATCTTCCTTTATACACTTGGGAAGGCATACTTTTGGGAAGGCATACTTTTGTAGACGACCTTTTGAAAGAAAGATCAACACAGAAGATCTTTTGGAAGTTTTAAGTCTTCTTACATGACTTTAGAGAATGTATCTGTAAAAGACTTATGGGAAGTTTTAAGTCTTAATACAAGACTTTGAGAGACAATTTTTTTCATTGAAGACCTTAAGGGAAAAAATGTTCCTCGTAGAAGACTTAGGAAAGGAAATCTTTAAATCTTAACGATGGGATCCGTTCAAAGAAGACCTTAGGAAATATCCACCTTTATAGAAGATCTTAGGGAAAAGATTGCTTTAGAGAAGATCTTAGGGCAGATCTTACTCGTTAAAATAGGGACGCCTTGCTTCAGATAATATATTAGGAACGGTGTTCCTTCAGAGAGTTATGTCTGTAGAGAAGAACTCCAGAAATCGCTCCTTCATATAAGAGAAGGTCTTGCTTCAGATAATAGCTTAGGGAAGGCCTTCGTTCAAACAAATAACACCTTAAGGAAGGTCTTCCTTTATAGAATACGTCTTTGTGCATAGAATACCTTAGGTAATTCTTCAATAATAGAATACCTTAGGGTATTTAGGAAGTTTAAGTGCTTCATAGAGAAGGCATTCCTTCAAACAAGATCCTACGGAAGCCTTTTTTCATAGACAATATAGAGAAGGTCTCATAAGGGACTTAGGGATGGTCTTACTTCTTAGAAAACTTAAGGATGGGATTCATTCATGGAAGTCTTGGGGAAGGATTTCCTTGAGAGAAGATCATAGGGAGGATATTCCTTCATAAAATGCCATACGGAAGGTATTTTATCAGAGAGGTGATTGAGGAAGGTTTTTTTTAGAAAAGCCATTGGAATCTTGTTTCCTCAAGGAAGCCATTAGCGATTATCTTCCTTAGGAAAAAGGTATTTTTTCATTGCTGGCCTTAGGGAAAGTTTTCCTTCATAGAAGACCTTAATGTATTTATTCCTGCAGAGCAGACCTTTGGGCAGTTTTAAGTCTTTATTGATATTGTCTCCATAGAAGACTTGGGGAAGGTAGTCATTCGCAGAAGTCTTGGGGAAGGGATTCCTTCAGACAAGATCATAGGGGGAAATATTCCTTCATAAAAGAACATAGGGGAGGTCTCCTTTCAGAGAGGTCAATAGGAAAGTCTTCCTTAAGGGAATACCTTGGAATCTTGTTTCCTCAAGTAAGCCATTAGAGAAGATATTTCTTTATATAAGCCCATATAGAAGACCTTCCTTCATAGAAGACTTTAGGTGAGATTTTTTTCATAGAATATACCTTTAAATAAAACCTTTGGCAAGAATTTGTTGCTTCTAGGAAGCCATTAGAAAAGACCTTCCTCTATACAATGCCTTAGGGAAGGTCTTCCTTCATGGAATACTGCACGCCTTTTTTGATATGTTTGAATCGAAAGAAAATATATTTGGAACACAAATTTTTATATATTATATATTTCTTATCAAATAAATTTTATTTAAAAATCAATAAAATATATTTGGAACGCATATATTAATATATTACAACAAATTATGTTTGCAAACTAATTTTCTCAAATAAATTATCAGTTTAAATACAAATAAAATAATTATTTATTATATGTGTACCAAATATTATATGTTTAGAGTGTACCCTAAACATATATATGTTTCAAGCCGAATATGTTTGGGACAATATACTACAGAAGCGATTTTTTTTCAGCGTGTATAGGGAAAGTCTGTTTTCATAGACGACCTTAGGTAAAATCTTCCTTCATGGAAGACCTTAGGACATTTACTCCTTCAGAGAAACCCTATGGGAAGTTTTAAGTCCTCATAGAACTTTTGGGTACTTATTCACAATGAGAAGGCTTTTGGGAAGTTTAAAGTCTTTATAGAAGATTTACGGAAGGTCTTACTACATAGAAAACTTTGGAAAGATATTTGGCGAAGAGCATAGGGAAGATATTCCTTCAAAACTACCACACGGAAGGTCTTTTTTCAGAGAGGACATTAGGAAAAGTCTTCCTTCAGAGAAGACCTTGGAAATTTGTTCTTTAGAGTATGTTTTCCTTCAGATAAGACCTTGTAAATTATCTCCCTCAACGAAGGCATTAGAGCAGCTTTTTATCTATATAAGACCTCAGGGAACGGTTCCTACTTATAATACTTCGGTGAAGGTATTTTTCATGAAGAAGACCTTAAGATAATTATTCCTTCAATGAAGACCGTTGGAAAGAACTTGTTCCTTCGAGGAAGCCATTAAAGAAATCCTTTCTTTATATAATACCTTAAGGAAGGTTTTGCTTCATAGAATACATTAGAGATTATCTTTTTCATAGACGACATTATTAAGTCTTCCTTCATACGAGTAGAAGACCTTAAGTTATTCCTTCAGAGAAGTTTTGAATCTTCATTAAAGACTTGAGAGACGTCTTAGGGAAGGTCTTCCTCCATAGAAGACTTAGGGAAGGTATTCGTTCATAGAAGTCTGTGGGAACGTATTCCTCCCGAGAAGATCATAGGGAAGAGATTCCTTCATAAAATAACATAGGGGAGGTATTTTTCCAGAGATTTGTTCATTCAATAGGGGAGATCTTCTTCCCTAGAATACTATAGGGAAGGTCTTTTTCATAGAAGATCTTACGACATTCCTTCGAAGAAGACCTTCGAGAACAACTAGTTCCTTCAATATAGAATTCATAGAACACTTTAGAATATTTCTTTCTTTAGATAAGTCCTTTTAAAAGTTATAAGTCTTCATAGAAGACTTTAGAGACGACTTAGGGAAGGGGTTCCTCTATAGGAGACTTAATAAAGTTATTCATTCATAGAAGGGATTCCTTCAGTGAAGATCACAGGGAAGATATTTCTTTATAAAAGAACAGGAAGAATGTTTTCTTTCAGAGGAACACCTTGTAAACTTGTTCCCTCAAGGAAGCCATTAGAGAAGCCATTAGGTCTTCCTTTTTATAAGCCCTTAGGGAAGGTATTTTTTCATAGAAGACCTTAAGGTATTAATTCCTTCGAAGAAAACCTTTGGAAAAAAACCTGTTCTTTCAAGGAAGCCATTAGACAAGGTCTTCCTTTATATAGGGTGATCCAAGTAGAGATACTTTTTGCAATAGCGTAAGTCTTTCCATGATGAAATGCCAAACAATACTTAACAAAAATAACATGACAGCATGGCACGGCTCACACGTGATCTGTTAAAAAAGGCTATTGAAAAAATTATCTCTACTTGGATCACCCTATATAATACCTTATGGAAGGTGTTTTTTCATATGCGACCTTAGGAAAAATCTTTTTCATAGACGACCTTCGAGTATTTAGAGAAAACCTTTGGGAAGTTTCATTCTTCACAGAAGACTTTAGTGTCGACTTAGGGAAGGTCTTCTTTCAGAGTTTAGTTGAAAACATTTTCCCTCAAGAAAGACATTAGAGAAGGTCTTCCGCCTTTAGGAAAGGACTTCCTTCATAGAATACTTTATTTCATAGAATACCTTAGAGAGATATTCATTATAGACGACCTTGGAGAGGTCTTTATTGATAGACCAGCTTCGAGAGGTCTTTATTCATAGACGACCTTAGGGAATGTGTTCCTTAATAGACGACCTTAGATTAGATCTTCTTTTAGAAATGATTTGATGGTATTTATTCCTTAACAGAAGACCTTTGTGGAAGTTTAAGTCTAAGTCTTAAGCGTATCTCCCTTCAAAGTACACCTAACCGAACTCTTGCTTCATTGACGACTTAGAAGGTTCAATGAAGATATTAAAGTAGAACTTCTTTTATGCCCAACCTTAGGTAAGGTATTTCTTCAGATACGTTCTTGGGAAGCTGTTCCTTTCTAAGGGAACTAAGGGAAGATTTAAATGTGCTTTATGAAGTAATAAATTCAATTATATATTTTTTCATATTCGATCTTTGTTAACATATTTCTTCATAAAAGACCTTAAGGTAGAACTTCCTCCATTGAAGAAAATAGGTGAGAGCATCATCATAGACGACCTTAAAGAACGCCTTTCTTCAGAGATGATGTTAGGAAATAAACATATTCACATAAGCTTTTATGGAAGTCCTTCTTCATAGAAGGGTTAGGGTAGGTCTACCTCCATAGAATACTTTAGGAAAGTAATTCCTTTCGAGGCTGCCCTTTGGATGGTTAACCTAGATTCAGTGTAGGCAAATGAAAATGTCCTCCTCGCCTTTTGTAGAATAAGTTAAGGAAGATTTTCATATATGATGCTTAAGGGAAGACATTCATAGAAAACCTTTGGGAAGGAATGAATTCATAGACAATTTAGGGGAGTATTCCCTTCATAAGGGACCATTGTAAAGTTTTCCCCCTCTATCTTAGGGAACGCTTCATTTATAAAAAGAAACTTAGTGAAACTCTTTGTTTGTGGAATAACTTTTTAAGGTTTTGTTCTGTAAACAAACATGGACTAAATTAAAGAAGATATTAATCCATAGGTCTTTTTATCTTCTTCATAGGAAAACCTTTGATAAATTAATTGTTTAGCAATTTTGTGATGAATTCTTACATAGTCTACTTTTTGTTAAATCCTTCGGGAATAAATCTCATTACAGAATATCTAATGGAAAGTTCGTTTCTATAGTCACCATCAATGAAGGTCTTCTTTTGCAGTAGACTTCTGAAAACATATTTCTCTGCCAAAGACATTAATAAAGGTATCCCACTAGAGAAGGTCTTAGGGAAGATTTCCTTCTAATTTTATTATCTTTAAAGAGGCATTCATTTAAATATGTAATAGTCGTCTGGTTTTAAGTTTTCTTTAAATACTCAACATAACTATGTAAATTTCTTGGAAACAACTTACAATTGCATCATGATCAATTAACACAACTTCTGAAAACTAACCTAAGGCTATCATTGGAATAAAATAATTAAAATAAATGACTTCACTTATTTACACACAAACACATATATATGTATGTTTGTCTCTGTTGTTCAGCGCAGACTCTGGTCACTCTACCCAAATCTGCCTAACATGGTTGCATGCAACACCAACAGTTTTGGCTGCAAAAGCTATACTCTGCTATGTACTATCATGCAACCCAAAATAGCAAACGAATGCGACAACAGTGAACTCATGTAATCCCAGGTAGTCGTAACTAATGTGATGACAGTAATGTTGCACTGGCACACAATGTTCCGACGCCAATCACCTCCACATTTGTCCATGTACCCGTGGAATTAATGGCCACTGTAATTGAGAACCTAATGCATGTACAACAACAGACTTGACTGACTGACTTACCAAGCGTTAGTGGCCAAATTAGCCAAACTGGCGGCAGCAGCCGCAGCGGCCACATCTGCCACCGAGGTATTCTGCTGGCATTTGCTGTGTATAACTAATTGCAGCCAATTCGGGACAGAAGGCATCGAAGTGGGTTCAGGTGTATAACTGAAAAATGCATTTGAATTTGAATACAGATTATTGAGACCTATGGTTGGCATCACTTACCGTATAATTGAATTACAATGCTTGGCTTTGGGGACAGCAAATATTTCGCAGGACTGTGAGGACTTCTCGAATGAATCGTCCAGCTCTGGTATGGTGGCCAGATCATCGGTTTCGTTCAGCTCCACCTCTATGCTGGACACCGAACTCAGCGAGTTACGTGCCGTGCTTCTATCAAAGCATTTCACCTCGTTGCCGGAGATCTCCGCATTTTCCTCGAATTGACTAACATCGAATTTGATCAACACTAGAAAGGGAAAGAGAGGAAAGAAAAAAACGAAGAAACAAGGTGCGAGAAGGTAGCAAACAACGAATAACAAAAATATACAAAAAAATTGGTGCAGTTGATTGAACCAACGATATCGAGCACGCAACAGGCAAAATAAACCATTTTGAAAAGTGTTAAAAATGTGTCCATAATCATGATTTAACACCCCATGTATAATAGTCTAGGTCTAGCCGGGTCTCCCTTGTTTGTAACTCACATTTTTCCAGAGGTCCCAACTTCTTGGCCAAACTAAACATCATTTCGGGTGTCCAAAATTCGGGTATACGCGCAAACACAGAACCAGCATCAGCGGGCAATTGGAATCCCAGCTTGTGAAGCAACAATACGAATGGCTGATACATCATGGTGTTTGCCTGTTCGCTGTTCCACTGTACCACGGGTATGGATTTATTTTTAACTGAAAAGAAAAATTAGTTTTGAAAAATTAAAAATTTGGTAGAAATATTACTTTTTTGATTAGAAGAATGTCAGGCGATTTTTATGGAATCTAATTAAAAAAAATCTTTTTGAGTTAATTGTTTGATGTGTTTTAAAGGGAGGTCATAAGCTAAATTTATTTTTAATTAAAAAAAATAACAAAAATATATTATTTTTGATTTATTTTGATTATTCGATTATTTGAAAGAGCAATTCCAATTATTTGTAGAGCACAATTTCATGCATGTCCTATCGACCCTGTTTTCCAAGATATTGGTGGCGGTATCTGGCTCTATCTCACGAATGGCTTGCTCGATATTCGAGTTAAGGGCCGGAATCTTTATTGGATTGTTCACTTAACATCGGTCCTTCATGGTACCCCACAAACAACTTTAAATGCGTCAAATCGCAGCCAATTAAAAACTATCAAAAATAAACCACCCTACACTGAAAAAATTATAAAGACGGCGGCAATGATTTCGAGCCAATGTTAGTTTGGCTTTAAAGGTAGTAAATTTCCTATTTAAATTAATAACAATTTACTAAATATTAATTTTTATTAAATTGTCTTAATATTAAGTATGAAATGTTCTTACTTTAAAGATTATTTGTCATTGGATCGAAATCATTGCCAGTGTCTTTAAAGTTAGTAAACTTTTTTTTTGTGTATGTTAAAGAAACCACCATATTACATATCTGTGATCCATTGATCCCAAAATTGGGGAACATATAATCAAGAGTTATTCTCAGAACCTACAATATCATATAGGTAGTCACCACCTACATCAAAACGACAAATATATCTCAAACTAGTCGAAAAATGGCTTGAGCCATCGCTTTGAATCTCGAAACGAACATCATGAGAGTGACTATACTAAACGTAAGATCTTCATCTATAGGAGACCTTACGTAGATCTTGCCTTTTTCTGTATAAGATCTTAGAGAATAGTCTTCTGTAGAAGGCCTCAAAAAAATCAAATCAGCAAAATCTTTTTTTCTGAAAGAGGTAAAAAATATATTTTTCTGTAGAATGACCATATACCGCAGAATATTTTACAGGAGTTATTATTTTGCAGAAGATTTTAAGACTGCAAAACATTACAATCCATCCATAGGAATATTTAGGATAGGTATTCTTAATAAAATGCTTTCAGAGAATACCTATGGATGACTTATTTAATAGACTATCATAAGGAAGTTCCAGATGATCTTGGTACATAGCAGACCGTAGGAAATGTGTTTCTTTGGAAATGGTTTAAGATACGTGTTCTTGAATAATTTTTGCTGTAATATATTTTCCATCATAAAATCCTTTGGATAGATCTTATATTCTCTGAACAAATTGGCTAGATGGGCCAGAAGCAGTGATAAATGGAACAGATCTAGTCTTTTCTGAAAGTGCAAAATTTTTAGGAATTATTCTAGACAGAAAACTGTTATTTAGACTTAACGTATTGGAACGTGTAGAGAAGGCCAACGTCGCCTTATAACTATTCCTGCACAAAGGCTGTAGGGTCGCGGTGGGGCCTCTCTCCAAAAATCCTCCACTGGATATATATAGCAGTAGTTCGTCCTACACTGTTATAAGGCATTGTGGTATGTTGGACGGCAACTTACAAACTAACCCTGCCTGAGCATAAGCGGAGCCTTAAGGACTACAGCGACCGAGTGTCTACAAGCCCTACTTCATATACTGCCGATTAATATTGTGGCGAGAGAAGTTGCAACCAAAGCGGCAATACGATTAAACTGCCTATCAATGTGGAGGTACAAGAACTACGGTCACATGAGGATATCAATGTGTAGTGCTATGGTAACCGACCGAGTGGACCTTGTACCAACTGTGTACACCTTCGAGAGAAATTACATCACTATGATTCCCGCCAAAGATGAATGGGTTGGAAGAATACCAGGTAATAGAAACCATCTTCACTTTAAACGGATGGTTCGAAGCTTGCTGAAAAGGTTGGCTTCGGAGTACACTGTGCAGAGCTCAGTTTGGATATAGCTCACAGACTACCAGAAACCAGCAGTGTCTATCAAGCCTAAATAATGGCAATATGGGAAGTAGCCAAGTGGCTGGGTCGCAACATAGTAACCAACACTGGCGTTGTCATTTACTCGGACAGCCATGCTGCCATCAATTCTCTGGAGGCAACATCCCTAAATTCACAAACAGCCCCGACTGCCGCAGATCTCTTAACGAGATGGCTGAGCAGTTTAATATACACCTCATATGGGTGCCTGGGCATACATAGGGATATCCCGGAGAACTGCAAAGCCGATGAACTTGCTAGGAAAGGGACGACATTAACTGCAAAGCCGATGAACTTGCTAGGAAAGGGACGACATTACAAATTCTCGAAGAATTTGCATATATTGGTGCGCCACTATCCACGTGCAAGCTTTGGCTTAGGCAAGAGGCAATCAGGCAGTCCAACGAAAGATGGACAGAAATCGGCACCTGCAGGGTTGCTAGACAAATCTGGCCAAGGTATGACCTGAGAAGATCAAAATATCTCCTCGCACTTGAGAGGCAAAGATTGTCTACGTTAGTATCAGTTCTGACGCGACACTGCTTGATCGGCGAACACGCCAAAAAAATTGGGTATTGACTCTGATGACTTCTGCAGAAGCTGTGGAGATGAGGAAGAAGTGGAGAGCATTGAACACTTGCTATGCGACTGCCCCGCTCTGAGTAAACGACGACAGGACATACTGGGGTCGGCCTTTCTAGGCAGCCTAACAGATCTTTCCAGTACCGATATTCGCACTATCGATAAATTTGTATATCAAACAAGTTGGTTTCAATGAGGGGCATTTCAGCCCGTGGTAACACTAGGGACCTAAACTGGTCTTTGTGAGCTTGTATTAAAATAAGGCTGCCTCCCTAACCTAAACCTAAACCTAGATCTTACATTGCAGAGTCCCTAGATCTTCTTTCATAGAAGGCATTAAGAATGATTTTCTTCTGTAGAAGACTATAGAATATGTCAAAAAAGGAAATGTATTCCTTTATCACACAACTTAGGGGAAGATCTTCTGCAGAAAATCCTAGGAATATTTGTCTTCTACAGAAGACATTTTTTAACATCTGGAGTAATGCTCTTTAAATGCTCTGAAGTACTTTTCGGGAGACGATGAAGAAACATCGATTTTTCGGAGCCAACCGGTTTGATACACAACGTTGTCAATAATACGAATATCGATACCGAACACATCTGTCAGACTTCATAGAGAGGGCATCCCCATTATATGCAGACGTCGTTTACTCAATGCGAAGCAGTAACAAAGCAGATGCTCAATGCTCTCCTTGTCTCTATAACTTCTATACAACTGATTTGACTCAACCCCCAAACATCTATCGTGTTCGCCGATCAGGCAGTATCCCATCAAAACTATCACTAACATGGGCAGTTTTTCCTTTCTATTGCCCGGTATTATTTGAACTTCTCAGGTGGTATCGTGTCAGATTTGTCTAGTTAACCTACTAGTGCCAATATCCGTAATATTGCAAGACCTTCAATCTCTCTGAGTATCGTCCAATAAAACAGTGACCCTTAATGACAGACACGATAAGTGAGATATCCGGCCTCGATAACTACAGCAGGTTGTTGATGCGCTTGGAGTTAAGGCAGGGCCACATCAGCCTGGAATGTATGCAGTTCCTTACTAGTGACCACCTGTAATTTTTTTTGCCGTAAAGGCATTATCTCTCAAGAAGAGCCTGCAGGTCGCTAGAGGCATGTACACATATGCCCAATTCCCCTGAAGCTTGTAGGGTAGCTCCTAGTCTTACAAGTTCATCTGCTTTTGCAGTTCCCTGGTATGCCCCAGTGGCAAGGCACCCATATCAGGCGAATATTGAACAGTTCAGCCATCTCGTTAAAAGATCTGCGACTGCCGAGGACAGTTTTTGAATTTAGGAATATAGTTTCCAGAGACATGATAGATGCCGGACTATCAGATTGATACCGTCATTGGGCAGAACTTTAATTTCTATTCCGCTACCTCTTTAATAGATAAGATTTCTGCCTGGTAAATAATACACTGATCAGGCAGTCTAATTACAATTGATAGCTCCAGTTCCTCAGAGAAGACACCAAATCCCATTTGTTTGTTGAGTTTGGAACCGTCTGTTAGAAAGTAACGAATCTCCTATGTCCTGTCCTGTTAAACGACCATACAGTGCCTTCAGACCACGGCAGTGCGTTTATGCGACAGGGCTATATCAACCTAGAATGTATGCAGATTCTGACTACGGACCTTGACGTAAGTGCATGACCTCTCAATAAAAGCTTGCAGGTCACTAGAGGCATGCCCACATATTCCAGTTTCTCTATAGGGTGTAAGATAGTTACTAGTCTTGCAACTTCATCAGGTTTGCAGTTCCCTAGTATGTCCCTGTGACCCGGCACCCATATCAGAGTGAATATTGATCTGTTCGGCCAGCTCATTAAGAGGTTTGCGATAGTCGAGGGCAGTTTTTTAAATTTCTTGCCTTTTAGAGAAAATATTGATACCGACTTTAGTCAGAGTAATAATTTTCAGCCATTCTGTTTCACCTCTTTAATAGCTAAGATTTCTTACTGGTAAACACTACAGCTCAAGTTCCTCAGAAAAAAACAACAATGCCCACTTGGTTGTTGCGTTTGGAAGCGTCTGTATAGAAGTTCTCGAATCTCCTATATTCTGGGATACGATCATTCCATTCTGATCTATGGGATATAATGGTGTTATCTTTTCTAAACAACGATGTTGACCTGTCAGAGAGCAGCACTTTAATAATGTCGCCTACACCCTCTTGTACTGCTGCATTTTTTATGGTCAGAATCGAAAACAAAAATGCAAAAAGCTATCTTTTTAACTCACAAAAAACCAAAAATAAAGAATACTCCACGGCGCCACCTAAATAAGGCATATGTCCAAACTTCATTAGAAAAAAAACACGCACGTACACCCGCGGGTATTTAGGCTATTCATTCTATCCGAAAAAAACACCTGTTTTGTAGGGCAGCGTCTACACCTTTGATTTAATACAGGGTTGAAATGTTGCATTTTAGCACTGTTTTACACGACATTTTTTACAAAAGAAATCGAAACCCTTTCACAGTGCAGCATTTTTTACAAATGAAAACCAAAAGATATTTTTCGGGCGAAAAGCAGAAAAATGTAGTATTTTTTGGTTCAAAAGAAAATACCATAAGAGTGAGATACTTATTTTCAATAAGTGGTTTAGACATAGTGCAATCAACAATGCCCGGAAGGTTAGGCATTGTGACTAGAATTACACTATGTCCGTAGCCATTTCCTGATAGTCTAATAGTAGTATATGCGGCATGTTGCCTTGTAGTATACAACCAAATTTACCCGGACTCAGACCTCATCGTTTTCCTATTGCCCTTTTATAGGTTTATAACGCTACCACAGCCTTCTTTGCTCTTTTCAGAATGTTGGTTTTGAAGTTTAACTTCCTGTCTAGAAATTATCTAAAAGGGAATCTCAATATCCCTCAGGAAGACAGGTTCAGAAGTTGGTCTTATATCTCCTGCTATAAAGAACTAGTTCTGCCTTTGTCGGGTTCACACCAAAACCATTATCGAAAGCTCATCTTGTGGTTGTTTCTAAGGAACTGTTGTAGGATGCATATAAGGGTACTGGGAAACATCCCCCTAACAGATATTGTCACGTCATCTGCATAGGCAGTAACCACAGGGAGCAAAATTTTGTTCATGGCAGAGGAGAAAGAATAGCAGAGGAGAATGAATAGCAGAGGAGAAAGAACAA
The DNA here is from genome assembly GCA_963930755.1 of Eudasyphora cyanicolor. Taxonomy (NCBI): domain Eukaryota; kingdom Metazoa; phylum Arthropoda; class Insecta; order Diptera; family Muscidae; genus Eudasyphora; species Eudasyphora cyanicolor. Next base: position 206,666,462 of record OZ005737.1, on the reverse strand, counting down.
TCCCTTGCGACGTTGCCCCGTTGACACATCTGTGGAAGTCAGTTGACCCTAAACTAACTAAAATGTGTCTCTTAATCGGAAGGTTATGATTCAACCTGCGTATGCTGCCATCAACACCCAGGGTTGTTAGAGCCGCAATAGCGACTGGAGTTATGTTATTGAAGGCCCCTCTAGTATATCTATGCAAGCTACCACTGTATATTCCTTAACAGAGAGCGATTCTTCAATAAACTTGACTAGATCATGTAGGGCGGTTTCGATGGCTTTGCCCCTGCTGTAGACATGCTGTTTAATTGGAGGTAGCCTCTGATCAATTTTGGTTCTAAGGTAACAATTTATTAATATATCCAGGTTTGATCAGCCGGAAATCCTAAGATCATGTATTGGGCGGCTTTCCCGCTTTCGGGATGAAAGCAACCTTGGTTTCTCTCAACTTTGTTGGTATAAAGGCCTGATTGATAGAACTCTCTGAGCCAGGGAGCAATTGTTTCAGTTACTGTATGTAGCTCCGCCGGCAAGATGGAGTCCGGTCCTGCCTACTTCAAAGGTTTAAAGCTTTCGATAGTCCAAAGAATTCTAGAATCGGTTACAATCTCGATGAAGATCTCTGATGGCCGCACTTCAACAAAATCCCCAGTTTAAGTATTCAATTCCTCTTCGGAGTTGCCGGGGTAATTTCTATACAGGAGCAAACCCAGCGATCCCTCACTCGACGTAGTCCAAGACCTACCATTTTGAGCAGTGTAATGTTTTTACAGTACATATAGTCCAGTAAAAAAATGTCTTACATGTCTTTTTTTAAATTTCAAAATGAAAAAGTTTTCAACTTACATATTGAATGGTAGGCTACAGGTTCCATAATAACTGACAAGTTCTGATGATCTTCTCGCAGGGGATTTTTCCTCAGAACCAATTTGATATAACAACATTCTAGTAACAGCTTTTGCAACCATTCCAAATGTTGTTTTTTCTTCTCTTTGACAATTAAATCGAGTAGAATCTAAAAAATAAAACGCAGATATAAAAAAACAAACTTGTAGCCAAAAAATGCATGCAAATCGAACCTGAATATCATCTGAAGGTTTGCCAGCAATTGTGCTGTCTTTCATATCTATACCGGATTCTGTGGTACCTGAAGTAGGCGTAGTCAATAAAGTACGCTGATATTGGGCGTCTTCATACTTCATGAGATCATCGTACTCGACCAATGTAATGATATCCTAAAAAAAAAATTTAAAATATTATAAACTATTGAAGAAAGTCGGATAAATTAGCATTTGAAGCAAATTATAATTATTTTATAAAACAATTTTATTTTATATATTTATTTTCTTCTTACCTGCTGCAATAATTGTTGTATAATGGAAATTCGCGATTTTTGTTTATTGCCATTATTGCCAAAAAGTTTGACAATCTTTCCGACAACATCATTATTTTTTTTGCTCTGTACATAGTACCAATAAAGGGTGTCCATTTCTTCTTGAGTCCAACTGCTGTGCAAAGCGAAGGAATTGTGATTTTTGTATATAAGTCCAAGAGATAAGAAAAAGAAAATATTTTAGCAACAGAATAATTGGGGTTTTATATGTGATAAATCAAAATGTACATCTATGAGATTTATTTTTTTACAAGGAAATCCAAAATTGACAAAGTCTTAGGAGAAAAGAAACACTAATTAAATACTATTAAAGAAATTAAATTTGAAACGTTTTAAAAAGTACCAAAAATTTACTTAAAGCTAAAACGTGCTATTAAAAAACTGAAACATGATACATACAGGTCTAAGATCGGTCGATGCCGAATCGTATACACCCTTCACCATTGAGAGAATCTTAGTGGAGAGTTCGATTAATAGAATTTACACTAGCATTAACACATTTAACTCCAGATCTCTTCAATGGTGCAGATTATTCAAAAATGGCGTAGAATAGAAAAAAACATTAAATAATCTAATTAAAGTAATAACACCTTCGTATTGATTGCCTAACTCTAGATCGCCTCAACACCCATAAGAAAAATGTTGACTGAGTCCACTCCATTTGAATGCGCGGCTTTTCACAAGGTTCCATATAAGCATCTTCTCTCTAGATTCCACTGCCACGAACACAGATACACACTCACACACGCTGAAAAATCGCGAGGGAGCATGAGAGCGCAATCCTTTCAAGATCCTTCTTTACCGACATCCTCGCGATATTCATCAGGCCACCTATATATTGTCTGTACACACCTAGCTTCTACACTAAGTCTGACCCGAATGAAACCAAATGAAATTCTGTAAAAGCAGTTTATTGTTGAAAAATAAATAGCATTAGAGAGTGGGCAAACATTGGTCTGGAAGGAACAAAACTTTTCAGGCAAAACACAAACTCGTATATCTTTGAATTTCTAGAATAACAACGTATGTCAGAAATTCAGCTAATCTTTATCAATAGATCGACATATTACACTCCTATGTATTATCAACGTTTGGAGACTTTTTCCAACACTCAACTTGATACTAAATCAAATGTACTGCGAGAGAAAAATTATTATGGCTCTCCTGAACAGTTTGATCTTTTGAGATGAGCTGCTATTCCAGAAAACCACAGATATATTGACTTTGTAATTTTTTTTTATAAATTTAAAAATTGTTCTTTCCACATCCAAATATTTCTTATTTTCTTTTCAATTCTGTAGAAAAAATAAAATGTTGGAGCCTTCCAAAAGGCCGTTCTAAACGTCAGCAAATTATACAATAAAAATTGCTAAAAAATTTTAATATTAACTAATAAATTTTAATTGCTGCTTACCAACAACAAAATTAATTAATAAAGAAATAACTTTGCTCATAAATGTTTTTTTTTATAACCGTGACTCTTACCTTACAGCCGTTTCCATATTATGTTCTTTTGTCAATTCGGTCAAGGAGGCCGATGAGGCGGCCAATGGACTCTTTTGTGGAGTATTGATGAACTTATGTATTACATACTCTATTAGGTCAGACCAATCCTATATAAATAAAAAAAAAATGGTAAAATATATTAATATTGTGAGTTTCAATCGTTTTATTTTGGTTTTATAAAAATGTTTCCTCTGTAATACTGTAGACAGCAATTTTTTTCAAAACGGAATAGAAAATAAAATTTCTTGATTGCAAAGATCCGTTTACCGATATTTCATGAATGCAACTTCAATCTTCAGCAGCATTTAATCTCTTTGAGGACTACCTTCTTCCGAACGAACAAGAAGTGTTACTCACATCTGTTATTACACTCAAAAAGAATCACTCCAAGTAATGTATTAGTTACCACAGCTTGCACGATCTCTCGTTCGCTACATACAAATGTCAACCGACATTGGGTTGAACTAGCATCAAACACACACGCATACATACAAATCGGAAAGCTGTATAAGTGCAAAACATTTGGAAGTAACAAGACCGAATTGATGTCTTGTACAAGCAATGGTGGCAAATACAATACTTCATGTGATTGTTTTCTAGTCGACATAACGGAAGTGAGTAATACTTCTTGTTCGTTCGAAAGAAGCTACTCCTCAAAGAGCAGAACTTCACACCGGAAACCAAACAGTTAAACCTTACTGAATATTGAATTGGCATTCATGAAATTGCGATGTATTGTATGGCATAATAGAGGCAAAAATCGTCTAAAGCCAAAAGCATATCCTAGTTACAAATCGAAATATATGAAATATACAACTTTAAATTTAATACTCACATCACATAACTCGTAGTCGGCTTCCCAAATGCGTGAAAATGTTTTCAAAATCACCGGTTGAAAGAGTGCTGAACTCTGACCCAGATCACCACCGATGTGATGCATCATCGTGAATATGCAATCATTGACAAATTCGCCATTGCTGTTGAAATCGTCCAGTAGCATGCCATAGAAGTGCATTATTTCCATGGTAGCAAATCTGCAATTTAACATTTATTCACTTGTTAAAAGGGTGATTTTTTAAGAGCTTTCGAATTTGATTTGAAAAAAAAAAAACACATCAAATTTAAAGAAATGTATGAAATATTTATTTGAGTCGATAGATGGGTCTATATAATTCAATGTTTAAAGATGATTTCATGTAAACGTCGACCGCGGCTGCGCCTCAAATGATGCATACGCTGGGTCACTCCAACATATCGGCCGGTATCTCACGAATAAATTCTTCAATATTGGCTTCCAGTTCGTCAACCGTTGCGGGCTTGTCCCTATAGACATGAGCCTGAACATAGCCCCACAAAAAATAATCTAAAGGCGTTAAATCGCACGTTCTAGGCGGACAGTTCACCGGCCCGAAACGTGAAATCTAATCTAATCTGTCTAAATTGCAGGTAAATTACGTCCACACAAACAGAGCAGTACTATGGAATCATTAACCGTTTTCAAAGACGCTATGAACATCGTGGTCATAACATGATCATCTTGTTATATTAACAAATGAAGAGACAATTTACCTAAGTCTACTAATTCCAGTACTTGTGAAACTAAGACCTATAACCGATCTGATGGCGAAGGTATCGATTTGTATTAAATAATTAGGATGTCATTCATCATACAACTACGTCATAGAAATCTACTGCATAGTAGACAACCAGTTGCGTTATCTTCTCCCAAGTAGAAGAATATTTGTGTTATCTACTCCTTAGTAGAGGATCAGTTGGGTTATCTACTACTTAATAAAATACCAGTTGGGTTATCTACTCCCTAGTACGAGTACAGAACCAGTTGTGTTATCTGCTCCTTAGTTGAGGGTCAGTTGGTCCTTCATAAAATACCAGTTGGTTTATCTAGACCTTAGTATATTACCAGTTTGGTTATCTACTCCTTAGGTGACGACCAGTACATATCCATATTCCTAAGTAGATGACCAGTTGGGTTGTTTACTCCTTAATAGGCAGTCAGTTGGATCACTTATTCATTTGTAGACAGCCAGTTGGGTTATCTCCTTAACTGGCGATTATCTACTTAGCTCTGTTGGATTATCTACGTAGTAGTACAGGGCCAGATGGATAACATACTCATTAATTGACGACTTGTTCTATTAACTACTCCCTAACACGTTGGGTTATCTACTAATTAGTAGAGTAGCAGTTAGATTATCTACTCATTATTAGGCGGTGCTTTTGTTTATATATTCCTTAGTATGCGTCCTGTTGAGTTATCTGTTCCTTAGCTGGCGACCTGTTGGGTTATCTACTGCTTATTAGAGGACCTATAGTAGACGACCCTTTAGTTATCTACTCCTTGGTGTATCTAATGCTTAATAGAAGAGCAGTTGCGTTATCTACACTTTTGTAGAGGACCAGTTGGTCTTTAATATAATACCAGTTGGTTTATCTACACCATAGTAGAGGACCAGTTAGGTTACCTACTCCTTAGTTGATGACCAATTAGGTATATATTCTTTAGTAGATGACCAGTTGTGTTATTTACTTTTTAGTAGGCGGTCAGTTGGTTCATCTATTCATTCGTAGATGACCCGTTGGTTTAATTACTTCTTAGCAAGCGTTCTGCTTCTTAGCTGACAATTTGTTATGTTATCTACTCATTAGGGGGGACCAGATGGGTAACCTACTACCAGTCGTATTAACTACTCCTTAGTAGGGGATCATTTAGGTTATCTACTCATTATAAGGCGGTCATTTTATTTATACAGGGTTTTCCTATAAGAGTGATATGATTTCTTTGAAAAAATAAACACACTTATTTTTATAGAAATACAAATTTTTTTATTTAATGTGAAGTACAATAGATACAATTAATTTCTAAATAAAACGTCATTTAATTTTCGAGTACTTTTTCTACTAAATCAAGACGTATGTTATAAATGACGCGTTCAATATTGACTTATAAAACTTGAAGAGAGTCTGGTTTATTTCAAAAGACCAATACTTCAAATAACCCCACAAGAAATAGTGTAATGGTGTTAAATCCCAACTTCTTGGAGGCCATTAAATATCACAATTTCGAATCGAACAATTTCGAATGGAATCTCCAAACTTTTCTCGCAACAATTCAATTGTTTAATTTGCTGTGTGGCAGGTAGCCTCAATCGGTCAATGGCAAAAAGATAGCTCTTAACGAGAACTAAAATATTGCTCATGCGTGTCAATAATACTGAATAATTTGTAAACTTTGTTCTTGCGTATATTTCTCCATGATGGTATTGTAAACACTACTGAATACAATGAAAACAAATGACAGATCATGACATATTACAAAACGTCACTTCAAAACCATATCATCCCTATTGGAAAACCCGTTATATTCCTTAGACGACCTGTTGGGTTTTCTACTGCTGAATAGAGGACCAGTTGTGTTATCTACTCCATAGTAGAGGACCAGTTGGTTTACCTTCACCTTAATAGAGAACCGATAGGTTTACTACTCCCTGGGTTATCTAGTTGAATAATCTACTCATTGGTTAACGACCAGTTGGTTTATCTACCCATTAGTAGGCCGCCTGTTAGGTTATGTACTGAATAGCAGATTACCATTTGGGTTATCTACACCTTTGTAGACGCCCAATTTGGTTATCTGCTCCTTATTGAACCACGACCTGTTGCATTATCTGCAGCTTAGTCGATTGCGTTATCTACTCCTGAGTTGACGATATGTTGGGTTACCTACTCTTTAGTAGAGGACCAGATAAGTAATCTACTTTTCAGAGGCCGGCTTAGACCAGTTGTGTTAACAACTCCTTAGTAGAGTACCAGTTGAATAATCTACTCACTAGTTAAAGACCAGTTGGTTTATCTAATTATTAGTGGGCGGCTTATTGGGTTATGTACTGGAAAGAATATAACTAGTTGGGTTATCTACATCTTGGTAGACGTCCAATGTGGTTATCTGCACCTTAGTGGGCGACCTGTTGAATTATCTGCTGCTTAGTAGATAACCAGTTGGGTTATCTAGCCCCAGTAAACGACCAGTTAGGTTATCTATTCCTTAGTAGAGAACCAGTCGGAACTAGTTTTCGATGTTCTACCATATAAATGGTAAACATTTAATTGTTTTCAAATGTAAATTATGCTGAATCTGGTATTGAAGGGTCAGGTACGGTAGATATTATTTTAGGTACCGTGAAATAACTCCCAATTAAATAAGTCTCAAAAATATGCACCCACAAAAATGAAATAAATCCCAAATTTAAAAAGTGAAATAACTCCCAAAGTACGAATGAAATAAGTCCAATATTTGGAAGTTATTTCTTATTGAACTGAAAAAAGTGAATAGTTAATTATTCCGAATGAAATAAGTCCCAAAAACGATGGATTAACCAACCACCAGTCCTCATGCGTGGCCGCTTTTCGGCCGAGATTAAAGATTTTCTCCTCTGGGGAGAATTTTCTCCTTTGCGTGGACGTCCTTCGGCCCGGTTAAAGATTTTCTCTGCGGTATTTCCAAAGACGGCTACGCGGACCAAAGTTTCTTTGCGTGACACATAAATGTTAAGGGCCATTGGTCCGCGTAGCCGCCATTGGAAATACACCAGAGGAGAAAATCGTTAATTACGCCCGAAGACCGGCAATTTTTGCACATACCCCAGAAGAAAAAATCATTAAACCCGGCCGAACACACATTAAAACCTTGGAACGCGTAGCCGTCTTTGAAATTACCCCAGAGAAAAAAATCTTTAATTGTAATTTTCCTTTTTCTTGAAACTCGGATTGTCTGCATTTGGGAATGAAATAACAATGAAAATCAAACAGGGCGGATAGGACAACGACGGACAGTTTAATATAAACAACATTTCATTAATTTATGAAATTTTTTTTATGTTTTTTGCTTTCTGTGTTTTTTTACAAATCTGACTTATTGTTTTCGATTTTCAGAAACCACCACACACAATTCTGACCATGACCCCTGGAACGTCATAATACTAAAACCAAGGAAAGAGGACAAGACAAAGACAAGCAATGTGCCCGGGTGAGTTATCAGTTTTGATCATTTATGGAGTTATAACAAGTAACTGCGTTTACACATTTGGATTTGATTTGAACGCCGCATATTTCCCAAGCGTAGGAATATTTGTATAGGCGGGTTCAGGATGCTCGACATCTACCAAATTCCAAATATCTGATAAAAAAATTCTAAACCATCATCCTCAGGTTCCAGCTCTCAAAGACGAGACTTCTGATATTAGTCTGACAAACCCTTCGAACTTTATAATCCGGTCAAAGTGATCAAAGCAAAAAATACTCACTGTGACACATGATCCATCATCTTAATGTGTACTTTGTCATCCGATTTCGTAACACTGTCCAGAATCAAAAGCAACATATGATTGGTCACCACCAAATCCTGCAAATATTGTTTCGGATGCAAACTGGGATTGAAGCGACGCAAAAGTAAGACAAACAAATTGCGTAAATCTTCGGAACCACTGATTTGCAGCTGTAGCAGACGCAATCGTTCACGATCCTCTTCGCTGAGATGGGTAACCTTTTTGTAGGTTTCAATGGCTTGCAGAAATTCCCTTATAGCGGTAACAACTAAATGCATACGTCTCAAATAGGGATTAGGGTCACTGCCCTCTTGGCGGGAATTCAATTCGAGTTGTTCACACAGCATAACACCCTCATAGGTCAAATAGCTAATAACTTCAAAGGTAAGAATGTTGTTGACATGTTCCATATCCAATTCCAGTTGAGCGGCGAATTTCAAGAAATACGTAACCAACCAAAAGAAGTGGGAGGTGTCAATGGGTACGTTCTGCAAGAAATATAAATAATAAATTCGAGAAGAATGTGGATATGAGAAATAAAACAAGAGTAACGTTAGGTGGTTTTTTGGTTATTGAGCTTTACCAGATTTGTTAGCAGCTGTGAGTGCAGATCCTCTACCAGGTAACTGTAGCCCTTAAGTAAAAAGTCCACTGTGAATTCTTTCAATAGATTGGCTATATCCTCATCTGTGGGTATATGTTGTACCAGACCTTTCATGTTAATTCTGCGGAGATGGAGAGAAGATTAATTATAGTCATATTTCAATAGTAGGGTCTGTGGAAAGAAGGATTTTCTTCGTCACTTCGATGTGATTAGCTTCCAAAATGGTAACCAATAATGCCTTCGAAGTATTTCTATTACCCCCAGTCTTGGTTCTTTGTAAAATCTTTTGAAGTTTTACCATTTCTTAAAAACTAAACCCAAGAATAAAAACCCGTGATTATACTTACAAACTACTTTTGCTCCTCTTCACCAATTTCTTGCGTCTTAGCTCCTTCTTATCGATGACCGTCAAAACGATACGCTGGCCCTTGCGAGCTTTCGAACTGCATGGGGGCTTTTGATGTTGAGGTTTGCTCTGAGGACCATCGTCATCATTGCTAGAGGTTGATATGGACTCTTGATTCTCAACTTGAGTGCCATAGCCACAGTCGGAGAGTTCTGACTGTGAGGAGGGACATTGACGTTTCTGCGGGCCACACTTGCCCATGGTCAACTTGACATGAGCCGAATGAGATGACTTTTGCTGACACGATTTCGTATTTTGTTCCAATAGTTCGGAATCGGAATGTGTAATGACAGCGACTTCGGTACAATTCGTACCAGATGTTTTAACCGGTTTGGCTGGAGGTGCCATAAGATTGTCCGTGTCGGACAATTTGGAAGTGTTTGAAGCGGGTTCAGCTGGTTGTTGTTGTGTTGGCTGTTGTTGTTGCTGCTGTTTGGAGGCTGGTGCCGTAAAGATATTATTTTCAGTATTTACTGAAACCTCGACACTTTTGTTAGACTCTTTAGGCTTGCCGGCCGCACCAGCTTTGTCTACGGTTTTCAGAATTCCAGCTTTTTGCTGCTGCTGCTCCCAATTGCAGGCCTCTTCGCTGTCCGCACCGCCCACATCACTAGCCCCCTCCGAACTGTCGACTTTATCAGCAGGTACTCTCAACATGGCATTCTGATATTCTTGGCCCTTACGACTTACCTCTTGCAATGTCGCTTCAGTTTCTTCACGTAAAGCTTGACGACGATCCTCGGAGCTGACTTGTTTCTTGCTACCTCCGCTTCCTAAAAAAGCAAAGAAACAATTTCAATCTCAAAGTTCGGATAAGCTCTACCTACTATCCTTAACACTTACCATTATCCGACGAATCGGAGGTAGGATCCGATGTCAACATGGGACTCGAATCACAACTACCCTGTTTCGGTGGTGATGTATTACTTTCGTTATCTTCGGAGCTTTCCGAGAGCGAAGCTTCAAACCACATATTCAGCAGTTTCTGCAAAGTACTCACATGCTGATCCTTATACATTAGGGCAATCAATTGTACCAGGGTCACGCCCCAAACCGCTCTTTGCGGACAGGTCATTAAATACAGCAGCAGCTTGTCTATGCTCTGGATGAAAAGATTCCATAGTATGGAATTTTGCATGGACATGGCATGAGAGCCACTGTGCGGCTGACTGTGTGATGTGGAGGGCATTATGTAGTTTCCTCTTGGCTCGGGAATATGCAAAATATTCCTCAGCAACAAGAGGCAATTGTTGATCTGTTCACATTTTTTCGGTGACAACTTGGAATCGGACTCCAAAATATGTGTCATATATTCGACCACACATTTGGTACTCTTGGGATCGGTAAATGCCTCTTTGCTTGTATGCAATAAATTGTTCAACTCAAAGATGGTATATCGGCCGACTTCGGTCCGATACATTACGTCCACCGAGAAGAGACATTCCACGGGCGCAGTTAAATTCACCAATATTCGTATAACCGAATCGAATACGCTTTCATCTTTGGCATTTTCCAGCAAAGGCAGCAAATCGGATTTCACATTTTTACCAAAACCCACCGCTCGACGAAAGGTTCTTAGAGTTTGATCTTCATATGTCAATTTAAAATCAATCTCTTCCAACGTATCTGGAATTGGGATTTCCATTGTTAACATCTCCAATTTGTGATCGTTTGGCAATTAGTCTTTGAGACGGAACTTACCTAAGACCTTTTCACTTACAACATAAGAATCTCCCATCAGGGAGCCCAGTGAGGAGAACGCACTATATAGCTGAGGAGTTTCTAATAACCAGTCCATTACAAAATTCATTCAGTAAATTACGTTTGTATTTTATGATCTTCGTCTGTGGCATTCATTTGGAATGAAATTGCAACCAGACTTGGTAAAAGGGTAAATTGCTGAAATTGAGGAAAGAGTTTATATATAATTTATATAAAATTTTAGGTCTGACAAATAAAATAAATAAATAAAATTGTATTATATATGAATGTATATCAGTACCAATCCTACTAGAAATGAAGTGGCAATTTACCAGGCTCTACTAATCCCAGTACATACTAGATCAATTGTAACCACTCACTAAACGGACCACGCAGGGATTGATTGTTATCAATAAATTAGGATTAAATATGAAATTTAATGATGTGATGATGTGAAACATCATCTTACGACTGGATCAGACAGATTTACACCTTTCTAGATGACAAATTGGATTATCTACTCCTTAGTTGACGATCAGTTCGTTTATCAAACCCTTAATATATGATCAGTTGGGGTTTCTACTCATTAGTAGAAATTATCTACTCCTTAGTTGACGATTAGTTGGGTTATCTAATCCCTATTAAAGGATTAAATGCGTTATCTACCCTATAGCGGAAGATCAGTAGGTTATCTAAACCCTACTAGAAGACTAGTTGCGTTATCTTATACATTGAAAAATAACAATTGAGTTATCAACTCCTTATTTGAGTTATCTACTCCTTATTTTACGACCATTTTAGTTATCTACCCCTTAGTGGAAGACTAGTTGCGTTATCTACCCCACAGTAGAAATCCAGTAGGGTTATCTACCCCTTACAATAGATTACATGTTGGATTACGTGCTCTTTAGTTAACGACAAATTGTTTTATCAACTCCTTAGCAGAGGATCAGTTGGGTTATCTACTCCTTAAAAACTATGATTTGTATATCTACCCCTTTAGAAGACGGCATTGTTAGGTTATCTGCTTCTTAGTAGACGACTTGTTGGGTTATCTACTCTTTATTTGACGACAAATGGGATTATCTACGCCTTAGTATAGACCACTTGGGTTATCGACGTCTTAGTTGAAAACAAATTGGGATATATTCTCCTTAACAATGGTACATTTGTTAAGGATCAGTTGGGTTACCTACTTCTTAACAAACTATGATTTGGGTATCTACTCCATTAGAATACGGCATTGTTAAAGTCAGTTTAGTAGACGGCATTGGGTAATCTTATCTTTAGTTGACAACAAATTGGATTACATAGTATTTAGAAGAGGACACTTGGGTTATCTACCCCTTAACAGAGGTACATTTGTGTTATCCACTCCGTAATTGACGTCAAATTGGTTTATCTACTCTTTAGTTAACGTAGAGTAGGGTTATCTACTAATTAGTAGAGCGCCACTTGGGTACATACACCTTAGTTAACGACAAATTGGGTCATCTAATCTTTAGAAGACGACAAATTGGGTCATCTACTCTTTAGAAGACTACAAATTGGGTCATCTGTTCTTTAGAAGGCGGCCGGCTACCTAAAACTCAGCGCAGCTTTAAGGACTACCGCGAGTATCTGCAATACATAATCTATCGACTGCCGATTGATGTTGTGGCTATCAATCTGTCTATCAATGTGGAGGTATAACAACTACGGCCACCTGAGGATATCACATTGTAGTGCAGTGGTAACCGAGAGGACTATATACAAACGGTGTACCCCTTTCGGGAGGAACTTTATCGCTAAGGTACCTGCCAAGAAGGAATGAGAAAATTGTGAACACGACAGGAGATTGTAAATTGAATCAAATGACTTCTGCAGAAACTGTAGATATGAGGAAGAAGTGGAAAGCATTGAGCACCTGCGTTGAGTAAACGACGGATATTCTGGGGGCTACCTTTCTATGAAGTCTGACGGATCTGGCCGGTACCGATATGAGGTAGCTTGGACCGTGGTGCAGCTACCTACAGCTACAGACACTTGCAGTAGCTTAGACCGTAGTGCAGCTACCTACAGCTACAGACACTTGCAGTAGCTTAGACCGTAGTGCAGCTACCTATAGCTACAGACACTTGTAGCACCCAAAAGTGCTGCAGATAGACACCACGAAGTACGAGGGTGTACCCAAAAATATCCGAAAAGAAATTATTTTGGTGAAAAGTTGCACCCTTATGAAACATAAGCTTTAAGTTTCAAGACGCCGCAATGTTAAGTATTTTTCCTGGAGCCATCAGAAATGACCGATTTCAATGATTTTTTAAACACGTACAAAATTGGTCATCGTTGTGTAATAAAATACTTTCATTCAAAAAGTCTCAGTCCAACCTATATCTAAGCCGAGATAGATTTTAATCCAGATTAGTCTGCTCCTCGTTCACGACTTTAAACTATTCAGTGACTGGGCAGAGTTTAAACGGGGCTGTACAAGCTGGGAAGACAACCACCGTAATGATCGACCAGTTGAGGGGTCCACGCCAGAAATGTCTAAGAAAATCCACAAACAAGAAAGAAATAGCTGAAATGATAGGCATTTTAATAAGTACTATACATCGCATATTAACGCTTTACATCGCATTTGAAGATGAGAAAGCAATGCTCTAGATGGGTGCCGCGTTTACTCACAATGGAACAAAAACAGAGTTGTGAAGATGTTTCAATAGAGTGTCTGGCGATGTTGGGCCGCAATAAAGCTGAGTTTTTGCGTTTATTCGTTACCATAGATGTGATTTATGTCCACCGCTTCACACCAGAGGCAAAGGAACAGTCAGAGCAGTGGACGGGAGCCCAAAGAATTGGAATACAGTTGCATCTGCAGGCGTCTGCTTTTTTTTTGGATGCGATTATTTTTTTTTTATTTTCATCAAAAAGGGAAATAACAAACAACTGCGAATACTATGCTAACAAAATGCAGCGTTTAAGTGATAAAATTAAATTTGTTGTGTTTTCTTTGTAAGGTACGACGAAAATTTTACCATATAGGTCTACGTTTTGATATAGTCCCCATATAGAGGTCGCTCTTAAATATATTTGGGAAAACGAAATTGTTATACACATTTATATGTGTATATTTTTTAAAAAAATCCTAAAAAAATGTTCAGAACTCTCAAATTTCAGAAAGTTTGAAATAAATATGTTGTAATGTATTTAAAAACTTATTTACAATCGACATTGTAAATTCACCCGTATTAAATCTAAACAACAGGATTTTTTTCGCAAAAAATGTTTTCGATTCATATTTACTTTTCTCGAAACTAGTTCTAAAAATATTTTCAAATCCCCATTCAAATCAGAAGACAATTGTAAAAATGTCTTAGACAAATATGTGCAAAATTATCTAAAACTTTTTTTACATATACCAATATTTTTACATATACTCGTATTTTTTATTTTCAACAATCGGAGGTTCTTTTTCGATGTTATTGATAAAAATATTTTTAAATCAAATTTTCTTTTCTCAAAATTTTTTCTAAAAATATTTTCAAATCATTATTTACATCAATACACAAAAGATCTAATAAAGTTCAAAATAAATAAATAAAAATAATAACATTTATAAAAAAAATAATAAATATTGTATTTTCTATTTTCAATAGTCAGAGCTTCTTTTTCGAAGTTATTCATAAAAATATTTTTAAATCAAATTTACTTTTCTCGAAATTATTTCTTTAAATGTTTTCAAATCACTATTCACATCAATACGCGCACAGATCTAATAAAGTTTCTAATAAATAAATAAAAATAATAAAATAAAATGTTTCGCATTTTTATTTTCAACAATCGGATGTTCTTTTTCGAAGTTATTTCTAAAAATATTTTTAAATAAAATTTACTTTTCTCAAAATTTGTTCTAATATTATTTTCCAATCACTATTCACTTCAATAGATCTAATAATGTTTTAAATAAATAAAAATACTCGTAATAAAATAAATAAAAAAATAAAGTATCTCGTATTTTTTATTTTCAACAGTCAGAGGTGCTTTTTCGAAGCTATTCATAAAAATATTTTTAAATCAAATTTTCCTTTCTCGAAATTATTTCTAAAAATATTTTCAAATCACTATTCACATCAATACACACACTGATCTAATAATGTTTCAAATAACTAAGGGGAAATTTATTTACAAATTTAAATTCATGTTTTTTATTTTCCACAAATTGTATATTATTTTTTCGAAATAATTTCTAAAAATATTTTTTTAATTCTTATGATTGTATTTTTTTTTTTTATTTTCCACAATTTTTCTTGAAATTATTCCTAAAAATATTTTCAAATCACCATTCACGTCAATACACTATTGTCTAAAGAAATCCATTGAAATTATAACCATTTCTAGAGAAACTCAACTTTATTTTCAAACATTGTCTTTCACTTATGTATGTATGTTTTTCCAATAAATAAATTTCCAATAAATAAATGGAAAATTTACGAAACACTCACTTGCGCAATTTCTTGGATAAGTCCTTGCAAACGCTAACGAAGTTTACAACTGACAATAGCTATGGCACCGAGACAATAAAGAGAAGTATCCTGGGCAGGAGCAGCACATGTTGACGGCACGCAAAACATGCGCCACTCCCCGTGTATTGTACAACATTTGCCTCGAACACGAAGACGAACGCCAGCATCCGGCATTGTAACCTGAATTCAATGTGACTGACCGACCGACCGACCTACGAACGAAAACGAATGCAATCAGAAGCAATGCCCCAACCTAAACTAATAGTGGCAAATGTTATTGCGGAAAAATTCCATGAGAGTAATTTCGGTGAATTTTGTGATTTCTTTGCTAAAACTAAGCCTAGCGATAATAACTTCTCGTTGCGCAGTAGTAGTGGCAGCAGAAAGAAAACCACGTGTTTCCACAGCGTGATTCAGTAGTGAGAAAAGTAAACAGAATCCTTTGTCTTTGACAGTTGTTTGGAAAAAATTATCAATAATGTGTTTTGTAACAAATTGGAAAATCTCTTTTTCGTCATAAACATGTGCCATCTTTCCACCCTCGCTTCACTGCAGCATGAATGTCATATGGAATTGAAATTGATTCGAGTACATGCAAAATATTATTTGTGACCTTTTCTCACAGTTGTTTAGGATATGTGTAACCAGAAGTTATATAAAGATCAAATTTTATATAACCTCCTAAACAACCCTCAGACTGAATTAATTTTATTATTTCTTAAGGTATTAGATTACCAATTATTCATTTCATTTACCAAAAAATTTGAGATACATCCAATTGGGTAGAACTGATAGTAGTATGAACATTGCTAAATATTAAATTCTAAGAACTAAACTCAATGAAGTCAAAAAACATTTCTCAAGGGTAACCAAATTCCAAATTTCATCCGGATGCGTTGAAATTTTAAAAAATAAAATCTAGAGGGACCTCGGTATGGGGGCTATATACAAAATGGACCCGTGGCGACCGTTAGTCATGTAAAGGGTTCTGGGTATAAATTCATCCAAAATACTAATTTTCAGTCCGATCAGTTGAAATTTGCTCATTTTCAAGGTTTTACCTTTTGTTCCACAAAATGGTAATAACTAAAAATGAAAAAAAAAATATGTCAGTAGATGCCATAAACAGCATCCGTTGATATTAACATTAAAAAAATATGTCAAAAATTATGAAAATATCTTCTTAATTGTATTTTCTTGCAATGACATATTTTTTCAAAAAAAATGTTTGAGCTCTACTGAAATTGTTTTCATTTTGAGTTGTTACCCTTTTGTGGTGCAGGTGCGATATGTACCACATTTCAGTCACCTACCTCAATTATTGTAGATTGTTGCGTGACGGACATGGCTAAATTGTATTAGAATTTTACGACGATTAAGTATATACGAGTACTCCTTTACTACTTTATGGGGTCCCTGATCGATACATATTTCGAATTATTACAAACGGAGTGACAAAATGAATATCCTATAGTGGAGGGTAAATAATTAATAAAATGGTAAATATAAATAAAATGTTTCAGCTGTTCGTTCATTTTGAGCCCATAAATAAAACAACGCTGTGTTTAAATATTTCTTTTTTTTCATTCCAAATGTTTTTCCCGATATTTCGAACGACTTCGTCATCTTCAGAGGGTTACAATTTAAAAAAAGCGATACAAAAATAAACGGAGAATATGCAATAATTTAATAGAATTGTATAACAAAGGCATAAATAACAATTTACTTTTCCAGAAAATAGATGCGTTCAAAAACATGTATAACATTTTTGTACTTCAGTAAATGAGTTATACGTACATATTTTATAAAACATATGACAGTTTTTATAAGCTGTATAAGAGTTAGTACAGATAGTACGACAGTTATCAATAAACGGTATAACAGTTTTAATCAGTATAACCGTTTTTATAATCAGTATAACCGTTTTTATAATCAGTATAAAAGTTTTTATAATCAGTATAACAGTTTTTATACATTATAACAGTTCTTATAAACTATATAACAGTTCTTATAAACTGTTTAACAGTTCTTATAGACTGGTTAACAGTGGTTTTAAACTGTTTTATAGCTCTTATAAACTGTATGTATCAGTTTCTATAAACTGTATACCATCTATATTAGGCCGGGTCGATTTGTGGGGAGGCAAAAAAAGTTGCCATTGCTCAGTGAAAATCGTATTCTAGGGATCAAAATAAGAAACTTTGCCGAAGGAACCATACCTCTAAAACGAATTCTGTTGTCCCGGAATTTGGGTCGAACTTTTGGGTAGGGGCAAATTTTGAAAAATCCCACTTTGACCCATTTAGAGTGCTCCAATCGAGTCCAAATGTATGACCGACCCCCACTAACTTTGGAGGCCCGACCCACCCATGCCAGTGACACACCCACTGGAACCCCCTGGGGGTTCCATACATTTGGACTCGATTGGAGCACTCTAAATGGGTCAAAGTGGGAGTTTCCAAAATTTGCCCCTACCCAAAAGTTTGACCCAAATTCCGGGACATCAGAATTCGTTTTAGAGGTATGGTTCCTTCGGCAAAGTTTCTTATTTTGATCCCTAGAATAAGATTTTTAAATCGAACCGCCCTAATCTATATATATAAAATTGGATGTGTGTGTGTATGTTACGTATGGACTCCCAAACGGCTGGACCGATTTTGATGAAATTTTCAGGGAATTTTCAGATAGCCCTAGCGGGTGACATAGGCTATACAAATTCTTGATTGAGAAGGGCGCGGCCTCGCCCTTGTAAGCCAATTTGGAGATATCGGTTTTTAGTGATTCCTACTGTCCGTACCTACGAATAGATTAACGAGATTCCTACTGTCCCTATGATTGGGACTGGAACGTGATCCCAACTGTCCCACCCGTCCTGGGATTTCGGAAATCTGAAATCAGGGGCAACGAAGTGGACCGGGTCCAGATAGTTTTTTATAAACTGTATAATAGTTTTTTAACATTCTAACAGCTCTTAACCGTATAACAGATCATATAAACTGTATAACAGCTCGTATATATATAGGGTGATCTAAGTACACTGATAGAAAAAGCTTCGTCATGACGACGAATTTGTACATCATCACGATTATTTTTTCGTCAAAAGTCAGCTAACGTACGGAATAATCCTCTTGATGAATTTGTTCGTCACCATGACGAATTTCTGTTTCCAAAAACTTTCGTCCTCAGGATGATCGATTAATCACCACGACGAACCCCATTCATCATCATGACGAACCCCATTCATCATCACGACGAATAGCATTCATCACCACGACGAACTGTATTCATCACCATACTGAACTCCATTCATCACCACAACGAATTCCATTCGTCACCACGACGAATCCCATTCATCATCACGACGAATTCCATTCGTCACCTCGACGAATCCCATTCAATATCACGACGAATCCCATTCATCACCACGACGAATTCATGTCCACGACTATTTAAATTTTAAAAAATTCAATAAATGTTCTTCTAGTTGTAAACCATTTAAAATGGTATGGAAAATAAAATTTTTGGACTGCATTGCTAGGTTCAGTTGTAAATATTCGTTTCGAGACGCAGTTCTTATTAGGTAAGGCTGAAATCAAACAAACGAGAAGTATTCATTACTTCTGCTATTTTAAATCAAAAATAATCACATCAAGTAATGTATTTGCCAACAGACCACTAGCACAAATATTTCACACTTATACAGCTTGTCGAGCTGCATGTACGAGTATGCATGTGTTTGATGTTTTGTTAAACAAACATCAGTTACGCCGTGCCAGTGCGTTTTGTTTGAACCAATCGGTGCTGCGTGGAACACATACGTTGGCGAACATAACAACGTCGCATGTCTTACTTTGTTTTGCGATAGGAGTTGACGTTGCCGTAAAGGGCGAATAAGTCGATCGTTCTCATGATGAATGGATAATCTTATTGACGAACGGTGTCCGTCATTAATTATTAGATTTTTTAAATTGATCTTTTACAACAAATTATTTAACTAAGGTAATCAGAACGCATATAGAACAGTACATTTAAGCAGAAACTATAATTTGATTGCTTCGTTTGATCATATTTTCAGCAAAATGGCCAAACAAATCTTTTCGTCGTGGGAATGAAACCTTATCGTTCTCTCGACGAATTTCGAAATCACCAAAAACATGACTTGATGATTGTGTTCGTTCTATTGACGTACAAAAACATCGCATGTACGAAACTTTTCGTCACCAGTACGAAGATATATTGACGAAACTGATTCGTCATGGTGACGAACGGTTTTTCTATCAGTGTAGATATACTTTTTTCAATAGCCTTTTTTGACAGATCACGTGTGAGTCGTGTCATGCTGTCATGTTATTTTTATTAAGTATTGTTTGGCATTTCATCATGGGAAGACTTACGCCTGAACAACGTTTACAAATTATTCAGTTTTATTATCAAAATAATCGTGTTCGCCAATTGCGCTAAGTCAGTTTTTTTAATCCAAAAAAACACTTGCCAGTCGACCCACGACCTTGACACCCTTGAGCAATATTTTAGCTCTCGTTAAGAGCTATATTTTTGCCATTGACCGATTCCCGATCCGACGTACCGGAATCTTCAAAAATGATGCCGGTGAGAACGTAACCGTCAATGGCAACCGTTATCGTGCCATGATAACCGACTATTTGATGCCTGAAATTGAAGCTCGTGATCTCCAACGGCGACATTTGGTTTCAACAAGACGGCGCCACTTCCCACACATCGCATCAATCAATGGATTTATTGAGAGAACACTTCGGTGAGCAGATAATTTCACGTTTTGGGCCGGTCGATTGGCCACCAAGATCGTGTGATATCACAATAGACTTTTTCCTGGGTGTGTGGATATGTAAAGTCTAAAGTTTATGCGGACAAATCCGCTTCGATTCAGGCCTTGGAGCAAAACATCACGCGTGTCGTGTCATTCGCCAGTTACCAGTCGAAATGCTCGAACGAGTCATCGAAAATTGGACTCTACGGATGGACCATCTGAGACGTAGCCGCGGCCAACATTTGATAGACATAATCTTCAAAAAATAAATGCCAAATAATGTTCTTTCAAATCATAATAAACATTCCCCATTCAATTTGAATTTTCTGTGTTTTTTTTTTCATTAAAAAAGTAGGGAACCTCGAAATGGATCACC
Source organism: Eudasyphora cyanicolor (assembly GCA_963930755.1). Lineage (NCBI taxonomy): Eukaryota > Metazoa > Arthropoda > Insecta > Diptera > Muscidae > Eudasyphora > Eudasyphora cyanicolor. The sequence continues at coordinate 206,645,858 of OZ005737.1, read as the reverse complement.
CCTTATAAGTATAAACATTTTTTGAAGTGAAAAAAGAGGCGGCCGGAAGTTCGACCCCAAGAAAATGCACCCCAAATCGAAAATGAAAGCGCGCCCCAAATTTGGGGCGTATTTTCGTTACAAAAACTGATTTAGGAAATTGAACCCCAATAAAGATAACAGCTTGAAATGAAAATAAACCCCAAAAAAACTAAGAAATGTTCTCTTCGTAAATCTGGGGAGTACGTAATAATACACGTGTACGAACCAATTTTTTAATTGTAAAACTTTTCCTGCGCGGTCGGCGTACGGCCTCTGTTTAAGATTTTCTCCTATGGACAGTATCCAAAGTTGGCAACGTGGAGCAAACCTATTATTCGTATCCTCTCCCGTTTCTAAATTTATAGATGAAAATAAGCCCCAAAAAGCAGACAATAAATGAAATGAAACCCCAAAAAGCAGACAAAAAATGGAATTAAGCTCCAAAAAAATTGTTGTTGTTGTTTGATATGTTATTTTTTGCGGCCCATATTCATAAAAATATTGGTCCCAATTACATGCCGCCGAAAAAAGAAGGTTCGTTAACTTATGTTTCGTTTTTATACCCTACACCACACTGTGGTACAGGGTATTATGACTTTGTGCATTTGTTTGTAACACCCAAAAGGAGAAGAGATAGATCCATTGTTTATTATACCGATCGACTTGTAATCACTTTCTGAGTCGATTTAGCTATGCCCGTCTGTCCGTCTGTCTGTAGATGTATTCTTGTAATCAAAGTACAGGTCGCAAATATGGCCCGATCTTGACGAAACTTTACACATATCTTTTTTTTGGCCCAAGGACGATCCCTATTTAATTTGGTTAAAATCGGTTCAGATTTGGATATAGCCCCCATATATATGTTAGCCCCGATTTGACATGTAAGCGCTGTAAAAACGTTATTTTATTTCCGATCAGTATGAAATTCAGCATGAAATTCATTATATGAATGAACACTGTTAAATTTGGAAGAAATCGGTTCAGATTTAGATATAGCCCCCATATATATGTTACACTCGATTTCACATGTAAGCGCCATAAAAAATTTATTTTATAACCGATCAGTGTGAAGTTCGGCAAAAAGAGGTTTCTTATTACATGAATTAATACTGCCAAATTTGAGGGAAATCGTTTGAGATTTATGTTACCCCCGATTTGACATGTAAGCGCTGTAGAAACTGTATTTTATATCCGATCAGTAAAAAAATTGGCAGAAAGAGGTTTCTCATTACGTGAATTAACACTGCCAAATTTGAGGGAAATCGGTTCAGATTTAGATATAGCCCCCATATATACGTTACCCACGATTTAACATGTAAGCGCTGTACCATCTGTATTTTATATCCGATCAGTAAAAAAATCTACACAAAGAGGTTTCTAATTATATGAAAGGATACTTCGAAATTCAGAGAAAATCGGTTCAGATTTAGATATAGGCCCCATATATATGTTACCCCCGATTTGACATGTAAGTGCTGTAGAGACTGTATTTTATATCCGGTCAGTACGAAATTTGACAGAAAGAAGTTTATTTTTCAATGAATGAGTATTCAAGGAAAATCCGTTCAGATTTATATATAACCTCCATATATATGTTCCTACTGATTTGGTACCAAAGCGCTATATAAGTTGTACTTTACTTCCGATCAAAATTTTCCAGAAAGATGTTCCCAATGTTGTTAATATAAGCGCTATTTTAGAGACCTGAATGGCTTCAGGGGGAATGAAAATTAAAACATTACTTAAACCAATTATTCCAAGGTAGTACCAATTATTCCATGGTAGTACCTGCCTAGCATACCCTGCATATATTACTTATATTGTGTACGACCAAAAATCGGACTATTTATTGTGTTAAGGCTAATAATAACCACAGTAAATGCAAATATGTGGAATATTATTATTAGTTCAATTTTTAATGCCACACATTATATTAAACTCCTCTTTGGAATTAGCCTTGACGTGGCGGGGGAGCTAAGTACTTTCGTAAAAGAAAGGAAACTAATTATTCCAACTATTCAAAAAAAAATTCTTAATGTACATTGCCGAGTTGGTGTAGGGTATTATATAGTCGGCCCCGCCCGACTTTAACCTTTCCTTACTGGTTAAAATTTGTTTTTTCAAATCCTCATTAAAACGAGCCAATTGATGGCATATAATTCCACTTTTGAATGTAGTCTATGTGGATTATACCGCGTGCATCCCAAAAAACGGTCGCCATTACTTTATTTCAAATGAACAATATCGGTACATCTTTGAATGGAAATTCAAAATATCCCGGACTTATTGACCCACCCTCGTTCATGACCAGAATTACGGAAATGGCTATATCCAATCAAAACAGTTTTTCTATTGGTATATCCCTTCTCCTTTTTTGTCTGAACTGAGCTTTTCTACTGTAATAAAAGAAAAAAATTCAATCCATCAGAGGAAATATTTCGCAATTTCTTTTAACTACAAGCACAAAAATATTTCAGAAATTCAAAGAAATTGCGACACAAAATAAGCACATTTATTACCGATATTAAATTCATTTCTGAGAAAAGAAAACTACTTAGTAAGAAACTCGTTATCCCTGAAGTTTACCCTTAATTTGTGACAAATATATGAAATTTGATACTTTGTGTGGGAGATGCCAGAAAGATGGAATGTTTTCGAATTCAAATATTTGTGACAAATGTATGAAATTTAATAATTTGTGTAGGAGATGCCAGCATAATGGAACATTTTTTCTCCTTCTTTGTCAGACTATAAGCACTGGAAAGACAAGAATTTGCCAATTAAAAAGAGTGAGGTTACCAGAACGAGACTTGACAAAAAATTTACTTCAAAATCTTTTCTACAGAAAGGTTATCCATAGTTTCTTTACCAGGAAAATACACTTTTCTAACCCATTTTGGAAATTAAGAAATTGGAGTTAAGTTAAATCCGAGGCACTACACCATTTCGCCTTAAAAGGAGCAACTATTTTCTAGGATTTCACGTCAACGGGGCAACATTTCGCTATAAGTTTGGAAAAAATATTACACAGTGCTACAGTCCATAAACCAAAAATCTCGATACTATTTTTCTTGTAAGTCTTGGCGAGTAAAACAACGTTTGTTCTGTGAAATTTACCGGACACCCCCAAAATCCGGATTTACGGATAAAAACCGTTTTCTTTTCTTAGTTTTGCACTTAGACGCCTATAACTTCGTTAATTAGTAACAGATTTTCTCTAAATCTGTAATCGAATTTGGAAAGAAGAGACGATATATGTATATGTGGTTTACTTAAAAATTGCTTATTTGTCCTACAAACACATTTTTTCCATTTTTGTTCTACTTTTTCTAGATTTGGCAATGTTTTTAACTTTTGGTACAAAAGAGTCCATTTGTGTGGGAGGTATCAAAAGGGGCGTGCCAATAACGTCCATTTTTCTCTGGACTCTAGGTACTATAAAAGCATTACACTGTACAAAATTTCAAGTATTTGTATGCACTGGTATTAAAGTTATATGCTGGTAACTTTTGGTACAAAATGGTCCATTTGTGTGGGAGGTACCAAAAGGAGCGTGCCAATAATGCCCATTTTCCAATGTCTTTTAGGTGCTATTAAACCATTACACTGTACAAAATTTCATGTCTTTGTAAGTTGGTAATAAAGTTATAAGCTATTAACTATTGGTTTAGTTTCATTAAAACTAAATTCCATTTGCGTGGGAGGTATCAAAAGGGGCGTGGCAACTTCGCCTATTTTTCTCGAGGTAATAGTGACTAATAAACTAATACTATGTGTAGAATTTCCCAGGATTCAAATAAGTAGTATAGAAGTTATTAAATAATCAATATTTCACTAAATGTTAACCCTTTGTGGGGGAGGTACTAGAGGGAGTGGACCAATATGGCCCATCTTCGAACTTAGCCGGAGATAGAAGAAATTATTACTACATACCAAATGAGAAGTCAATCGGTTACTCCTATCGAGAGTTATCGTGCGCACCAGCCAGCAGACAGACAGACGGACGGACATTGCTCATTCGACTTAAAATGACCCAAAACGGATATCCGCCGAACAGACTTAGGGTCTTAGGTCACTCCATCGATGTGTTACCCTTTTGGCTCGTAGCAAATTATATATACCCTCCTCTCTAAGCTGAGGGGATAAAAATGCAACCATTGTCTTAAAAATTAATTTGCAATTGGCTGGATTATTAAAGTTTCATTAAAACTAAATGTGTACGTAATTAGTTTTAATGCGTTATCATATACCAAAAATATGAAGTCAGCCGAGTGCGCATCATCCACCAGACAGACGGACGGAGTAAACTCAAATGGCTTAAAATGTTCTGAAACGAATTACAGTGAAACATATAAAATAGGGCTTCCAAACCCTTTAAACAATACGGCTCAACACAACCATGCAAAAAATTTTCATGACCCCTTTCCCACAAACAAATTGACCTAGATTATATTTCCATTTTAATTTGACCAATAAAATTAAAATTGGTTTCAATTTTATTTATTCTGGAAATTTTCTCGAAATTGCAGTTTTCTGCAAAATTCGTTTAAATTGTTTTTTTTAATTTCTCTAAAAAATTAAGAAAAATTTCATTTTTCCATAACATTTCTTTGAAATTACTTTTTTTAGAAAAATTAAAAAGAATTAATTTCTTTTAAAAACTTTCCTGAAGTTTAATTTTTTGAAAATTCCTTCAAATTTGCATATTTCTAGAAAATTACTTTGTATTTTTTGTATTCTCGATGAACGGATAAAGGGGGCCACTGAACGCATTAAAGGTCAATGAGTCGTTTAAACGACGATGACTTCTGATTAGTGGCCACTGACCGGATAAAAGGTTGTTGGCTTTATTAAAGCAGATGAAAAAAATTTTCTTGAAGAATTAAATTTCAAAGAATTTTTAAAGAAAACATAAATTTCAAGGAAAATGCAATTTGAAAAAAAATTCTAGAGTAATTGAATATTGAAGAAATTTTCTAGAAATTTGCTATTTCGACGAAATTTTCTGGAAAATTTAAATTTTACATAATTTTGCATCTATAAAATCTATAAAAGTTCCTTTTCGAACAAATTTTCAACCAAAAATTTAAACAAAAGACAATTTTAACGACATTTTCTAGGAAATGCAATGTTGAAAGAAATTTTATAGATAAATACAATTTTGAAAAAATTGTCTATAGAAATTCGATTTTTATTAATGATTGTTGAAATCTATAAAAATTCAACGTCCACTAAATTTTCAACAAATATGGAATTTTGATGAAATTTGAAGAAAATATTAATTTAAGGAAGATTATCTAGAAAAATACAATTTCGTCAATGATTTGATGATCATAATAATAATAGTGCAATTGGATGAAATTTTCTAAAAAAAAAATAAAAGAAAAATGCAATTTGAACACAATTTTCTGAGTAATTAAATTTTGAAGAAATTTTCTAGAAATAAACAATTTCAGAGAAATTTTCTAGAAAAATTTAATTTTGACTTTATTTAATACAAAAAGACATTTCCAACTAAAATTTATTTTCGACAAAATTTTGAAAAAAAGTAAATTTTACAGAAATTTTCTAGAAAATGTAATTTAGAAAAAATTTTGTATACAAATGTAATTTTTTTAGAAAAGTATAATTTTGATGATTTTTTTAAATACCAATTATGACAAAATTGTCTATGAAAATTAGATTTTTATTGGAGGTTGCTGAAATGTTCTATAAAAATGCAATTTCCACTAGTTTATTTTTTTTCAGAAAAGAAAAATTTTGATGGTTTTTTTAAATACCGTTAAAATTGTTTTTTTTTAATTTCTTTAAAAAATTAAGAAAAATTTCATTTTTCCATAACATTTCTTTGACTACTTACTTTTTACTATTTTAGAAAAATTAAAAAGAATTATTTTTTTATAAAAACTCCTGAAAATGTTTTTTTTTGAAAATTCCTTCAAATTTGTATTCTCGATGAACGGATAAAGGGGGCCACTGAACGCATTAAAGGTCAATGAGTCGTTTAAACGACGATGACTTCTGATTAGTGGCCACTGACCGGATAAAAGGTTGTTGGCTTTATTAAAGCAGATGAAGAAAATTTTCTTGAAGAATTAAATTTCAAAGAAATTTTAAAGAAAACATAAATTTCAAGGAAAATGCAATTTGAAAAAAAATTCTGGAGAAATTGAATATCGAAGAAATTTTTTAGAAATTTGCTATTTCGACGAAATTTTCTGGAAAATTTTAATTTTATATAATTTTGCATCTATAAAATCTATAAAAGTTCCTTTTCGAACAAATTTTCAACAAAAAATTTAAACAAAAGACAATTTTAACGACATTTTCTAGGAAATGCAATTTTGAAGAAATTTTATAGATAAATACAATTTTGACAATATTGTCTATAGAAATTCGATTTTTATTAATGATTGTTGAAATCTATAAAAAATCAACGTCCAGTAAATTTACAACAAATATGGAATTTTGATGAAATTTGAAGAAAATATTAATTTAAGGAAGATTATCTAGAAAAATACAATTTCGTCAATGATTTGATGATCATAATAATAATAGTGCAATTGGATGAAATTTTCTAAAAAAAAATAAAAGAAAAATGCAATTTGAACACAATTTTCTGAGTAATTAAATTTTGAAGAAATTTTCTAGAAATAAACAATTTCAGAGAAATTTTCTAGAAAATTTAATTTTGACTTTATTTAATACAAAAAGACATTTCAAACTAAAATTTATTTTCGACAAAATTTTGAAAAAAAAATCAATTTTACCGAAATTTTCTAGAAAATGTAATTTAGAAAAAATTTTGTATATAAATGTAATTTTTTTAAGAAAAGTATAATTTTGATGATTTTTTTAAATACTAATTTTGACAAAATGCAATTTCCACTAAAATTTAATTTTTTTCAGAAAAAAAAAAATTTTGATGATTTTTTTTAAATACCAATTTTGACAAAATTGCCTATCAAAATTCGATTTTTATTGGAGGTTGCTAAAATGTTCCATAAAAATGCAATTTCCCTAAAATTTACCACAGATATATATATAAATTTTGATGAAAATGTTTATTTAGGGAAGATTTTCTAGAAATATACAATTTCGTGAGAAGAAATTTTATAGTTAACAAAATCGTCTCCGAATTTTTTAGAAAAATTTCAATTATGACAAAACTGTCTATAAAAATTCTGCTTCTATTAGAGGTTTTTTGAAATTAGTACAAAAATTAAACTTTCACTAAATTTACAACAAATATGGAACTTTGATGAAATTTGAAGAAAATGTTAATTTAATTGGTTATAATAATAATGTTGGCAATTGGATGACATTTTTCTATGAAATTTTCAATAAAATCGTAATTCGTACAACTTTTCTAGAGCGGGAAGTGGCCCAGCTACATGTGACACAAAGTATTTAAATTAATTAAATAGCATAACTAAAGGGCAATTTCATGGCAAAATAAAGAAGTTAAAGCTATTCTGCAATGGATTTGTGTACCCAAGAATTTTTTGGTTTTCAAATTAAAAAAAAAATTACTTAAAAAAGATTGAAGAATATTTAAGTAGAATAATATTAAAAAAAATTAAAAACATTGTCTCAAAAAATAATCCCAATAATAAAACAATTTTAATTTCTCAAAAAAAATATCAAACAAATATTTTTGCGTTTTTTTTATTTTCTTAAAAATATTGAAGACGACGATATCAAAAACACTTTGCGCAAAATGTTCTAAATGGAATAGGTAATAAGTTATATGGATGGGAAAAAACGGCCGTTTGACCAAAATTTCAAAACTCAACACCCACCAACTCGGACAGTATAAGTACTTAGTCGATCTCGGTGAAAATTTTGTATCATTTACTTGATTTTAAATATTTTGCTCCAATGACATACTAATCACTAAAATAAATATATTTCATTTCAAATTATGCCAATTAAGAATTTGTTTTTCAGCGGGATTCCCCCCAATTGTCTTCGTAATATTTTCGTAACTTTGCCGTAAGATAAAAATATAACCGTTCCCGCAGGGGAAAGTGAGTTCCTACAATTTTCTTTGCAATAGTTATAGCTTTTTAGACCGTAACATTTTTTAGAGACACACACACACAGGATGATATGATGGGCCAACGTGCTTTCAACAATAGCATGCATATTTGTACATGTTGTGTAAAATTTACTTTCATAATATGCACATGCTGTGGGGTCTTATAATATCCCGATTCTCTGTACTACGTTCTAGAAATTAAATCTCACGTTTCATGTTGATTTTGATCATATAATGAAGTTTAAATATACTCGTATCATACGTACAAACAAATATCCTGTATGAAAGCTTAAGTATTTACAGCTACTTGAAGCCTTTTAGAGCTTTCATTCTTTCTTTCGCTCCCACATCTATAGATGTTGCTTCTCGTTTCGACAACACAACGTGGATAAAGACAAAGACAACAGTAGCGGTGTGAAGGAAAAATGCTACAATATTTGAAGAATCCAAAGCTTTTTAGGCAACTCAACCCATAGATGTATGGGTCCTCGAAGCTTTTGGCCTTTCGCCCGCGGCTATCAATTGAACAACACAACAGGTTGTTAGGGGATGTCACGTTACTTAACATTCATTGCTTGGGCGCTATTTGCATAAATCGAGCGGTGGAGGGTGGCTTGAGATTGGACATGCCCCATTGCCTTGGAACACACCCACATCTCAGGTGCAGCAGTTGCCGGCGGCAGCAGCCCATCCATCCACCCAGGTGACAACAACTCCATAAGTACAGATGATGTTGCATAAATAACGTCTTATATATACGAGTAAATTTAAAAATTATATCCTTTTGTTGTGCAAACTCTAACATACACTATTTCCGATTTCCTGAATATTGAGAATTTATATAAAAATGCGCATTATGCAGGATAGCTTTTTACTATATTTATTTCTATTTTTAAATGTGGCTATTTGTTGCGGTAGTTTATGGATGCCTCGCTTCCTATCAGAAACAATTATGGGCAGTAGGCTAAAATAGGATATAAAACAAGTAAGAAAGTTCCGACTAATAAATCCCCTCACCTTGAGTCTCCAAAAACTATTAGTAAATTTATTTATTTTTTTGTTTTATTCAAATTATTATCAATTTAAATTAATACAAAAGGGCCCATTTGTGTGGGAGGTACCAAAAGGGGCTTGCCAATAACGGTCACTTTTCTCTGGACTCTAGATACTTTAAAAGCATTACACCGTACCAAATTTCAAGTATTTATATTCCCCTTTGTTAAAGTTAAAATATGTTATCTCTTGGTACAAAATGGTCCATTTGAGTGGGAGGTACCAAATGGGGCGCGGGGACTCCTTTCGAGAGTTATCGTGCGCACCAGCCAGCAGACAGACAGACGGACATTGCTCAAATGACTTAAAATGACCCAAAACGGATTTACGCCGAACATACTTAGGGTCTTTGGCCACTCCTTCGATGTGTTACATTTTTGGCTCGTAGCTAATGATATATACCCTCCTCTCTAAGGTGAGGGGATAAAAAGATAGGGTTGCCATAACAATATATGTATTGTGGGGACCTATAGTGTTACATCATCCAAAAAATACATCGATTTCTACGACTTTTGATATATCATTTTTTTTGGAAGGAGATTATCAGGCGTAAGGGGATGAGCGGTGGTGTCGAAAGTTTTGAGAGAAATACTTCCTCAAGTGTCTCCTGTATTTCGATCTTTAACATAGAACTTCTATTCCGAAGTCTTCTATACTAAAATTGAGCCTGAATTTACTAACTAACCCTTTGTTTACAATATTGAGTATGGTACTTTGTATGGAAGCCACAAGGTGGAAACATTTTGCTCCGTCCATAGATATTTCCAAGTTGTCTAACATACAGAATATGAAAACATTTAGATTATTGCTTCAAAAAGTATGGTGATGTTGAGCTCAAATGAATCGTTCAAGTTGTGTGAAGGCTAACAGAAGGGTGGTGACGAACACACATAATTTGCGCTGAATATTAGATACTTCAAACACATTGCACTGTGCCGAATTTTAAGTGGTGTTGAAGTTTTCAGTCACAAAAACGTCATATAATTCAGTTTAGGTTTGAGTGACAGGTGAACCTAACAGTTAACACAGACCAATTAAGATCTCTACCACGGGACCCGTTGTCCCTCTTCGGAACTGACCTGTAAAATACCCAAAATTATCAATAACAATAATATCGGTACCGGACAGATATTTCAGGCTTACTAGAAAAGCAGATCCCTGTATATCCAGACTACGCTTACTCAAAGCGGAACAGAAACAAATCACTGAACTGACAACTGAAGACAGTGAACTCAATTTCCAACCTAACTGACAACTGAAGACAGTGAACTGACAACTGAAGACAGTGAACTCAATTTCCAACCTAGCGTAGAAGCGTAGACATATAGACATTTTCCTCCTCTTTTGCGAGGAGATATTTTGACCTTCTCAGGTCACATCGAGTTCAGATTTGTGTAGCTACCCTACAGGTGTCGGTTTCTATCCATATCTCATTCGACTGCCACGTGGCTAAGCCGTGTGGCTCACCAATATTAGCAAATTCTTCGAGAATTTGTAATGCCATCCCTTTCGAGGCAATTTCATCGGCTTGCCAATATGATGTATACTCGTATGTTTAACTGCTCAGCCATCTCGTTGAGTGATCTGCGGCAGTCAATAATAACTCCGTTTAGTGGAGCAAGGAACACAAAACTCGCGCGCAAATAAACTTTCAAGACTAGAAAATACCTCACATTCTCCAGGGGACCTGGAATACATCGACATGTATATAGCGATCTGCAAGCTTTTCTTGGGATATTGTGCCCTTATGACAGTGGTAACTGATGATATGAGGTCACTAGTCAGAAAGTACAAACATTTCAGGCTGATGTGATCCTGAATAAGCTCCAAGCGCACCAACACTCTGCTATCGTTATCGAGAACGGACGTCTCACTTGTCGTGTCTATCATGAAGGGGGCACTGACTTATCTTATAGGGGTCACTGGCAAGTCTAGTAGCCTGAAGTTAAGGCTGTATCTCCTAACCTAAAAGTAATATTTAATACAGATGTGCCAGAGCTACTTCCAATTTGTTTGGGAGCAGTTGATATGGCCTTGAGCTTTGACAGCGATGTGCTCTTTATGCAATCAATCGAGAGACATATCTCTGTTTTCTAAGGGCTAAATTAGGTAATACGGTCCCAGAGACATGATTTCAGATTGGTTTTGTTTTACAAAAAAGTGCGAATAAGCAATAACATGGGTTCTGGTTTTCTTTTTGTCAATATAGCAAAAAAACGCCAAGCATACCCAAACACGTTTAACCTCTATTGGGTTATCCACTCCTTAGTAGAATGTCTGATGGGTTGAAAACTAATTGGGTTATCTACTCCTTAGTAAACTACGAGTTAGGTTATCTACTACTTAGTAGGGGTCCACTTGGGTTATATACGCTTTAGTTTATGACACATTGAGTTATCTACTCTCTATAAGACGTTATATATTGCTTAGTACACTTTTAGTTGACTTATCTACTGCTTAGTAGACGACATGTTGCCGGAATACGGCCAGCATTGCTCGAAAAGGTGTTCGAATGCCCAAATACTGAAACATTAATGGCATACAATTATCTTTCCAATAAATTAAATGTTCAGTTTGAAACTATCATACGGGAAATTAAGAGCCAATTTACCTGAGTCCACTGATCCCAATACTGGTTATGTTGAGACTTATCACTGATCTGGAATGATTGAGATCAGGTAATTAGGGTTAAATATTCCGAACAATATTACTTGGTGCGGTATGTCAAACGACCACAACAGTGAAATCTATGCGGCCAGTTGGATTGAGCACTCCTTAGTAGAGGGCCAGTTAGGTTATTCACTCCTTAGTTGACGTCAATTTGGGTTATCTACTCTTTAGTAGACGACCAGTTATTTACTCCTTAGTGCGTCGTGAGTGACCTATGTACTAATTAGTACGCAATTAGTTAGGCTTATCTACTCCTTAGTAGGCGGCAAGTTGGGTTATCTTTTCCTTAATTTACGACACATTGGTTAATATCCTCCTTAGTTAACGACGAGTTTAGTTATCTACTCCTTAGTGGAGGGTCACTTGTCTTATCTATTCTTTAGTTGACGACACTTTGGGTTATCTACTCTTAAGTGGACGACAAACTGAATTATTTACTACTTAGTAGAGAGCCAGTTGGATTATCTACACCTTAGTAAACGGCATGTTGGGTTACCTACTCCACTTGGGTCTATGCTTTAGTTAACGACAAATTGGGTTATCTACTCTTTGGTAGATAGTCAGTTGGGTTATCTATGCCTTAGTAGGCCGCCAGTTGAGTTATCTACTGATTAGTAGATTTCCAGTTTGGTTATTTACTCCTTAGTAGATGACATATTGGACTATGTACTCTTTAATTTTTGAGTTTTCTCACTGTGAAGAAAAGCTGAAGATTAAAGGGTTTCCTTCTTAGTGAAGGAAGGTATTTGAATAGTCAAGTGGAAAAGGAAAGGACCTTGAAACCCAACACCTACCATTGCATTACGTTTCACTGGTGGTAAATCAGATCTTCGGATGCATTGGTGTTGTTTTTGGCCTTAGTTGACGACAAATTGAATTATTTCCCCCTTATTAGCAGACATATTGTGTTATCTACTCCTTAGTTGACGACAAATTGGATCATATACTCCTTAGTAAATAATGATTTGACTGCTCTTTGCTAGACGTTCAGTTGGGTTATCTACTCTATGTACTCCTTAGTAGAGGCTCGGTTGGGTTATCTATAACTAAATTGACGATAAATTTGGTTATATACTCCTTAGTAAATAATGATTTGACTGATCTTTGCTAGACGTTCAGTTGGGTTATCTACTCTATGTACTCCTTAGTAGAGGCTCGGTTGGGTTATCTATAACTAAATTGACGATAAATTGGGTTATATACTCCTTAGTGGCCGATCAGTTGGGTTATCCACTTCTTAGTTGACGTCAAATTGAGTTATCTACCCCTTAGTATAGGTCCATTTGCGTTATCCACTTCTTAGTTGACGTCAAATTGGGTTATCTACTCCTTAGTTTGGGTTCATTTGGGTTATCTAAGAATTATTTAACTCAACTGGTCATCTACTCTTTTGTAGATGACCAGTTGAGTTATCTATCCCATGTTGTCCGCCAGTTGGGTTATATACTTCTTAGTAGATGGGTTCGCTATTGCTTAGTAGAAGGCCACTTAGGTTATCTAAGCCTTGGTTGACGACAAATTGGGTTATCTACTCTTTAGTAAACGACCAATTGAGTTATATACTCCTTGGTAGAGGGCCACATAGGTTATCTAAGCCTTGGTTGAGGACAAATTGGGTTATCTGCTCTTTAGTCGGCGACCAGTTGAATAATCTACTCCTTGGTAGAGGGTCACTTAGGTTATCTAAGCCTTGGTTGACCACAAATTGGGTTATCTACTCTTTAGTTCAGTTGTCTACCCCTTAGTAAAGCATCAGTTTTAAAAGTTCAACCACTGAACAGAACACACTTATTTGTTTTCAAATTCGACGCTGGCTGACATAGGGTCAGGGTTAACATTTAGACCGGTACATGCATAGTCATAAGGTGACAATTCACCACATCCAATGACAACAACACATCATTTTAAGGTCACCTGTTGTTTGCATATTAAAGGAACCATATAGGGACGGATCCATGTCCTTAATGGGTCTGAAACACCTTTGGTACAAGTATTGCACCTGTCCAATCTTCCGTAGGGTATGGAATCTCATTATTTTATTTCAATTTAAAGTTCTACACATCAAAAAACACACTTTATTTCTCTGCATATATATTCCATTCAGTTGACTAGGCTTTCATTTCCTCACTACTTCTCTACTAAACCATATGAACTGATGGATTAAATATACATAGATGTCCCCATAGGGTACATGGTCCATTTCCGGTAAAGTGTTGACACGAAAAATTTTAAATTATAATAAAACTTGCTTTTGTTTATTTGTCCACTGCGAGTTTATTGAGTTTGTCTCCTTCAAAGTGCAAATAAAGCTGTCTATATGTGTTTTGTTTTCTCGATTATTTAACTAAGCTTTCGCAGTACGTTTTCTCTTTGTCATTCAGAAGTGATCTCAATTTGAAATTATAATTGCGACAACAATTGCGAAGAGTATCAGCCCAACAGGCAGGCGAAGTGTTGAAATATATTTGCACATTGGACGATTCGTTATAGCAAGGGAGTGTTGCCGTATTTAGCCCAAAAAATAATTTTGAAATGCGAAATGTGAAAATTTAAAAAATATGGCCAGCAAATTATAACCCCGAAATGGGCATTTGTGGCTTTTATTTCCTAGGCGACAAATTAGGATCGTTTAATAAAACGGTGCAGCACATTTTTTAGGGGGATGAGTATATTCAATTCTTCAAAGGGCAAGTTATCCGTAGTTAATCCTGACCAAACTCCCAGGAAAAAATTTGCAGAATATGGTCTCCAAAGTATGTGTCGAATGCTGAAGGATTGTTCCCATTCGAGTTATCTGTACCATTCTGTTAATGGACTCCATGTAAATGTCAACAACTTGGCATACGAGAACATAAATATTCATGTCTCTTCTTTTGCTGAGTTAATAGATGCTTGCCTTCATGTATAAGTCTGAAATTTTTCGAAATAAAATATATTTGAAAATAAATTCAGTAGAACGACCTTATCTCAACGGGAGACATAAATAACATTTTTGGTTATTTGCAGGCGAATATATCTGAACAACACAAAAATACGTATTTATTTTAATTCACGTTTGAAAGCATTACAAAACATCTGCAATGCTATTAGGACAAGTATCTCATGGAGTCGACTAAAGGGTTATCCACAGAACGCCGAAAAATTACGAGAACGTTGCCTAACAACGTGCCTAAGTAAAATGAATAAAAAAATGCAATCTGTCAAACGCAGTTGTAGATTACCTAAACATAACAATAATGTTTAAAATCTTAATAGGTTATGGGAAAGAAATTGCTCATTCATCGCAAAGAATAAGAACTGCGGAAATGTCAATCATAACAATAATAATCTTATATTTTTATAAATAGGACATGAATATCAGCAAATAAAATGCCTACAATACAATGCAACTTAAAACAGGCAATAAATTTTCAGTCGAATAAAACAATTAAGATATACCCCCTCTTAGAACTTAACCTGAAAAAGAAAATAACACCACATACCAAATATGTACTGAATCGTTTATTTCTTTCGAGAGTTAGCGTGCGCACCAACCAGACAGACGGACGGACGGACATAGCTGAAATGACTAAATGTTCTAAAACGGATTTCCGCCGAACATGCTTAGTGTCTTAGGTCACTCCTTCAATATGTTACACTCTTGGCACATAGCCATAGCATAGACCAAAATCCGCACCAAATAGTGACTCGTTTTGGGTGTATCAGTTTTTTTTTTTATGCGTGCGGGTTTTCTGTGCCCCAAATGCGACAATTTTGCTTGTTACATACCCGCCAAGATCAAAATGAGCCATCTGAAAAGATGATTTTTTTTTGGCAAAATCGGCATCTTCTGTAAGTCGATCGCTCCCAGCGTTGTTCAAGCGTATACATAACCATATTCTTTCAGCGGAAGGATAAAACTAATTATCTGTCAAATCAGACATGAGCTAAGTGTTACCATTCACGAAATAAGCACTAGTTGAAAAAAAAACGTTAGATGGCGGACCCTTTACAATCGATACAATTAAGTTCTAAATAAAACGTCATTTAAATGGACTCAACGACTTCTTCTGCAGGAACGAATACGATGAACCCAATTTTCGAGCACTCTTTCCACTTCATCAAGTGGTATGTCATGAATGACACGTTCAATATTTACTTGTAAAGCTTGAAGAGGTTCTGGTTTATTTCGAAAGACCAATGACTTCAAATAACCCCACATGTAAAAGTCTAATGGTGTTAAATCACAACTTCTTGGAGGCCATTCAATATCACAATTTCTTGAAATAATTGAATCTCCAAACTTTTCTCGCAACAATTCAATTGTTGCATTTGCTGTGTGGCACGTAGCCACAATCGCTCAATGGCAAAAAGATAGCTCTTAACGAGAGCTAAAATATTGCTCAAGGGTATCAAGGTCGTCGGTAGACTGGAAAGTGTTTTTTTATTTAAAAAAAAATGGACAGCATCATTTTCACATGTGAACGTAATGTTTATTTTTGCTGTAGCTCCTTAACAGTACGTCAGATCGGGAATCCGTCAATTGCCAAAAGGTAGCTCGTAACGAGAGCTAAAATATTACTCATGGGTGTCAAGGTCGTATGTCGAAAGGAAAGTGTTTTTTGATTTAAAAAAATTTACAGCATCATTTTTAAATGTGAACGGAATGATTATTTTTGCTCTAGGGTGATTCCAACGGAACGGGTGTGACATTGTTACTGAGTATCTTCCTGATTTTGATCTATATAATTTATAATGACAATTCACAAAGGGTTGTTTATGTAGATGTACTTAAGTGTTACCTACTGACATTCGAGGAAACTAAATAATATTTTTAATAAAAAAAATATGGTTGATATATCACCGTAACGGGTGTGACCTTAGGTTTCGATAAAATCTTGATCAGCCGCTTTCTTTATTGCATACTGTAAAATTTTTGTATGTACTGCTAACAAAAAAATTTTTTTGGTATCTCGAGAGTATAGGTTATATTGTAGACTTCATTCCAAATAATTTAAATTATTATTTCATTTGTAGTAAATATATTAATATGTAACGGGTGTGACATGCCAATGTAACGGGTGTGACATAGTCTCAATCTGGAGGAGTAATAAGTAGAACGAAATAATGTCCAGTATTTGTAAGTCAAGATGCACCTATTTAAGTAGTTTTTATCTGCGAAAAACAAAATCGAAGCCGTTTTATTCACTAAATCATATTCAAATTGCCGACTATCTTTATCACATAGAGTAAAAACTTACAACTACAAAATTCGTTGCCAAAAACAAGTTTTGACTTCTTAAAAAAGGCTTTCTCTTTTGTATCTATGTTTATGACAATTCAATTTTTTTCAAGTTCTACAAAAAATTAATTTCCGAATTAGAATACGCTGTGCGTCCAGCTGGAATATTATAAGCAGAACTGCTTTCAAAATAAAGTTTTGGTCGGTTATTCTTGATTTACCTATTTTCTAAAATATTATTTTGATATTCGTTAACTCCATTTGAGAAATATACTTATGTCTTTTATTCCAGAACCAATCAAAACCTTGTAACAATAAATAGGCTGATTTAAAATGACCTAATGGACCTTCAAAGTTCTCTTAATGATTGCCCCCATAGCATCTATTTATTTTTTCTATTGATAGCGAAATGTCGGCATTTTATTATTTAATTTCATACTTGAAATATAATTAATTAATATACAATTATTTTTAATAGATTAAACAATATTTACGACTTCTGCGTAACGGGTGTGACAAATCTTAGAATGCAAATTCTAGCGTAAATATTGCAATGATACTGACACATCTTGATTTACTTTATACTATACCTTGACCTAACTTACACAAAAGGTGATATATGTACATATATCTAAAGCAAATGTGTTAAATTTTACTTTTGTATATTTTCCGTATCGGGTGTGACAAACATAACACTCCAAGATAGAAAACCGTTTGCAGGCACTGAATATTTTCCAAATGTTACGAGTTTTACACTAAACTACACTTAAGTTGTGTACTTTCTTGTAGTCAAAAGACAAATTTAGACAATAAAAATATGTTGGAAAAATTTTTAATTTCAGTTGAACAGTAAAAGTAGTGAATCCAACAATTTTATAATAACCTATAGAAACTTATTGGTGGGAGAAAACCTATTCCTAATTTCATCAACTCTTCATGAATTTCTAAAATTCAATTGTTCGTGATGTCCCTTATGGTATTTTTTTGCAAAAATCTGGTTTATTTATTTATGTGTGATGGGGTCCATTTACGTGGAATCACCCTCTAACCCCTTAACAGTACGTCGGATTGGGAATCGG
The DNA here is from genome assembly GCA_963930755.1 of Eudasyphora cyanicolor. Classification (NCBI taxonomy): domain Eukaryota; kingdom Metazoa; phylum Arthropoda; class Insecta; order Diptera; family Muscidae; genus Eudasyphora; species Eudasyphora cyanicolor. Next base: position 206,627,773 of record OZ005737.1, on the reverse strand, counting down.
TCAATGGCAAAAAGATAGCTCTTTACGAGAGCCAAAAAAAATTGCTCGTGGTTGTAAAGGTCGTAGGTCGACTGGAAAGTGTTTTTTTTTATTTAAAAAAATGGAGTTATCGCACGAAAAGTTGCAATTGGAGAACGATTATTTTGATAGTAAACACTACTGAATACAATGGAAAACAAATGACAGATCATGACATATTACAAATGGCCGAAAACGTCACTTCAAAATCATATCATCCCTATTGGAAAACCCGATACATCCGCCACTAAAGCGATTTTTAAGGCACTGGGTGCACTTTTTTTGGGTATGTTTGTTCCGTATTTCGTCTCCTATTCAATATCTATAACTATTCTTCAGACACAAAAGAGATATTCCGTACGGTATACCGAGAAAAAAATATAGAAAAACTTCAAAAAATCCAACTTGAGCAAAAAAAAGTCGTATGGCCATTAAATTATGTATTAAGCCAACTTGACTAAACGAATGATGCAGAAGTTCTTATTGTTGGGGCTACTTTCAAGTCCAATTCCCAGTATCGAGTCCCAAAATCATGAGTTGTACTGTGTAAATAACTCAAATGCGACCTCTGTCGAAGATCTCTAAGATCGCTGAGCAGAATTTAAATTAAAGGGAGGTCCAACCTAATGAACGATGTTAATTGTGAGTCACACCTTAACGCCAAGTTTTTTGTCCATCTTAATTTGACATTTCTTTGTTTCAGTGTTTGACTAATTCGATTATGTAGGGGTACACAATTGAGCAGCGCCCATTTTCGCAAAAGGCTTTAACAATCTTACTGTTAAAGCCACAATGCATTTCATGAAATAGGGGTTTTTTGTCGAAAATTTCAGTAAACCGGTTCTGTAGGAAATGTGAAAACATCTGTGCACGCTCACCCAGTTCGTTTGGTGTGGTTTATGGGTTGGCGGCGTCATCGGCCCGTACTTTCTCGAAAATGAGGTCGGCCAAGCAGTTACCGTGAATAGTGTTCGCTATCGCGAGATGATAACGGACTTCTTGTGACTTGAAATTGAGGATATGGACCTGGACGATATGTGGTTCCAACAGGATGATGCTATGGCTCTTTTGCGCGAGAAATTCCATGGCCGTTGTTATCTCCCGTCGTGGCGATGTTTATTGGCCACCACGATCATATGATTTGACACCGTTGGACTTCTTTCTTTGGAGATATTTAAAAGAAAAAGTGTACGTCAATAAGCCAAGAACAATTCAAGAGCTAAAGGATGAGATAATTAGGCACATTAACGACATTGAACCTCATCAGAACCTATATCAGAGTCATCGAATATATAGACCATGGGATAGAGGTATCCCACCGAAGCCTTGACAAGCATAATCGCCTGGAAAATGTGGTAACGGTTTTCCATTAGGGATGATATGATTTTGAAGTGACGTCTCGGCCATTTATAATATGTTCATTGTATTCAGTAGTGTTTACAATTTCATCATGGAGAGATATACGCAAGAACAACGTTTTCAAATTATTCAGTTTATTATCAAAATAATCGTTCTCCAATTGCAACCTTTCGTGCGCTAAGTCAATTTTTTTACAAATCCAATTTACCTTGACAACCATGAGCGATATTTTAGCTCTAGTTAAGAGCTATCTTTTTGCCATTGACCGATTGTGGCTACTTGCCACACAGCAAATGAAACATTGAATTGTTGCGAGAAAAGTTTGGAGATTCGATTATTTCACGAAATTGTGATATTGAATGGCCTCCAAGAAGTTGTGATTTAACACCATTAGACTATTTCTTGTGAGGTTATTTGAAGTCATTGGTCTTTCGAAATAAACCAGACTCTCCCCAAGCTTTACAACTCAGTATTGAACGTGCCATTCCACTTGCCATTCGACTTGATTCATCGAATTCTTTCCTGCAGAAGATGTTGTGGAGGCCATTTGAATGACATTTTATTTAGAACTTAATTGTATCGATTGTATTTCACATTCAATAACAAACTTTTGAATTTCCTTAACAATAAGTGTGTTATTTTCAAAGAAATCATATCACTCTTATTGGAAAACTCTGTACATTTGATCATTTTTGACCCATTATACAATAGTCAACACATGTTTACCCAACTGTAGTGTGATTTTGTCAACACATTTTTACCCAACTGTAGTGTGATTTTGAAAGGCAGATAGGCGGACGTGTCTAAATCGTCTCAGCATTTTACGACGATGAAAAATTGGTTATCATTACTAAGAAGGTCCACAGGTAGCTCCTCTTTAGCTAAATGGAACTGGGCTACTATTTCCGGAAACTGCAAAGATTCGAGGTATAATCCAAGATAGGAAATTTATGTCTTAAGATTTTCTTCAAAATAGTACTATTAGAACCGGTAAGGAAGGCGGTGACCGGTCATAACGCCCAACGGACATAACGCCCAAAATTATTTTTGGGCCTTATGACCTCTCTAAGTGCGGTCATAACGCCCAATTTGGTTTTGGGCATTATGACCGACCCACGCTCGGACATAAGGCCCAAATTTTTTTTGGGCTTTATGTCCTTTTTTTTTTGTTTTTGTAATAATAAGTAGTAATAATTTATGTGGTAATTTAATATTTATTGAAAGTACTTTAAAGATATGGTTCAATTTAAATCAAATGTAAATTTCTTCCAACTGCCCCACAATTTTCTAAAAAAGCAAAAGGAAAAACCTAAATATGGAAGCATTGGCATTATTTTCAATAGGGTATGATAAGTTTATATTAAGTCTTAAAGCAATAGGTATGATGAAGAGAAGAACAAGTTCTTCTCTTCATCATACGTATAGGGCCATATCCAAATTAAATTTCCCAAACATTTCAAATATGGCAGTATTAAATCGAAAAACAATATTTGTGATGTAGTTAGGAACTTGAATTCTATGAGTAATCGCGCGCGCGATTTCTCGTAGAATTCTTTACACTCGGCTTTTCTGCAAGTCCTTATCTTCGTCATACGATAGGGCCTTACCTAAATTTAATTTCCCAAACATTTCAAATATGGTAGTATTAAATCGAAAAACAATATATGTGATGTAGTTAAGAACTTGCAGAAAATCCGAGTGTAAAGAATTCTACGAGTAATCGCGCGCGCGATATATTTAATATCAACATATATCATACCCTATTGAAAATAATGCCAATGCTTCTATATTTAGGGTTTTCCTTTTGCATTTGCTGTAAACTAATTCGCAGTTTCTGCGAGCACCCCAGACAAACTGAAATTCAACTATATCACCCCATCGAAGGCATTTCTGAACCTGAACTTCTTTTAGAACCGTTACTTCTTTTACAATCATAATTCATTTTTCCCAAAAGTATTCGACTTTACACATTAATAGAGAGAGAATTACAAAATAATATTTGGGCGCTATGTCCCTTCTTTTTTGGGCCTTGTGTCCGCATCTAGAGAGGTCATAAGGCCCAAATCAAAATTGGGTGTTATGATCGCACCTAGAGAGGTCATAAGGCCCAAAAAAAATTTGGGCGTTATGTCCGTTGGGCGTTATGACAGGTCGCCAAGGAAGGCCACCGTCGCCTTGAGAAATGCCTTCCTGAACATTAGCGGAGCTTTATGCAAAACATTGACAGAATATCTACAAGTCCTACTCCATCTACACTGTTAAAACATGGTCCTATCAACCTGAAATAATGACAATAAGGGAATTTGCCAAGTGGCTTAGTCGCAATAAAGTGACCAACATTGAAGTCGTCATTTACTCAGACAGTCAGGCTGTCATTAAATCTTTGAAGGCTGCATTCCTAAATTCTCAAATAGGTCTCTTAACGAGATGACTGAGCAGTTTAACATATATGTACGTACCTCATATGGGTACTTAGACATAGTGATATCTCGAGATAATGCTTAGGCAAGAGACAGTCGGGTTGCTCAATGAAAGATTGTCTGAAATATACACCTGTAAGGCAGCTAGACAAATCTGACCAAGATAGTCCTCGCAAAATATCACCTCACACTAGTGATGAAAAAAATTGTTGCTGTTAGTGTCAGTTCTAACGGGACAATGTCTGAACGGCGAATCCGTATTTGGAAATTGATTCAAATAACTTCAGCAGGAGCTGAAGAAGTTGAAACCATTGATCACCTGCTTTGTTACTATCCCGCATTGTGTAAACGATGTCTTGATATAACTTTGTGTATCAAACAGGTTGGTCCCTATAAGGAGCAACTAGGCTCTTGATAGCTCTATTATGTTCATTAATAATTTTGTTCTCTGTTTTTTTATTGCAGGTGAGTTTGCACAAACTTTATATTAATTATATCTGGCATTCCAATTTTGAGGTAAGATTAATGGCTTTGGTTTCATTCGCGGCGTATTTTTTTACATTATTGACGATTAATACATTTTATAGAACTTATAAATTAAGTAACTTAGATAAATTACCTGCTAAATTATTATTTTACCATATAATTGGGCCTCCTAAACATGGTCATAATTTCATTAGGAATTATGCTGACTATTAACCAACAACCTGATGGCGTATTATTAACAATAATAACACTGTGCAAAAGTGAAAAAATACACGGACTTGTCAGTATAGGTTCGATTCTACTACTAAAGGGTAGTATAACCCTATCCTCGGTTTGACGAAATTGGTGACCATTTTTTTTTTAATGGGCCTCCAAAGTTTCTGGAAATCAGTGGATTCCTCGAAAAATGTGACATCAGCTTTTCTCCAACAACTAATTCAGACTTGGTGATACCGTTTAACTATATTTGGCAATAGCTAAGAATATGCTGAACAATGTTTCTTAAAATTTTATGCGGAAAAAAATTTTTCCGGTATTTATACCCTACACCACACTGTGGTACAGGGTATTATAAGTTTGTTTCACGGCAGATGTTTGTAACACCTTAAAATAACACAGCTAGACCCACCTTAAAGTATACCGATCGACTCAGAATCACTAGCTGAGTCGATTTAACGATGTCCGTCCGTCCGTCCGTCCGTCCATGTAAAGTTGTTCGTCGACTACAGGTCGCAATTTCACTCCGATCGTTCTGAAATTTTGCAGTTTAGAGTATTTCGCGTCTGTTAAGATCGCTATTGAATTTGGTTGAAATCGGTTCAGATTTAGCTATAGCTCCCATATATATGTTTCGTCCGATTTGGCCCTTTAGTCCTATAGAAGCTGAATTTTACATCCAATCGTTTTGAAGTTTAGAATGGTAGAGTTTCTTGATCCATGAACCAACATTGCCGAATTTGAAGAAAATCGGTTAAGATTTAGCTATAGCTCCCATATATATGTTTGGTCCGATTTGGCCCTTTAGTCCTATAAAAGCTGTATTTTACATCCAATCGTGTTGAAATTTAGAATGGTGGAGTTTCTTGATCCATTAACCGAATTTGAAGAAAATCGGTTAAGATTTAGCTATAGCTCCCATATAGATCCAATCGTTTTTATACCCTACACCACACTGTGGTACAGGGTATTATTTAAGTATATAATGTCCCAAAAGTAAATTTATGTAAACAATTTATACATGAATTACAAAATTTATATATCAGAGTTATTCAATATTACGAGAGTGGTGTAGGGTATTATATAGTCATCACCGCCCGACTTTAGCCTTTCCTTACCGGTTAAATGATGTTTTTGCATGTATTAAATTCGCCATATGTGAGAGAGATATATAAGAGATTGCACTTGCATTTTATTTTATGAGGATTGATGTCAGACATTATAAAATTATAGAGAGGACGAGGTTTTATGGCCGTTCGTAACCCTCCATAAAACATGATATGCAATGTGAGAGCTATATTGGATGAGATCCGCTCAGGTAGAGGGTCACATAACAATATTTGATGTTTTTATACCCTACACCACTCTGTGGTACAGGGTATTATAAGTTTGTTCCACGGCAGATGTTTGTAACACCTGAAAATAACACAGATAGACCCACCTTAAAGTATACCGATCGACTCAGAATCACTAGCTGAGTCGATTTAACGATGTCTGTCCGTCCGTCCGTCCGTCTGTCCATGTAAAGTTGTTCGTCGACTACAGGTCGCAATTTCACTCCGATCGTTCTGAAATTTTGCAGTTTAGAGTATTTCGCTGCTGTTAAGATCGCTATTGAATTTGGTTGAAATCGGTTCAGATTTAGATATAGGTCCCATATATATCTTTCGTCCGATTTGGCCCTTTAGTCCTATAGAAGCTGTATTTTACATCCGATCGTTTTGAAATTTAGAATGGTAGAGTTTCTTAATCCATGAACCAACATTGCCGAATTTGAAGAAAATCGGTTAAGATTTAGCTATAGCTCCCATATATATGTTTCGTCCGATTTGGCCCTTTAGTCCTATAGAAGCTGTATTTTACATCCGATCGTTTTGAAATTTAGAATGGTAGAGTTTCTTAATCCATGAACCAACATTGCCGAATTTGAAGAAAATCGGTTCAGATTTGGATATAGCTCCCATATATATCTTTCGTCCGATTTGGTCCTTTAGTCCTATAGAAGCTGTATTTTACATCCGATCGTTTTGAAATTTAGAATGGAAGAGTTTCTTGATCCATGAACCAACATTGCCGAATTTGAAGAAAATCGGTTAAGATTTAACTATAGCTCCCATATATATGTTTCGTCCGATTTGAAATTTAGAATGGTAGAGTTTCTTGATCCATGAACCAACATTGCCGAATTTGACGAAAATCGGTTAAGATTTAGCTATAGCTCCCATATATAAGTTTCGTCCGATTTGGCCCTTTAGTCCTATAGAAGCCGTATTTTACATCCGATCGTTTTGAAATTTAGAATGATAGAGTTTCTTGGTCCATGAACCAACATTGCCGAATTTGAAGAAAATCGGTTACGATTTAGCTATAGCTCCCATATATATGTTTCGTCCGATTTTGCTCTTTAGTCCTGTAGAAGCTGTATTTTACATCCAATCATTTTGAAATTTACAATGGTAGAGTTTCTTGATCCATGAACCAACACTACCGAATTTGAAGAAAATTGGTTAAGATTTAGATATAGCTCCCATATATATGTTTCGTCCGATTTTGCTCTTTAGTCCTGAAGAAGCTGTATTTTACATCCAATCATTTTGAAATTTAGAATGGTAAAGTTTCTTGATCCATGAATCAACACTACCGAATTTGAAAAAAATCGGTTAAGATTTAGCTATAGCTCCCATATATATTTTTCGTCCGATTTGGCCCTTTAGTCCTATAAAAGCTGTATTTTACATCCAATCGTATTGAAATTTAGAATGGTAGAGTTTCTTGATCCATGAGATTTAGCTATAGCTCCCATATATATGTTTCGTCCGATTTGGCCCTTTAGTTCTATAGAAGCTGTATTTTACATCCAATCGTTTTGAAATTTAGAACGGTAGAGTTAATTGATCCATGAACCAACACTACCGAATTTGAAGAAAATCGGTGAAGATTTAGCTATAGCTCCCATATATATGTTTCATCCGATTTGGCCCTTTTGTCCTGTAGAAGCTGTATTTTACATCCAATCGTTTTGAAATTTAGAATGGTAGAGTTTCTTGATCCACGATTTGGCTCTTTAGATCCAATCGTTTTTATACCCAACACCACACTGTGGTACAGGGTATTAGTTAAGTATAAAATGTACCAAAAGTAAACTTATGTAAACAATTTATACATGAATTACAAAATTTATATATCAGAGTTATTCAATATTACGAGAGTGGTGTAGGGTATTATATAGTCGGCACCGCCCGACTTTAGCCTTTCCTTACTGGTTTTTTTTTAAGAAATGAAGAAAAAATATATTTTTGTTCACTTTTTTCAGCATAGCTTTCTGGGACTCGTAATTATACCCTACACCACATTGTGGTACAGGGTATTATAAGTTTGTTTCACGGCAGATGTTTGTAACACCTGAAAATAACACAGCTAGACCCACCTTAAAGTATACCGATCGACTCAGAATCACTAGCTGAGTTGATTCAACGATGTCTGTCCGTCCGTCCGTCCGTCCGTCCGTCCGTCTGTCCATGTAAAGTTGTTCGTCGACTACAGGTCGCAATTTCACTCCGATCGTTGTGAAATTTTGCAGTTTAGAGTATTTCGCGGCTGTTAAGATCGCTATTAAATTTGGTTGAAATCGGTTCAGATTTAGATATAGCTCCCATATATATGTTTCGTCCGATTTTGCTCTTTAGTCCTGTAGAAGCTGTATTTTACATCCAATCATTTTGAAATTTAGAATGGTAGAGTTTTTTGATCCATGAACCAACACTACCGAATTTGAAGAAAATCGGTTAAGATTTAGCTATAGCTCCCATATATATGTTTCGTCCGATTTGGCCATTTAGTCCTATAAAAGCTGTATTTTACATCCAATCGTTTTGAAATTTAGAATGGTAGAGTTTCTTGATCCATGAACCAACACTACCGAATTTGAAGAAAATCGGTTAAGATTTAGCTATAGCTCCCATATATATGTTTCGTCCGATTTGGCCCTTTAGTTCTATAGAAGCTGTATTTTACATCCAATCGTTTTGAAATTTAGAATGGTTGAGTTTATTGATCCATGAACCAACATTGCCGAATTTGAAGAAAATCGGTTAAGATTTAGCTATAGCTTTCATATATATGTTTCGTCCGATTTGGCCCTTTAGTTCTATAGAAGCTGTATTTTACATCCAATCGTTTTGAAATTTAGAATGGTAGAGTTTATTGATCCATGAACCAACACTACCGAATTTGAAGAAAATCGGTTAAGAGTTAGCTCTAGCTCCCATATATATGTTTCGTCCGATTTGGCCCTTTAGTTCTATAGAAGCTATATTTTACATTAAATCGTTTTGAAATTTAAAATGGTAGAGTTTTTTGATTCATGAACCAACATTGCCGAATTTGAAGGAAATCGGTAAAGATTTAGCTATAGCTCCCATATATATGTTTCATCCGATTTGGCTCTTTAGATCCAATCGTTTTTATACCCTACACCACACTGTGGTACAGGCTATTATTTAAGTATAAAATGTCCCAAAAGTAAATTTTTGTAAACAATTTATACATGAATTTCAAAATTTATATATCAGAGTTATTCAATATTACGAGAGTGGTGTAGGGTATTATATAGTCGGCACCGCCCGACTTTAGCCTTTCCTTACTGGTTTTTCACTAACAATGTTTGGCAATATTGTAGCCAACGTAACTCTGAACAACTTTTGTGAACATATCAATACAATCTGAACGTGTGTAAGCACCCTAAATATCTCAAAAAACCACATTGTACCTCAAAAATGTTAGTACTTCACTATTATGTAACAAAAATATATTTTTGGTATGTTCAGCAACTTTATAGAAAATATTAGGGCCAATAGTTTTGTGGAACATATTGACCTTCTACCTCCCCCACAAAGCTGTAATTTTTGGCCCCATTTTAACAAATCGTAAAAAACACCCCTTAAAATGGGTAGGGCGGGGATGAAATGTTTTACAAAAATGTTGATCATATAATTTTACTTACTATATGTGTCAGAACACGCCAAAGCCCAAAACTTAACACAAAACCCAAGAAACGGTCAAATTCCTGCCAAAAACGCTCTTTACTGGTATCATTATTGCTTCGAACACCAGGTCGTATGACTAACATAGCTGCAAGAACAAGCCAAGGGCGGTTTTTGACTGGAATTTGACCTTTTTTGGCGTTTGAGTTAGTTTAGTTTAGGTTGAATAGAGGAGACGTTTAAACGTCTCATCTCCATGGACATACACTTAAGCCAGTGGATCGGCCGATTGTTCTGACACATATTGTAACATTTTCTTTTTATTTCATACGAATTAAAACTTATTATGACTTTTTTTTTATTTTTTTGCTCAAACAAAAGCTTATGTCATTTCCTATAAGAGCTTTGTTGTCTATTAGCGGGAAGCGACTTTTTTATCTATCAAAATAAAAGTAAACGTATTAAAAAAATAAGAAAGTTCAGTCGAGTAAACCGACTTAAGAATCCCCTCACCTTGAGTCCCAAAAAAAAATATTTGTACATTTATTTATTTTTTTGTTTTAATTAAATTATTATCAATTTAAAGTTAAAAGCTGGTAACGCTTGGTCCAAAATGGTCCATTTGTGTGGGAGGTACCAAAAGGGCAGTGCCAATAACGCCCACTTTTCTCTGGACTCTAGGTACTATAAAAGCATTATACTGTACAAGATTTCAAGTATTTTTATGGACTGATATTAAAGCCATAAGCAGTTAACTTTTGGTGCAACATGCTCCATTCGTGTGGGAGGTACCAAAAAGGAAGTGGCCACTTTGTCCATTTTTCTTGACGTGTTTGCGGCTAACATACTACTAATATGTGTGAAATTTTAGAAGATTCGAGTAAGTAGTATATAAGGTATTAAAGAATCAATATTTAACTAAAAGTTAACCCTTTGTGGGGGAGGTACTAGAAGGAGTGGACCAATATGGCCCATTTTCGTACTTAGCCGGAGATACATAGAGACAAATATTACCCAATATGTACCAAATTTGAAGTAAATCGGTTACTTCGTTCGAGAGACAGACAGACCGACGGACGGACATTGCTCAAATGACTTAAAATGACCCAAAACGTATTTCCGTCAATAGGTCACTCCTTCGATGTGTTACACTTTTGGCTCGTAGCAAATGATATATACCCTCCTCTCGTAGGTGAGGGGATAAATATAGGTTGAACCACATATTTTGGCATAGCTTGTGAATCATTTATACGCATTGGTTCAGGGAAGCTTTAAAGAATACTAAATTAAGTAGCATTAAACTTCTTCTAGAATATTTCTTTCATCCCATTAGCGGTTTCAAAGATATCTATTGGTTAACGGTTTAGTCAGGACTAGCAATGTAAAGATTTGTATGATGAATGAATGAGCCGCGAAGATTTTTATTTCTGAAATAAGGCTTGAAAAAGTAGTCTCGGTTAAAGATTTTCATATTAGTAGTGGTGCTTCATTTAATATAAGCTGTAGGAAATATCAAGATATTGCGAAAAAAAATAATTTTTAGACAACATTTTAATAATTTTTAATTAAAACATCTTAAAAAATCTAAATTTGTACAATTATTATAATGGGTTTTCCAACAAGAGGTGTTATTTTGGTATTCAAAGAAAAATTCAATTTTTTGAGATAAGTGATCGGATGTTTATTTCATAATAAAATGGAAGGTATGCCAAATGGCCACCACGACCACGCTTACAGGACCATATCATTTTCATGAAATTTTCCATAACCAAATCGTAAAGTGGCTGCCCTATGTCCTCGATCCAACCTCATTTTCGAAAAAGTAAGGTCCAATGACCCCGCCGGACCATAAACCGCACCAAACAGTCACACGTTGAGGATGGAGAGGCTTCTCAACAATAACTCTTGGGTTTTCCGAGCCCCAGATGTGACAATTTTGCTTGTTGACGACGTTAACCGAGGTGGAAATGGGCCTCATCAGTCAAGATGATTTTTCAATGATTTTAGAATTTTAATAATTTCAATGCGTTGTTGAATCGTGTATCGTTCCATTTATAGTAATGGCGTAGTTTCTACTTGTCAAATGTCAAAGAATAAAAGCTTCAAAAGTGACAGCTACCGAAATACCGGGTGATTAAAAATAAGCCCTGGAAAGCCCTATATTTTTATTATTTTATCGTAAGGTCTGAGCGGTCATGAATAAAATGAGACCATTCCGAAGATAATCGCTGCAAATTTTAAAAAGTTGTAGCTAATTAAGACATAACTATACTAGCAGTTGAAGACTACGTGATTTAGGATTATTTAATGCTTTACTTAACCAATTTGGATAATCGGTTCTCCAGTTATGCTAAAATATGTGGTTCAATCTCTATTTTTTTTGAGATGTTTATTTTATAGGAAATAACTTATGCCTTCTTTTGAACAAGGTTTAAGGTTTTATTGAGCCTTCTTTTAAATCGTTATAATTACTCCATTATTATTAGCTACATATTTTAAAGGGAACTTAAGACTATAATGTAATATCTTAAATTACTATAACAAATACGAAAAACAGCTCCATGCTTTTTAAATAGTACAGATATAGTGAATTTAGTATTAAATTATTAATAATAGTGAAAAATATAGTTTTTACAAAAAAATCAAAACAAATTTTAATTCGCCAAAAAAAACACTTTTTTTATTTTTTAATATTGAAGAAAAATCTATAGAAATACTTTGGACAAAAAATTTCTAAATCTCGCAAAAAAAACTCCTGTTGGCAACCTTCAGATTTTTGAATTTAGGTTATTTAGGGTTAAAATTAAAGGTGATTTGTTAGTATTTAAAAATGTACTCGTAAGTATTTAGTTATTTTAAAATTTGACTTACCAACAATGTCTTAATGTGTTGCTTCTTCTCCAGATATTTTGCAATCGAATTTCGTGTATTGAAATTCAATCCACAAAATTTGGCTTAATTCGTCTTTGCACTTTTTTGTAAATATTTATTTACAGTTTTTTTAATTTTTTTTTTTTAATAAGATCTATTATTTTTTTGACTGTATCTATATCGGGTTTTGCACAACCGGAACTAGTGAAGGTTAAACGGCCAAAGCTTTTTTATGTGGCAAAGAAGAAGCTAGAGCTTACTCTGCACAGGGTGTTCAAAGCGAAATGGCAAACTCGTATCTATTTTCATAGATTTATTTCACAAAATCAATACCTTCGATTATTTTTCTGTGAGTGCAGTTTATTTTTGCAAATTTTGTAATTAATACTTTTGTGGTTAATTCACTTTACACAGTTTCAAGTTCAAATTCTTGTTTTTGCGTTGTGCATTCACTTAACATTAAAATAGTTTTATTGCGTTTTTCTTTCTTTGAAATTATTTTATTTATATTTTGGCAATTTATGCAGATTCCAAAGATGTTAGGAGTAATTTGAGATTTGCTTTTGATTTTTTCTGTTATTTCTCCTTAATTGTGTTGTGGACTTTTGTTCTGATTGATCAATGTATAATTGTTATTCAACAAGTCACGTTTTGCAAAACGTTTTTTTTATTTAACTTCTATTATTTTGCACAATTTTGTTTACATTTCAAAAATATGCCAGCAATTTTTTTCTTTTCCAATATATTCTCTCGAGAATATATATTATCAATTATTTTACATAAATTAATTAACTTTTGGAAAATTCCACAAATAATTTCATTTACATAGAATATTCTACAAATTCACTTGAGTTCGTTCCGTTCCGTTGAAATATCGGCACGTCCGTTTTCTTACAAGTTTCAACTGTAAATGTGGGGGGCTAATAGTGACGGCCTGTTTCTGTATTTCTAACGAAAGTCTCTGCGAACGAAAACCAGTCACTCACTATCGTCTGGAATTTGGTTTCTCTAAGGTTCGTTCGTTCGTTCGCCGGGCCTTACGTCAATTACGTTAGCAATTTACCAATTGGATAATAATGTAATTGCCATATCAATAATTTCACAACTTCCGGTCTAAAAAAGCATACATATTTGTATGGTCGACCTTAGAAAATACACCTCTGTATCCTTTACATGAGCGGTGGCCAAAAATCAACCCTGGGTGAGTTAGCTGAGCTGATCCAACACTCTCATTTCTTTCTCTCTCTCTCACGTCTCTCTCATTGTGCACTGATGAATTTTTTCCATCTTAGCGAGCTGCCAATTTTGACTTGTTTATGCTTAAATATGTAAACATATGTATACAATTGTATTATTATTTAATTGTTTTTACCATAATTATGCTAATATCTACTTGTTTTTGCTTTTAATAACGTTTTTTTGTCATTGTTTCTATCAGTCGACAAATAAAATAACGTGACTCGATCTGACATTTGTGTTCGCCCAGATGACAGCAAAGAGAGATAGAGAAACCAAAATTTACACTGAAATGATTACGTTTTCGTACGAGTTCATTATCGTGCGACTTGTCGTTGTGATGGTAGTTAGTGAAACCCAAATCAGCTGTTTGTCGTCTGGCAGGCGAAAGAAAGCAATTTTTTAAGTTACAGAAACAGGCTGTGAATGTTACTTATTTGCCCGAGAATTTGCCGCAACGATTGACATTCTCCCAGTTTTCCTCTGCCTGCACCTCTGCCGGTGCAGAAACAAACAAACAATAACAGAGCACTTTATTATTTTGCATTGTTTGCTGCATGCTCCAGGGTGGCGTACCCCCTTTCATGGCGTTCCCTTGTACACCTTTTCAACACCAGACAAGCCGGCTCAGAACATTCTCATAGGTATTTGTTGTTCATGAGCTTCACAAGAGCTTTGTGTGGCGAAAAGCTTTACTCAACTGTTGCCGCAGTTTCTCGTACAGACGCACTGAGCACGTTATGGTAAACGTTTTGCCTCCGTAATCATTCACCCCACTCCCATCAGGTGACGGACGGATAATTCTTCAGCTGGTCATTTTGTTTGTTACATATCTCGTAATAGTTTTATGAAACTTTGTAATGACGTACGAGTACGTCTGAGGAATGGGAAGACAAATGCGACTAACTACAATGTTGTTATGGTTCTACGAAAAATTCGACGGCTAGAAAATCTCATTCGTGATAGGACCAGATCGACCCTGCTGCACTGAAAGAAAAACGTTCTTACCAGAAAGATTGTCTACATCAAAGCAAATAAATTATTTCAATAAAAGACAACCAGCTTAACATATTTTTGATGCAGAAAAATATTTATTATCAAATGAAATCTCCTCCACTGTGGAATAACACTAGTTTACAAAACATAAAAAATCGCAAAATATTTGTTTGTTCAAATTTTGTATGCTATGTATAAATGTAGAAATTATAAAGGGTCCGCCAAATAACTTTTTTTTTTGAAAATGCTAGAAAAAAACTCCTGAACCAATTGGACTTTGTATGGCGTCATACCAAGGTCTTTATGCAAAATTCGTCTCAATGATGTCTCCGAAATGTTCAATTGTTGAGAACGACGGTGAATTGATGTTGATGGCGCTTCACGCACACTTTCTGCCACAGCAGCAATATTCTCGGGTGTACGCACTGTTTTTGGCTTTTCACGCTTTGATTTATTGATGAGGATGCCAGTTTCTTTCACTTTTTTCACAAGATAACGAACATACGGAGCTGACGGTGCTTCTCTTCTTTCAAAATCCGTACGCAATTTTCGCACACATTCTGCAACATTGCCATGATTTTCAAAGTAATGTCGCAATATTCGCAATATACACATGTTCGTTCAGCGGAAGGATAAAACTAATTATCTGTCAAATCAGACATGAGCTAAGTGTTACCATTCACGAAATAAGCACTAGTTGAAAAAAACGTTAGATGGCGGACCCTTTACTTATAGCATTTTTGGTAGAAATAAGATAATTTTACCACGAGGGAACGAGGGTATACTCGTTTATCAGATGCTGTGGACCAAAAGTATAACACATTGATGGAGTGACCTAAGAGACCGCAAGAATATACAGCAGATATCCGTTTTGGGCCTCTTTAAGTCATTTGAGCTATGTCCATCAGCCTATCCGTCTGTCTGGTTGGTGTGCACGATTACTTTCGACAGGATAAACCGATTGACTTCTAATGTGGTATGTGTCAATATTTTATTCTATCTCAGATTATGGTCAAAGATGGAGTATATTGTTCCACTCCTTCGAGTACCTCGTATATTCGTTTTAAGGGAAACATCCTGGAGAATGTTCTTGAAAAAATAATGGTTTGGATATTTTTCTTAATAGCATTGTCACGCTTCTCCAAATTACACATTTTTTACAAAAATTTCAAAACTGGGTCACATTTTAAAACTCAAACTACGATGCGTAAATGATGCAGCTCATTCAAATTTTGACAGGCGTCAAGCTAAGTATACACGATTGCCAGATCGGACAACGTTATCATCCCTGTTAAAGTGCTGCAAATGTAAGGACAATGACAGATTGTTAGACAAAGGAGAATTAACAGTTCAGACGATTGCAAGAAAACCTTACAATTTCATATATTTACAAAATATTTATATGCAGGATTGTCAATAAAAATATTTTATAGACAGTGTTGCCAATAAAATTTTTTCTGACAACGACGCCGTTATCTCTTGCATGAACTTCGCACATCTAACAATCTGCCAACTATCTCGCAATGACTTTTCTGCTAACATTGAACACAAACAGCCAAACTTCTGCATAATCGGGGGAAATTTGCAATTATTAACAGTTTCTACAATGTTAAGACGTCAAATCAGTTAACAAGTATTATCCCGATATGTTGAATTTTCTGACTACTATAAAATCAAATTGGGAGGGTTCATTATAAGGGACCTGAATCGAAAAATGCACCAATATTGACCGTTTTCAATATGACTGTAGCTATAAGAAGAATTTGTACCAAATGTCAGTCCTCTAGGGCTAAATCGTCTTAGAATATAAACTGGGGTCCCTGATCAATATTGCGATGAGTTACAAATTGAGTATACCCTCCATATGATTTCCCCATAGCTTAATGTTGCAATTACTATAGTTTTGAGATGTCCTGGGGCCTAATTCCCGCATCCGTTTCGTATCGTAATTCGATTACGTGAGATCTAATAACTCTAACATTAATGAGCAGATATTGATGAAATTTCAGCATATCGTTCCAAAGGTGATTCATAACTTACATATTTATATAAAAATGAGCAAAAAATAAGTTCCCAATTACTCGTTTTATGCTCTCGAAAAATCAGATTACGAAACAGATGCGGCAATTAGGCCCCTGTTCTAAATTAACAATATATACATTAGACCGTTTATAGCACATGATGCAAAAAGTGAAAGTTGCTGCGATCTTTGATTTCCGGACCGAAAAAGTTTCCATTTGGCCTACAAGACTTCCATAAAAATTTTTGTGCCGATCGGATAACCCTAGGGTCTGCCCAAAGTTCATTCAAAATTTAGAACACACTTTATAGGGGAAATATTTTTTTATTCAAAAATCGTATGTTTAAATCAGCAAAATTAAATTTCTTTGTATTATTATTTAATAAATAGTTTTTAAATATTAAGATCGGAGAAAAAAACAAAAAATACAATTAATTCAATATTATATTAGATCTGACTTGTTATGCGAGGGAAATTTTCTACGATATTCTTCAATGCACTGTAATATAAATTGATTTTGTTCTTCGTCTTTCGTAAGTATTCTGTTGTAATCATTCATAAATTGTAAACCGCGTTCAGCAGTGTCGTTAACAACAAACAGATTACGACAAACATCGAGAGTATCTTGATAATGTTCCCATCCAGGTCATGCTTTAAAAATTCAATACTCAATCCAAAAGCACCGAAAAAATGTTTGGTTTTGTATGAGACGAAATCGCTCAAATTATTACACAGCAATAGTTTCGGGTCGGAGAATTTTCGATCGTTTTCCAGATTTACGACGGGTTCTGTTGATTGCAGATGCCTAACCATTTTTCGTTTCTCTTCGAGTGAAACATCCGAATCGAAAAATGCCAAAGCCATTGATTCTAGGCCAAATACCACAAATGATTTTTCCATTTCGTCAAAACCGCTTCAGACACATCTTGTCTTTCAACAAGTGTATATCTTGATTTGGTGCTCGTATGGCATTTTGCATGTAAACCACACCCACTGGACTCTCGTTTTGTCAATGCAAACTGCTCTAGAAATAGGTATATTTTTAAGGCATAAATGCCTTTTCTCATGAACCTTGCGTGGGATGTTGGACCAGGTGTTCGGAAGTTATCGCCGACACCACCAAGAAACATTATTGTTAATTGTAATAGTTCCTTGTAATCAGCTCGGATTTGTGTTTCATTTAACTGTTTAATGCTGAATTTCTTAATGACTTCGCAGTCAGCATTACTTATTTTTGAGCGTACAGTTGGATCTTCGAGTCCGTTTTTAAACGATTTGTGGTCGAGACTTACCCAAACGGCAGCAAAACGATTAAAAATAGGCACTTCAGGACCACAAGTCGTCGAAGTTTAACCTCAAACACATGTTTCAATACTATCTCCATCATGTGATGAGAACATGGGAACTTGATTAATTTTCGATCTAATTTGTTCTGCAACAAAATGCACGATCCAGTGTTTTGACCTGTATTTGATGAGTGTATCATGAACGACTTTGACCATCTTTTCTCCAGTACCAGCCGGGATTTTGGGGGCGCCCAAAAATTTTGATGTGAAGATCGATTAATCACAAGCTCACCAACAGTGGTCAGAGGCGTCGCAGCATTATACATTACAGTTATCACATCATGAAATATCTGTCTGTTTGACGGCAGTTTGGCTCCAGATATTCTATGTGATACATGCCCAACTGATTCTACGGTGCCAAATTTATCACTGGATCTAGTAACCATTTTGGATGTGGTCGGTCTGGAGACAAATAAGAATATGACTAAAATTAAATTTTGTGCGAAGCTGTCCCTTTCTCAATTCACTTAGGCTGGAGGCAGAGCGCGTTCTGTAAACGACCCTGTTGCATGGCCGTATAGCGCGCTGCAAAGTTCTGCTTATGTTTTCTTATTTGACCAGTAGAAAAAAGTCAGACTGATGCGAAAAATCAACTATCATACAAATCCGTTGTTTTTTTCATGCATGCACAAGCATGATCTATTTTTTATTGTGATTGCATAGAGGCCATGTCGGTGTGCATGCATGCCCTGTCATGACGTAAAATTCAAATGAAAACTGCTGTAACTTTTTCGTTTCTCGGTCGATTTTGATTGTTTACGACTTGTAAGAAAGAAAATTTTATTCAAAGATCATTTAAAAACTTTTCATGCTAATAAAATATTTTTTAATTACTTGAACATGTGACATTTGATAAAAACCCAAATTTTGTTCATGTAAAGTGAGTTTTGTGTTTTCAAACAACTTTGGGCAGACCTTAGCGTTATCCAATCGGCACCAATTTTTTATTGGAGGTTTGTAGGTCAAACGGAAACTTTTCCACATGTAAATACATATATGCATACGAAGTATTTTGTCTCTCCTGTAAAAGTTAAATATTGGACATAGCGCCTTTACACTCTTAGGTCGCGATATGTGTAAGATTTATCTCCCATCTTGTGCAATATGCTGAAGAATAAGGAAGGCTTTTAGGAAGGAATGAGTAGGGAACAAACGATTCGACTCTGCCATTTTATTTCTATGCATCCCTCAAGTGGTTTTCAAGCTTTTGTCAAGTTATTGCTATACGCTCGACTCACGTGTTTCCTCAACGTGCAGCATGTTTTCATCATATATTGCTGTAGAGTTGTACACGACCATTGTGAGTGTTGATGTGATTGTGAATTCGAGCGTGAGCGAGAGTACAAACACGAAAACAAAACAAAGTATGTACGAGTAAGCGCTCTTTCACTTGTTAGCTTTTTCGTGGGAGCAATCAGTTATCATTTCACTTTTCAATGCTGGCATCGGCGGTAGTGACGTTGACGTTGTATAATTGAACTTACTTGTCTGTTGTGACTGAGTGGAAATTTTGAGAAATTTTAGCTACTGTGGAGACGTTGTCAGAGATGGGAATGTCTAAATGACGCATAAGTTCAAACGTATTATAGCCTCCACAATAGGATGTGGTATATTAACATTGTTGTTTCATTTGCAAATCCTTGAAATATTGATCTGCGACCTTATAAAGTATAGGGTTTTCCAATAGGGATGATATGATTTTGGAGTGACGTTTTGGCCATTTGTAATATGTCATGATCTGTCATTTGTTTTTCATTGTATTCAGTAGTGTTTACAATTTCATCATGGAGAGATATACGCAAGAACAACGTTTACAAATTATTCAGTTTGATTATCAAAATAATCGTTCTCCAATTGCAACTTTTCGGGCGAGCCGACCTACGACCTTGTATTTTAGCACTCGTTAAGAGCTACCTTTTTACCATGGACCGATTCCCGATCCGACATACCGTTAAGGAGCTAGAGCAAAAATAAACTTAACGTTCACATTTGAAAATGATGCTGTCCATTTTTTTTAAATCCAAAAAAAACACTTTCCAGTCGAGCTCTCGTTAAGAGCTATCTTTTTGCCATTGACCGATTGTAGCAAGGGTGTTATCGAACTCTTTGTCCGTATCATCGATGAGCATGTCCCTGCCAGATGCGTCAAAGGGCCCGGAGACTCCCCTTAGCCCCTCAGTAACCGAAGTAGTGCTCTCTTCCTCAGACAAGGAGGAAGAAAACACTAGAAGGACTTTGCAGATCTTCTGCTAGAGATTGAGTAACCAGATGGGCGTTTCGCCTTCCGCAGTGGGTGCTACATCCTGCTTGTATACCTTCAAGACTATAGTCTCGAAATCATATTGCAGGCTTATACTTGCACTTGTTTTGTAAAAACAGTGATATGATCTCTTTGAAAAAAAAAACACACTTAATGTTAAGGAAATTCAAAAGTTTTTATTTATTGTGAAGTACAATCGATACAATTAAGTTCTATATAAAACGTCATTCAAATGGTCTCCACGACTTCTTCTGCAGGAACGAATTCGATGAACTCAATTTTTGAGCACTTTTTCCACTAAATCAAGTCGTATGTCATGAATGGCACGTTCAATATTGACTTGTAAAGCTTCAAAAGAGGCTGGTTTATTTCGAAAGACCAATAACTTCAAATAACCCCACAAGAAATAGTCTAATGGTGTAAAATCACAACTTCTCGGAAGCCATTCAATATCACAATTTCTTGAAATAGTCGAATCTCCAAACATTTCTCGCAACAATTCAATTGTTTCATTTGGTGTGTGGCACGTAGCCACAATTGGTCAATATTCCTCATGGGTGTCAAGGTCGTAGGACGACTGGAAAGTGTTTTTTTTTTTGGATTTAAAAAAAATCAACTTAGCGCACGAAAAGTTGCAATTGGAGAACTATTACTTTGATAATAAAACTGAATAATTTGTAAACGTTGTTCTTGCGTATATCTCTCCATGATGAAATTGTAACACTACTGAATACAATGAAAACCAAATGACAGATCATGACATATTACAAATGTCCGAAACTTAAAAAAAAATCATATCATCCCTATTGGAAAATCCGTTATATGGGAGGTGGATTCAGCGTTAAGGATCAAATTGACTTGCAGCTTTTTACCTCCGCGTCACCCACCTTGCTAATTCTCCAATTATGGGTCGGCAGGCCAGGATTAGAATCTTTTATTATGTCTGAAATGTCAGCCTAGTTGGAGGGCTCTTCGGTAATCCAGGTGATGTCTCTAGGATGACTAGGGATGTTGTTTTTTCGACAACATCGAACTGGGCGCCCGGCCACAACTCACCCACTTGACTCAGATCAGCCTACAGGTCTACTGATCTAGCATCACCAAAATATGAGAGCTTTACTCGTTCTTGATGCCACCGTGCATCATTGCAGATTTGTGGTTTACCTAACGTTTATCTACGGACATCGAGGTAATGAGCCATAATGGCTGATTGCACATGGCTCTATTTGTCCTTGAGGATGGATCCATCCTCACTACTTCTTTCTATAACAGCCATCACTAGACTCTCCTTTGCCACTTCATTGAGGGGCTTGGTGGATGTCCTGTTGATGGTGACATTAGGACCTCTTACTTTTTCGAAGGCAAGGGTTCATCAACGGATCTGATTCGTTTGATTTTATTAAACGTTAAAACAGCAGAATTTGTGGCTCTTTCAGCCGACTCATTGGCTTTAGAAGCATCTATAAAGCCCTTAACCCAGGTAAGTCACTCTTTTTGTTTTTTCGGTAAGAGCCGAACCCCCAACAGCCTTTAACTTCGCCAAAACTCTGAGCGCTATCCGGTACTCCTTATGCGTCAGTTTTGACGGTCGGACATGACTTTCCCCTAATTGTACCACCTGTTGTGAGTACTAGGGGGATAGGTTAAGGTGGCAGCCGTATTTTTTTACAAGTTCACATAGACCAGTTTAGGTCCCTAGTGTTACCACGTGCTGAAATGCCACTCATCGAAACCAATCTGTTTGATATACAAATGTGTCGATAGAACGAATATCGGAAAGATCTGTTAGGCTGCCTAGAAAGGTCGACCCCAGTATGTCCAGTCGTCGTTTACTCAGAGCGGGGCAGTCGCATAGCAAGTGCTCAATGCTCTCCACTTCTTCCTCATCTCCACAGCTTCTGCAGAAGTCATTGATGTCAATACCCAATCTTTTGACGTGTTCGCCGATCAAGCAGTATACCGTCAGATCTGATACTAACGTAGACAATCTTTTCCTCTCTAGTGCGAGGAGATATTTTGATCTTCTCAGGTCATACCTTGGTAATTGCCAGATAAATAATTTCACAACTTCCGGTCTAAAAAAGCACACATTTTTGTATGGTCGACCTTAGCAAATACAGCTATGTACACTTTACACTAGCAGTGGCCAAAAAATCAACCCTGGGTGGCTCAGCTAAGCTGAACCAACACTCTCATTTCTTTCTCCCTCTCTCAAGTCTCTCCCATTGTGCACTGTTGATTTTTTTCCATCTTAGCGAGCTGCCAATGTTGACTTCATTATGTTTAAATATGTATACTATTTTATTATTATTTAATTGTTTTTACCATAATTATATTAATATCTACTTATTTTTTGCTTTTAATAAAGTTTTTTTATCATTGTTTCTATCAGTCGACAAATAAAATAAAGTGACTCGATCTGACATTTGTGTTCGCCCAGATGACAGCAAAGGGAGATAGAGAAACCAAAATTTACACTGAAATGATTACGTTTTCGTACGAGTTCATTATCGTGCGACTTGTCGATGTGATGATAGTTAGTGAAACCCAAATCAGCTGTTTGTCATCTGGCAGGCGAACGAAATCAAAATTGTAATTTATAGAAACAGGCTGTTAGTTTCTATTTGAATAACTACATATTCCACTGAGGGCCTTTTTTGCCAAAGAGGTCATCGGAAGTTGACTCCATTTACACTTTCTGAAAGTGCTTATCAAAAATAACAAATTGCAATTTAGTTTTCAGTTAGGATTTTATCTTAACGTGAATATTTTGGAAGAAACTTTATGTTGAGCATTTTTTCTGAGAATATAAAATTTTCCAACGGCTATATCTAGTTAACCGATCGGAATTTTGTTTTACGGGCTCAGCATAATTGTAGGTATAGACTACGGAAAAAATATGTACAGGGTGGCTGATATGTAATGCAACAAAGTAAAGCGCTATATTTTTTTAATTTTTTTTTTTAATTTTATTGTTCAAAAGCAAAAAATTTCGGAAATAACATAAAATTTTAGAAACAAACGGCCGACAAAGCCATCACACGCTGCACGAAAGTGGCTCTGCGGTATTTTGGCCCATTCCCGGCGAAGCGCCGCACGATGGGAAAATATGATGAAATATGGGCGCATAGGACTTTGAAACCAACTACCAAAAATCAGTTTTTGGAGAATGCTGTTTTATTGTGGATAACATTTAATGAAAATACCTTTAAATTTTATGAAAATATGTCCAGGCGATTTCGAGTTATGACCATTCAAAGTTTGTCTTTTTTACTAATAAATGCAAATAACATTGCGATGATAAAATGTATATACTACAATGCTTGTAGAATTCGCGTTTGTTGGTGAAATTCGACCGGACTTTGTAACATATAATTAAGTTATATTCATCTTAATTTTTGTGTATAAGATGTATTTCTAACGTCTTTAAATGAAGAGATATTTCGAAGTAAAAACACGTTTTTTTAGTTTTTTTAAAAAATTATCCACAGTAAAAAGAATACAACTTTTTTGGATCACGTGGGATCACTACCATATGACATAGAGAAGGTAGGTGACTTAGTTATGAATCCAACTGTACCTAGTTTATCTGCGACTTTTTGCGATTGTGGCAGATTTTTGTAATTTACATATGTGCTTTTTTTACTTTAAATATAGAAAATATGTGTGGGAGCTACATCTATCTCTAAACCGCCTTTCCCGAAACACATACACCGATTTTCTTGGTCTTAAAAAAATAACTTTTTGCGAAATTTCGGCAAAATCGGATAATAAATACGTCCGATACAAGTCCGGCTGCAAGTTTGTAGTGTCCTACAATCAAAAATAGCGATCTTATTAATATTATTAAGATTATATGTGTCATTTTTATAGTTTACTTCTTCTACAAAAACCATAGAAATATAGTTAAACTCTTCTGCAGTTAATGTATATTAGGGTGGACCGATTATTTTTTGTTTTTAGTTTAACTTGTCTTGTATTAACAGTCGACGACCCATTGTATAAGTCCATTATTGGAAAACTTCAGCTTTCAAAAATATTGCAGATTACGATTTTATCTTATTTAAGTTGTTTTTGTTTTAATTTCAAAAACATTGCCCTGTTTTGTAGACTTTTAACGCAATTTTGACTAAAATATTTTTCAACTTCAATGGGGTATATATTTAAAACGCAGCAACACACAATCAAGTAACCCAAATAGATTTTGAACTAAATTTTTTCAGCTTTAATTTAAAATCAAGATCACCGAAGTTGGTACGATATTATGGTTTTTACATTAATTTCCACAATGTCGCTTTTGTAAGCCCACCGTGCGCTACACGGTAACAGCTAAATTAAATCTGGCTGCACCAATTTCTTCTCCAAAGAATTCTCTTGAAGGTGGTCCAAACCGTAAGACTCTATCTCTAAGGGTATAGTCATGAGATAGACAATACTGTTATGCGCGCGTATGTACCACATTTTTCACATTGTGCGCCGTCTTCAGATGATCGATACTTTGGTATTTTTTAGTGCGAACCTTACTCTCTAAAATGTCCCAGGCACAAAAGTCCAACGGATTGAGATCCGGAGATCTTGGTGGCCATTGTGCGGTAGAAATGAAGCGAGGAACCTCCTTTTTAAGCCATTCTTGGTTGACGCGTGCTGAGTGCGATGGTGCTGAGTCCTGTTGGAATGTCCATGTTCTGCGGCCGAAATGTTTGTCTGTCCAGGGCTTCAATACTGTCTTTAGGACATTTTCCCGATAATATTCGGCATTTATTTTGACCCCATGGTCGATGAATACGAGCGGGGAGCGACCATCGGCCGTTACGGCGGCCCACACCATTACCATCGGCGGCGCTTGAGTTCTGGTGGCCAATCGAAGGTGTAAATTTTCAGCTGACCTCTTTGGCAAGTAAACCCGATCATTTTGTTTGTTCACAAACTGCTCAATTTGGAACGGCTTCTCATCGGAGAAAACCAAATTCGGTAACTGGCCACTTTCGTGCAAGCGAAGCAACTCCTTGGCTCTTGTCTAACTTTTTTTTGTGCATCGGTGAGCTCTTGCACTTTTTGGAACTTCAATGGCTTCAGTCCAAGCTCATTTTTTAATATGTGTTGTATCCGTTCTCACGATATGTTCAGCTCACGAGCAATTTTTCTACCACTGCGGCGTGGATTTCGATCAAATCTGGCCTTCACTTTTCGGATCATTTCTGGTGTTGTTACCGTTTTTTTCGTCCACTTTTTGGACGCGATGCAACACTGCCAATATCACGGTAACGAGCAATGGTACGAGAAACAAAAGATTTATTCACATTTAAATGCTGGAGGGCTCTAACGATAGCCACTTGTGTTTTTCCACCCAAAGAAAGCAATCACACTATCACGCTTGAATTCCATCACGTATAACTTTTTTTCTGAAAGCAATAGATCAAAATGCTTTTGTAAGCTTGTAAACAATAACATGAACTGTCACTGAAATAAATCTGTTATCTATCAGACTAGCGGTTTAGAAATGATAGCAATTTGAAGTTGGTTGCAATACATATCAGCCACCCTGTATATCTAATGCTTCAAAATCGGAAAATTTTAGAGAAATTGCCAATTTGTTAAGGTTCTGCTATAGTTTTGTAACCTGATCAATAGTTTCAGAGCTAATTCTCCCACGTAACTGTAAATTCAGGCTCAGTGGTCGAATCAGTAACGATACCAGTAAAGAGGCTTCTGACTGAATTTTACTATTTTGTTAAGTTATACGCTTTTATGTGTTTAGAGCGTTCTGACATATACATATGTAAGTAAAATTTAATGGTCAACATTTTTGACAACTTCTTTGTGAGCTCTAGGACTTTGCCACATTTTCTATAATTGTTTGGCTGAAATTTTGCAGCTTTAGTTTCATTTTTAAAAAAATGTGCTACAAAGAAATCATATATGTAGCTCCAAGACTTGCTGCTTCTCCACATCAAAGACATTTCGGCTTCAAAATAGAATGCAACGATTATTACTTGAATTTTTGATATTAATTAAATTTTCTTTAAAGATATAGAATGGTAACAAAAAACAATTTTAGAAAATGTCCACGTATCCTTTTTTCTACATTGAATTTAAATGTATTCATAATGTGGAATTGAAGAATATACCGCCCCTCCGTTTTATGTGTGGGTTTACGTTTATTGTCATCAGTTTACAATATGTCACATTTTTTTATGAAAAGTTTGCACTTGACATTGACATTGCCATGTGTCCTTGCAGGTTTTCTTCCGAAGAGTAGAAATCAAATAAATCGCAAATCAATGTATGAGACGACATCATTGCTTTGATGCTTATGAATACTTTCATGAAAGTCGAGAACATTTACGTCACTAATTGGCGTGGATGGATGTTATGACAAGGAATCCCAGTAAATGTCATACAACGTGTTTTTCTTTTCTTTTTTTTTCAAATTGTTCATTCCCCCCATTTTCTTTGTAAACCAGTTTAAAGCAAAAGCGGCAGAAAACTTTTCACAGTGGAGGATTTAGAGTATTTTTTTTAAATACATAAATCTCAGTTAAGGATAAAATATTGTTACACATTTTACACATCCTCTCCCTAATACCTAAAAATTAAAGTAACGCTTTTTTGCTGCTTTTCGTTTCCCATGTTACAAAGTCTCGAAGTATTCAACCACAAATTAAATGTGGGTATATTTCCATTAATACCTAATGACGTTGGTCGTGAAAGTCCAGCCAAAAATACATTACATAAACTCCCGTCGGGCATTAGTAGTAGCCACCAATGTTATGAAACTGATTGCTTGACTTAGCAGTGGTGCAAAACATGGTATTGAATAGCATCCCACGTTTACGCATACACAAAGTTATCACTTTTTATGGTTAACTGATATTAAACGCCCACACCATATTTCTAAGAATTTATTAAAAATGAGAGAACCTAAAATATTCATCACTCACTGTAACATGACATTTTTTTAACAGATATTGGGATGATATCCGGGAGAACTCTTACCCAGCAAAATTTCTCATTACCAAATAATCCGACGAGTAAGCAAAGTTCGATAATGGTAAGTACTTATTATTAAGCCACTTTCCTCATTATTTTAACATGGGGATGTCATTGGAGGAAAGTACTTCGCAAAAGCATATAATAAAGTAGCATAATAAGTACTTATTTAATTTATTTAAAATTTGCCAAAATGATTTTTATAACAAAAAATCACTTATTTCTTTTATTATTGGTAAGTCATTATTAATTAGTCGAAAGTAATATAGCGAATAATGAGATGTCATTATATGGTAATGCAGGGAATAATGGCAGGTACTTACCAAGATTTTGCTGGGTAGTAGGCGACAATATTTTACGTAACAAAAATGTGTTGGATAACTGAAGGATAAACCGGGATATATTACGTTTTATCGGCAAGAATAACACCAGTCAAATTAGTCCAGAGATAAACGATCCATTATCAACCAAATTACAATAGTTTACAAAATATATAATATTTTCTGGTGCAATATAGCGTCTCAAAGACAAAAAAAATTAAAAAAGATTGCATGGAATTTGTTTATACCCTACACCACAGGGTATTATAAATTTTTTTCATGGCAGATATTTGTAACACCAGAAAATACTATAGATATATAGACCAACCTTAAAGTATAACGATCGACTCAGAATCACTAGCTGAGTCGATTTAGCCATGTCTGTCCGTCCGTCCGCCTGTCTGTCCATCTTAAGTTGTTCGTCGACTAAAGGTCGCAATTTCACTCCGATCGTTCTGAAATTTTGCAATTTGGAGTATTTTGCAGCTGAAAAGATCCCTATTGAATTTGTCCTACAGAAGTCCTGTATTTTACATCCAATCGGTTTGAAATTTAGAAGTGTAGAGTTTTTTGATCCATGGACCAACATTGCCGAATTTGCAGAAAATCGGTTCAGATTTAGCTATAGCTCCCATAAATATATTTCGTCAGATTTGGCTCTTTAGTCCTGTAGAAGCTGTATTTTACATCCAAGCGTTTTGAAATTTAGTATGGTAGAGTTTCTTGGTCCATGGATGAACGTTGCAGAATTTGAAGAAAATCGCTTCAGATTTAGATGGAGCCCCAATATTTTAAGTATAAAATGTTGGAAAAGTAAATTTATATAAACAATTTATACATTAATTACAAAATTTATATTTCAGTGCGATTCAGTATTACGAAAGTGGTGTGGGTATTAGATAGTCGGCCCCGCCAGACTTTAGCCTTTCCCTACTGGTTTTAATTTCCATTTTCTTGTGTGTTGCCTTTAGCATTTGAATAATTTTGAATCATTTGAATTGGAATAATATCTATGGATAAATGTAGAAATTATAGCCCTTTTGGTAGAATAAGAGAACTTTAAAAAAAATATGTTTTATACCCCCTCTATTGTTAACGAGGGTATATATCACTGGTTCGGGCCAAAATATTTGGCGGAAATCCGTTTTGGGCCATTTTAAGTCATTTGAGCAATGTCCGTCCGTTGGTCCATAACTTTCGATAGGAGTAACCGATTGCTTTCAAATTTGGTATGCGTTTATATTTTTGTCTATCTCCGGCTAACAACAAAAATGGACCATGTTGGTCCACTCCTTCGAGTACCTCCCCAACAAACGGTCAACATTTAATGAAATATTGATTCTTCAATAACTTTTATACTACTTATCGGAATCATCCTCAATTTCACACATAATAATTCGTTTCTTAGTTCCTATTACCTTGAGAAAAATGGGCGAAGTTGACAGTTGAAATGTTAACGGCTTATAACTCAATACAAATACTTAACATTTTGTTGAGTGCAATGACTCTACAGTACCTATAGTCCCGTGCAAAATGGGCGTTATTAATTTAATAACTTCTATACTAATTATCGGAATCTTCTGCAGTTTCACACATAATAATTCGTTTCTTAGTCCCTATTAATAACATTGAGAAAAATTGGTGAAGTTGACACGCCCCCCATACAAATGGACCATTTTGCCAAAAATGTTAACTGCTAATACTCAATAAAAATACTTAAAATTTTGTTGAGTGTAATGCCTTTATAGTACCTATAGTCCCGTGCAAAATGGGCGTTATTACCACGTCCCTTTTGGTACTTCCCAAACAAATGGACCATTTTCCACAAAAAGTTAACGGCTTATAACTTCGATTCCTGAGAATACAAACACTTGAAATTTTGTACAGTGTAATATTTTTATAGTACTCATAGTATATTAAAACAAATTGCATTATTACCACACTCCTTTGGTACCTCCCAAAAAAATTTCTAAGATAAAAAAATATGAAAAATTATTTTTTTTAATTTCCCCTACTTTTACAATATTGGTCGCAATTTATACATTTATCCATAGAATTTTTAAAATAGGCACTGTTTTCTTCGTTATGATAATAGAACAAAACAAATTTTGGCAATTTTTTTAATATTTTTTATGGCCAGCAAAAAGCGATTTTATTGAAAACATAATATATTTTTCCAATTGTTTTAACGACAATTACTAAACCAGTATTTCCAGACCAGATATTCCTTACATTCCTTACATTACCAGATATTCCTTACATTTGTTGCCCCATAATTTTCTTTCATTTAATGGGTATAACGGCCCTAAAAAAAACTTTATCATAAAAAAAAATATTTTGGTTTCATAAAATAGTATCCTTAAAACACACAAACAA
This sequence comes from Eudasyphora cyanicolor, assembly GCA_963930755.1. Classification (NCBI taxonomy): domain Eukaryota; kingdom Metazoa; phylum Arthropoda; class Insecta; order Diptera; family Muscidae; genus Eudasyphora; species Eudasyphora cyanicolor. The sequence continues at coordinate 206,597,877 of OZ005737.1, read as the reverse complement.
ATTTAGGTTTCGGACACAAAAAAATTGTTGCATAGTGTTACTGAAGGGATAACGGTGTCATAGATGCTTCTAAAGCCAATGAGTCGGCTGAAAGAGACACGAAATCAGCTGTGTTAACGGCTAATAAAGTCGAAAGGATCAGATCACCTGATGAATCCCTGCCTTCGATAAAGGTAAGAGGCCCTAATGCAACCAACAACAGGACACTCACCAATCCCTTCAATGAAGTCGTGAAGGAGAGTCTAGTGATGGCTGTTATAGACAGAAGTAGTGAGGATGGATCCATTCTCAAGGACAAATGGAGCCATGTGCAATCAGCCATTGTGGCTCATTACCTCGATGTCCGTAGAGAAATTCCGGGCAAACCACCAATCTGCAACGGTGCAGGATGGCATCAGGGAGAGTAAAGCTCTTTTAAAGCTGCTCTGAGTCGAGCGGATGAGGTGTGGCAGTGCGCCCAGTTGGATGTTGTCGAAAAAACAACATCACAAGTCACCCTAGAGCCATCACGTGGGTTACAGAAGAACCCTCCAACCCGGCTGACATATTGGAGATAATAAATGATTCCAATCCTGGTCTGCCGACCCATAATAAGCAAGGTGGGTAGGCGGATAGTAAAAAGCGGCAGGTCAATTTCATCCTTAACGCTGACTCCATCTCCCATATACAACGTGCCTGCAATATGGTTTCGAGACTATAATTATCAAGATATACAAGCAGGATATAGCTCCCACTGCGGAAGGTCAGTCGTCCAGAGTGATAGATACACGGTTTTCTGAAAGTGCGGAGGGAAGCAAGCCCATTATTTCTGGTGACTCCAACTCTAACAGAAGATCTGTAACGTCCTTCTCTGAGGACGAAAGCTCTACATCGGACACTGAGGAGCTGAGGGGAGTCTCCGGACTCTTTGACGCATTTGGCGGGGACATGCTTTTCGATGATACTGACGAAGAGTCGGGGTGGATGTTAATCTGTCGATTACCAATGATGGTAAGAATTCTACAGATTAACCTCCATAACGCTAAAGCAGCCTCAGCGACTCTATTGCTGCGCCTGTCCACAGGTGCAGTAGACATCGTCCTGATACAGGAGCCCTACGTAGTGGAAGGAAGGGTGTGTGCTGCTAGTCTGGAGATCGGTAATCGCATATATTGGGTGGTCTCCAGTTACTTGCCTTATGAAGCTGTAGTACCGACAGCTCTCTTCAGGGAAGTAGTAGAAGAAGCAACGTCTGACGAGCTCGAGCTGATTATTGGCGCAGACAAGAACGCTCATCATACTATCTGGGGTAGTACGGATATAAACAAATTTATTCTAACTACCAACCTAACTATTTGTAACATAGGCAATAAACCGACCTTTACAATTAAAGACAGACAAGAAGTACTCGACGTAACGTTTGCTACTGACCGGGTGTTAGACAAAATTATTAGGTGGAATGTACTGGACGACCACTCATCTCAGATCACCATTATATTGAGTTCATACTCGCTGAAAAAGCGCCTAAGAATGCCGTCCACAGAAATGTGAGGAAGACAAAGTGGCACAAGCAAGAAAGTCCAATCGTTCTGGATAGTCTGGTCGAGCATATCACTACACCATTCAATAGTTACCTTGAAGAAGCCTGTCCAAAAACAAGGTACAAGGCTAAAACTAAACCTCAGCTAACGGCTAGGAACAAGACCTGCAACAAGCTATTCAACAAGGCGAACTCTACTGGGGTCGCTAATGATTGGGATGCCTATAAAGAGCAAGTCAAGATTTATCAGTAGGAGCTTAGGAAGGCGCAAATACACCCTTGGTATACCTCCTGTGGCGAAGTGGAAAAGGTCTCCGACGCCGCAAGGCTCAAGAAGATACAATCTGCTTCACCCTGTTCAGTGGGTTATCTACAGGATGAGGCAAATAACTGGACCAAAAACAACGTGTAGTCGCAATATACTGCTCACACACATTTCCCGGGGAACTCCCTAACATAACCAGAGGATCAGCAGGACCAACAAGAGTACGAGTGGACTGCGAGCGTCGCTAGCTTGTTGACTGAGAGATCCAGAATAAGCTGGGCTATTAACAGCTTTGAGTCCTTCAAGTCACCTGGACCAGACGGCATCACTCCAGTAGAAATGCAGAATATGTTAAAGAACATAATCCACTGGCTGTAGACAATTTATGTAGGCTATATCAGGCTTTCATACATCCCGAATCGATGGAGGGATACCAAAGTGTTATTCATACCCAAAGTGGGAAAGATATCGCATCTAGGCCAAAAGACTTCAGACCAATTAGCATATCCTCCTTTCTATTGAAAGGTCTGGAAAGACTTTCAGATTATTTGATTAGGGAAAACCTGGATACAAAACTACTGTCGCTGAACCAACATGCTTACAATAAGGGGAAGTCTACAGAATCAGCCCTGCACGAATCGTCCCTGCATTTCAAGGAATTCACCATTGTAGCATTTCTTGACATAGAAGGGACTTTTAACAACATTCACTCAGATGCAGTAATTGCGGCACTGTCACATCTAAAAGTTAACTCTAGTTTGATTAGACTACTTCAAAGTCTGCTCAACAGAAGACGCATAACAGCATGTCTTGGGTCCACAAATCTAACAAGGTTTGTAAACAGAGAGACCCCACAAGGAGGAATACTGTCTCCACTAATTTGGAACCTAGCGGTGAATGAAATCCTGCTAGATCTAGAACGTTGTGGCTGAAAGGTCGTGGCATATGCGTACGATGGCAATCGCAGTAAGTGGCAAATTCGAAAACGTCCTCAGAGATATCCTACAGGTGGCTCTGAACAAGTCGCTGGACAGAAGCAGCGGTTTGGGCGTTAACTCAAACAAGACTGAATTGGTTCTCTTTACTAGGGTGAATAAGGTCCCACATGTGGACCCTCCTCCTCGGATAAATGGAACAGATCTTGTCTTTTCTGAAAGTGCAAAATGTTGCCATATACTGTTATACGGCATTGGGGTATGATGGACGGCAACCGACAAACTAACCATCACCAACCTACTATCAAAGGTTCACAAAACTGCCTGCCTGAGCAAAATCGGAGCATAAAGGTCTACTGCGACTGAGTCTCTACAAGCTCTACTCCATATACTGCCGATTAATATTGTGGTGAGAGAAGTTGCAACCAGAGCGGCATTAAGATTAAACTGCCTATCAATGTGGAGGTACAAGAACTATGGTCACATGAGGGACTGCATCAATGTGATTCCCGCCAGATATGAGTGGGTTTGGAAGAATACCAGGTAATAGAAACCATCTTCACTTTTTCACGGATGGTTCGAAGCTTAGTGAAAAGGTTGGCTTCGGAGTACACTGTAAAGAACTTAGTTTGGATATAGCTCACAGACTACCAGATACCTGTAGTGTCTATCAAGCCGAAATAAAGGCAATATGGGAAGTAGCCAAGTGGCTGAGTCGCAACATAGTAACCAACACTGGCATTGTTATTTACTCGGACAACCAGACTGCCATCAATTTTCTGGAGGCCTAATCCCTACACAAACAGCCCTCGACTGCCGCAGATCTCTTAACGAGATGGATGAGCAGTTTAATATACACCTCAAATGGGTGCCTGGGCATAGGGATATCCCGGGGAACTGCAAACCGATGAACTTGCTAGGACGACATTACAAATTCTCGAAGAATTTTAATATATATTAGTGCGCTACCACAAGAGACAATCAAGCAGTCCAACGAAAGATGGACAGAAATTGGCTCCTGCAGGGTAGCTAAACAAATGTGGCCAAGGCATTACCTGAGAAGGTCAAAATATCTCCTCGCACTAGAGAGGAAAAGATTGTCAACGTTAGTATCAGTTCTGACGGGACACTGCTTGATGACTGCCCAATGACTTCTGCAGATGGTGCGGAGATGAGGAAGAAGTGGAGAGCTTTAATCACTTGCTATGCGACTGTCCCGCTTTGAGTAAACGACGACTGGACATAGTGGGGTTGGCCATTCTAGGCAGTCTAACAGATCTTTCCGCTACCGTTATTCGTACTATCGATAAATTTGTATATCAAACAGGTTGGTAAAAAAAATAGGCTGCCACCCTAACCTAAACCTAGTGAAGGGATGTAATTCAGTACTTAACTCATACCATTGCTAATAGTGCGCCCCAAACTCCCTCACGGTGTCCCCAAAGTAAATGGAACATTTAAGTTCGTCCAGGTCCAACCTGGCCATCTCCCATAAACTATATTGACAAAAGGTTCTGTTCTACTTCTTCAATGTATTCTCCGAGCCGATTATTTTTGCAACTAACCTTAATTCGTCTATACGATTTTAAACTGTGGCAAATGGACTAAATAACGATGACCTTTTTGGATAATCCTATCCGAATTGCTTCCAGCTTTAATTTAAAAGTGATGTTTCGGCCGGGGTCTTCAAAACGACTATCATAAACAGACCAAATAACACAGACACTTCTTCGACCAGGTACATCAAACAGAAACAACATACACCTTGGTAAATTGTCTTCAGTGGACGGTTAATGAGCAACTAAGTTCATTAACCGTCCCAACATATCGATGTGGGAATTGGTGAGATTTATCATTCCGTCAGTAGTCCAAATCTTTCTTTGTATGCAAACTTCTAAATCGGTTCTGAAATATACCGGCGTGGTTTGCTGTTTAGTACCTGTTCACCTACAAACGATTTAGGAATCGATGGGATTAAAATCCCTCCAAATCATTAATTTGGTTGAACCAAATCTTAGTAACCTACTAAACTGACTAATCGTCCACCACCAATCGAAGCACAGTGGGAGTAATAGTGCAGCTACAGACCCTAAAAGTGACCCACTTTTGTTTATATTTCAATTCCCTGAATTGAAAAATATGACTTTTCCCGGGATTTCCGGGGGAATAACTCAAATTTTAGCAAACTTGTCCAATGACTATAGACTGGCAAAGAATAAAAAGTATTTTCAACGTTATGGCATCTCCCATCATACGTACCATATTACATTACCCATAAAGTGAGAGTATACCTTAGTCGTTTTACCGACTGATATTTTCTTACTTACTTTTTCGTCATATTGCTAACATTTAACGCATGTTGCTAACATTTTGTCGTCAATTCACAAAAATTATGTGAAAAATTCGATACATATTCTGCTACCAAATTACTAGAACAGACCAAAATTAAATTCATACTTTTAATTTATTTTTCAACATTTATTCAAAATAGTCGAAACAGACACGAAATTCGACTCACAAATTAAAGTAACGCTTTTATTAATTCAAAATTTGCCAACCATTTCGCTTTACACTCCACTCTTAGTATGAATCCAGTCACGAACATAAGAAACTCTCGAATAGATACCAGGATAATTGGGCCGGGCACAACCATAACCCCACGAAACCACACCCACTAAAACCCCAGATTCGGTGACCAAAGGACCACCCGAATCTCCTTGACAAGCATCTTTGCCGCCCTTAGCATAGCCAGCACAAATCATACGCTCCGTAATTCCGCCGAATCTCTTGTATCGCTTCGAACAATCCTTATAATTGAAAATGGGTACTTCAGCTTGACGCAACTTCTCATCCACATCTGTGACATTTCTAGTATTACCCCAACCGCTGACGAAGCAAGGTACACCGTCCATGACATCCTCCTTAGCTTTGGGTAAGTCCACAGGTTGTTTAGTCTCATCGAATTCAATTTCACGCGATAATTTCACAAGGGCGTAGTCGTAGTCAACGGTACTTAAACTGAATTTGTCATGCTGCACAATTTCCGATACATCAATTAGTTCACCGCCTTTGGAGGTATCTGCACTGCCCACGCGAACCTTTAGACGGGAGGTTTTTCTTTGGCTGGAAAGAAATGAGGAATCGTAGATTGTATGGAGATATGATTTCAATACCAATCAACTCTTACTAGGTGCAATGAGCGGCAGTCAGTATCCATTGTTTTGAAATGATCGAACCTCCGCATATGTGTTCCGATGTTTGCAATGAGATCTGATGAGGAGCATCAGTGATATTTATTCGTTGACCACCAACAATACGACCATCCGGAATGGGTTTTACAACCCTCTCATCATTCGAAGTCTTTTCTTCAGTGGTTTGAGAGGTCAAATCGCAGGATGCACCTCCAATCCTTGCCAACAGAACCGCCGACAATGATATGTATAATACCAGATTAAGAAATTTTAACATTTTATAGATCTTTTCACTTATCCGTCTACAATGAAACTGCTACAACAAAACAAACCGTTGAGGGCTTTTATAGTTAGTGGAATATGAACTTATTTTAATTCTATATGGATTGATTGGTTTGTTGGATCTGTCACTGCACTTTTAATGCATTCAAGGTAATTGACACAAATGCTGCCAATAGTTTTTTCCAAAAAATTGAGGGCATATGAAATGAGTCCTATGTGTCTAGCGATTAAATTAAAAGCACAAGCCGCAAGTGCAATTTATGAGGGTACATTTGAAAACCGCATGATGAGCGAATGAATCGCTTAAGTGCAACAGGGAAACTATTAGTAGTCATTAATGGTATCTACGTTACACTTGATCAATAGCTTCATTTTTGTGGCAACATATATTGTTACGTCTTCTGGAAATATACTTAGCTAAGATCTGAAGAAGAAAGAACTAATCAAGCAACGTACGTAACATAACGTAACGGCTACTTCCTCTTTACTAGAGTCGACCTCTGAGGTCTTCCTCTACACTAGTGTCGTTGAGTCGACCTCAGAGGTCTTCCTCTACACTAGAGTCGTTGAGTAGACCTCAGAGGTCTTCCTCTATACTAGAGTCGACCTCTGAGTTCTACCCAATACTAGAGTCGACCTCTGAGGTCTTCCTCTATACTAGAGTCGACCTCTGAGGTCTTCCTCTGTACTAGAGTCGACCTCTGAGGTCTTCCTCTATACTAGAGTCGACCTCTGAGGTCTTCCTCTATACTAGAGTCGACCTCTGAGGTCTTCCTCTATACTAGAGTCGACCTCTGAGGTCTTCCTCTATACTAGAGTCGACCTCTGAGGTCTTCCTCTATACTAGAGTCGACCTCAGAGGTCTTCCTCTACACTAGAGTCGTTGAGTAGACCTCAGAGGTCTTCCTCTATACTAGAGTCGACCTCTGAGTTCTACCCAATACTAGAGTCGACCTCTGAGGTCTTCCTCTATACTAGAGTCGACCTCTGAGGTCTTCCTCTGTACTAGAGTCGACCTCTGAGGTCTTCCTCTATACTAGAGTCGACCTCTGAGGTCTTCCTCTATACTAGAGTCGACCTCTGAGGTCTTCCTCTATACTAGAGTCGACCTCTGAGGTCTTCCTCTATACTAGAGTCGACCTCTGAGGTCTTCCTCTATACTAGAGTCGACCTCTGAGGTCTTCCTCTATACTAGAGTCGACCTCTGAGGTCTTCCTCTATACTAGAGTCGACCTCTGAGGTCTTCCTCTATACTAGAGTCGACCTCTGAGGTCTTCCTCTGTACTAGAGTCGACCTCTGAGGTCTTCCTCTGTACTAGAGTCGACCTCTGAGGTCTTCCTCTGTACTAGAGTCGACCTATGAGGTCTTCCTCTATACTAGAGTCGACCTCTGAGGTCTTCCTCTATAATAGAGTCGACCTCTGATGTCTTCCTCTAACTAGAGTCGACCTCTGAGGTCTTCCTCTAACTAGAGTCGACCTCTGATGTCTTCCTCTATACTAGAGTCGACCTCTGAGGTCTTCCTCTATACTAGAGTCGACCTCTGAGGTCTTCCTCTATACTAGAGTCGACCTCTGATGTCTTCCTCTAACTAGAGTCGACCTCTGATGTCTTCCTCTATACTAGAGTCGACCTCTGAGGTCTTCCTCTATATTAGAGTCGACCTCTGAGGTCTTCCTCTATATTAGAGTCGACCTCTGTGGTCTTCCTCTATACTAGAGTCGACCTCTGTGGTCTTCCTCTATACTAGAGTCGACCTCTGTGGTCTTCCTCTATACTAGAGTCGACCTCTGAGGTCTTCCTCTATACTAGAGTCGACCTCTGAGGTCTTCATCTATACTAGAGTCGACCTCTGAGGTCTTCCTCTATACTAGAGTCGACCTCTGAGGTCTTCCTCTATACTAGAGTCGACCTCTGAGGTCTTCCTCTATATTAGAGTCGACCTCTGAGGTCTTCCTCTATATTAGAGTCGACCTCTGAGGTCTTCCTCTATACTAGAGTCGACCTCTGAGGTCTTCCTCTATACTAGAGTCGACCTCTGAGGTCTTCCTCTGTACTAGAGTCGACCTCTGAGGTCTTCCTCTATACTAGAGTCGACCTCTGAGGTCTTCCTCTATACTAGAGTCGACCTCTGAGGTCTTCCTCTATACTAGAGTCGACCTCTGAGGTCTTCCTCTATACTAGAGTCGACCTCTGAGGTCTTCCTCTATACTAGAGTCGACCTCAGAGGTCTTCCTCTACACTAGAGTCGTTGAGTAGACCTCAGAGGTCTTCCTCTATACTAGAGTCGACCTCTGAGTTCTACCCAATACTAGAGTCGACCTCTGAGGTCTTCCTCTATACTAGAGTCGACCTCTGAGGTCTTCCTCTGTACTAGAGTCGACCTCTGAGGTCTTCCTCTATACTAGAGTCGACCTCTGAGGTCTTCCTCTATACTAGAGTCGACCTCTGAGGTCTTCCTCTATACTAGAGTCGACCTCTGAGGTCTTCCTCTATACTAGAGTCGACCTCTGAGGTCTTCCTCTATACTAGAGTCGACCTCTGAGGTCTTCCTCTATACTAGAGTCGACCTCTGAGGTCTTCCTCTATACTAGAGTCGACCTCTGAGGTCTTCCTCTATACTAGAGTCGACCTCTGAGGTCTTCCTCTGTACTAGAGTCGACCTCTGAGGTCTTCCTCTGTACTAGAGTCGACCTCTGAGGTCTTCCTCTGTACTAGAGTCGACCTATGAGGTCTTCCTCTATACTAGAGTCGACCTCTGAGGTCTTCCTCTATAATAGAGTCGACCTCTGATGTCTTCCTCTAACTAGAGTCGACCTCTGAGGTCTTCCTCTAACTAGAGTCGACCTCTGATGTCTTCCTCTATACTAGAGTCGACCTCTGAGGTCTTCCTCTATACTAGAGTCGACCTCTGAGGTCTTCCTCTATACTAGAGTCGACCTCTGATGTCTTCCTCTAACTAGAGTCGACCTCTGATGTCTTCCTCTATACTAGAGTCGACCTCTGAGGTCTTCCTCTATATTAGAGTCGACCTCTGAGGTCTTCCTCTATATTAGAGTCGACCTCTGTGGTCTTCCTCTATACTAGAGTCGACCTCTGTGGTCTTCCTCTATACTAGAGTCGACCTCTGTGGTCTTCCTCTATACTAGAGTCGACCTCTGAGGTCTTCCTCTATACTAGAGTCGACCTCTGAGGTCTTCATCTATACTAGAGTCGACCTCTGAGGTCTTCCTCTATACTAGAGTCGACCTCTGAGGTCTTCCTCTATACTAGAGTCGACCTCTGAGGTCTTCCTCTATATTAGAGTCGACCTCTGAGGTCTTCCTCTATATTAGAGTCGACCTCTGAGGTCTTCCTCTATACTAGAGTCGACCTCTGAGGTCTTCCTCTATACTAGAGTCGACCTCTGAGGTCTTCCTCTATACTAGAGTCGACCTCTGAGGTCTTCCTCTATACTAGAGTCGACCTCTGAGGTCTTGCTCTATACTAGAGTCGACATCTGAGGTCTTCCTCTATACTATAGTCGACCTCTGAGGTCTTCCTCTGTACTAGAGTCGACCTCTGAAGTCTTCCTCTGTACTAGAGTCGTCCTCTGAGGTCTTCCTCTGTACTAGAGTCGACCTCTGAGGTCATCCTCTACACTAGAGTCGACCTCTGAGGTCATTCTCTATACTAGAGTCGACCTCTGAGGTATTCCTCTACACTAGAGTCGACCTCTGATGTCTTTCTCTATACTAGAGTCGACCTCTGATGGCTTTCTCTATACTAGAGTCGACCTCTGAGGTCTTCCTCTATACTAGAGTCGACCTCTGAGGTCTTCCTCTATACTAGAGTCGACCTCTGAGGTCTTCTTCTATACTAGAGTCGACCTCTGAGGTCTTCTTCTATACTAGAGTCGACCTCTGAGGTCTTCCTCTATAATAGAGTCGACCTCTGAGGTCTTCCCCTAGACTAGAGTCGACGTCTGAGGTCGTCCTCTAGACTAGAGTCGACCTCTGAGGTTTTGCTCTATACTGGAGTCGAGGTCTTCCTCTATACTAGAGTCGACCTCTGAGGTCTTCCTCTATACTAGAGTCGACCTCTGAGGTCTTCATCTATACTAGAATCGACCTTTAAGGTCTTCCTCTATACTAGAGGCGACCTCTGAGTCTCTATATTAGAGTCGACCTCTGAGGTCTTCATCTATACTAGAGTCGTCCTTTAAGGTCTTCCTCTATACTAGAGGCGACCTCTGAGTTCTTCCTCAATACTAGAGTCGACCTCTCAGGTCATCCTCTATACTAGAGTCGACCACTCTGGTAATCGTCTATACTAGAGTCGACCTTCGAGGTCTTCCTCTGTACTACAGGCGACATCTAAGGTCTTCCTCTGGACTACCAATGAGGTCTTCTTCTGGACCAGAATCGACCAATGAGGTCTTCCTCTGGACTATCAATGAGGTCTTCTTCTATACTAGAGTCGACCTCAGAGATCTTCCTCTGGACTACCAATGAGGTCTTCTTCTATACTAGAGTCGACCTCAGAGATCTTCCTCTATACAAGAGTCGACCTCTGAGGTCTTCCTCTATACAAGAGTCGACCACTGAGGTCCTCCTCTATACAAGTGTCGACCACTGAGATCTTCCTCTATACAAGAGTCGACCTCTGAGTATCTGTACTAGAGTCGACCTCTGAGGTCTTCATCTATACTAGAGTCGTCCTTTAAGGTCTTCCTCTATACTAGAGGCGACCTCTGAGTTCTTCCTCAATACTAGAGTCGACTCCTGAGGTCTTCCTCAATACTAGAGTCGACCTCTCAGGTCATCCTCTATACTAGAGTCGACCTCTCAGGTAATCGTCTATACTACAGTCGACCTTCGAGGTCTTCCTCTGTACTACAGTCGACATCTAAGGCCTTCCTCTGGACTACCAATGAGGTCTTCTTCTGGCCCAGAATCGACCAATGAGGTCTTTCTCTGGACTACCAATGAGGTCTTCTTCTATACTAGAGTCGACCTCTGAGGTCTTTCTCTGTACTAAAGTCGACTTCTGGGACGTTCCTCTATGCAATAGTCGACCTCTGAGTACTTCCTCTGGAGTAGAGTCTACATGTGAGGTCTTCCTCTGGACCAAAATCGACCAATGAGGTATTCTTCTATACTAGAGTCGACCTCTGAGATCTTACTCTATACTAGAGTCAACCTGAAGTCTTCCTCTATATTAAAAAAAAGTAATGTTTGTTTTATTAAATACCAATTTTTCTTCAATTTATTTATTTTATTGGTAATTTCTTCAAATTCTCATTAAACACCACTATTTGTACGAATCCAATCACGAACATATGAAACTCTCGAATAAATTCCCGGAAAATCAGGTTTAGCACAGCCATAACCCCACGATACAACACCTACCAAAACACCCATTTCGGTGACCAATGGTCCACCTGAATCTCCTTGGCAGGCATCCTTGCCACCCTCAATGTAGCCAGCACATATCATGCGTTCCGTCACACCGCCGAATTGTTTATATTTATTGGAACATTCCTCCTGATTGAAAATGGGAACTTCGGCGAGACGTAGCCAATCTCGGGATTCGCTGGAATTTTGAGTATTACCCCAACCGGAAACAAGACAAATGGCACCATCCATTGCATTCTCTTTGGCTTCGGGTAATTTAACGGGTTGTTTGGTCTCGTCGAATTCAATTTCACGTTTTAACTTCAGAAGGGAGTAATCGTAGTCCACATTTGAGTAATTGAATTTTTTGTGTTGAACAATTTCTGCCACTTCAATAAGTTCTCCGCCTTTGGAGTATTCTGAGGTACCAACTCGTACCTTAAAGTGCGAGGCTTTTCTGCCGCTGAAAATACAAGAGGAAAATATTTTGAGAAATTTTCTAATAACGACATGGTAAATTTAAAAAAATCATTATTATCCAAGGGTTAGGACATAATAAAAGTGATAGCTCCTTAATTGTAGGGACCCTTTTTTGGCTGGCATCAACGTTAAATTGATGGACAATGTAACACATTAAATGTACAAAAAATATTCTCATATGTGGGCTTTTAAAAAAATATGACCACTGCCAAATTTTGATGTTGTAATATTTTTTGCTATACCAGTTTAGGTTCAAAGTTGGGCCATATTGCTCCACTTCTTCCAGTACCTCCCTCACAAATAATAAAAATGTAGTGGAATATTGATTCTCTAATAGCTTCTACTTTGCTTATCAGAATCTTCTGTAAAAGAACAGTTTTTTAATGTTACTATGTGCAATGAGCGGCCGTTAGAATCCGTTGTGAAATATTGATTCTCTATAAGCTTCTACACTACTTATCAGAATCATCTGTAAAAGAGGGTTTTTTTATTCTTACTATGTACAATGAGCTGCTGTCAGAATCCATTGTTTCGAAATTATGGAACCTCCGCAGATGTGAGAAGATGTCTGCAATGATATCTGATGTGGAGCCTCGGTAACATTGATACGATGGCCACCAACAATGCGACCATCCAGACGTGGTATTGCTCCACTCTCCTCGTCCAATGATCTTTGGTGACGGGTAATGGGTATCAAGCAGGCTCTACCCTGAACTTCCCCCACCATAACAGCAAGGAATGATACAATTATTCCCAGTGTAATTATTTTAAACATTTTAAATAAATATGCAACTCTTTACTAGGGCGAATAAATTGAAACTGTTATTACAACTCCAATTTGTTGGAGGTTTTATAGTAATTCATCGACATAGGGGGTGAACTTCAGTCATTGCATTTCTTTATCACAATATCATTTCTTTCTATGCCAGCCGAGAGTTCGTTCGAAAAAAAGTTGACCTCCCATTGAGCCAAACATTTCCGTTTATCACTTATTTTCTATTGACATTCAATTTTAATCAGGCCGATTTAATACTACACTGAAAAAAAAATGGGTTAAACTGTTTCGTTATACAATGGGTTAGAACAAGAGATATGTTCTTTTAAAAATTAAATTAAAAATATTTGGCTTGATAATATTAAATTTAGTACTCAATTTGAAGACTGTTTTTTTTTTTAGCTTACAGGGTGGCTGATATGTATTGCAACCAACTTCAGGTTGCTATCATTTCTAAACCGCTAGTCTGATAGCTGACAGATTTATTTCAGTGACAGTTCATTTTATTGTTTACAAGCTTACAGAAGCATTTTGATCTATTGCATTCAGAAAAAAAGTTATTCGTGATGGAATTCAAGCGTAATAGTGTGATTGCTTTATATTTGGGTGGAAAAACAAGTGGCTATCGTTAGAGCCCTCCAGCATTTAAATGTGAATAAATCTTTTGTTTCAGGTACCATTGCTCGTTACCGTGATACTGGCAGTATTGCATCGCGTCCAAAAAGTGGACGAAAAAAAACGGTAAAAACAGCAGAAATTATCCGAAAAGTGAAGGCCAGATTTGATCGAAATCCACGCCGCAGTGGTAGAAAAATTGCTCGTGAGCTGAACATATCGCGAGAACGGATACAACACATATTAAAAAATGAGCTTGGACTAAAACCATTGAAGTTCCAAAAAGTGCAAGAGCTCACCGATGCACAAAAAAAATTAGACTGGAAAGAGCCAAGGAGTTGCTTCGCTTGCACGAAAGTGGCCAGTTACCGAATTTGGTTTTCTCCGATGAGAAGCCATTCCAAATTGAGCAAACAAAATGATCGGGTTTACTTGCCAAAGAGGTCAGCTGAAAATGTACACCTTCGATTGGCCACCAGAACTCAAGCGCCGCCGATAGTAATGGTGTGGGCCGCCGTAACGGCCGATGGTCGATCCCCGCTCGTATTCGTCGACCATGGGGTCAAAATAAATGCCGAATATTATCGGGAAAATGTCCTAAAGACAGTATTGAAGCCCTGGGCGGACAAACATTTCGGTCGCAGACTATGGACATTCCAACAGGACTCGGCACCATCGCACTCAGCACGCATCAACCAAGAGTGGCTTAAAAAGGAGGTTCCTCGCTTCATTTCTACCGCACAATGGCCACCAAGATCTCCGGATCTCAATCCGTTGGACTTTTGAGCCTGGGGCATTTTAGAGAGTAAGGTTCGCACTAAAAAATACCAAAGTATCGATAATCTCAAGACGGCGCACGATGAGAAAATATGATGAAATATTTGAAAGCAACTACCAAAAATCAGTTTTTTGGGAATGCTGTTTTATTGTGGATAACATTTAATGAAAACACCTTTAAATTTTATGAAAATATGTCCAGGCGATTTCGAGTTATGACCATTCAAAGTTTGTCTTTTTTACTAATAAATGCAAATAACATTGCGATGATAAAATGTATATACTACAATGCTTGTAGAATTCGCGTTTGTTGGTGAAATTCGACCGGACTTTGTAACATATAATTAGGTTATATTCACTTTAATTATACCCTACACCACACTGTGGTACAGGGTATTATAAGTTTGTTTCACGGCAGATGTTTGTAACACCTGAAAATAACACAGCTAGACCCACCTTAAAGTATACCGATCGACTCAGAATCACTAGCTGAGTCGATTTAACGATGTCCGTCCGTCCGTCCGTCCATGTAAAGTTGTTCGTCGACTACAGGTCGCAATTTCACTCCGATCGTTCTGAAATTTTGCAGTTTAGAGTATTTCGCGGCTGTTAAGATCGCTATTGAATTTGGTTGAAATCGGTTCAGATTTAGATATAGCTCCCATATATATCTTTCGTCCGATTTGGCCCTTTAGTCCTATAGAAGCTGTATTTTATATCCGATCGTTTTGAAATTTAGAATGGTAGAGTTTCTTGATCCATGAACCAACATTGCTGAATTTGAAGAAAATCGGTTAAGATTTAGCTATAGCTCCCATATATATGTTTCGTCCGATTTGGCCCTTTAGTCCTATAAAAGCTGTATTTTACATCCAATCGTTTTATTTCTACAAAATTTAGAATGGTAGAGTTTCTTGATCCATGAACCAACACTACCGAATTTGAAGAAAATCGGTTAAGATTTAGCTATAGCTCCCATATATATGTTTCGTCCGATTTGGCCCTTTAGTTCTATAGAAGCTATATTTTACATCCAATCGTTTTGAAATTTAGAATGGTAGAGTTTCTTGACTCATGAACCAACATTGCCGAATTTGAAGAAAATCGGTAAAGATTTAGCTATAGCTCCCATATATATGTTTCATCCGATTTGGCTCTTTAGATCCAATCGTTTTTATACCCTACACCACACTGTGGTACAGGGTATTATTTAAGTATAAAATGTCCCAAAAGTAAATTTATGTAAACAATTTATACATGAATTACAAAATTTATATATCAGAGATATTCAATATTACGAGAGTGGTGTAGGGTATTATATAGTCGGCCCCGCCCGACTTTAGCCTTTCCTTACTGGTTTTTGTGTATAAGATGAATTTCTAACGTCTTTAAATGAAGAGATATTTCGAAGTAAAAACACATTTTTTTTAGTTTTTTTTTAAAAAATTATCCACAGTAAATAGAATACAACTTTTTTGGATCACGTGGGATCACCACCATATGACATAGAGAAGGTAGGTGACTTAGTTATGAATCCAACTGTACCTAGTTTATCTGCGACTTTTTGCGATTATGGCAGATTTTTGTAATTTACATATGTGCTTTTTTACTTTAAATATAGAAAATATGTGTGGGAGCTACATCTATCTCTAAACCGACTTTCCCGAAACACATACACCGATTTTCTTGGTCCCAAAAAATAACTTTTTGCGAAATTTCGGCAAAATCGGATAATAAATACGTCCGATACAAGTCCGGCTGCAAGTTTGTAGTGTCCTACAATCAAAAATAGCGATCTTATTAATATTATTAAGATTATATGTGCCATTTTTATAGTTTACTTCTTCTACAAAAACCATAGAAATATAGTTAAACTCTTCTGCAGTTAATGTATATTAGGGTGGACCGATTATTTTTTGTTTTTAATTTAACTTTTCTTGTATTAACAGTCGACGACCCATTGTATAAGTCCATTATTGGAAAACTTCAGCTTTCAAAAATATTGCAGATTACGATTTTATCTTATTTAAGTTGTTTTGGTTTTAATTTCAAAATCATTGCCCTGTTTTGTAGACTTTTAACGCAATTTTGACTAAAATATTTTTCAACTTCAATGGGGTATATATTTAAAACGCAGCAACACACAATCAAGTAAACCAAATAGATTTTGAACTAAATTTTGTCAGCTTTAATTTAAAATCAAGATCACCGAAGTTGGTACGATATTATGGTTTTTACATTAATTTCCACAATGTCGCTTTTGTAAGCCCACCGTGCGCTACACGGTAACAGCTACATAAAATCTGGCTGCACCAATTTCTTCTCCGAAGAATTCTCTTGAAGGTGGTCCAAACCGTAAGACTCTATCTCTAAGGGTATAGTCATGAGATAGACAATACTGTTATGCGCGCGTATGTACCTCATTTTTCCCATTGTGCGGCGCTTCGACGAGAATGGGCCAAAATACCGCAGAGCCACTTTCATGCGGCGTGTGTTGGCTTTGTCGGCCGTTTGAAGGCCATAATTCGTGCCAAAGGTGGCCAATTCGAACAAATCTAAACTGTTTCTAAAATTTTATGTTATTTCCGACAATGTTTGCTTTTGAACAATAAAATTTAAAAAAATATAGCGCTTTACTTTGTTGCATTACATATCAGCCACCCTGTATACATATATTATTTGTTGAGCCATCAAATTATTAATTGAGCCAACTTAACTAAACGAATGATGCAGAATTTCTTATTTTTGGGGCTGATTTCACGTCCGTTGAGTCCCAAAATTATGTGTTGTACTGTGTAATGGAATACAATATCATTCATATGACTACCACGACTGGCTCGGCAGTCCGATCAACCCAATTTTTCAGTATATTTTCGATTGTTTCGGGTCGAATCTCTTCAGCGGCAACTTCGATTTCATTTTTCAACGCTTCAATTGTCTCTGGATGTTTTGCGTAACATTTATCCTTAATGACTCTCCACAGAAAATAATCAAAAGGGCTAAAATCACAAGTCAAAGTAATCGGTAGTTCAAATTTAATATTTTAAATGGCTTTTATAAAATCATGACACTGTACAAAACGTAAAGTGTTTATGTACAAAAATTGAAGTTATAAGCCGTTAACTTTTTGTGCAAAATGATCTATTTGCATGGGCGGTACCAAAAGGGACGTAGCAATAACGACCATTTTCACGGGTTTATAGATACTGCGGAGGCATTACACTCCACAAAATTTTAAGTATTTATATGGACTGGAATCAAAGTTATAAGTAGGAAACTTTTTGTGCAAAATGGTCCAAAAGGGCGTGGCAACTTCGCCCATTTTTCTAAAGATGAACTAACACTATTTGTCGAATTGTGAATCATTCTGATTAGTAGTATAGACGTTATGAGATAATCAATATTTCACTAAATTTTGACTCTTCGAAGGAGCGGACAAACATAGTCCATCTTTGACATTAGCCTGAGATAGAAAAAATATTGACACATACTAAATTTGGAAGCAATCGGTTACTCCTGTCGAAAGTTATCACACCGACATTGCTCTAATGGCATGAAATGTCCCAAAACGGATATCCGCTAAATATTATTGGGATCTCTTAGGTAACTCCTTCGATGTGTTACACTTTTGGCCCACAGCATCAGTTATATATCCTTCTTCACAATACATACGTAGTAGGGGTATACAAACCGGATTATGTCCAAATTATCTTATTTCTACCAAAAGTGCTATAATTTCTACATTTATTCATAGATTTTCTTCAAAAAGACATTGTTTTTTGCGATTTTTTTCTATTTTTTTCGAGCCAACAAAAAATATTGTTGTTGAAAAAAAAAACAATTTTTTCTCATTATTTTGACGACAGTTACTAAACTTCTGTTCCCACATGAAAGATATCATTACCAGCATGTAGTCCTCATTATTTCCTTTATTATACCCTCCACCATAGGATGAAGGGTATATTCATTTTGTGACTCCGTTTGTAACACCTCTAAATATTGATCTGAGACCAGACCAGAATCTGGCATGAGAAAATTGTTTGTTTCGAGAAATATGCGAGACAATATGCAAAAAATCATTTTAAATGGCCATTTCTACATATCTACTACTTATTTTATAACTTATTGGTAATGCATTGTACAAGTACATAAATTCGAGCTGCAAATAAGTACTTATTATGCTACTTTATTGTATGCTTTTGGGAAGTACTTTCCTCCAATGACATCCCCATGTTAAAATAATGAGAAAAGTGGCTAAATAATAAGTACTTACCATTATCGAACTTTGCTTACTCGTCGGATTATTTGGTAATAAGAAATTTTGCTGGGCACGTACTATTTGAAAACATTCCTTTTATATTAAAATTTAACAAAAAATTACTTATTTCTGTTATTATTGGTAAGTCATTATTAATAAGCCGAAAGTAATGCAGTGAATAATGAGATGTCATTATTTGGTAATGCAGGGAATAATGGCAGGTACTTACCAAGATTTTGCTGGGTATTCTTAATCGTCTTAAAATTCTAAGACGATTTAGCCATGTCCGTCTGTCCGTCCGTCCGTCTGTTGTAATCACGCTACAATATATAATACTTGAGCTAGGCGGCTGAAATTTGGTATAGATACTTCATATAGCTGCAGGTAACTTGGGATTGAAAATGGGCGATATCGGTCCATATTTAGATATAGCTCCCATATATAGCATATAACTTGTTGTGATCCCTACTGTTCTCATCTACTATATTTTTTTGTGTGTTTTCGGTGTTATTTTCTTTAGGTTTGAGTTATTTTGTTAGGTCACATGAGGTGGATGGAGGGTATATAAGATTCGGCATGGCCGAACTTAACGCTTTTACTTGTTTTAAAATATATTATGGTTTTATCGAGTCGATGTACTTAAAACAATATGGTCCAAATACTAAAGGCACCTTCCAAGAAATTGGTTGGGAATATTAATACTAAAGGCACCTTCCAAGAAATTGGAAATATTAATGAAAAATAAAAATAAAAAAAAACAAGTAAGAAAGTTCAGTCGGGTAAACCGAAAAATTTCAAGTATTTATATGCACTGGTAATAAAGTTGTATGCTGTTAACTTTTGGTGTAAAATGGTCCTTTTGTGTGGGTGGTACCAAAAGGGGCGTGCAATTACGGCCACTTTTCTCTAGACTCTAGGTACTATAAAAGATAGCACTGTACGAAATTTCAAGTATTTCTATGCACTGGTATCAAAGTTAAAAGCTGTTAACTTTTGGTACAAAAAGGTCCATTTGTGTGGGAGGTACCAAAAGGGGCAGGCCAATAACGCCCATTTTTCTCTGGACTCTAGGTACTATAAAAGCATTACACTGTACAAAATTTCAAGTATTTCTATGCACTGGAATTAAAGTTATAATCTGGTAACTTTTGGTACAAAATGATCCATTCGTGTGGGAGGTACCAAAAGGAGCGTGGCAATAATGTCCATTTTTCACTGCATTGTAGGTACTATTAAACCATTACACTACAAAATTTCAAAATTACAAAATTTCAAGTCTTTGCATGCACTGGCTATTAACCTATAGTTCAAAATTGTCCATCTGTGTGGGAGGTACCAAAAGGGGCGTGGCAACTTCGCCCATTTTTCTCGAGGTAATAGTGACTAATAAACTAATACTATGTGTAGAGATTCCGAGGATTCAAATAAGTAGTATAGAAGTTAATCAATATTTCACTAAATGTTACCCTTTGTGGAGGAGGTACCAGAAGGAGTGGCAGAAAATGGCTCATCTTCGAACTTAGCCGGAGATAGAAGAAAATATTACCACATACCGAATTTGAAGTCAATCGGTTATTCCTTACGAGAGTTATCGTGCGCACCAGCCAGCAGACAGACAGACAGGCCGACGGACGGACATTGCTCATTCGACTTAAATGATGTGTTACACTTTTGGTTCGTAGCAAATGATATATACCCTCCTCTCTAAGGTGAGGGGATACAAATTACCATAAACATTTTTTAAAATATTTTTTCGTGTTTAGGACACCTTTTTACACCAGAAAATGTTATGAACAACCCTGCGACAAAAATGTGTTTGCATAGTGTTATTTAACATTTTTTTAAATAATTTTTTCGTGTTTCGGACACCATATTACACAACAAATATTTTGTAGTTCCCTAGATATATGCAATTGAGTTTTTATTTTTAATATTTGCTCCGACGTACATATACCACTTTTCTGAATTTTTGAACAAACTGTTTTTTTTTAAATTAACCCAAATAATTCTGCGATCATTTCGAAATGGTTTCATCAAAATCTTAGTTTTATTTTAAAACTATAATCCATCTCAAAGTAAGAGTAACAAAATAAAAAGCTTTTTGAATAGTTATTTTTTTTTACTTCATTACATATTTTCATACCACCAATAACGTTATTTATACACCACTGTTCGTGCGGATCCAATCGCGTACATACGACACTCTCGAATAAATTCCCGGAAAATCAGGTTTAGCACAGCCATAACCCCACGATAAAACACCTACCAAAACACCCAATTCGGTGACCAAAGGACCACCCGAATCTCCCTGGCAAGCATCCTTGCCCCCCTCAATGTAGCCGGCACAAATCATGCGTTCCGTAACTCCGCCATATTTCATATATTTATCTGAACATTCCCCCTGATTGAAGATGGGAACTTAGGTTTAACGCAGCCAGCCGCGAAATTCGAGGATATTTTGAGCATTACCCCACCCAGTAACAAAGCACACATTGCCATCCATAACATCTTCATTGGTTACCGGCAGTTTAACGGGCTGTTTGGTCTCATCGAATTCAATTTCACGCGATAACTTCAGGAGGGAGTAATCGTAGTCCACATTGGAGTAATTGAATTGTCTATGTTGAACAATTTCTGCAACTTCGATTAGTTCTCCGCCTTTGAAGTATTCCGAGGTGCCAACACGTACCTTAAATTGGGAGGCTTTACTGCCACTGAAAATAAAAGGGGAGCATATTTGAGGTGTATTTTTTTTCAATTTTCCATTCATGGTAATCGTAACATATGGTAATCGTACGTTGAAATTTATCGTTTTCTACAAAATTTCAGTAAAATTTAATTTTCCTTGAAAATTACGTTGACATTGCATTTCTCTAAAAAGTTGCGTTAAAATTTATTTTTTAAAAAATTGCATTTTTCTAAAAAAATTCATTCAAATTAAAACATTTTCTAGAAAAATCGCATGCATTTTTCTTGAAAATTTCGTCAGAAGTGCATTTTTCTACAAAATCTCACTGAAATATTTTTTTTTAAAATTCCATCAATTTTTTTTATCGAAATTTAATTTTTCAAAATTTCTCAAAATTTGTTGAAATTAATTAATTTCGTCAAAATTGCACTTTTCTAAAAAAATATAAAGCGTGTGTCCATGGACATGAGATGTTTAAACATATTCTCTCTTCAACTTAACTTAACCTACAATATTTCATTAAAATTAAACTTTCCTTAAAATTACGTTGAAATTGTATTTCCCTAAAAAGTTGCGTTCAAATTTATTTTTTTACAATATTGAATTTTTCGAAAAAAAAATTGGTTTAAACTGAAACATTTTCTAAATAAATCGTTGAAATTGGATATTTCTTGAAAATTTCGTCAAAAGTGCGTTTTTCTACAAAATCTCATAAAATAGATTTTTTTTAAATTCCATCAAAATCGTTGAAATTGGATTTTTCTTGAAAATTTCGTCAGAAGTGCGTTTTTCTACAAAATCTCATTGCAATAGATTTTTTTTTGAAATTCCATAAAAATTTATTTTTTTTGTCGAAATTTAATTTTTCAAAATTTTATTTCGTTTTTCTAGAAAATTTCGTCAAAACTCCATTTTTTAAAAAAAATATTAACATCTCCTGTCTTCAACCTAACATACAAAATTTCATTAAAATTGAATTTTCATTGAAATAGCATTTCTCTAAAAAGTAGCTTTGAAATTTATTTGTAATTTTTTACAAAATTGCATTTTTCTACAAAATTTCGTTGAAACTGAAACATTTTCTAGAAAAATCGTTGAAATTGGATTTTTCTTGAAAATTTCACAAAATTGCATTTATCCACAAAGTCGCATTGAATTAAATTTTTTTTAGAAAATGACATTGTAATTTTTTTAACAAAATTTAATTTTTCCAAATTTCACAACATTTTTAAAATATAATTTTTCTAGAAAATTCGTTAATATTCCATTTTTGTATAAAATTTGGTTTAAACATAATTTTTTAAGAAAATATTTTTTTTAAAAATTTCGAAGAAATTTCGTTATTCTAGAAAAACTTTTTTTTTCAAATTCCGTAGAAATTTCATTTTTCTAGAAAATTTCTTTAAAATAGTTTTTCTTTAGAAAACTACGTTGAAATTTATTGTTGATTTAATTTCGTTGAAATGTCATTTTTCTACAAAATCTCGTTAAAATATAATTTTTCTAAAGATTTTCTCATTTATTTTTTTTTTAAATTTTGTTTAAACTGAAACTTTTTCTAGAAAAACGTTAGGTATAACAAGGAGACTTTTTCCCATGGAGAAGACAAAAATCGGGAATGCAAAAATCTTTATTGTCTTCCAGTCCTGTCGTAATGACTATAGCCTGTGGACAAGATAAATTAGGTTCATAATTTTTGTACGATTTTCATTATTAAAATTCAACCAAGTCTATGTAGGAAAATCGTTCGCATTCTATTCTCAAAATCGGTAGATATATCTAATAATAGTGAGAAGTACAAACATTTTCTCTCAGCTAACTTATCCCACATAGTTTTTGGCGTTATACGAGTATATATAATATTTTCGAAATATTCCTATTGTTTTGAAACTTACTATGTACAATGAGCGGCTGTTAGAATCCATTTTTTGGAAATAATGGAGCCGCCGCAGATGTGAGAAGACGTCTGTAATCATATCTGATGTGGAGCCTCGGTAACATTGATGCGATGGCCACCAACAATACGACCATCCAGACGAGGTATACCGCCACTCTACTCGGCTAATGATCTTTGTTGACGGTTAATGGGTATCAGACGAGGCTGTCTACCCTGAACTTGCTGCACCATAATCCCTAGGAACGATACAATTACTCCCAGTATAATTAATTTGAACATTTTTATTATAACTTTTAACTAAACCGAATAGATGAAAACTGTTATAACAACACCTAATCTTGTGACGCTTTATAGTTATATTGGCCTACTACGATATTTTTTGAGTATTGTCCCCCGGTGCCCCTAACGAATACTTGGTTTGGGAAAAAGTTAACCACCCATTGCGACAAGCATTTCCGCATAATCACACTCGTTTTTATTGACTTTAAACTTTATTGAGGTCTACTAATTGCAAGTGTGCTGCAAGGTACTTGACACAAATGCTACAAATATTTTTTCCACCAGGAATGAGGCTAAATTAAAAGTGTATTATTTTCCCTTGAGGCTTTTATGATTACTGATGACATTAAATATTTATTGAAGAGTTTACAAAAATGTAATTACTTTTAATTAATAGTTAATATTTAATTAATAGAAAGCATAACCCGAAACCATCATTATATAAATAAACAATTAATAGTTCGAATTTATCGGGAAACTGTCCTTTTACGAGTATTTCCTATGGCTGTCACGGAGGGACAGACTTTAAATTATAAGTATTATAACTAATCGATAGGAAACACTACCTAACAATGGGAGTACTCGTATGTTGACTTTGGCATTCCGGTTTCAACAACCTGAAATATTAGTCTGATACCCGATACAGTAAAGTAGAGACCCGTCGTAAAATTACACTATTTTACAAAACAACACGAACAAATTATTAAACATTTTTTTGTGGTACTTTTTTAATTCTTTGAAGGAATAGCTCGATAAAGCCGTAACACCCCTTAAATTAAAAGAAATTGTAACGGCTACAAATGTTGAAAACACTTTCACGTAGAAACAGAAGTTTAGTAACTGTCGTTAAAAACATTAAAAAAATATTTTGTTGAAATTCTCTTACTTCTACCAGAAGGGCTATAATTTCTACATTTTTTTCAAATAGTTAGTTTAAATGGCAGCTTTCACAAAATTGAACACACTATTTTTTTTTGCAATTTTGTTCCTATTTTAAAAGGTTTTAACGACAGTTATTCACAACATAATTATCACTCATAATTTTCTTTAATTAAAAAGGTTATCAGGGTTCTGTCGGGTTTATAGTTAAAAAATTATGGTCGAAATAATAAAGGTTAAATTTTATATAAAAAACCAGTAAGGAAAGGCTAAAGTCGGGCGGGGCCGACTGTATAATACCCTACACCACTCTCGTAATATTGAATAACTCTGAAATATAAATTTTGTAATTCATGTATAAATTGTTTACATAAATTTATTTTTGAGTCATTTTATACTTAAATAATACCCTGTGGTGTATTATTGGTGTAGGGTATAAAAACGATTGGATGTAAAATACAGCTTCTACAGGACTAAAGAGCCAAACCGGATGAAACATATATATGGGAGCTATAGCTAAACCTTAACCGATTTTCTTCAAATTCGGAAATGTTGGTTCGTGGATCAAGAAACTCTACCATTCTAAATTTCAAAACGATTGGATGTAAAATACAGCTTTTGTAGAACTAAAGGGCCAAATCGGACGAAACATATATGGGAGCTGAAGCTAAATCTTAACCGATTTTCTTCAAATTCGGTAGTGTTGGTTCGTGGATCAAGAAACTCTACCATTCTAAATTTCAAAACGATTGGATGTAAACTACAGCTTTTATAGGACTAAAGGGCCACATCGGACGAAACATATATATGGGAGCTATAGCTAATTCTTAACCGATTTTCTTCAAATTCGGTAGTGTTGGTTCATGGATCAATAAACTCTACCATTCTAAATTTAAAAAGGATTGGATGTAAAATACAGCTTCTATAGAACTAAAGGGCCAAATCGGACGAAACATATATATGGGAGCTATAGCTTAATCTTAACCGATTTTCTTCAAATTCGGTAGTGTTGGTTCATGGATCAATAAACTCTACCATTCTAAATTTAAAAAGGATTGGATGTAAAATACAGCTTCTATAGAACTAAAGGGCCAAATCGGACGAAACATATATATGGGAGCTATAGCTAAATCTTAACCGATTTTCTTCAAATTCGGCAATGTTGGTTCATGGATCAAGAAACTCTACCATTCTAAATTTCAAAACGATTGGATGTAAAATACAGCTTTTATAGGACTAAAGGGCCAAATCGGACGAAAGATATATATGGGAGCTATATCTAAATCTGAACCGATTTCAACCAAATTCAATAGCGATCTTAACAGCCGCGAAATACTCTAAACTGCAAAATTTCAGAACGATCGGAGTGAAATTGCGACCTGTAGTCGACGAACAACTTTACATAGTGATTCTGAGTCGATCGGTATACTTTAAGGTGGGTCTAGCTGTGTTATTTTCAGGTGTTACAAACATCTGCCGTGAAACAAACTTATAATACCCTGTACCACAGTGTGGTGTAGGGTATAAAAATATAGCGCTTTACTTTGTTGCATTACATATTAGCCACCCTGTATAGCTTCGATATTTTTTTCTACAAAATTTCGTTGAAACTAAAACTTTTAGTTGAAAATTCGTTGAAATTACATTTTCCTGGAAATTTTCTTTGATATTTTATTTTTTACAAAATTCAATTTTAATTGAAATGTAATTTCTTTTTGTAAAAAATTCCATCTAAGCTTAATTTTCTTGTAGAAATTAAATTTTCTACAAAATTTCGTCGAAATTTAAATGTATTTCTCTACAACATTCATTTATTTTGTTAAAGAAAATTGCATCAAAATTGTTTTTTTGATTTAAATTAAATTTTTCTATTTTTTTTATTATAGTAGAAATTCCTTTCATCTAGAAAATTTCTTTGCAACCCTTTTTTGTAAAAAATGACGCTAATACTTATTTTTTGCAAAATTTCATCAATATTGAATAATAGGTAAAACTGAATTTTTATCTAGAAAAATCTTTAAAATATATTTTTTCTTGGAAAATTAATTTTTCTACAAGATTTTATTCGCATTTTTATTTCTTCGAAATTTTATTTTTCTACAAAATATCATTAAAATTACATTTTTTAAAATTCCATTTATTCCGCCAAAATTAATTTTCTTGTTAAAAATCTTTGGAATTCTTTTTTTTACATTTGCACTTTTCTTCAAAATTGCATTGAAATTTTATTTTTCTAAAAAAAACAATCTTTTTAAACTACACCGACAATTTGTTGTTAAAATTTATTTTTTCTGCAAAATTTCATTGAAATTGCAGTTTTCTACAAAATTTCCTTGAATTTTGTTAAGAAAAAGTAATTTTTTGGTCGTCTAGAAAATTTCTTTGAATCATTTAGAAAATTTCTTTGCAACTGCGTTTTTCTAAAAAATTACGTTGAAACTTTTTTTTTATTTTCGTCCAAATTCCTTTTTCATCTAGAAAATTTTTTTGCAACTGCTTTTTTCTAGAAAATGACGCTAACACTTTTTTTGTGCAAAATTTCATCAAAATTTAAATTTCGGTAAAACTGAATTTTTTTCTAGAAAAATTGTTGATATAATTTTTCTTGCAAATTTAATTTTTCTACAAGATTTCATTTTTATTTATTCCAAATTTTTTTTGTAGAAAATTCCGCCAAAATTTATTTTCTTGTTAAAAATCTTCGAAATTTATTTTTTTACATTTGCAGTTTTCTACAAAATTGCATTGAAATTATATTTTTCTAAAAAAACAATCTTTTTAAACTACACCGACAATTTGTTGTTGAAATTTATTTTTTCTAGAAAATTTCATTGAAATTGCATTTTTCTACAAAATTTCGTTGAATTTTGTTAGAAAAAGTATTTTTTTTTCGTCGACATTCTTTTCATCTAGAAAATTTCTTTGCAATTCCTTTTTTCTAAAAAATGACGTTGAAACTTTTTTTTTGCAAAATTTTTAATAAAATTGCAGTTCTCACAAGATTTTGTTGAAACTGAAAATGTTTCTAGAAAAATCGTTGATATCAAATTTTTTCTGAAAATTTAATTTTTCTACAAGAAATTATATTTTTCTACAAAATATCATTAAAATTAATTTTTTTTTTGAGAATTCCATCAAAATGTAATTTTCGGTTTAAAATTTAATTTTTCTACAAAATTTGATGAAATTTAATTTTTCTACAAAAGTTTATAAAATTTAATTTTTCTACATCTTTTGTTGAAATTTAATTTTTTAACAAAATTTCTTGAAACTTTTTTTTTTCCACAAAATGGCCTTTTTTTAGAAAATCCATCTAAACAGTTTTTTGTCTGAAATTTTATTTTTCTACAAAAGTTACGTTGAATTTAAAATTTTTCTAGAAAAATCGTTTCTTGAAAATTTTATTTAAATTTTCTACAAGATTTCGGCGCACTTAAATTTTTCTAGAAAATTCATTTATATCTAGAAACTACAATTAAATTAAATTTATTATTTTTAAAATTTTTTTTACAAACATTTTTTTTTTTCACTTGACTATTCCTAAATACCTTCCTTCACTTTGAAGGAATTCTTTGATCTTCAGCTCAACTCAGTAGTGAGAAAACCATAAAATAACATCAATAGCAGATCAATCCCGCATAGGGAAACATCAAAATTTGTTTTCATGTAATTTCATTTTCTAAAAATGTCATTGAAATTGTATTTCTCTTCTAGAAATTACGTTGAAATTTATTTTTTTTTACAAAATTTCATTAAAATTGAATTTTCCTAGAAAATGACGTTGAAATTGTATTTCCCTAGAAAATTTAAGTTGAAATTAAATATCGTTAATATATGAATTTACTAAATATCGTTGAAAATGCATTTTTTAAATTTCTTCAAAATTTAATTTTTCTTGGGCATTTCGTTGAAATAACATTTTTCTTGAAAATAAATATCATTTAAATAGCCTTTTTCTTTGAAATTTCTTCACTATTTAATTTTTCTACAAAATATCACTGAAATTCAATTTTTTGGTAAAAAATTGCATTAAAATTTAATTTTTCCATTGACATTTATTTTTTTCTTGAAATTGTTGAAAATTAATTTTTCTACAAAATTTATTTTTTCTATAAATTTTTTTCTTTCATTTCATTCATTTTTCTACAATATTTCATTTTTCTACGAAATTTCGTTGAAATTGTATTTTTTCTCTTTTTGGTGAAATTTTTTTTTGTAAATTGAAAAGTATTTTTTTTTTAATTTCGTCGAAATTCCTTTCTTCTACATAGAAATTTTCTTTGCGTTTGTCTAGAAAATGACGTTGAAACTTTTTTTACAAGATTTCATTTAATTGCATTTTTCTACAAAATTCCATTGAAACTGAAAATTTTTCTCGAAAAATCGTTAAAATTTAATTTCTCATTAAATTTTTTTTTTAATTTTTCTATAAGATTTTTTGTCGTAATTTAATTTTTATAGTAAATTTCTTTGAAATTAATTTAT
Source organism: Eudasyphora cyanicolor (assembly GCA_963930755.1). Classification (NCBI taxonomy): domain Eukaryota; kingdom Metazoa; phylum Arthropoda; class Insecta; order Diptera; family Muscidae; genus Eudasyphora; species Eudasyphora cyanicolor. Next base: position 206,569,176 of record OZ005737.1, on the reverse strand, counting down.
TTACGAAATTGCAATTAGCTTAAATATAATTTTCTTTACAATATTTGTTAAAATTAATTTCATTTAATTTTCTAAAAATTTCATTGAAATTGCATTTCTCTAGAAAAATACGTCGTAATATAATTTTTTTTTACAAAATTTCCTAAAAATTGCATTTGTGTAGAACATTTTGTTGGAATTACATTTCTCTAGAAATTGAAGTTGAATTTAAATTTTTGTACTAAAGTTCGTTGAAAATTGCATTTTTTCATTTTTCAAAGTATGTGTTTCGAATTTCATATGGTGTGTAACGAATTTCAACTGGTGTTTTTCGAATTTCAATTGACGTTTTTCGAATTTCAATTGACTTTTTTCGAATATCAAACGGAATTTACGAATTTCAATTGATATTTTTCGAATTTCAAATGGAATCTTCGAGTTTCATATGATATTTTTCGAATTACAATTGAAAATGGTGTAGAAAAACCGTTCAAATTACATTTTTATTAAAAATTATCTTCGAAATTGTATTTTTCTACAAAACTACGTTGAAACTGAAACTGTTGAAATTGTTTCTTTTTTTGAAAATTTCTTCGAAATTTAATTTTTCTACAAAATATCATAGAAATTTCATTTATTTTGCAAAAAAAAATCATCAAAATTAAAATTTTCGCCAAAAAAATTTGAAGTTCAATTGTTCTAACATTTTTTTTAAATTTAATTTTTCTTCCCTATTTGTTAAAATTTAATTGTATTTTTCTACAAAATTTTATTTAAATATTTTCAAAATTGTTTTTTGCTTGAAGTTAAATTTTTCTACAAAATTTAATTGTTCACAATTGCATTTTTCTACATAATTTTGTTGAAATTGTATTTTTCTAAAAAAAAATTAATTAATTATTCTAAAAAAAAAATAATTAATTTTTTTTTTTTGAAGAGTAAATTTTTTAATTTCTTCGAAATTCCTTTCGTCTAGAAAATGTTTTTCTCGATGGCCATTTGATGTTGTATTTTCCAAAATGAATTATACATATTACATCTTAGGTTCCAAACCAATGTTAAATTCGTTGGATTTGATTCAATATAGAAGTACATCGGGATCACAGGGGTATAACACTTAGATCGGAATCATAATATATGTATATGTTTATTTGGAGGCCGTATCAACATCTTAAACAAATTTGGCAATGTTCGTTCCGGAATAAAGGAACTTCTATCTGTAAATTTTAAAAATATCGCATGTAAATAACTTTCAAAATGCTTGGAACCGAAATCGGATGACCTAATGGGTAAATCGATTATTTGAGATTTTAAAAATTATGGAAGCCATTTTAAAATGCTTAACATTTCAAATCGGCATAAATGTAATGTTTTTAAATGAATCTAAACAATTCTAATCCTTCCAAAAGCCAATCGTAGAAAGCGAAAAATACTTAACTTTAAAAAGGTTTTTTTTTATTTATTTATTAAATATTTTCATACAACCAAATGAGTTAATTATACACCACTGTTCGTGCGAATCCAATCTCGTACGTACGACACTCTCGAATAAATTCCCGGAAAATCAGGTTTAGCACAGCCATAACCCCACGATACAACACCTACCAAAACACCCGATTCGGTAACCAAAGGACCACCCGAATCTCCCTGGCAAGCATCCTTGCCACCCTCAATGTATCCGGCACAAATCATGCGTTCCGTAACTCCGCCAAATTTCTTATATTTATCTGCACATTCCTCCTGATTGAAGATGGGAACTTCGGCGAGTCGTAACCAATCTCGAGATTCGCTGGAATTTTGCGTATTACCCCAACCGGAAACGAGGCAAATGGCGCCATCCATTGCATCCTCTTTGGCTTCGGGTAATTTGGCGGGTTGTTTGGTCTCATCGAATTCGATTTCACGCGATAACTTCAGGAGGGAGTAATCGTAGTCCACATTCGAGTAATTGAATTGTTTGTGCTGCACAATTTCTGCCACTTGGATGAGTTCACCGCCTTTGGAGTATTCAGAGGTGCCAACACGCACCTTAAATTGGGAGGCTTTTCGGCCACTGAAAATAGAAGAGGAATATATTTTAACAAGTTTTCCAGTCTTTGAAATCTTAAAAATGGTTATTAGCCTAGGGTAGAATTGTTGCAGCTATTTGCTACAGGCCAAAAGTTTAACACATCGAAGTGACCTAAGACACTAAGTATGTTTCACGGAAATCCGTTTTACAATCCGTTTTTTTATCAGCTGATTTGTCATTTAAAGTATGAGAGAGGGACAACATACTGTAGATTTTGGCCTGTATATATTTTGTCAAATATCATTTTTATCATTTTTATCACATACTCGTATGAGTATGAACGCTTTCTGTTATTTTTTTTTATTTATTTATTTATATGAATTAGAATACAAAATTAATTTATATTCTGATTTTCGGTCCAAGGAAAAGCTGGTGACAATGAACATGTTGCTTTTGCTATTTTTGTAGCGACAGACCAGAGCCTCTGATAGGAATCGAACCCACTCCAAACCCATAGGCGAGCACGCTACTATCTCAACTACTGGTGCTCTCATTACTTTGTTTTTGATAATTCAGACAGCGATTTTCGTAAAGATCGTTCATATTTGCAGTTTAATCACAGGAAATGGCTGTAATTGCATTCCTCTATAAATTTCGATGAAATTGCAATTTTTTTAAAATTTACATTGTGAAAATTTAATTTTCCTAGAAATTTTTAGTTGAAATTACAATTTTCTAAAAAATTACGTTGAATTTTTTTTACAAAATTTCATTAAACTTGCATTTATCTACAACAAATTTTTGTTGAAACCGAACCTTTTCTGGAAAATCGTTTAAATTGCATTTGGTTGAAAATCTCGTCCAAATTTTATTTCTTTTCAAAATCTCATTGAAATTGTATTCTTTTAAGAAAATTTCATCAAAATAATTCTTTTTTGTCAAAAGATTAATTTACTACAAAATTTTAGAAATTTCTTCAAATTTTTCTTTGTCGAAATTTAATTTTCCTTCAAAATTTAAATGAAATAGCATTTTCTACATAATTTCTTTGAAATTTTATTTTTTTACAAAATTTCGTTCAAATATCATTTTTCTACAAATTTCGTTTTTCTAGAGTTCATTTTTAAAATTTCGTCGAAATTTAATTTTTTAGAAATTGTTTTCTACAAAAAATTTTTTTTTTAGAAAATTCCATACAAAATTTATTTTTTTGAAATTTTTTATTTATTTATTGTTCTACAAAATTTTGTTAAAATTGTTTTTTCTACAAAATTTCATTTTTCTACAAATTTCGTTGGAATTTCATGTTTCTAAAAAAATCCATTGTTTAAATTTCATCAAAATTTAATTTGTCTAGAAAATTAGTTTAAAATTGCATTTCTCTGTATAATTTAATTTTCTCGAAATTACATTTTTCTACAAAATTTCTTTTTTTTTAGAAAGTTTCAAGAAAATGAATTCTTTTTTCGAAATTTCATTGAAATTGCACTTTTTAAAATGTACTTTTCTAAAAAATGTCGTAGAAAAATTGCATTTCTCGGGATAATAAAATTTTTGTCGAAATTTTAATTTTTCTACAAAATTTAAATTTTTTAAAAAATTGCATAAAAATTATTTTTTTGTCGTTGAAATCATTTTTTCTAGAAAATTACAATTTTTTGCATTTTATTATTCTAGATAATTTTTTTTGAAATTTGGAGTTTTCTATAAATTTAATTTTTCTACAAAATTTCGTAGAAATTGTTTTTATCCACAAAATTTCGTAGAAATTGATTTTTTACAAAATTTTATTTTTCTACAAATTTCATTTATCTAGAAATTTCTTTTTTCACAAATTTCTTCGAAATTTCATTTTCCAAGACATTTTTTCCAATTTTAATTTTTCCACAAAATTTCTTTTCTTTTTGAAAAAAAATTAAACTCAATTCTTTGTCGAAATTCTATTTTTCAAAAAAAATAGTTTTTTTAACAAAATTTCGTGGAAATTTACTTTATCTAGAAAATTCCTTTTTTTAAATTTCGTCTAAATTTATTTTTTTTATATACTGTATAATATTACATACTTATTTTTTTGAAATTTGGAGTTTTCTATAACTTTTTTTTTAAATTTAATTTTTCTACAAAATTTTGTAGAAATTGTTTTTGTCTACAAAATTTCGTAGATATTGATTTTTTACAAAATTTAATTTTTCTACAAATTTAATTTTTCTAGAAATTTCGTTTTTCTCAAATTTCTTCGAAATCTTATTCTTTTATATTTCATTTCTCTTCATAATTGATTTTTTTCCAATTTTAATTTTTCCACAAAATTTCTTTTCTTTTTGAAAAAATTCAATTCTTTGTCGAAATTTAATTTTTCAAAAAAATTTCTTTGAATTAGATTTTTCAACAAAATTTTGTTGAAATTTACTTTATCTAGAAAATCCCTTTTTTTAAATTTGGTCTAAATTTAATTTATTTTTATATAATTTCTTTGAAATTAAATTAATATACAAAATTATTTTTTCTTAATAATGTTATTTTTTTAGAAAATTCCATAAGAACTTATTTTTTTGTCAAAATTTAATGTTACTACAAAATTTTGTTGATATTGATTGCTCTACAAAATTTCGTTGAAATTCTATTTTTCTACAAAATTTATTTTTTTTACAAATTTCGTTGAAATTCTTAAAAAACACAATTTTTTTTAAATTGTTTAAGAAAATTTCTTGAACATTCTCTATATAATTGATTTTTATGTCGAAATTAAATTGTTCTACAAAATTTACTTTTTTTAGAAAATTCCATCCACAAAAATGTATTCTTTTGTCAAAATTTAGTTTTTTTTTACAAAATTTCGTTGAAATTGTTGTTTCCTGGAAATTGTATTGTAATTGTATTTTTCGAAAAAATTTCTTAAAATGAAATTTTTTAAATTTCTACAAAATTAAATTTTTTTTTTTTTGAGAAAATTTTATAAAGGTTTAATTTTTGTTAAAAACTTTATTAAAATTGCCATTTTCTATTACAAAATTTTGTTGAAAATACATTTTTCTACAAATATCGTTGAAATTTAATTCTGCTACAAATTTCGTTGAAACCTAATTTTTCTACAAAATTCCATTTTTTAAATTCAGCTGTAATTTCATTTTTCTATAAAATTTCTTTGAACCTTGTTGAAACTAAATTTTTCTATAAAATTTCATTTTTTTAGAAAATTCCATCAACATTTATTTTTTTGTCGAAATTAAATTTATCACATAATTTCATTGATATTACATTTTTCTAAAAAATGTCGTTGAAATTTAATTTTTCTACAAAAATGTCGTGAAATTTAATTTTTCTGCAAAAATTCGTTGAAATTTCATATCTCTACAAATTTTTACAATTTTTCTAGAAAATTAATTTTTTTTAAATTTCGTCTAAATTTAGTTTTCCTAAAAATTTCTTTAAAATTGCATTTCTCTAGAATTTGTTGTCGAAATTTAATTTTTCTATAAAATTTCACGCAAAGCAATATCTTTATTGCATTCCAGGACTGTCGTAATGACTATATCCTGTGGACAGGAAACATTACAATTTATCAACTATTTTTCGTACGTTTAAAATATTATTTTTATTTTTAAACTTACTATGTACAATGAGCGGCCGTTAGAATCCATTGTTTGGAAATGATGGAACCTCCGCAGATGTGAGACGATGTCTGCAATGATGTCTGATGTGGAGCCTCGGTAACATTGATACGATGGCCACCAACAATACGACCATCCAGACGAGGTATTCCTCCACTCTCCTCGTCTACTGATCTTTGTTGACGGTTAATGGGTATCAGACAGCCTCTACCCTGAACTTGCTCCACCATAATCCCCAGGAACGACACCGTTAATACCAAAATAAATAATTTCAACATTTTTGATATGTTCTCTCGTATAACTTTTCACTAAAACGAATAGGTGGAAACTGTTATAAAAACTCCAACTATTGTGAGGTTTTATAGTTATCCATTAACTCGAGGGAATAAATATCCATATCCATTAAATTTGGCTTACTACAATATATGTTGCGTATTATGCCCCCCGCTCACCCAAATAAAAACTTGGTTTGGAAAAAATTTGACCGCCCATTGCGACCAGCATTTCCGCCTTATCACACTCTATTTTATTGACTTTAAACTTTATTGAGGCCAACCAATTTTATATGACAGACGTTGGGTATATTGCAAGTGTGCTGCAAGGTACTTGACACAAATACTACGAATATTTTTCCACCAAGAATGAGGCTGAAGTAAAAGTGTATTAGTTTTTCTCGAGACTCTTGTGATTACTTACGAGTATGACATTAAATATTTGTTGAAGATAGTTAATGAAAATGTAATTACTTTTGATTAATAGAAAAAGATTTAATTGTTAGAAAACATAACATTCATTAGCTAAATAAACAATGAAAATTATGAATTTTTCCGGAAGCTGCCCTTTTATTTCCTATGGCTTAAGTTAAGGGCGAACATTATTAGCACTAGCTTACTATATTTTTTATATCTATACTCCACCATAGGATGGGGTTATAGTAACTTTGTCATTCCGTTTGCAACATCTTGAAATATTGATATGACACACGATGAGGAATATATATTCTTGATCGTCTGTTAATATAACGCTATAGTCCGTAATAATAGAACTCAGGTGATCAAATTTTACAGAATCGGGACTCATATCGATACATATACCTCTGTCCCACATTAAATATAAAATATAAATATGCATTTTTCTACAAATTCAAACTGAAAATTACCTTTTGCTAGAAAATTTTGTTGACATTTATTTCATTTTTGTAGAAGTTTACTTTAGAATTTCATTTTCTACTAAATTTAGTTGATATTGCATTTTTCTAGAAAAGTTCATCAAAATTGTATTTCTTAAAGATTTCTATGAAACTGAAACTTTTTCTAGAAATGTCCTTGAAATTGGATTTTTTTTTAAATTTTCCCATTTTAATACAAAATGTCATTGAAAATGCATTTATTTTTTTAAATTCAATTAAAATTGTTTTTTTTGGTCACACTTTATTTTTCTACAAAATTTTTTGGAATCTAGTTTTTCTTCAAAATTGATTTAGATTTCAATTTATTTAAATATCGTCGAAATTGCCTTTCTCCAAAAATTGAAGTTGAAACTGAATTTTTTTAGAAAAGTTCATCAAAATTGTTCTTAAAGATTTCTATGAAACTGAAACTTTTTCTAGAAATGTCCTTGAAATTGGATTTTTTTTTTTGAAAATTTTCCCATTTTAATACAAAATGTCATTGAAAATTCATTTTTTTTAAATTCAATTAAAATTGTTTTTTTTGGTCACACTTTATTTTTCTACAAAATTTTTTGGAATCTAATTTTTCTTCAAAATTGATTTAGATTTCAATTTATATAAATATCGTCGAAATTGCCTTTCTCCAAAAATTAAAGTTGAAACTGGATTTTTTTTAGAAAATTTCATCAAAATTTAATGTTGACGTAACTAATTTCTTTACAAAATTTCGTTGAAACTGAAAAATTTTCAAAAAATGTTTGAAATTGCATTTTTTTGAAAATTACTAAAAAAGACAATTTCAACGAGATTTTGTAGAAAAATGCAATTTCAACAACAAATTTCAAAAAATCAGTTTTGATGCAATTTTTTAAACAAAAAATTCACTTTTAAAGAACTTTGTTAGAACACTTTTGTAAAGAAAATTTCAACGAATTTTCGGCAAAACTTTTTTTTGGAAATGCTATTTTGAAGAAAAATTCAAAGAAAATTTATGATGAAAATCAATGAACTTTTGTAGAAAAATTAAATTTCATCGAATATGTTAGTAAAAATTATACAAAAACAATTTGGTGTAATTTTCTAAAAAATCATTTTCAATGACAAAATTGCAAAAAAAATACAATTTTTCCACAAAATTTCAATGATTTGCAATCTATTTAAATTTCGTCGAAATTTCATTTCTTGACAATTGCTCTTTCTCGAAAAAGTTAAATTGAGTTTTCTATAAAAATTGCATTTCAACGAAATCTTGTGGAAAAATGCAATATCAATGAACTTTTGTAGAAAAATTAAATTTGAACAAATTTGGTGGAATCTTCTAAAAAATCATTTTCAATGACAAAATTTTCAAAAAAATATATAATTTTTCCACAAAATTTCAATGATTTTCAATCCATTTAAATTTCGTCGAAATTTCATTTCTTGACAATTGCTTTTTCTAGAAAAAGTTTCAGTTTCAAAAAAATCTTTAAGAATAATTAAATTTTGATGCAATTTTTAATTTTAACGAAAATTTGTAGACGTAAATTTATAGAGAAATAAATTTCAACAAAAAATTAAATTTTTGGAATTTTTAAAAAAATACCATTTTAATTAAATTTTTAAAAAAATACCATTTTAATTAAATTTTTTAAAAATGAAATTTCAACAAAATTAAAAAAAAACAGTTTCAGTGTTGTTGTGAAAAAATAAATTTTAACAAAAAAATCAAATTAAATCGATGAAATTTTGTAGAAAAATTTTTTTTGTCGAAATTTCCAAGAAAAATTTTATATCAACGATTTTTTTAGAAAATGTTTCAGTTTCAATGAAATTTTGTAAAAAATGCAATTTCAACGATGTTTTCAAAAAAAAGTTATAATAAAGAAATTAATTTTCGAGGTAATTTTTAAAAAAAATATGTCAATGAAGTTTTGTAGAAAAATACAATTTCGGCCAAAATGTCAAGAAGTTTCAGTTTCCAGTTTCAACAAAATATTAATTAATTTTATTTATTTTTTAAATTTAATTAATTTCGTAAAAATGTTCATGAAAAATTTAATATTCTGGAGAAATGCAATTTTGAAGAAATTTTCAAGAAAAATGAAATTTCGACGAAATTTAAATAAATTGAAAATCATTAAAAATTTGTAGTAAAATTAAATTTTAACAAATTTCGCAGAAAATAAAATTTGACAAAAAAAATGTTATAGAATTTTTGATAAACTTGAAATATCGTCGAAATTTCCTTTCTCCAGAAATTAAGTTGAAATTGCATGTTTCTAGAAAAGTTCATCAAATTTAATTTTTCTTGAAAATTTTGACAAAAAAAAAAAATTTCGTTGAAACTGAAACATTTTCTACGAAAATTTTGAAATTGCATTTTTCTGAAATTTTCGGAGAAATAACTTTTTTGTACAAAATTATAATTTGAACTCAAATTTCTAGAGAAATACAATTTCAACAAAAAAATTTAATTTGTAGAATTTTTGAAAAAAATGAAATTTCAATCGAATTTTTGTGGAAATATGCAAAATGAAATTTTGACAAAATTTAAAAAAATGTAGTTTTAGCGATGTTTTGAAAACATAAATTTTAATTTTTAAAAAAAAAAATTGCAAATTTCAACGGAAATGTTATTTCAACGATTTTTCTAGAAAATGTTTCAGTTTCAATGAAATTTTGTAGAATAATGCAATTTCAACGAAGTTTGAAAAAAAAAATAAATTTTGATGTAATTAAAAAAAAAATAATATCAATGAAATTTTGTAGAAAAATACAATTTCAACTAAAATTTCAAGAAATTTCAGTTTCCAATTTCAACGAAAAATTAAATTATTAATTTTAATTTAAATTAATTTTAATCAAATTAATTTTATTTTTAATACCCTACACCACACTGTGTTACAGGGTATTATGTATTTGTTTGTAACACCCAAAAGGAGAAGAGATAGACCCATTGTTTATTATACCGATCGACTTGTAATCACTTTCTGAGTCGATTTAGCTATGTCCGTCTGTCTGTCTGTCTGTTTCTCTGTAGATGTATTCTTGTAATCAAAGTATATGTCGCAATTATGGTCCGATCTCAACGAAACTTTGCACATATCATTCTTTAGGCCCAAGGACGATCCCTATTGAATTTGGTTGAAATCGGTTTAGATTTAGATATAGCCCCCATATATATGTTACCCCCGATTTGACATGTAAACGCTGTAGACACTGTATTTGGTATCCGATCAGTACGAAATTCGACAAAAAGAGGTTTTTTATTACATGAAGGAATGAATACTGCCAAATTCGGAGAAAATCGGTTCAGTTTTAGATATAGCCCCCATATATATGTTAGCCCCGATTTGTAGAGACTGTATTTTATATTCGACCAGTACGAAATACGACAGAATGAAATGTCATTTTTATAGAAATTATTTAATTTTCGCCAAAATTTCATATTTCATGAAAATTTTTTCGGGGAAATGTTATTTCTTTTTTTACAAAATTTCATTTAAATTCAATTTGCTTTAAATTGCATTTCTCCAGAAATTTAGGTTGAAATTGGACTTTTGGACTTTTTGGAAAATTTCATCGAAATTTAGTTTTTCTTTGAAACTGAAACATTTTCTTGAAAATCGTTGAAATTATATTTTTCCACAAGATGTTATTGAAATTTTCGTTTTTTAGAAGTTATCATCAAAATATAATTTTTTTAGAATTTTTTTTTTCAAAGCTTCGTTGAAATTTCTTTTTTCTACAAAATTCCATTTTTTTTAGATTTGGTCGAAATTTTATTTTGCATTTTTCTACAAAATTTCACTGATATTGTTCGCTTTTCTCTACAAAATGTTTTAATTTCGTTGAAATTTAATTTTTCTACAAAATTTGTTTTTAAATTTTTAGTTGAAATATATTTTTTCAGAAATGTCATCATTGATATTGAATTTTTCTACAAAATTTCTTGAAATGACATTTTTATACATTATATTTTAAATTGCATTTCTCCAGAAATTGAAGTTGAAATTGGACTTTTTGGAAAATTTCATCGAAATTTAGTTTTTCTTTTTTTAAATTTCGTTGAAACTGAAACATTTTCTTGAAAATCGTTGAAATTATATTTTTCCACAAGATGTTATTGAAATTTTCGTTTTTTAGAAGTTATCATCAAAATAGAATTTTTTGTAGATTTTTTTTTTCAAAGCTTCGTTGAAATTTCATTTTTCTACAAAATTTAATTTTTTTTTTTTAGATTTTGTCGAAATTTTGTTTTGCATTTTTCTACAAAATTTCATTGATATTGATCGCTTTTTTCTACAAAATTTTTTAATTTCGTGGAAATTTAATTGCTCTACAAAATTTGTTTTTAAATTTTTAGTAAAATCGTTGAAATAGATTTTTTTTAGAAAATGTCTTCGTTGATATTGCATTTTTCTACAAAATTTCGTTGAAATGCCATTTTTAAACATAATTTTATATAATTTTGTCAAAATTTAATTTTTCTTGGAAATGTATTTCTCATTTTTGTCAAAATTCATTTTGCTAGAAAACTTCATTGAATTAGCTTTTTCCAGAAATTTAAGTTTAAATAGGATTTTTCTACAAAATTTAGTAGAACTTACATTTTTCTAAAAAATTTTATGAACATTTATTTTTTCTTTTTTTAATTTTCATTGACACTGAAACATTTTCTAGAAAAATCGTTGAAATTAATTAAATATTGCCACTAAATTTTGTAGAAATTAAATTTTTCTTTAAATTTCATCAAAATTTAATTATGCTTAAAGATTTTGTTAAAACTGAAACTTTTTTTAGAAAAAATCATTCAAACTTTTTATAGAAACATCCTTGTAATAGCATTTTTATTGAGATTTCATTTTTCTACCAAATGTCATTAAAAATGTTTTTTTTTTTGGAAAATTCCATTAAAATTGATATTGCATTTTTATACAAAATTTCGTTGAAATGCTATTTTTATAGAAAATTCAATTCATTTTAATTTTGTCAACTTCCGTTTTTCTTGAAAATTTCTTCAAAATTGCATTTATAAAGAAAATAAGTTTTGCCGAAATTTATGTTTTTTATTCAATTTTGTTGAAACTGAAACATTTCTAGAAAAATAGTTCAAATCTCAATTTTCTTGAAATTTTCGACGATATTGTATTTTTCAACAAAATTTTATTTTTTGTAGAAAATTCCTTTGAAAATTTAATTTTTTTTTTAATTTTATTTTTTTTTACAAAATATCGTTAATGTTGGCTTTTTTTAGAAAACTTTAATCCATTCAATGGCCATCAGTGGTAATCTGCCTTTACTCATGTCATCGACATGTAATCCCGTCATCGACCCTTAATTCGATATTTAATCCTCTCAGTGGCACTTAATCAGTTGACATCGAACTTTACTTCGGTCATAAGTAAAATGCATCTTTATTTTAAATGACATTTTGTGGAAAAATTAAATTTCAATGCAATTTTTTCTAGAAAAGTGTAATATCAAAGAAATTTTGTAAATAATACAATTGTAACGAAATTTTGTAGAAAAGTTCAATTTTAACGATTTTTTTTCTAGAAAAGTGTATTTTCAAAGAAATTTTGTAAAAAATACAATTTTAACGAAATTTTGTAGAAAAGTTCAATTTAAGCAAATCTTTCGAGAACAAGTAAGAAAGTTTCAGTCGGGTAAACCGACTAAGGTATACCCTCACTTTGTGAGTAATGTAATATATAACATTACACCAATAAATCTGTCAATTTGTGTGGGAGGTACCAGAAGGGGTTTTCCAAATACACATATTTTTCGGTAAACAGTACATTCTTAAATACATTGCATTGTGCTGAACTATAAGCGTTTATGTGCACTGGTATATTAAAGTTACGAGCTATGTAATTTTGGTATGATTTGGTCATTTTGTGTGGGAGGTAAAAAAAGGGGCGGGGTGATAACGCCCACTTTTTACAGGACTATAGGCACTATAACAGCATTACACTGTACAAAATTTCAAGTATTTGTATGCACAGGTATTTAAGTTACAAGCCGTTTACTTTTGGTACGAAACGGTCCATTTGTGTGGGAGGTACCAAAAGGGGCTGTACGATAATGCCCATTTTTTACCGGACTATAGGCGCTACAAAAACATTATACTGTAGAAAATTTCAAGCATTTGTATGCACTTGTATTAAAGTTATAAGCAGTTAAATTTTGATGCAAAATGGTCCATTTGTGTGGGAGGTACCAAAAGGGGAATGCCGACTTCACCCATTTTTCTCGAGTTAATAGCGACTTATATGCTAATATTATGTGCAGAATTTCAAAAGATTCGAATAAGTAGTATAGAAGTTATTAAAGAATCAATATTTCACTAAATTGTAACCCTTTGTGTGGGAGGTACCAGAAGGAGTAGACCAATATGGCCCATCTTCGAACTCATCCGGAGATAGATCAAAATATTACCACATACCAAATTTGAAGTCAATCGGTTACTCCTTTCGAGAGTTATCGTGCGCACCAGCCAGCAGACACACAGACACACAGACAGACAGACAGACAGACGGACGGACATTGCTCATTCGACTTAAAATGACCCAAAACGGATTTCCTCCGAACATACTTAGGGTCTTAGATCACTCCTTCGATGTGTTACACTTTTTTCCGTAGCAAATGATATATACCCTCGTCACACTAAAGTGAGGGTATAAAAATATAATTTTGATGAACTTTTTTTTACATTTGTTTAAAAAAATCCAATGTTAAAAAAATAATTTCGAAGAAATTTAAAAAAATAACTTCTATAAATATTTATTTTCTTTAAAACAATTAAGAAAGCTCAGTCGGGTAAACCGACTTATTAATCCCCTCATCTTGAGTCCCAAAAAAATATTTGTATTTTTTTTATTTTTTTGTTTTAATTAAATTATTATCAATTTAAATTTCACTTAATAACTTTAAACTAGTACTGGTATTAAAGTAAAAATCTGTGAAAATGGTCCATTTGTGTGGGAGGTACTAAAAGGGGCGTGCCAATAACGCCCACTATTCTGTGAACTCTAGGTACTATAAAAGCATTACACCGTACACAATTTCAAGTATTTATATTTACTGGTGTTAAAATTAAAGCTTTTGGTGTAAAATGGTCCATTTGTGTTGAAGGTACCGAAAGGGGCGTGCCAATAACTGTACGAAATTTCAAGTATTTCTATGCACTGATATTAAAAATAAAAGCTGTTAACTTTTGGTACAAAAAGGTCCATTTGTGTGGGAGGTACCAAAAGGAGCGTGCCAATAATTCCCATTTTTCTCTGGACTCTATGTACTATAAAAGCATTATACTGTACAAACTTTCAAGTATTTGTATGCACTGTTATTAATGATTTAAAATGACCCAAACGGATTTCCGCCGAACATACTTAGGGTCTTAGGTCACTCCTAATTTATTTTTAATAAATTTTCCACAAAAATTCATTTCCAAACAAATTTTTTAGAAAAATTAAATTTCGAAGAATTTTTTTAGAAAAATTTAATTTTAACAAGATTTCCTAAAAAGAACAAAATTTTCTATAAATATGAAATTTTGACGTAATAAAAAAAATCTAAGATTTTCCGTTTATAGAATCCAATGTAATCCATTGTGGAGGGAGGTTATATCAGATTGGACCCGACCGAACTTACCTCTGCTTTTACGTGTCCGCTTTAAAATAAGTTTCCGGTTTTTTTTTTTTTAATTTTTTACATATATTTTGTGATTATATAATTATAAAAATGTATACTTTATTCATGTTTTGTCATTTAATGTATCGCTTCATTTAATATGAGTCTATTTCAAATATTTATTATTAAAATTATTTAAACATTACAAAATATCACTAATTATCTATTCGTTTAAAAATTTGCTCGGATTTTGATCGGGATTTCGGGAAAAGTTTGTTGGAAAAATATTTTGTCCATTGGCGATACAGAGTACCTGTCACAAACTTGAGATCCTTCCCAAGTGTTCTTTTATGGCTTTTGGTAGACTGGATTATTAGTTTAGTTCTTAATCAATTTAAATTTTTTACCTTTTTTATTTTATGTTTTGTCATTTAATGTATTTCTTCATTTAATATGATTCGATTTAAAATAAGTTTCAGATTTTTTGAATTTTTTACATATTTTTGTTTAATGTTTATATATTCTGTAATTATAATACCTACAATAGATACAAATGTATACTTAATTAATGTTTTGTCATTTAAAGTATTTATTCATTTAATATGAGTCGATTTAAAATATTTATTTTTATTTAAAGATATCACTTATTATTTATTCGTTTAATGTATTTCTTCATTAAAATTATTCGATTTAAAATATTTATAATTAAAATTATTTAAACTTTACAAAATATCACTTATTATCTATTCGTTAAAAAATTTGCTCGGTTAGATGGGATTTTGATCGCCATTTCGGGAATAGTTTGTTCAAAAAATATTTTGTCCATTGACAATACCTCTGGACACAAACCTGAGACCCTTCTCAGGTGCTCTTTTTTTGCCTTTTGGTGGAATGGAGTATACTTTAGTTATTAACAAATTTGAGGACAATTCTTGTGTGATTATGTTCCTGGATGTATGTAAGTTCCAATGTTGATTCGTAGATTAGTTTTCATAGGAACAGGTTCAATGCATTCTTCTGCAATTGTCGTTAGTTCGCACTTTGTGTTCCATAGATTTTATTTTTTTACCTTTTATGTTTTGTCATTCTTTCTTCATTTAATATAATTCGTTTTAAAATAAGTTTCAGATTTTTTTAAAATATTTTACATATTATTTTTTTTTATTTGTATATATTCTGTAATAATACATACTATAGATAAAAATTTATACTTAATTAATATTTTGTCATTTAATGTATTTCTTCATTTAATATGAGTCGTTTTAAAATATTTATTATTAAAATTATTTAAACTTTACAAAACATCACTTAATATCTATTCGTTTAAAAATTTGCTCGGCTCTATGAGATTTTTATCGGTCGTTTTTATACCCTCACTTTAGTGTGACGAGGGTATATATCATTTGCTACGGAAAAAAGTGTAACACGTCGAAGGAGTGACCTAAGACCCCAAGTATGTTCGGAGGAAATCCGTTTTGGGTCATTTTAAGTCGAATGAGCAATGTCCGTCCGTCTGTCTGTCTGTCTGTCTGTCTGTCTGTCTGTCTGTGTGTCTGCTGGCTGGTGCGCACGATAACTCTCGAAAGGAGTAACCGATTGACCTCAAATTTGGTATGTGGTAATATTTTTTTCTATCTCCGGCTAAGTTCGAAGATGGGCCATATTGGTCCACTCCTTCTAGTACCTCCCCCACAAAGGGTTAAAATGTTGTGAAATATTGATTCTTTAATAACTGCTATACTACTTATTCGAATCTTTTGAAATTTCACACATAGTATTAGCTTATTAGTCGTTATCAACTCGAGAAAAATGGGCGAAGTCGCCACGTCCCTTTTGGTACCTCCCACACAAATGCACCATTTTGTACCAACAGTTAACAGCTTATAACATTAATAACAGTGTATAAAAATACTTGAAATTTTGTACAGTATAATGCTTTTATATTGCCTACAGTCCGGGGAAAAATGGGTGTTGTTGTCACGCCCCCTTTGGTACCTCCCACACAAAGGTACCTTTTTGCACCAAAAGTTAACAGCTTATAACATTAAAACCAGTGTATAAAAATACTTGAAATTTTGTACAGTGTAATGTTTTTATAGTGTCTATAGCCCTGTGAAAAATTGGCGTTATTGCCACGCCCCTTTTTGTACCTCCCACACAAAGGTACCATTTTGCACAAAAAGTTAAGAGCTCACAGCATGAGTACCAATGCACGAAAACGCAACAACATTTTGCACAGTGTAACGCTTTTGAAGTCCCTATAGCCCTGTAAAAAATGGCCGTTATCACCACGCCCCTTTTTGTACCTCCCACACAAAATGGCCAAATCATACCAAATTTAATATCTCATAACGTTAATATACCAGTGCAAAAAACGCTTATAATTCGGCGCAGTGCAATGTATTTAAAGAATCTACTATTCAGAGAAAAATATGTGTATTTGTTAAAAACATTCTGGTACCTCCCATACAAATTGACAGAATAATTCGTTTAATATTCCATATTACATTACTCACAAAGTGAGGGTATACCTTAGTCGGTTTACCCGACTGAAACTTTCTTACTTGTTATTGTATTACTGCATTACTGAATTAATATATCGTAGTTTAATTTTCGAACTATTCTAAAGGATATCCGCTTATCCTACCGACTGCACCACTTTTAGTTTTAAGATGTTCTACGTTCGAGTTGAATTCAAAATCTAAACTAAATTCACAAAATATTCGCTTGTCGTGGACAAAGAATCTTAGCTTTTGGTGGACAAAAGTGCATGGACAGCAAAAATGCTTACTTTTGGGAATTTTGCAATAATAGTATTCTCACTTCGCGCAGCAAAATTATAAAACGTACGATTAATCATATTTCTTTCTCGTTTATGCAAAAGAATGTTCTGCGCGAGTTCAATGTGTGGGAAATGCTAAGTAAGCAAATTTGAAAGATATCCCTATGCAACAAAATATTTGTTGGTGTCGGAGACCTAAAAACTTGTTTTTGTGTAGATTGAGGCATACTATTTTATGAAAGCAAAACAAAAAAAGTTGTATGGTAAATTTGTATTTCAAATTTTTTTTTAATTCCAATTTTCAGGGACGATAGGTATAAGTCCCATAGGTACCCTTTAAATGAAAGAAAATTATGAGGGGATTTAATGCTGAGAATATCACTTTCACGTAGAAATAATGGTTTAGTAAATGTCGTTAAAACCAGTAAGGAAAGGCTAAAGTCGGGCGGTGCCGACTATATAATACCCTACACCACTCTCGTAATATTGAATAACTCTGATATATAAATTTTGTAATTCATGTATAAATTGTTTACATAAATTTACTTTTGGGACATTTTATACTTAAATAATACCTTGTACCACAGTGTGGTGTAGGGTATAAAAACGATTGGATCTAAAGAGCCAAATCGGATGAAACATATATATGGGAGCTATAGCTAAATCTTTACCGATTTTCTTCAAATTCGGCAATGTTGGTTCATGAATCAGGAAACTCTACCATTCTAAATTTCAAAACGATTGGATGTAAAATATAGCTTCTATAGAACTAAAGGGCCAAATCGGACGAAAGATATATATGGTAGCTATAGATAAATCTGAACCGATTTCAACCAAATTCGGTAGTGTTGGTTCATGGATCAAGAAACTCTACCATTCTAAATTTCAAAATGATTGGATGTAAAATACAGCTTCTACAGGACTAAAGAGCAAAATCGGACGAAACATATATATGGGAGCTACAGCTAAATCTTAACCGATTTTCTTCAAATTCGGTATTGTTGGTTCATGGATCAGGAAACTCTACCATTCTAAATTTCAAAACTATTGGATGTGAAATACAGCTTTTATAGGACTAAAGGGCCAAATCGGACGAAACATATATATGGGAGCTATAGCTAAATCTTAACCGATTTTCTTCAAATTCGGTAGTGTTGGTTCATGGATCAAGAAACTCTACCATTCTAAATTTCAAAACGATCGGATGTAAAATACAGCTTCTATAGGACTAAAGGGCCAAATCGGACGAAAGATATATATGGGAGCTATATCTAAATCTGAACCGATTTCAACCAAATTCAATAGCGAAATATTCTAAACTGCAAAATTTCAGAACGATCGGAGTGAAATTGCGACCTGTAGTCGACGAACAACTTTACATGGACAGACGGACGGACGGACGGACAGACATGGTTAAATCGACTCAGCTAGTGATTCTGAGTCGATCAGTATACTTTAAGGGTCTAGCTGTGTTATTTTCAGGTATTACAAACATCTGCCGTGAAACAAACTTATAATATAAGTTTGCATATATTTATACCCTGTACCACAGTGTGGTGTAGGGTATAAATATATGCAAACACATTAAAGTTTAAAATTCACCGCAAATTCGATAACTTGCTGTTGTTCCTTAGAAAAAAAATAGCCGGTACAAAATTGTTTTTCTAAGAAAGATTTTCGGCATTTTTCTCTAATGTTTATATATCAATGTGTTTCTCCCTAAATCTGTATGTACATGGTTATCTTAATTCTCAAAGGGCGAAACAGACAAACGGCTGAAGCTTTAATCTTGAAATTTGTTGCGATTGTAGTTCATGTCGTTTTATACAATTTTCTTTAAAACATTAGTTCATTTTCTTCAATTTACAGATGCATATATTTTGGATATGCGATTTTTTAGTTGCATATGCTATTCTTTATTTGCATATGCATTTTTTATTCAACACATGTGAATTATATTTTTTTCCATATGTTGTGCATATTCCCTTACATAATTTTTGCATATAAAATGTATAAATGCAATATGCAGATTGCATCGAATTTAGAATCCAAAAATATGAAATTCTTTGGAGGACAAATAGAGATTGCATAAAATTACGCTGTCTAATTATGATCCATATTGTAAAAATAGGAAAATAAAAAATAATTTTTCATATTTTTTATTTTGGCAATTTTGTTTGGGAGGTACCAAATACCATTTTTTAATATGCTATGGGTACTATAAAAGCATTACACTGTTCGGAATTTCAAGAGTTTGTATGTACAGGAATCGAAGTTATAAACCGTTACATTTTTACGCAAAATTCTCTTATTTCTTCCAAAATTGCTATAATTTCTACATTTATCCATAGATGTTCTTCAAATATGCATTGCATTCTTCGTTACGATGGAATAAACAATTTTTGGCGATTTTTCTCTATTTTTTATGTTTTTTTTTGTGCCAACAAAAAACAATTTTTTGTGAAAAAAATCAAATTTTTTCTAATTGTTTTAACGACAGTTACTAAACTTCTATTCCCTCGTGAAAGCGTCATTATTACCGTAACTGTTGATCCAACCTCATTTTCGAAAAAGTAAGGCCAATAACCCCGCCGGACCATAAACCGCACCAAACAGTCACACGTTGAGGATGGAGAGTAGGGTAATCAAAAACCGCACCGGTTAACCGGTTAATCGGTTTCTCTTTAAAAACCGCCTATCGGTTTTCGGTTTTTCTGCATTTTCGAATAACTCGAACCGTCGGTTTTTTCAACTCGGTTTATTCGACTTTTCGGTTTTTTGAAACCATTATGAAATGATAATGAAAATATTATTTTTGAAACAGGAAATTACCTAAAATTTTGAAAACATCAATATAAAAACCGTTGACATCATTTGTGCATATCCATCGATTTCAAAATGCAGTTTTGTATGTATTTATACTGTTTACATTGCTAACATCCCTATAGACTTCGTCTGCATATTTTATCAAGGGTCTAGGTGATTATTGCCGTATAGAAATTAATTAACAATCCTTTCTAATTGAAATGTAGGTATAAATAAAAATACATATGTCCAGTTTCACATTTCGACAAGTTTTCATCTCTATAGTATGCTCAAGCCAGAATCCGCTACTACTGATAATATATGTATATAATCGGTTTGCCATTTGAGCCATTCATATGACGGTAAAAGCTAAGATTTTGCTGATCTTTACTATTAGTCAAGTTTTATAAAAATCATAATCAATTTTTTTTAAAGAAATATTTTTAAAAATTTAACATATATATTATAAATATTGCAGAGATTATATTATATCATAAATGAAATTGGAACAATTACATATTATAAATAAAAATATGAAGTGTTTACAATACAATTTTCAAATAAATCTTAATTTAATTGGAATATGGTTGCGAATTGAATTTGCACTACACTTATTTTACGTCATCTAACAAAATTTTAAGCATTTTTATTAAAAAAGAAATAAACGAAAACAACCGGTTCACCGGTTTTTTATTTTCGGTTAAACCGAAAACCGGTTTTAGAGTAAACTTTATTTTCGAAGAAACCGAAACCGTAGTTTCAAAATAACCGGTTTTTTGATCACCCTAATGGAGAGGCTTCTCAACAATAACTCGGGTTTTCTGAGCCCCAGATGCAACAATTTTGCTTGTTGACGTAGCCACCGAGGTGGAAATGGGCCTCATCAGTCAAGATAATAATAATTTTTGTTAAGCACGAAAAAAGATGTTGTCGTTATAAAATCGGAGTTTTCAGGATAAAAGCTAAACATAATGATGCATATATAAGCTCACACAAACATGATTTATAACTTGTTTGTAATTTCCTTCAATTTCCCGGCTTTATGGAGCTTATACTTCAAAAATAGGATCCAAATATTAAAGGTACCATCCAAGATAATGGGAATTTTAAAGAACATTTAACAAAAAAATACCATTTAATTTTGTTTTAATATTTTTTTCAAGTTTATTACCACCATTCGACACAAATTTTGTTGTAATTACATTTAAAGTATTAAGAGTTTAACAAAGTTTTTGTTGGTGTTGTGTGCTATACTACAAAAAGTTAAAACCAGTAAGGAAAGAAAAAATCGGTCAGGGCCGACTGTATACCTTCCACCATTATTGCATTATATCAGAATATTGTTCTACAAATAGTTAATTAGATCAAAATTTCTAAAAGTCAGGGACTTTGGTTAAAAGCGTAGGAAAGCGTAGATCAAAATTTCTAAATGTCAGGGACTTTGGTTAAATTAAATTACTTGATGATATTATTTTTGATTTAATATATCAGAAGTAATGAATACTTCTCGTTCGTTTGCTTTAAGCCTTCCCTTATAAGAACTGCGTTCCGAACCGAATAATAAACTGCACCTTGCAAAGCAGTGAAGTAATTGTATACTCCATATCGTTTTTAATGGTCTAAAACCAGAAGAATATTTATTGATATTTTCAAAACTTAAATAGTCGGGGGCATAAATTCGTCGTGGTTATGAATGCTATTCGTCGTGGTGATGAATGGTATTAATGGTGGTGATGAATGGTGTTCATCGTGATGATGAATGGTGTTCATCGTGATGATGAATGGGATTCATCGTGGTAATGAACTCGATTCATCGTAGGGATGAAATGTGATCATCCTGAGGACGAAAGTTTTTGGCAACAGAGATTCGTCATAGTGACGAACAAATTCATCAAGAGGATTATTCCATACGAAAAAATAATCGTGATGATGTACAAATTCATCGTCATGACGAAACTTTTTCTATCAGTGTATAGGTGACCTTTATATGGGTGCTATGAAGCATTTGAATACTAAATGGGCATTGGTGATACATCTAAAACTGAAATGATTTTCCCCAAATTAAGAAGTATTCATATAAAATACAGTTTCTACAGATCTTACATATCAAATCTGCTGTAACATATATATGAGGGCTATATCTAATTCTGAACCGATATTCCTCAAATTTAGTATTAGCTCTAAGTGTATTAAGAGACTTCTCTCTGTCAACTTTTATATAGATCGGTTAAAAACTGTTGCGTACACATTGCATATGGGCCAACTCGGAGGCACATATACGAGTATATGGGAGCTTTATGTAATCAAACAATTTTTAAAAGTGATGGTATAATACTTGCACTAAGTTTAGTCCCGTTGGTACAACTTTTTAAAATATGCATCGGAATGGTCTCATTTTATTCATGACCGATGATCTGACTTTACGATAAAATAATAAAAATATAATAATTGTGAATTTTTCTATATTTTTAAGAGGTTGTGCCATATACTCGAGGCACATATACGAGTATATGGGAGCTTTATGTAATCAAACAATTTTTAAAAGTGATGGTATAATACTTGCACTAAGTTTAGTCCCGTTGGTACAACTTTTTAAAATATGCATCGGAATGGTCTCATTTTATTCATGACCGATGATCTGACTTTACGATAAAATAATAAAAATATAATAATTGTGAATTTTTCTATATTTTTAAGAGGTTTTAATAATAAAATTGTTAAATTTTCTCAAAAAAAATATTTTTTGTCCCAATATCTTTGAAACCGTGATGGAATTAAAAAATTACATTAGAAGATGATGAAGTATACTCAATTTGGTATTCCTCAACAAATTAGGATAAATGGTTCTAACCGGTGATCCAAGTAGAGATACTTTTTTCAATAGCCTTTTTTTTGACAGATCACGTGTGAGTCGTCTCATGCTGTCATGTTAATTTTGTTAAGTATTGTTTGGCATTTCATCATGGAAAGACTTACACCTGAACAACGTTTACAAATCGTTCAACTTTATTACGAAAATTCACGTTCTGTGAGGAATGTGTTTCGTGCACTTCGCTCAACTTTTGGTCAACATAATCGTCCTACTGAGCGTAATATTCGCAAAACCATCACCCATCTTGAGACCCACCATTCATTATTGGATAATATTTGACCGAATAGACCACGTCCAGCACGCAGTGAAGAAAATGTAGCAGCCGTAGCTGAGAGTGTACACGAAGAGTCGATTCGGCGCCGTTCGCAGCAACTCGGACTGACGTATGGAACGACTTGTCGAGTTCTTACATTGAAAGCATACAAAATACAGCTTGTGCAAGAACTGAAGCCGCCCGACCTTCCCAAGCGACATCGCCTCGCTCTATGGGCTCTTGAAAAGCTGAAGAGATTCAAGAGCTGCCACTTCATCCAGAAAGATCAGCGGTTTGGTGTTGTTTGTGGGCCGGTGGAATAATCGGTCCATATTTCTTCAAAAATGATGCCGCTGATAACATAACCGTCAATGGCGACCGTTATCGTGCCATGATAACCGACTATTTGATGGCTGAAACTGAAGCTCGTGATCTCGGCGACATTTGGTTTCAACAAGACGGCGCCACTTCCCACACATCGCACACATTGACCGTTTTTTGGGGTTTTGTGTTAAGATTTGGGCTTTGGTGTGTTCCGACTCATATAGTAAAATTTTATGGCGAACATTTTTGTAGAACATTTCATCCCCGCCCTCCCCCTTTTAAGGGGTGTTTTTTACGATTTGTTAAAATGGGGCCAAAAATTACAGTTGTGTGGGGGAGCTAGAGGGTTAAAATGTTCCACAAAAATATTGGCCTTAATATTTTCTATAAAGTTGCTGTACATGCCCTATAACAAAAAATATATTTTTGTTACATAACAGTGAAATACTTACATTTTTGGGGTACAATCTTGTTTTTTGAGCTATTTAGGGTGCCTAGACACGTTCAGATTGTATTGATATGTTTACAAAAAATATTCAGATTTACGTTGGCTACAATTTTACCAAGCATTGCTAGTGAAAAATTACGGAAGTTATGCTGAAAAAAGTGAAAAAAAAATATTTTTTTCCTTCACTTTTTCAAAAAAAAGTACCGGAATTTTTTTTTTTTTTGCAAAAAATGCTAAGAAACGTTGTTCAGCATATTCTTAGCTACATTATTGCCAAACAAAGTTAAGCGGTATCACCAAGTCGGAATTAGTTGTTGTACAAAAGCTGATGACACCTTTTTCGAGTGGCCCACTGATTTTAAGAAACTTTGGGGGCCCATAAAAAAAATTTGGACACCAATTTCGCCAAACCGAGTATAGGGTTATACTACCCTTGATAGCATAATCGAACCTATACTGTCAAGTCCGTGTATTTTTCAAAAAGTGTTCATTTGTTGCATAGTGTAATTAGTTATATGGATGGAGAAAAAGGGTCGTTTGACCAAAATTTCAAAATTCAGTACCATTGAATTTAGTCCTTAACGGATCTCGTTGAAATTTTGTGTCATAACTACTATCCAATAGGGCAAACTTGGTGCATGTTTCATATCGATTAGAAGACATCGTTACTTTTTTCACTTGACTTGAAATCCCCCATATACCAAAAATGCAGCCTTCTAGACTTATAAATGATATGAAAAACAATAAGCTTTCATTTAGGATATACATATGTATATTTTTTATTTCATTAAAAATATTCACGATAAATTTTACTTATACACCACTGTTGGTACGAATCCAATCACGAACATACGAAACTCTCGAATAAATACCCGGAAAATCGGGTCTGGCACAGCCATAGCCCCACGAAACCACACCAACTAAAACACCCGATTCGGTGACCAAGGGACCACCCGAATCACCCTGGCAAGCATCCTTGCCACCCTCAATGTAGCCGGCACAAATCATGCGTTCCGTAACTCCGCCAAATTTCTTATATTTATCTGAACATTCCTCCTGATTGAAGATGGGAACTTCGGCTTGACGCAGCCAAGCACGAGATTCGAGGACATTTTGAGTATTACCCCAACCGGTAACAAAGCACACATCGCCGTCCATAACATCCTCTTTGGTTTCGGGCAGTTTAACGGGTTGTTTGGTCTCATCGAATTCAATTTCACGCGATAACTTCAGGAGTGAATAGTCGTAGTCTACATTGGAATAATTGAATTGTTTGTGTTGGATGATTTCGGCCACTTCAATGAGTTCACCTCCTTTGGAGGATTCCGAGGTACCAACACGAACCTTAAGACGATCAGCAGTTTTTCCTCTGTAAATACAAACAAAAAATAATTTAATGTTCTCCCATTTTTAGACAACAAACACAAGATTGTCACTTCCGTAGACTGTAACAGCTTTCCCTTTTTTTACAACAAAAAAATATGCTATTATAGCTAACTTCATTTCTTTGAATTGACATTTCAGTCGACTTGATTTGTTTTCTCTTTTTACAACAGAAAATCTGCTTTTATAGCAAACTTTATTTCTTTGATTTTCCATTTCTGCAGACTTGATCTGATTTCTTCTTTTTACAGCAGAAAATCTGCTGTTATAGCAAACTTTATTTCTTTGATTTGTCATTTCAGTAGACTTGATCTGCTTTCCTCATTTTACAACAGAAAATCTGCTTTTATAGCAAACTATATTTCTTTGATTTGCCATTTCAGCAGACTTGATCTGTTTTCTTCTTTTTACAAGAGAAAATCTTCTGTTTTAGCAATCTTTATTTTTTGGATTTGCCAATACAGCAGACTTGATTTGCTTTCCTCTTTTTAAAACAGTAAATCTACTTGTATAGCTAACTTTATTTATTTGATTTGCCATTTCAGCAGACTTGATCTGTATTCTTTTTTTTTACAACAGAAAATCTTCTTTTTTTTTTTTGGATTTGCCAATTCAGCCGACTTTATTTGCTTTCCTTTTTTAAAACAGAAAATCTGCTTTTATAGCAAACTGTATTTCTTTGGTTTGCTATTTCAGCAGATTTGATCTGTTTTCTTCTTTT
Source organism: Eudasyphora cyanicolor (assembly GCA_963930755.1). NCBI lineage: Eukaryota > Metazoa > Arthropoda > Insecta > Diptera > Muscidae > Eudasyphora > Eudasyphora cyanicolor. The sequence goes on along the minus strand of OZ005737.1, from coordinate 206,543,199 downwards.
AACAACAGAAAATCTTCTGTTATAGCAAACTTTATTTTTTGGGTTTGCCATTTCAGCCGACTTGATTTGCTTTCCTCTTTTCAGAACGGAAAAATCTGCAGTTATAGCTAACTTTATTTCTTTCATTGTAATTACTTACATTGTACAATGAGCGGCCGTTAGAATCCATTGCTTCGAAATGATAGAACCTCCACATATATGACCCGATGTCTGCAATGATATCTGATGAGGAGCATCGGTGACATTGATCTTATGACCACCAACAATACGACCATCTAGGCGGGGACTAATTTCGCCTTCTTCTCCAAAAGCTGCTGGCAGACGTTCCATGGATAACAAGGAAGCTCTACCCTGCACCTCCAAACCCCATATCGTTAGAAGTAATCCCAAAATAACTAATTTCAACATTTTTCTTCAAATCCGTCTATTCAACTCTTCTCTCAACTGACTGATTGATAACTGTTATACCAACTCCAACTCTTGTGGGTTTTTATAGTCATCCACTCACTCGGTGTGGGAAATCTAGCCATTTCATTGACTTACCGCGATGATATCTGCTTATTACCTGTTGTGCCGCCTAATACTTTTGTGTGGCAAAAAGATCACCGCCCATTGGGACAAGCTTTTCCGCTTATCGCCTCGTTTCTATTGACTTTAAACTTTAATTAGACGGCGAATTTAATGGGCCAGACATTGTATTGGATTTATTCAAGGTACTTGACACAAATACTCTGGAAAATTTTCTGCAAAGAATGAGGCTATAGTTAAAGTAATATAATTATGAAAGGAATTCTTTAGATTAATGCATTAAAAAATATTTATTAAAGAGCACTAATAACTATTGCATAGTAAATAATTAATATTAATTTCATGTCAACATTTATTACATTTGCCATATATAATTTACGATGGAGGCTAAATGATTGATATAGTGTGATTTTTTCGTAGATGGAAGGGGATTTTCTTTTCCCCTTGTTTTTAATTATGACAAATTCACATAATCCGGCCCCTTATGAAACCACGGCTTCTAATTTGAGAAGGCCTTTCAAATTACACTTTTATCATAAATTTCTTCAAGTTGCACTTTTATAGAAAATATTTCCGGAACAGCATTTTATTGGCAATTACGCCAAAATTTAATCTCGACAATTGGAGAAATTGCATTTTGTCTATAAAATTTAAATTCTCTCGAAAATTTCAATCAATTTGCATTTACTACAAGATGTATTTTCTAGAAAATTTCGTCAAAATTAAATTCTTTACAAAATTTTGATTGAAATAACATTTTCAATAAAATTCCAAATCTTTGAAAATTATGTTGAAATTTCTTTTTTTAAACAAAATTGAATTTTTCCAGAAAAATTTCGCTTTTTATTGACAATTACGCCGAAATTGTATCTCGGCAATAGGCGAAATGAAATTTTCTCTATAAAATGTAATTTCTCTAGAAAATTTCGTTGAATTTGCATTTACTACAAAATTTCTTTAAAAATGTATTTTTCTAGAAAATTTTGTCGAAATTTCATTTTCTACAAAATTTTTTTGAAATTGCATTTTTCTATAAAAATGGTTGAAATTACATTTCCTTAAATAGTTTCGTTAGAATTAAATTTTTCAACAAAATTCCAAATCTTTGAATGCATTCTCTAAAAAAATATGTTGAAATATCATTTTTTTAACCAAAATTCAATTTTTCTAGAAAATTTCGCTGAGTTTGCATTTGTATAGAACATTTTGTTGAAATTGCTTTATTTTACGAAATTCCATCAAAATTGATTTTTTTCAATGAAATTTTGTTGAAATTTAATTTTTCCAATTTGCCGAAATGACATACATCCGAGTATTTATATAAAATTAATTAAATTTCTCTACAAAATTTCGTTGAAATTTATTTTTCCACAAAATTTGGTTAAAATTCCATTTTCTATAAAATTTTGTTGAAATTTAGTTTTTCCCCAAAATTTGGTTAAAATTTCATTTATATAGAAAATTTGGTTGAAATTGCTTTATTTTACGAAATTCCATCAAAATTGATTTTTTTCAATAAAACTTTGTTGGTATTTGATTTTTCCAATTGACGAAATGACATACATATTTATATAAAATTTAATTTCTCTACAAAATTTCCTTGAAATTGTATTTTTTTAGAAAATTTCGTTGAAATTGCATTTTCTATAAAATTTTGTTGAAATTTAATTTTTCAATAAAATTTGGTTAAAATTTCATTTATATAGAAAATTTTGTTGAAATTGCTTTATTTTACGAAATTCCATCAACATTTATTTTTTTCAATAAAACTATTGAAATTTAATTTTTCCAAATTAAATTATATAAAATTTAATTTCTCTACAAAATTTCCTTGAAATTTTATTTTTCTAGAAAATTTCGTTGAAATTGCATTTTCTATAAAATTTTGTTGAAATTTAATTTTTCAATAAAATTTGGTTAAAATTACATTTCTTTAAAAATTCTTTAAAATTAAATTTTTATCAAAATTCCAAATCTTTGAATGCATTCTCTAGAAAATTACGTTAAATTTCATTTTTTTTACAAAATTGCATTTTTCAAGAAAATTTCGCTAAATTTGCATTTATATAGAAAATTTGGTTGAAATTGCTTTATTTTACGAAATTCCATCAAAATTTATTTTTTTCAATAAAACTGTTAAAATTTAATTTTTCCAATTGGCAAAATGAAATACATATTTATATAAAATTTAATTTCTCTACAAAATTTCGTTGAAATTTAGTTTTCTACAAAATTTGGTTAAAATTTCATTTTCTATAAAATTTTGTTGAAATTTAATTTTTCCACAAAATTTGGTTAAAATTTCATTTCTTTACAAATTCGTTAAAATTACATTTTTTAACAAAATTCCAAATCTTTGAATACATTCTCTATAAAATTATGTTAAATTTCATTTTTTTTTTTTTACAAAATTGCATTTTTCTAGAAAATGTTGAAATTATATTTATTTTAGAAAATTTAATTTTTCAGTGAAACTTTGTTGAAATTAAATTTTTCCCATTTGCGAATTGTATTTTCTACAAAATTTTGTAGAAATATTTTTTTTACAAAAATTTAATCACATTTTTTTTAAATTTAATTTTTCTAAAAATTTTTTTGAAATTAAATTTTTCCAATTGCAGGAACATAATTATTTTATAAAATTTCATTTCTCCAAAAAATTTATTAAAATTGCATTTTCTACAGGCATTTCTAGAAAATTTCGTAAAAAATTAAATTTTTTAAAAAAATTTTGAAATTTTGATTGAATTTACTTACATTTTCAATAAAATTCCAAAACTTTGAAAATTATGTTGAAATTTTATTTTTTAAACAAAATTGATTTTTTTCCAGAATATTTCGCGTTTTATTGACAATTATGCCAAAATTGAATCTCTGCAATAGAAAATTCTAGAAAATTTCGTTGAATTTGCATTTACTACAAACTTTCGTTGAAATTGTATTGTTCTAGAAAATTTAGTCGAAATTTCATTTTCTACAAAATTTTGTTGAAATTGCATTTTTCTATAAAAATGGTTGAAATTGCATTTCTTTAAATAGTTTCGTTGAAATGAAAAAATTTCTACAAAATTCCAAATCTTTGAAATTTCATTTTTAGAAAATTTTGTTGAATTGCTTTATTTTACGAAATTCCATCAAAATTGATTTTTTTCAATAAAACTTTGTTGAAATTTAATTTTTCCAATTGGCGAAATGACTCATATTTATATAAAATCTAATTTCTCTACAAAAAATTTCGTTGAAATTGTATTTTCTATAAAATTTTGTTGAAATTTAATTTTTCCATAGAATTTGGTTACAAGTTCATTTCTGTACAAATTCGTTAAAATTACATTTTTTAACAAAATTCCAAATCTTTGAATGCATTCTCTAGAAAATTATGTTAAATTTCATTTTTTTTACAAAATTGCATTTTTCTTGAAAATGTTGAAATTATATTTATTTTAGAAAATTTAATTTTTCAGTGAAACTTTGTTGAAATTCAATTTGTCCCATTTGCGAATTGCATTTTCTACAAAATTTTGTAGAAATATTTTTTTTTACAAAAATTTAATCACATTTTTTTTAATTTAATTTTTCTAAAAATTTCTTTGAAATTAAATTTTGCCAATTGAAGAAACATAATTATTTTATAAAATTTCATTTCTCCAAAAAAATTTATTAAAATTGCATTTTCTACAGGCATTTCTAGAAAATTTCGTCAAAATTAAATTTTATAAAAAAAATTTTTTAAATTTTGATTGAATTTACTTACATTTTCAATAAAATTCCAAAAGCTTGAAAATTATGTTGAAATTTTATTTTTTAAACAAAATTGAATTTTTCCAGATAATTTCGCAATTTATTAACAATTATGCCAAAATTGAATCTCGGCAATAGAAAATTCTAGAAAATTTCGTTGAATTTGCATTTACTACAAAATTTCGTTGAAATTGTATTTTTTTTAGAAAATTTAGTCAAAATTGCATTTTATACAAAATTTTGTTGAAATTGCATTTTTCTATAAAAATGGTTGAAATTAAATTTCTTTAAGTAGTTTCGTTGAAATGAAATTTTTCAACAAAATCCAAATCTTCGAATGCATTCTCTAGAAAATTATGTGGAAACTTCTGTTTTTAACCAAATTTTAATTATTCTAGAAAATTTCGCTGAATTTGCATTTATATAGAAAATTTTGTTGAAATTGCTTTATTTTACGAAATTCCATCAAAATTGATTTTTTTCAATAAAACTTTGTTGAAATTTAATTTTTCCAATTGGCGAAATGACATATTTATATAAAATGTAATTTCTCTACAAAAAATTTCGTTGAAATTGTATTTTTCTAGAAAATTTCGTTGAAATTGCATTTTCTATAAAATTTTGTTGAAATTTAATTTTTCCACAAAATTTGGTTAAAATTTCATTTCTTTAAAAATTCGTTTAAATTAAATTTTTTAATAAAATTCTAAATATTTGAATGCATTCTCTAGAAAATTATGTTAAATTTCATTATTTTTTTTACAAAATTGCGTTTTTCTAGAAAATGTTGTTGAAATTACATTTATTTTAGAAAATTGAATTTTTCAGTGAAACTTTGTTGAAATTAAATTTTTCCCATATGCGAATTGCATTTTCTACAAAATTTTGTAGAAATTATTTTTTTACAAACATTTAATCACATTTTTTTTAAATTTAATTTTTCTAAATTTTATTTGAAATTAAATTTTTCTAATTGGAGGGAGAAAATTTCATATCTCCACACAAATTTATTAAAATTGCATTTTAACAGGCATTTCTAGAAATTTCGTCAAAATTAAATTTTTTAAATTTTGATTGAGATTACATTTTCAATAAAATTCCAAAACTTTGAAAATTATGTTGAAATTTTATTTTTTCAACAAAATTGATTTTTTCCAGAAAATTTCGCATTTTATTGACAATTATGCCAAAATTGAATCTCGGCAATAGAAAATTCTAGAAAATTTCGTTAAAATTGTAATTTTCTAGAAAATTTAGTCGAAATTGCATTTTATACAAAATTTTGTTGAAATTGCATTTTTCTATAAAAATGGATGAACATGCATTTCTTTAAATAGTTTCGTTCAACAAAATTCCAAATCTTCGAATGCATTCTCTAGAAAATTATGTGGAAACTTCATTTATTAACCAAATTTTAATTTTTCTTGAAAATTTCGCTGAATTTGCATTTATATAGAAAATTTTGTTAAAATTGCTTTATTTTACGATATTCCATCAAAATTGATTTTTTCAATAAAACTTTGTTGAGATTTAATTTTTCCATTTGGCGAAATGACATATTTATATAAAATTTAATTTCTCTACAAAATTTCGTTGAAATTGTATTTTTCTGGAAAATTTCGTTAAAATTAAATTTTTTAACAAAATTCCAAACCTTTGAATGCATTCTCTAGAAAATTATTTTAATTTTTTTGAAAATTTCGTTGAATTTGCATTTTTCTAGAAAATGTTCTTGAAATTACATTTATTTTAGAAAATTTTATTTTTCAAGCAAACTGTCGAAATTCCATTTTTCCCATTTTTTTTTGCATTTTTAAAAAATTTCATTCATCTCGAAAATTTTTTTGAATTTTTTTTTTGTAGAAAATTGTTTTTTTATATTTAATCAATTTTTTTTAATTTAATGTTTCTAAAAATTTTGTTGAAATTAAATTTTTCCAATGTAATGCAATTATTTTATAAAATTTCTTTTCGCTATAAAATATTGTTAAAATTTTATTTTCTACAAAATTTTATCATAATTGAATTTGTTGGGACAATACTTTGTTACACTTCGTTATTTAATACTGTATTACTTTAATATTGTATTTCGTATAGTAGGCTTTGCCTTTGTATGACATATGAATGTATTTTAGAATTTGGAGAATACAAATTAATTAGTCATTGTTTTGTGATAGAAATGAAAACGTAATTTCGTCGAAATTACATTTTTCTGCAAAATTTCGTTCGATTTTAAGAAAATTCCAATTTTTTAAACAAAATTAAATTTTTTAACAAAATTGCATTTTTAAAAAAGTTCATTGAACTTACATTATAATTCACTATTCACTTTTAAAATACTAAACTACGTGTACTCTTCGGGTTCGTCGGCACTTGTTGAATGACACAAATCGATCAATGAACACCTATTTATACTACGTATTTTTCAATATTTTATTGACAGGTACTTCTGAATGGGTACATGCGTATTTTACGGTAGCTATATACCTGATTCAGCACGTGTGTTGTAAATTTTTCAAAATAAGGACCGTTCATAAATGTGGTTTCTGTAAAAAAATCATCTCAAACAGGTAGCTAACGGAGAAAGACACATCAATAAAAAATGTTCTTTCCTTTTCCCCCTTAAATTGAATGTAAACGGAATAGGTACCATAAAAATCCCGAAGAGCAATTCAGCATAAATTTATGAGATTTTATTAGTTGCCTACCACTATCATAGAAATGACATAACCCTTTGTTTCTCACTAATTTTCTTTAATTCTGAGAATCATAAAAAAGTCGTCAACATTTTTTCCAAAGAGATATATTTGTTTCAAAATGAGATACCTTAACTTAATTGTAAATAAATACGAAAGATGTTCATCGATTTCTATGATCAATTTCTCATTTTGTTGACAGGTTATGTGGCTTTTTGTGAAACAGCACTTTTATCTGTTTTAGATTTATATGATTTAAAAAAGTGAAAAAAATTAATTTTTTTCACAAAAATAACAATTCAAAGTGGTTTGTGCGTGACCTGTTTCAATATTAAAATGGAATAAACATTATTTTAGTCATTAATAGGCAAAAGTTCATTCATTCGTGCAACAGGAAATAATTTTTGAGAAAAAAAATCAAAAAGTCATCACTCTACGGACCATACCACCTCATTTTGGAACGATTTAAGCTAATTTGTATGGGCTCTATTCTTAAATGCCCTCGAATCGTTTCGTTTCTTATTCTGTCTCTTCTGGTCTTTCCGGCAACTCTTCTTAGGTACTTCAATTCAGCTGTTTGAATTCGGCTTTGTACTGTCGTCTTAAGTACCCATGATTCATAGCCGTATGAAAGGATAGATGTATATGTTGAGTTATACGCAACTATTTTTGTATTGGTGGAGACCTCTCGTTTACTCAGGAAGTTTTTGTCAAGACCTGAGAGTATAATCCTAAACACTTATCACTGATACAAGATACCGGAACTGTTCCACTTGTTTCAGTGCTGCTGTTTCAATTTGAATGCAGTGGTCGACTCTTTCTGGACATATTACCATTGTTTCGGTTTTGTTCGTATTAATACTGAATCCTCTGCTGGTCATTTCGTCGACAAAGAGGTTGAGGTTGTTTTGCAGGTCATTTGCCGTCATCGTCCGCGTAGGCCACATCGTCCGCGTAGGCCACATCGTCCGTGTATTTTTTAGTATCCTGGCGTGTATGTTTTCATTCTTTGTTTGCAGCTTTTGAAGATGTCATCGAGGATAAGTACATTATCCCCTGGCTGGAGAAAATTTATGTAGGCTGTATCAGGCTTTCATACGTCCCTAATCGGTGGAGGGATACCAAAGTGGTATTCATACCTAAAGCGGGAAAGATATCACACACTAGGCCAAAAGACTTCAGACCAATTAGCCTATCATCCTTCCTATTGAAAGGTCTGGAAAGACTTTTAGATCATTTCATTAGGGAAAACCTGGATACAAAACTCCTGTCGGGGAACCAACATGCCTACAATAAGGGCAAGTCTACAGAATCAGCCCTGCACGAACTTGTGAGCACTATCGAATCGTCCCTGCATTTCAAGGAATTCACCATGGTGGCATTTCTTGACATAGAAGGGGCTTTTAACAACATTCACTCAGATGCGGTAATTGCGGCACTGTCACATCTAAAAGTTAACAATAGTTTGATTAGACTAATTCAAAGTCTGCTCACCAGAAGACGCATAACAGCATGTCTAGGGTCCACAACTCTAACAAGGTATGTAAACAGAGGGACCCCGCAAGGAGGAGTACTGTCTCCACTAATTTGGAACCTAGCGGTGAATGAAATCCTGCTAGAGCTAGAACGTTGTGGCTGCAAGGTCGTGGCATATGCGGACGACGTGGCAATCGCAGTGAGTGGCAAATTCGTAAACGTCCTCAGAGACATCCTACAGGTGGCTCTGAACAAGTTGGTTAGATGGGCCAGAAGCAGCGGTTTGGGCGTTAACCCCAACAAGACAGAATTGGTTCTCTTTACTAGGATAAATAATGTCCCACATGTGGACCCTCCACCTCGGATAAATGGAACAGATCTAGTCTTTTCTGAAAGTGCAAAATTTTTAGGAATAATTCTAGATAGGAAAATGTTATTTAGACTTAACGTATTGGAACGTGTAAGGAAGGCCAACGTCGCCTTATATTCCTGCAAAAAGGCTGTAGGGTCGCGGTGGGGACTCTCTCCTAAAATCGTCCACTGGATATATATAGCAGTAGTTCGTCCAATACTGTTATACGGTATTGTGGTATGGTGGACGGCAACTGACAAACTAACCATTACCAACCTACTGACAAAGGTTCAGAGAACTGCCTGCCTGAGCATAAGCGGAGCCTTAAGGACTACAGCGACCGAGTCTCTACAAGCCCTACTCCATATACTGCCGATTAATATTGTGGCGAGAGAAGTTGCAACCAAAGCGGCAATAAGATTAAACTGCCTATCAATGTGGAGGTACAAGAACTATGGTCACATGAGGATATCAAAGTGTAGTGCTATGGTAACCGACCGAGTGGACTATATACCAACTGTGTAATTTCGAGAGAAATTACATCACTATGATTCCCGCCAGAGATGAATGGGTCGGCAGAATACCAGGTAATAGAGACCATCTCCACTTTTACACGGATGGTTCGAAGCTTGATGAAAAGGTTGGTTTCGGAGTACACTGTGAAGAACTTAGTCTGGATATAGCTCACAGACTACCAGATACCTGCAGTGTCTATCAAGCCGAAATAATGGCAATATGGGAAGTCGCCAAGTGGCTGAGTCGCAACATAGTAACCAACACTGGCGTTGTCATTTACTCGGACAGCCAGGCTGCCATCAATTCTCTGGAGGCAACATCCCTAAATTCACAAACAGCCCTCGACTGCCGCAGATCTCTTAACGAGATGGCTGAGCAGTTTAATATACACCTCATATGGGTGCCTGGGCATAGGGATATCCCGGGGAACTGCAAAGCCGATGAACTTGCTAGGAAAGGGACGACATTACAAATTCTCGAAGAATTTGCATATATTGGTGCGCCACTATCCACGTGCAAGCTTTGGCTAAGGCAAGAGGCAATCAGGCAGTCCAACGAAAGATGGACAGAAATCGGCACCTGCAGGGTAGCTAGACAAATCTGGCCAAGGTATGACCTGAGAAGGTCAAAATATCTCCTCGCACTAGAGAGGAAACGATTGTCTACGTTAGTACAGGTTCTGACGGGACACTGCTTGATTGGCGAACACGCCAAAAGATTGGGTATTGACTCCAATGACTTCTGCCGAAGTTGTGGAGATGAGGAAGAAGTGGAAGAAGTGGAGAGCATTGAGCACTTGCTTTGCGACTGTCCCGCTTTGAGTAAACGACGACTGGACATGCTGGGGTCGGCCTTTTTAGGCAGCCTAACAGATCTTTCCAGTACTGATATTCGTACTATCGATAAATTTATATATCAAACAGGTTGGTTTCGATGAGGGGCATTTCAGCCCGTGGTAACACTAGGGACCTAAACTGGTCTATGTGAGCTTGTAAAAAAATACGGCTGCCACCCTAACCTAAACCTAAAAAACATTTTTTAAAAAAAATTTTGTAATTGCTTTTATTTTTTTTCAAAAAAACTGCTGATATTAGATTTTTCCAATTCGCGAAATGTTTTTTTTCTATATAATGTCATTTCTCTAGAAAATGTTGTTAAAATAACATTTTCTGCAAAATTTTGCGAAATATTATTTTTTTTTTTATATTATGAAAATTGCATTTTTTTTAAAATAATTTCTTGAAATAGCGTTTTCTACAAAATTGCATCAAAAATGCATTTTTCGGCAAAATTTATATTGCATTTTTCTAAAAATGTTGCTAAAATTGTTCTCTTCCAGAAAAATTACAATTCTCTAAAAAATTCAAGAAAATTCAAATTTTGTATAAAATTTTGTAGAAATTGTTTTTTTAATATAATCAATTAAATTAAAAAAAATTAAATTAAAATTAAATTTTTTACAAAAATTCCAATTCTTTGAATGATTCTCTAGAAATATATGTTAAAATTTCATTAAATTTTTCTGGAAAATTTCGCTTAATTTGCATTTATTTTGAAAATTTCGTTGAAATTGCTTTTACTTTAAAGAACTCCATAAAAAATTAATTTTCCAAAAAAACGTTGTTGAATATAATTTTTTCTATGAATTTCATTGAAAATGTATTTTTTTGTTTCTGGACGATTTATCATAAATACATTTTTCTACGAAATATTGTTTAAAAAGCATTTTTCCGCAAAATTTCGTTGAAATTATTTTTTCTAGAAAATTTAATTTTTTTACAAAATTTAGTTTTGTGTTTTTCTACAAAATTTGGTTTCGCTTTTTTCTACAAAATTTCGTCGCCATAGTTTTTTTCTAGAAAATGCCAACAAAAAGGCATCTTTCTATTTTTCTACAAAATTAGGTTTTGTATTTTTCTACAAAATTTCGTCGCCATAGTTTTTTTTCTAGAAAATGCCAACAAAAATGCAATTTTCTAGAAAATTTCGTAGAAATAAATTTTTTTACAAAAATTCGTTGAAATTGCATTTTTCTGGAAAATATCGTAGAAATTATGATGTTGAAATTTCTTTTTTAAATACAATTGCGTTTTTCTATAACATTTCGTTGAATTTGCATTTATTTAGAATATTTCCTTGAAATTGCATTTATCCATAAAAAAATAATTCTTCAGGGAAACTAAGTTAAAATGTAGTTTTTCCAAATGGCCAGCAGTTAGCAGTTTTCTATAAAATGTAATTACTCTAGAAAATATTGTTTAAACTGCATTTTTTGCTGAACTTGTATTTTTTTATCAAAATTCACAAAATTTTGTTTAAATTCCATTTTTGTACAAAATTTTGTTGAAGTTTCTATAAAATGTCATCAAATTGAATATTTCTGGAAATTTTCGCAGAAATTAAATTTTTATAAAAAAATTTGCTGAATTTGCATTTTTCTAAAAAAAAATTCTTGAAATTGCATTTTTCTGGAATTTCATTAAAATTTTTTTTTTTAAAAAATTTACTTTGAAATAAATTTTTTAACAAAATTGCACTTTTCTCAAAACGTTGCAGATATGCTATATTTAAAAAATTTCATTCAAATTTAATTTATTTAAAAAAATTCCATCAGAATCAAATTATTTAGGAAAACTTTGTTGAAATAAAATTTTTCCCATTGGCGAAATGAAATTATTCTATAAAATTTTATTTCTCTAGAAAATTAAATTGAAATTGCATTTTGTAGAAATTTTGGCTAAAATCGTATATTCTTCAAAATTTTGTTTAAATAGCATTTTCTATAACATTTTTTGAAATTGTATACAATTGTATTGAATAAAATTTCCATCAAAATTAAATTTTCATAAAATATATTTGCATTTTCTAGAAAATGTTGTTGAAATTGTTTTTTCTAGAACACTTCATCAACATTTCTCTAAAAAATTTTGTCAAATTATATTTCTATATTTAATAAATTAGTGAGGAATTCTGTGGTGACCAATCAATCGCCAATGCTTTTGCAAAATTCTTTACATCAACCTATTCTCATCAACAGAGACAATTAGACGTCCCCTACCCTTACAATATTCCTTCATTGAATCAGTTTAGCATACCTTATTTTGATTTCCCATTTGTATTTTCGAGTTTGGTCAAGCTTAATTCTTCCAATAGTGTTGGTCCTGATGGCGTACCTAGTATAATCCTCAAAAATTGTGCTCAAAGTCTTGCCCTTCCGCTCACATTACTATTTAATACTTCGTTAAAATATGGCTATTTCCCATCCATTTGGAGAACATCTTACTTAACCCCTCTTCATAAATCTGGAAGCCTCAGTGATGTGGGGAATTATCGTGGAATCGCAAAATTAAGTATAATTCCAAAACTTTTTGAGAAAATGGTTACTGAGATTTAATCTCATAAAGTATCGTCTATTCTACGTCCATTCCAACATGGATTTCGTAAAGGTCTCTCAACTGTGACAAATTTGGTGCAATTCTCTTCTCAGGTTATAAACGAGTTTGTTCTTGGTAATCAGACAGACGTGATTTATACAGATTTTAGTAAAGCTTTCGATAGAGTCAATCACAAACTCTTGATCTTATTGGTTTTAGTAACAACTTATTGCGTTGGATATCGACTTATCTTGATAGTCGTATTCAGATTGTGAAATTTGGTATATCCTGCTCTGATCCGATCTTGGTTCCATCTGGGGTTCCCCAAGGTAGCCATATTGGCGCCATTCTATTTCTGCTATTCATTAACGATTTACCAGATTCCATTTCTAGTTCAAATTTACTGATGTATGCAGATGATGTTAAGATATTTTATTCTTATAAAACATCTGAAGATTCAATGCTCCTTCAAAATGATTTGGTTAATTTTGGAAAACGGTGTGATATAAATTGCATGGACCTCAATCTTAAGAAATGTAAACATATGTGTTTCTCTAGGTCGAGGGCGATTCCATCCAGTTTTAGTCTTCATGGTTCCAATTTAGATGCTTTTGAATCCTTTGTGGATCATGGTATATTGATGGATCCTAAACTCAATTTCAATAATCACATAATTATAATGGTGAATAAAGCTTATGGCGTGCTTGGTTTCATAAAGCGATGGGCGAAAGAATTCGTAGATCCATATGTAACTAGGCAGTTATATACGTCACTAGTTAGACCTATTCTAGAATATGGGTACGTAGTGTGGGACCCCCAGTACGGGACTTACGTTGATAAGATTGAATCGGTTCAAAAACAATTTTTATTATTCGCTTTAAGACATCTTCATTGGAATAGTGATTTTAGTCTTCCACCCTATACTAGCAGGTTGAGTTTGATAAGACTGCCTACTCTCAAGAGTAGACGTATTATGCTGAACACAACCATGGTACTGAAAGTTATAAATGGTGTTGTTCCTTCTAATTTTATTTTGTCTAGGATTGGATTTAATGTACCTTGTAGACCTTCCAAATATTACCAATTATTACATATTGATTTTCAACGTACAAATCATGCTTCGGCAGAGCCCATTCGTAGAATGTGCATGGATTTTAACACTTTATATGAAGTTACTGACATTGATGTAGTTAGATCTAGAATAATATATTTTTTAAATGTGTAAGTAGACTAATTTTATTGTTTGCATGTGCCGGCTGATGACATTTTTCTGTAGCTGGTATTTCCACCCTCTACTATTAACCCGCCACGGTCCGGATCATGGTGTGTACGCAATCCCTACGTCATGGGGATGTGGCCCCCTCGGCCGGAAGGGGCGGGTAAGAGTGGTTGCGTTGGGAACGTTCGTTAAAAAAAAAATATTCTTCTATAAAATTTTGTTAAAGTTGTTTTTTCTAGAAAATTTCATCAAAAATTCTAGACTTCTTCTTTAATTTTTAACAAAGTTGTTTTCATATACTGAAAACAACAATAACGATCTTGAGCCTGAGTACAAAAACAAAATATGTACTATGAAAGCAGATCGAAAAAAACAAGAAGAAATGGTAGAGCACGACCAAATACGTTGTTGTTGCATAGTCAACTACAGCAAAACATTCGTCTGAATTCTTTACATTGTAAATGCTCACGAGAGTGGAAGTTGGTGCATGTACGAGGGATGATGATTACTGAATTGTCTTTTTTTTTGAGATATACGCTTTTAGCAAACAGTTCTCGTGTAATGATACTTGGCTGTGCGTATATATTTAATAATTTCGACTGAAGTAATCGTTGTAATAAGGATATTGATAATGGGAGTTTGGTGGCTCCCGAAACAGATCTGTCTATCCAACCATTACAACCGCCCCCAATACATGTCACTTACTTCTTCTTTAATTTTTAACAAAGTTTTTTTTCACATACTGAAAACAACAATAACGATCTTGATCCTGAGTACAAAAACAAAATATGTACTATGAAATTGATCTGCTTTCAAAAACAAAATTCTAGAAAATTTCATAAAAAATCCAGGAAAATTTAGTTGAATTTAAAATTTTCTACAATTTGCGTTGAAATTACATTTCTCTAAAAAATTTCGTTGAAATTACATTAAAAAAAACAACATTTCTTTGATGCATTTTCTAGACATTTGTGTTAAAATTTAATTTTTTGGCACAATTGCGTTTTTCTATTTCATTTTAGAAAATAAGTTTTAGTTAAAATTTCATTTATTTTGGAAAATACCATTAAGAGTTAATTTTTCGAGAAAACTTTGTTGAAATTAAACTTTTTCAATTGACGAAAAAGCACATTTTAAAACATTTCATTTCTCTCGAAATATTTTTCTAAACATATTATGAAATTTCACTGAAATTGGACTTTCCAAAAAAAATTGTTGAATTGTATTTTTCTAAAAAATTTCATAAAATTGCATTTTTCTAGAAAATTTCGTCTACAAAATTTCGATGAAATTACATTTCTTACATAATTTTTTGAATTCAGAAAAATTCAATTCCTTCATTCTATTCATAGAAATATTTTTTTGTAATAATTTTTTTTAACAAAATGGCGTTTTTCTATATACATTTTACATTTACTACAAATTTTTTTTGAAATTGCATATATTTTAGAAAATTTCATCAATATTAAATTTTGAAGAAAACGTTGTTGAAATTAAATTTTTCCAATTGGCGAAATTGCATTATTCTAAAAAAGACTATCATTCCTCTAAGTTTTGTTAAAATTACATTTTCTACAAAATTTGGTCAGAATTGTATTTTTCTATAAAAAATAATCCAAATTTCATTTTTCTAGAAAAATTTCTTGAAATTGCGTTTTTTTTTTTCAAAATTTTGTTGAAATTTTATTTTTCTAGAAAATGAATATTGCATCTTTTTTAAAAAATTTTGTTGAAATTGAATTTTTAAACAAAATTTTATTTTCCAATTCTTTGAATTGAAAATTCCAATTCTTTGAATGCTTTCTCTAGAAATTTATGTTAAAAAATTATTTATTTTTAGAAAAATTTAATTTTTCTAGAAAATTTTATTGAATTGGTTTTTAGAAAATTTGTGTTCTAGGAAATTTAATTTTTCTAGATAGTTTTGTTGAAATTGCATTTTTTTTTACAAAAATGTCTGAATTTGTTTTGTTTCTAGAAAATGTCATCAAACAAACACGCATTGTTTCCACAAAATTTTGTTGAAATTGCATCTTTTCTGAAAAAAATCGTTAGAAATTGCATTTTTCTACAAAATTTCGTTGGAATTTCGTTTTTTTTAAAAATTCCATAAAATTTTAATTTTTCAAAAGAATTTTGTTGAAATTTAATTTTTTCAAAAAATCCCGTCACTGGCCCTTTATCAGTGGTCATTTATGTACCTTAACTTAGGAAATTTTCTAACCAGACGGCTGAAATGAAAAAGAAATCTCAACGAAATTTTGTAGAAAAAATTTCACTAAAATTTTGTAGAAAAACAAATTTCGAACACAACATTCCCATACATTCTGTAGTAATTATCCACTACAGCACCATCTACCTAGTTTGTATTTATTTAAATTACTTAAAAAAACAAAAACATATAAAAATCCCTTTCGTTTTAAATAAATGTAAATACGTAAATGATCTGGCTGAAATGTTAGCCTTACATTTTAATTTGTCGAGTACCATTGTAAATCGACGTGCCTGGAATGTACAAATGAATACTCTATTTAACCAGCAACAATTGCTAGCTTAATATTCTGTTAGTTCTAACCCAATATGGCGAAAATGGGTCTCGGTATTTGTATATAATATATGTACTCGGACTATATCTGTGAGTATCTTAAGGGATATTGAAAACAAAGAAGATTCAACTGAATATGGCTCACTTACTTCAAGACTGTCGTAAATCAAAATTGAAAATTTTTGTGGCTGTCTTACAGAAATGCGAATTTTGTAAATATCCATAAATGAATCTCAACGAAATTTAGATCTTCCTATTTCACCTCCATCTTATTTATCTTTTTATACGGACTTAAAGTTACACATATCGACAATTTTCAATTTTGAGTTACAACAGTCTTGAAGTAAGTGAGCGATATGTATCCAAATTAAACTTCATAGGCAACTACTTAGTAAAGATAAAATAGATTTCGGTTTTGTTATGCTTTGCATAAATTCCTGTTTTATTGTTTATAAATAAAAAGAAAAAAAGACTTTAAATAATAATGGGAATTTCAATCGAAAAAGGGGAACTCAAAAAATAAAAATAAACTCAAAAGTATAAAAAAGCTGAAGAATGACAATTATTCTACAACATATACAAAGTGACGGCCCACAGAAATTGAGGCACCACTGCTCTCCTCCACCAAAGTAATGCTCTGTTTCTCTACATCCACCAGTAAGGAGCCATCGCCCAACAAAGTTTTGCCGTTTTTATAATTTTGGAATTCAGGCAATTTGCGAGGACCCATAACAGGATCATCATAGCGCCACAATTTCAAAGTGGACAAATCCGCTAAAATGTGAAAAAAACAAATTAATTATATTAAACTAAAATATTCAATTCGATGCCCACCTTTAAAGCTCAATATCTTGGCTAGCTTTTCTTTTAAACTCTTGACGGTTTCTCCTTCACTGACCACGGCACTCACTTGGAAGAGACCCGATCGCTCAACGGGATTTACAAATGTCACCGGTACATGAGGAGCCACGGTGAATGCAATGAAGGGCGAACCCGGTCGTACTTCTTCGCGTGTCTTTTCGGGTGCTTCAGGATCATCGGTATATTTAATTTCTAAAGCTTCAATATCCAAGGTGTTCTTCAAGTAATCCAAGTTGTCCACCAACACTTGACGTTCATCGAATTCCAATGACACAGCCATGGCTGCCAAACCCTTGCCGCTTTCTACCTTTTCGCGTATCATTTGGGCGAAAGGCATAACACGTTTCATGAACTTTTTCAACACCTCCTTTTGCTGTAGAGCCGTTAGAATGACTTTATTGTCAGGCAGGGTATTGTTGACGGTATACAAATCTCTCATGGTGTTCAAAACACACGATTGCCATGGAGGATAGGTTTTGGCCACCCAGGCTACAGCTCTATTGGGCTTCGCCGAAGTGGGATCGACGGCCTTTTCCTTGCCACCCTTACCTTTGACTTGCAAAAGATTCTTCAAGTTCAAACGGAATGCATGGGCCGCTTCCATAAGATATTCCGAGCACATAATATCGGTTTCATTGATGGGTCCAACGGCGGGCCAGGAGGCGTGAAGAATGGATTCCTTGTTGCCTAGCAAACCCCAGACATGTTCGGCCACATGAGGACAAATGGGAGCCATGAGCAGAGCCTGGCGACGTATAAATTCAAAGACCAACTCGGCGTGCATACCCAGGGCCCCACACAATTCACGATATTTATCACGGGTCAACTGCAACTCATAGAAGCCTGAACGCAATGCTTCTTTGAACAACATTTTCTTGTAGAACTCATCGGTCTGTTGGGTCTTCAGATTCATTTCGCTGATGAAAACTTTGTCATTAAAGGTGTGATTCGCTTCCTTACGCATAGCTGGGCGGGCAGACAACATTTCCTTGACCCATTCGATGAAAGTGTAGAGACGCAATATGCCAGCATCCGCAGTGCTCTCCACGAAATTGGCATCTTCGACACTGTCGCCAGCATCGGCCAAACACAAACGCATACCATCGGCCGAGAACTTATCCACGGCTTCGTGTAGAGTCAAAAAGTTGCCATCGGATTTCGACATTTTGGCCGAATTCAAAAGCAAATGACCATTAACTCTTACTCCCTTAGGCCACTTGTTCTCATCATTGGGCCAAATGGCAGCGTGATTATACAACATGAAAGTCAAATGGTTTTGAATCAAATCTTTACCCGACACTCTCAAATCCATGGGATACCAGTACTCGAATTCACGTCTCAAGAT
Organism: Eudasyphora cyanicolor; assembly: GCA_963930755.1. NCBI lineage: Eukaryota > Metazoa > Arthropoda > Insecta > Diptera > Muscidae > Eudasyphora > Eudasyphora cyanicolor. The sequence continues at coordinate 206,524,546 of OZ005737.1, read as the reverse complement.
ATCCAAATTGGCTTGTTTGATATTACAGTTCTTGGGATAAGCTGTTTCCTTGAAGAAAATATAATCCCACACGTCGGAGGTCATATCTTTAGCCTTAATGCCCAATGGACTGGGCTTTTCACCTCTAAAGGAGCCACCCTGCAGCAAATGCACCACGGTATAGAAAGCCATATAGATGGTCGAGTCGGACAGCGACTCAATAAGCCATTGTTCATCCCAAGGCAGTTTTGTGCCCAAACCATAGGTGCGAGAACAGGCATATTCATGCAGCCAATTAAGGCAGTGTTCAAAATTGTTTCTAGCCTCTTCATGGAATGTCTCCATATCGGACAAAATCTTTTTGGCTTGTCCTTGCCATACGGGTTCACCGTAATTCAAATACCATTGATTACACAAGGCCACCACACATTGATCACCCGAACGCGATATGATAGTCTTCTCTGGCTCATAGTAGACATCGGCCTCTTTGGTATCAACCAATTGTTTTTGCAGTTCCTTCTTAACATCCTGAACCTTTTTGCCTTTGAATTCTCCCACCAACATAACGCCATCGTAGAAACCCTTAAGGTAGCACAATTCCTTGGCCTCAGCCAATTTGTCCTTATCATTTTGCGATTGTATTTTGAATTTCTCATAGGCAAATTTGGCACACATGTTACCCAAGCTGGGCACTTCAATAATGGGTGTAGGTTCATAGGGCAAAACCATTTCATCGGTGAGTCCGTATTTTTGACGGAAAGCCTCTTTCTTTTGCAAGTCCACAAGGGCAGCATAGTCATCGGGGGAATCGGAAGGCACGGAAGTTACCACACCGGTGCCCTTGTCTTCCTTAATGGACAACATAGGCAAAGTGTAAATCACCTTGTGGATAGTTAAAGGTGAGGACAAAGCAGTGCCCAACAATTCCTCGCCAGTCAACTCAAGCACTTCATCTACTTGTCCCTCAACAGCGGTAAAACCTTGATAGGCCATATTACGAGCAGCACGTCGGGTGCTAATCCAGACCTCATCGTTGCGCGTTGTCTTCCAGGCAATGTACTTGATGTCGGGATGTAACCAGCAATTGGTCTGACCGTACATGGTTTCCGGTCTCAGTGTGGCTGCAACCAAATACACGGGAGACTTAATGGAACTGAAATGCATAATAATGGTAATGTTAGCAAATTTTTTATGATAAATTGACAAATAAGACATAGCCAAGATGTTCTCATACATAAGTTATGCATAATATTTCACGATATAAATTATCTCATAAATACCTTAAGATGCCTTTGTTCTCCAAAACCTTCATTTTGATCAAAGTATATTCCTGAGGACCAACACCCTCACCCGTAGAACGATCGTGATCCATGCAGGGTTGTCCATCTTTCGGCGAATAAATGGTGTAACGTTTGCCATACATAACTTTGCCACGATTCTTCAAGTGTACAAATTGCCAACGCACAAAGGAATCGAAGAAAGGATTTGCATCGGTGGTAATAAAGGTACGGCGCCAATCAATCTGTAAATAATCATAAATTTAAATTGCATTACGATCGTCTTTGAAAAGTTATCACTTGTATCGACTTACGTGAACACCAATCCTCTTCAAATCCTTCACAGCCAAGGGTGGGAAGTAGTTCAACCAATGTTGTTCCTGGGCAAACTCCTTGATTTCTTCATCTTTCAAACCCAAACTCTGCATAATTTGCCATTGATATTTCGCCGTACCAGTCTTGGCCACAGCTTTGCTCTTCTTGCCCTTAGACTTGTCTTTGGGTACTTCGGATTGTGCCGTCTCAACCACCGTCTCCTGTGTGGCGGCTGGAAATTGTGGAGGATAGCCAAAATCTTCCATCTCACGTTTCAATTTATCGGCGCAAGCCTTGATGGGCATACCGGTACAATGGAAACCGAAAGGCCACAGCACACGTTTTCCCTTCAAGCGATGATAGCGAATGGAATATTCAGCCTTGGACAATGAAAATGTGTGGCCCAAATGTAAACGACCATTCATGTAGGGAAATGGAAATGTGACCATGAATTTCTCATCCTGGGTTTTCTTGGGCTCAAGCGGAGCATCTGTTTCGTGAAGATGTTCATTCTCCCAACGTTGTTGCACTTCTTCTTCGATTTTTTGCAGGTATTCAACCTTGAAGGTGCCTTTACGTTCAACATTAGCCTGAAAAGGGAGAAGACGTCGGTAATATCATTCATAATTCAAAGAAATATTTCATCAGAATTTCTAAGCCGGCCGCCGCCACTAGAACACACACGTTTGTCCATTTGGTGACTCAAGTATGAAGTATGGGAAGAGTATTCCGTTCTGCTTTTTGCTCCAAATTGTCCTATTGCTTCTACTTACCATTTTGCTTTATGAAGCGTAAAGTGTTATTATCAAATTTAAAACAACTATGTGTTTTAATTTATAAAAAAAAACTATAAAATTAAGAATTTTGTTAATAACAAAAGTGCAACGTGTGTTGAAAGACTTTGACAGTTATGACAGCTGGCTGCTGTCAATAGACAGCTACTTAAATACGAGAGAGAACATAAAGCGTGTGTCAAAATAATAATAATTGAAGTGGCAAATACACGGTACAATCATCGTACCGATTGTCGCATCAACTGGGATTGTAATTCCATAATTGAATAGTAAAATTGCCTCGTGTGATTTAGAACTTACATTCGAAATTGATTTTGACGGGCATTGTACGCTCTCGATGATATTTAAGTAAAGAGCCATCAGCAGATCTCACGGATTACCGGGTGACTCGCATACAGTGATGCCTTGTGTTTCACGAAAAACGTAAAAATATCGATCATCCTATGTTGTTCAATTAATTGACCAACTTGTCTGATAGTACACTTAAGTATTTATTATGCAAATTTGAATTTTTGAGGTTTCTAAAATTGATTTTGCTGAATATTTTCCATCTTTTAATTGTGAAAGAGGAATAAATTGTTGGTTCTAGCGGAGAGAAATACTTTTTTTGTTGCCAAGTTTAAAATCTTTGCCTTAGTTTTATTTAACTGACGAATACAAATACAAGATATAACATCATTCTTTGAGAATATGCACATTTATTAACATTAACTCGAAATAAAAAAGAAATTAATTCTTGTGATTTAATAAATGTCGGATTCATTTTTTGTTGCGATTTTGACCTTTTTTACAAGGAGTATTTATTTTTGTACGGTTTTTAATGTATTTTTCAGATGCGTTATTCTGTTTTTGTGTGGAAGTAGAGTATTTTTATGCGGCTTTTGGCGGAACGTATCTACATCATAAAATTTTAATATAAAACCAGTAAGGAAAGGCTAAAGTCGGGCGGTGCCGACTATATAATACCCTACACCACTCTCGTAATATTGAATAACTCTGATATATACATTTTCTAATTCATGTATAAATTGTTTACATAAATTTACTTTTGGGACATTTTATACTTAAATAATACCCTGTGCCACAGTGTGGTGTAGGGTATAAAAACGATTGGATCTAAAGAGCCAAATCGGATGAAACATATATATGGGAGCTATAGCTAAATCTTTACCGATTTTCTTAAAATTCGGCAATGTTGGTTCATGAATCAAGAAACTCTACCATTCTAAATTTCAAAACGATTGGATGTAAAATACAGCTTCTATAGAACTAAAGGGCCAAATCGGACGAAACATATATATGGGAGCTATAGCTAAATCTTAACCGATTTTCTTAAAATTCGGTAGTGTTGGTTCATGGATCAAGAAACTCTACCATTCTAAATTTCAAAACGATTGGATGTAAAATGCAGCTTCTATAGGACTAAAGGGCCAAATCGGACGAAACATGTATATGGGAGCTATAGCTAAATCTTAACCGATTTTCTTCAAATTCGGCAATGTTGGTTCATGGATCAAGAAACTCTACCATTCCAAATTTCAAAACGATCGGATGTAAAATACAGCTTCTATAGGACTAAAGGGCCAAATCGGACGAAAGATATATATGGGAGCTATATTTAACTCTGAACCGATTTCAACCAAATTCAATAGCGATCTTAACAGCCGCGAAATACTTTAAACTGCAAAATTTCAGAACGATCGGAGTGAAATTGCGGCCTGTAGTCGACGAACAACTTTACATGGACAGACGGACGGACATCGTTAAATCGACTCAGCTAGTGATTCTGAGTCGATCGGTATACTTTAAGGTGGGTCTAGCTGTGTTATTTTCAGGTGTTACAAACATCTGCCGTGAAACAAACTTATAATACCCTGTACCACAGTGTGGTGTAGGGTATAAAAACGAGTATTTAAGGGAAATTATCTGATGTTTGTTTCATTGTAAACAGTAGAATATGCCATTAGTAATGGGAAACAATATCAGTGAAATGGCCGCCACCCAAAGCAAATGATCCGGAATTCAGTTGAATTCTAGAGAGATGAGGTCCATTTCACCTTGGAGGCTACGTTAACAAGCAGATTTATAGCATTCGGGGCTCGGTAAACCCCAGAAATACTGTTGAATGTTATATCCTCAAAGTGTGACAGATTCAATGACAATTGAATACTGTAGACGCCGCATGGTATTTACAGACTTCATCCGCCATTCTCAAATTCCTCCCTCAATTATTTGTCTGTCAAAACATGCAGACTTTTTTGTTCTCTCAAATAATTTCTGAGAAGGGAGTGAGTTTTTCAGTTTGTTTTGTTGTTGAATGTTTTGAAGTTGGAATACATATAATAAAATTAATGATGAAAATCTTTTCTCTCTTTGCAGAGTAAATAAAAGTATCTATCCTCTCTTTGCAGAAAGCTCTCTTTACAGTTTAGCCAGACAAAGCGCCATCTGCAATATGCAGACATACTAAACGAATTGTCAAACTCCATGCGACGTCTATAGCATTCAATTCTCATTGACAGATTGGTGCTGTTTTTGGTCTGGCGGGATCATTGAACCTTACATTTTCGACAATGAGGCTAAATTGTTTCATCATTTTTTTTTTCAAAGTGCTTTTCACATTTCAAATGACATTTTTCCTCAGTGAAATATACTGTATCATATTTACCACATTTATGCACCACTATAAAATATTTAAGCCTTTTTGTCCCACTGTGATCATAAAAGTAGAATTTCGATAAAACACACCACTGGGAACGCTTTTTTGTTTGGTACATCGGTTTAAATTTTCACGTGGGTAAAAATCTAGATAACGATTTCTGGATTATCGATAACAATAAACAGAATTCTTGACAGTTACACATGAACAGATTTCATGACATTTACTTGCCGCCCAACGGCAAATAAATGATGAAAAATAAAATCTAATTAAAAATGTAAAATAAAATACTATTATTATTAAGACTTGTAAAAATATTGGTGATTTGCAGTATATAATCTTAACCTTCGTCTGCGGCTTTAAAGTCTTGGTACGGCATTAAAAAGTCACGGTACGGCATTAAAAAGTCACGGTACGACATTAAAAAGTCACGGTGGGCAAAAGTCTTGGTACGGCATTAAAAAGTCATGGTACGGCATTAAGAAGTCACGGTGGGCAAAAGTCTTGGTACGGCATTAAAAAGTCATGGTACGTCATTAAAAAGTCAAGGTACGGCATTAAAAAGTCATGGTACGGAATTAAAAATCCACGGTACGGCATTAAAAAGTCACAGTGGGAAAAAGTCTTGGTACGGCATTAAAAAGTCATGGTACGGCATTAAAAAGTCATGGTACGGCATTAAAAATGCATGGTACGGCATTAAAAAGTCACGGTGGGCAAAAGTCTTGGTTCGGCATTAAAAAGTCATGGTACGGCATTAAAAAGTCATGGTACGGCATTAAAAAGTCACGGTGGGCAAAAGTCTTGGTACGGCATTAAAAAGTCATGGTACGGCATTAAAAAGTCATGGTACGGCATTTAAAAGTCACGGTACGGCATTAAAAAGTCACGGTGGGCAAAAGTCTTGGTACGGCAATAAAAAGTCTTGGTACGGCATTAAAAAGTCATGGTACGGCATTAAAAAGTCACGGTGGGAAAAAGTCTTGGTATGGCATTAAAAAGTCATGGTACGGCATTAAAAAGTCATGGTACGGCATTACAAAGTCATGGTACGGCATTAAAAAGTCACGGTACGGCATTAAAAAGTCACGGTACGGCATTAAAAAGTCACGGTACGGCATTAAAAAGTCACGGTACGGCATTAAAAAGTCACGGTGGGCATAAGTCTTGGTATGGCATTAAAAAGTCATGGTACGGCATTAAAAAGTCACGGTACGGCATTAAAAAGTCACGGTACGGCATTAAAAAGTCACGGTGGGCAAAAGTCTTGCTACTGCATTAAAAAGTCATGGTACGGCATTAAAATAAAATGCATATCTAAATATTTATCAGCATAAACTAAACACGCCCACAATAAATTTTCCTTTAACAAATTCACAGGTGAATTTTCGCACAAATACAATTACATTCCCAAACGATCCAATTGAAAAATTGTGTGGGTGGTTCCAAAGGAGGTTGTCCAATTTTCGCCCATTGTTTTTTGAGTTTATAGCCAATGGCTGTTAGCCATGAAGTTACGATTACTATGCCTATAACTGGTGTCCTATTTTGAGTCACATAGTTTCGTGCTTGTAAAAGTGTATACCATACCCCTAATTCAATTTTATGATCGACAAAATAAATACCGTAATCGTGAGTCCAACGATACTTTCATCTGCGGTCTGTTTCTACAATAGAGTATATTTCCATCGATCAAAAATTTGGTTAGTAGTATTGTACATAGGTTTATATAGACCTTTGGGATACCACAGGGACTGATTATATCTTGTCCCTCCCTTTGAGCCACTGTGAATGCCTTAAAATTACCATATAATTTGAGCGATAGTGACATTATTTAAATCTGTTGCCTCCATAGAGGAACATGAGCACAGAGTGGGTAGAGGAGACTGACACTTTCTCTTCTTCGTTTCAACAACTTCTACAGACAACTGAAAATAATTATCATTTGGAAATATGAAATAACCACAACTTGCCATACAAAATTCTAATGCAGATAAAAAACAATCATAAACGTTGGTCATTTTATAGCCTTTCTAGCTTTACAACATCATTAAGCCTCTAGGAGTAAATTGTAGCTACACCATAAGGGCCTTATTCATTAAATTCTTATGAATATTGCCCTAAATGTTCACCTCCAATAAACTGTTCCTTTGCTGAAATTGTTATTACAAAAAAGAGCACAATTTTGAATCTATCTCATAATTCAACTTCTAGTCACTCTTGTTGTATGTATAATATTCCAATATCAGGGTTCTTTGAATCGAGATTTCTGTTATTGATTGCACCTGCAATCGTGGATTTATTTCAGGTAAACTTTTCGTTCAAGAATGACGATCTTTACGATGTGGGAATTTGAAATCTATAATCAGCTATGGTACACAAAATACAGAACAGAACAACAGCTTCAATAGAATCGCTCCAAGCAGTGGTATTGATAATTAATTTCTTTTGAGAACATTCGTTAATTCGTGCCAGAAAGACACATTTTTGTGACGAGACAGTTGAAATCTTTTGATTACAACCAACGGTATATTATGGTATAACTTTCGAAGTATATTAGGCGTGTTTTCGTTACACCATAAGTGCTTAATTTGTATGGGGAGCTAAGCACTATTAGTTCCCGATGAAGTTTGGTGCTTGTGTTCCTGTCTTAATCGAGTATGATGTTGCCAGATTGGGCACCCTATATTTAGCAATGTGGCATCCCATTTTTGGAGAGATTGTTATCAATTATTGTGAATTAACGGGAAGAAGAAAAACAAAAATGGGATATTATTTTAATATTTGCAAAAAGAATGTAAACAATTGAACATAGAATAGTAAATATATGTATTATAAATACTTTTCACGAATTTTTTGTCTGTTTCGCACTGTTCTTTCTTCGCAACTCATGACACCATTGCTACCAGATAGTGAAAATCCGCCACTTATTGCTTATGTGCCAGTTAGTGGAAGTCAGTTGTTTTCGTTGCAAAGTGCTAAACTAAAAGTGCTAGCTAGTAACGAAAACATGCCTATTGTGTTATATTAGGCGTGTTTTCGTTACACCATAAGTGCTTAATTTGTATGGGGAGCTAAGCACTTTTAAGCACTATTAGTTCCCGATGAAGTTTGGTGCTTGTGTTCATGTCTTAATCGAGTATGATGTTGCCAGATTGGGCACCCTATATTTAGCAATATGGCATCCCATTTTTCGAGAGATTTTATCAATTATTGTGAATTAACGGGAAGAAGAAGAACAAAAATGGGAAATTATTTTAATATTTGCAAAAAGAGTGTAAACAATTGAACATAGAATAGTAAATATATGTTTTATAAATACTTTTCACGAATTTTTTGTCTGTTTCGCACTGTTCTTTCTTCGCAACTCATGACACCATTGCTACCAGATAGTGAAAATCCACCACTTATTGCTTATGTGCCAGTTAGTGGAAGTCAGTTGTTTTCGTTGCAAAGTGCTAAACTAAAAGTGCTAGCTTGTAACGAAAACATGCCTATTATAATTTCATGAAGAAATATTAAAGAATATGGCAACGACAGCAATTATTCGGAATCGTCTCGGAAAAACGTTGAATTGTGGTGGCTATCATAGCTCGGTGATGGATTATCTATAATCAAAAAACCAAAATTATTTAGTTAGGTAATTTCGAAATTTCTATTTTTAAATTTTTGGGAATACTTTGAAGTGAAAGATTTATTTTGTTGCAAAAAAATCGACTAATTTGTTATTGTAAAATTAAAATATTAACGAATTTGAAGAAATATTTCCAGCCTTACCTCGTAAATTATGTACAGAAATAGTGTTCCAAACTTTAGAACAATTGGTGTAGTAGTTTTGAGGTTATGATGGATACCGACTTTGAAACGTGGGTTGTGGGAAAAACGCTTTAAATGATGATTTCTGATGTACTGAGTCACATGTGAAGCGCGGTTGCTTAGATTGCTGTATCTTCGTTAGTTTTGCTCCGATTCGTCTCAAATACATACACACAATACTTCTAAGAGGTTCTCCATATAAAAAAAAAAGAATTTACCTCCTTAAGAGAAGAGTACTAAAGGTAAGTACAGACGATTTGCAGATGGGACAACATTGCCAGAAAAATGGCTGAAAATGCAACCCTGTGAATTTACAACCGTGTGAACATACATTTTTTGTTTTGCAACGTTAGCAGAAAAGTCATTGCGAGATAATTTGCTGATTGTTATATGTGCGAAGTTTATGCATGTGACAACGGCGCCATTGCCAGAAAATCATTTTATTTGCAACACTGTCTATAATGTATTTTTAATGGCAATCCTGCATATAAATATTTACAAAATATATTGTAAATGTATGAAATTGTAATGTTTTCTTGCAATCGTCTGAACTGTCAATTCACCTTTGCCCGTATATTTGCATCACTTTAACAGGGTTGATAATGTTTGCCGATCTGGCAATCGTCTGAACTCAGCTTAAGCAATTAGAAATGTGTTTTTTTGAAACAAAAAAATTCACCCCCGCCATGTGTGGTCACCACATCTAAAGTGACCATCCATCCTGCTTTTGGCGGGACCATCACGATATTTGCACAGAAACGCAAAAAAAAAACACAAATGTGGTAATATGAGTTTATTTGTACCCAAACCATTCACATGCGATCCATTGTGGAAGGTATATAAGCTTCAGCATTGTAGAATTTAGTTAAGGCCGCTTTTACTTGTTAAAAGGTCGAATTCTCAAAATTATAATTACGTATTTATTTCTATTTTAACCAAATAATTGGCACAGACAATTTTCAGAGATTTTTTTAAACACTATTCAAAGAACCCAGTCAGGTCTTGAGGGTATATTTGTGCTTTCCGGGATTAAGTGAATCTTTTTCTGGCCCAAATAAGGTGTGTGGCGTATAGAAAATGAGGGAGCCGGAACCGATTTGTGCTTCATATACTGGAAATAATAATAATGAAAATGTGATTACTATTATCTTTGAAAAAATACCAAAACTATGCCCTACCTTTTCGGGACAGTAGGCTCCTGGACCGGGTTTCATGTGCTCGTCACTTATCACTTTGTGTTTGATGTGCATACTGTACTTGGGCGTGACCTTGTGGAAGTATCGGCTATTATCTTCATATTGGCCAGGTCCGGGTAAAACAGTGACTGGTATTTGTCTGGGCTTATCACGACCAATCGAAGAAAATGCAGGAGCCGCTTTAATCTGGCCCTCCTTTGATGTGCCAAATATTGGTGGTAAATTGTAAACATTAGGAGCTGCAAGATGATGAATGGGAAATGGAACCTAACATAGTGACACTGACGAACTGCCTAAATAATCGCTTAAGCCATGTTTTTTGAGTGAATACAACGCCATCTTGTGAATGTTTCACTTCTAAGACATTAGATTAATCTCCATAAATTTCTTACCTGGCGTTGGTAGACTTTTAATAGCCACCGGTTTTTTGCCTTATGGAGACTTATGGATACCTTTGTTGTATACACCGGCAACATTATATTTTGCGGGACCTTCTTCGAGCAGATTTTGACGACGTACGATTAATTGACCAATTGAATAAGCCGGAGAGGATTTCTTTTTGGAGTCAACGATATTGGGACCCAGCAGCGGAGGGACAGCTTTGTACGAGGGTTTACCGGGCAGCGACTCAGCGACAATTCTTCCTCTGCGTTCAGTGGGAGTCCATGGTTTTTGTTCTATACTTGCTCCCGCACTGATTGGCCTTTTCTTTTGGAGGATATTTTGGCAATTATCGTTAAAGCGAGATTGTAAACGTTTGGAAGTTTTGTAGACCTTGTGTTTGCACAGAAAATAGGAATCGAAATGTAGGGGAGTAATTGAGTATACATACATACATATGTATGTATATTTGAAATAATTACCATATTCTCTATAAAACGTTTAAATGTAATTGAATGATAATTATAAATTCTTTGAAAATATAAATCAGAGCGTACTAAACAAATATTTTATATTTTTATAACTGGAGTGCTGGAATTGCTATTACCAGTAAGAATTCATGGCACCGAATTATGGCAAAATTGTAGAAAAATGTTTGTGTTATGTGGTCCTCCCAAAAAAAATTTATCCGGTACCCGACATCAGCAATATTATACTCAATCGAACGGCAGGATTCTAAATCTGAAGAACACATTTATAGAATTTGTCCTGAGCTATTCGACTGTTTTTAAATAATAACACTCGAAGTAAATGAAATGACATCAATATTCCAAATCAGCAGAAAAAAATTTGGTATGTATATTGGATTTAGTATAGCGACATACCTAAGTGGCCAACTCTAGTATGAAGGAAGTCCCAGCTCGTCCCCAGGAAGTCCACAATTGTCAACTTTAGTACAGAGAAAGACATAATTGATCGACTCTAGAGGAAGACATACGTGATTGACTCTAGCATAGAGGATGATCTCAGTATCCGACTCTAAAATAAAAAAAACTACAATGGTCGAGGAAGACCTCAATGATCGAAGAAGATCACTAGAATCGAGAAAGACCTCAATGGTCGAAGAAAATATCAATGATAGAAAAAACCTCAATGGTCGAGGAAAATCTCAGGACGTCTTCAAACGTCGAGGAAGAGCTCTGTGGTCAAGGAAAATCTCAGGACGTCTTCAAAGTTCGAGGAAGAGCTCTGTCGTCGTGGATACAGTGGTCGACTCCAGTATAGAGGAAGACCACATTGGTCGACTCTAGTATAGGTCTACAACTGATCGGTCGTTGTTGATCAGTCGTAGTGAACGAACGTGATTATCACAGAGCGGATAGTTAAAACCAATTACGAGGTACCTATTACGCAATCGCAAATAAATCTGTACAAAGTCGGGAAGGCCTACATCGCAGTACCTATTACGGGCTAATACAAACAAAGAAATAAGTAAACGGGATGCTCCATGTTCCGATGGAGCGGGGTCCCCAATCGTCCGACTGTCCTTCCGTTGGTCTTGGTCAAAGCCGACCATACCAAAAATGGTGAAAATTTCCCCCCAGTACTCACAACTGGTGGTACGGTGAGGGGAAAACGTCATGTCCGACCGCCGGACAATAAACCGCACCAAACAGTCACACGTTGAGGATGGAGAGGCTTCTCAACAATAACTCTTGGGTTTTCCGAGCCCCAGATGCGACAATTTTGCTTGTTGACGTAGCCACCGGGGTGGATATGGGTCTCATCATTCAAGATGATTTTTCGATGGAATTCCGGATCATTTTCATTTCATGCATTTCAAGGACCCAACCAGCAAAGACACGACGTTGTTGATGATCGGCCGGCTTGAGTTCTTGTGTTAACTGAACTTTATAAGCCTTAAGAACCAAGTCTTTATGCAAGATACGGTGTAATGACGTTTGTGGAATGCCCAATTCCACAGAACGACGAGGAATGAGCAAACCTGGGTTTTCTTCTGTGACTGCAAGATTTTCACCATTTTTGTAGTGAATTTTAATAATTTCAATGCGTTGTTGAATCGTGTATCGTTCCATTTTTAGTAATGGCGTAGTTTCAAAGAATAAAAGCTTCAAAAGTGACAGCTATCGAAATACCTGGTGATTCAAAACAACACTTCTTGTTGGAAAACCCTGTATCTCTAATTTATTATCCAAGAGCTACCCTCCTTCCTGAACCATATTTACTCGTAAGGCTTGTTTCACCACTGTACCTGTAACTCAAATTGAAGTCCATTATTCTGGTTTTAAAATGACTTACAAAATATGGCAAAACTCCGAACCTGGGAAATACACATGTAGAGATTCTGACCCTTTTACCATTGTTTCTCTGCCTTATTACAATGTTTTGAAATAAAACAAAGTTTTTTATTTCGGTTTTTTTATTGAAAATGTTAACTTTTATTACAGTGTTTTGTGTGAGTGTATTTCATCATCATCATTTTTTTTTTCTTAAAAATTTTAATAGACACAAATTCGAAATATTATTATTCAGTTAGAACACAATTTCCAAAAATGTGTGTTAGTATTTTACATAATTTACATGGATTTCATTAAAAATATATGTGTATATAAAATAGTTAATAAAAAATAGGCATTTGCAATGAATTAAAAATATAATATAACATAAAAAAAATTAATAGTTAATAAATTAAATGTTTAGTATTCGAGAGACGAGACTTTTTTTGTTTTTGAGAAAAGTAACATACAAAATCATATATGTATCAAATAGATAGTGAGTAATGATAAAATACAATAAAAGGCATCAGCAAAAAATTGGAAAATTTGGAAAAGGATATTCACATACTCTGCTTAAAATTAAAAGAAATAATCAAGGAATACGCAATGGAATGTTTAACAAATACCGGAAAAGCCATAATCACGATGTTCACGTACGTGTCCCAAGTAGGGAGAGTGTTTTATGCCAAAACTGTAAGCTGGAACATTGGAGAGATTTATCTGAAAAAAAAACAAGTTTACTTTGTATAAGTTTTATTTCAAATAAACAGGATGAAGAAAAGTAGAAGTTAAGAAAATAATGGGTTTACAAATGATTCTTCGAATCACAATAAATTCGAGCTACTTTCTTGGAATCACAGCATTTTTTAAACCCTCCACCACAGGATAGGTGTATACTAATGGTGATTTAGATTGTGAAAAAAAAAGTTGACTCGTCGATTTGAAATTCTAGTCCCTCGAATTAAACTTAGGTCAAATGTCAAAATTCGAAAATGTGGTATAAAAGTCCAGTCTTCGAAAAACGAAAATGTTGGACTTTTTTGCAGAAACGAAATCGCCATAAGTTTGTCATTTTGTTTGCAACACTTGAAATATTAATTTGAGACCCTAAAAGGAATCATCCACCAAAAATACTGTTCCCTTTCAACTTTTATGCCTAATTTCTCCGCTCTTTGGGGCTTTCAGTTTTTCACCTAAACTTGCTGGTGCTGCAAATATTGCTCGGCTTTGTTTTTGCTATTTTCTTCCTTCCAGTATATGAATTTAAATTGCGAACATAAATCATTTTCGATCTCAAACAAAAAATTTGGTCTCAAAATACTTGGCTCCCTTCACTACCATTTTCAAAACCCTAACGCAATAGCCTTAGTCGGTTTAGAGAAACACAGTAAAAAGCACCGATTTCATTCCGAACAATGTCTGTCATTAAGATCCTTTTAAGTTCATTTTTTAAGAAAATCGTAGAACAGGGCTTCTCAGCCGTTTTGGCCCTGCGGCTACCGCGAAGCCCTGCGAACAATTTAAGCATCGACTCCTAAATAGAAATGCCGTAAATTTAATTCCCCTGTATTAATCAACAGCTTGCGTGGAGTAGGAGAAAAGGCTCCCCATCTTCTGAAGTCCTGTCATACAATGTATAGTCTTCACTTTCGAAAACGAAAACGAAATTTGTGATATCCTCAGATCCTAAGCGATTCTGATAATCGTTCCGAAATAATACAAACACAATTTAGCATTTGTATTCTTATCGTAAAACATTGCACGAGTTTGTAGTTAATTAATCTTATGACTTACATTTAATTTCAACACCAAATTTTAAAATGTATTTTAATAAAATGCTCCCTTTCTTTATTTCCAGGTATATATGTGTCATTTTCTTAGCCTGAAATTGTGTACAATATTTAAGGTAAATAATTAAGCATGACCACCTTATATTAAGGCTTCATTTTTAAAAAATTATAATTCCAACATCAGATTCCTTATAATCCATATTATGATTATGGGAAATACATGTTTTGCAGACTGTCGCCCTGCTGTTGTTATCAGGCCATAATAATTTCAGTATCTGATACATCTTATTCCATAATATCGTTTTCGAAACAGAACGCCTTCTGTACATGTGTCCAACGCTCTCCAGAAGGCGGCAGTCTATCCTAGGCTCACATTTCTCTGGTGAGCTAACAAACTTCACTGATGTGGACATTTTAAAGCAATCGGGTTGGTTCGAAGGGAGAGACTAGGAAAGTCCCATATTTTTCCTTCCATCCCTGTGTTCTCACAATGGACTACATTGCATAAGTGAGCCTGACATAACTACAGACTGCACTTTAACAATTTCACTCAGTCTACTCACACCAACATGGGTTACATTAGGGCCTATCAATGATTTAATTGTATCAATTAATTATGTAGTTTTACAAGTACCAAAAGGGCTATTGCTGTCTATAGTATGTCATCACGCGATTACATCAGATAAACCTACTAGTTAATAGACGACCCGCTGGACTAGCGACCAGATGGGTTATATTATCCTTAGTAGACGGCCAGTTGGGTTATTTAATCCTTAGTAGACGCCCAGTTGCGTCATCTACTCCTTAGTAGACGACTAGTTGCGTTATCTACGGTCACTTGGGTTATCCCCCCGTAATCCTTAGTAGCCGCCCAGCCCAGTTGGCAGTTATCAACTCCTCAGTAGATGTCCAGATGGCATATTTGCTCCTTAGTAGAGGACCAGTTGGGATAAGTTGGTTTCAAAAGTAACCTATCCTGTGGCTGACATTGAAGGATAAGTCATTGCAGCTATTCTTTTTGATACGCACTTGGATATATAACAAGGTGGCAATTCGCCACCTCCAATGACAAAGCTATGTTAAAGTTACCGGTTGTCTTCATATAAAAGAGACAATCTGTGATCTCAGTGGACCTATCATGCCCAATCCTACGGTCCAATTTTCCGTAGGGAACCTAAGCATAGGGCTCGTAAGAGACAGGGAAAGGGATGAATTTCCATTTATATTCCACCTGCCTCTCTGTCCTACGAACTTCCGATTAGCCTCGTGTGATTCGGGTCTTGCACGAGACTATTTAACCCATTACGGTTCTTTGTCCCCATATGGGGACATCTATTTAAATACATGTAACTATATGTGCGATTGAATACAAAAAATATGGACAAAGTCTAATGCCATTAAAGAAATGTCCCCATTTGGGCACAGTGGTTGGTAATGGGTTAAATATTACCTACATTTGCTGCCTGTTTAGAGTTAATTCAATGTGGCTATATCACTTAACATGCCGCTTGACTATCTATCTTATTTCCTAATCTTATCCTAAATAGTTTCCAATTAATTCTGTAAGATTTGGCATCTCTGCTTGTAAGACGCTATATATTAATCGGGAAGTCTATGTGGCTTCCTGATATCCGTATGTTCTATATAAATCCGTATATGAATTCGCTCCCGCGCTTGCTCCCTTTTTGATCCGTCGTACACTGGGTAAAGTCACAGATCTGAATTATTAAAAATTATACCCTCCGAACTATTTTGGACAGAGAAATAAGATTTGGTAGTAGAGATTTTGATGTTCAAATTGGACCGTAGAGCCCTTAAGTATTTGCAATCCTCTCTGCTAATCCATGATTGAATATTTTGTATAATATATCGTCTTTATGTTGTTGTTGTTGTAGCAGTATGGGTGTTTTGTTGTAAATTAGCTTTTGTCTGATTCGTCTTCTGTTGTGGGTTCTGCCATATTGGTTTCCAGGCCAAGGAAGGTGACTGCTTCTGCTGAATGAGTCGAAAGAGACCTGGGAAAAGTTTAGTAGGTTTGGCAGGCCAGTTGAACTGGTGTAGTGTGGTCCCTAGTTGCACGCCGGATAGGTGGTCGACGTGTTGCTTCCTTCGAAGCCACTGATGGCTTCCTTCGAAGCCACTGATGGAGAGTGACTCCTAGCACGACATTCGCTCTGTAATTGTTCAGCGACTACATCAGAGTATATGTCAGTGAAGCCTGCCTGGTGTGATCTTTGATCTAGAGGTTCTCTCTTGTAGCGTTGGACCTCGCGCACTACATCACGAATGTCTTTTCTGATCTGAATGGGAGAGGGTAGCCACAAGGTGGTGGTAAGGGTGGCTACGACGGGAGCATATTGGCAGATACTGCTTCGACAGTATAAAATTGTGGCGTTGCACGGGTATAATCTTCGTCCCCTCATGCAGGTGGTCCATTGAAGACATGGGAGGCATCCGTCGTAGTTCTATAGGTTCTTCCACTGAGTCCGGTTCACATTCGATGACCCCACTGGAGAGGTAGACAAGGTATTTTTGTGGTTTCTCCAAGTGCTGTCGGTCAGCGGATTGAGGATCTTGTCCCTGCTTCTCATTTTATTGCAGGTGGCTGTGGCCTGTACGCTAGACTTGAATAGTCTTGTCCATGGTTCTCATTTTATTGCAGGTGGCTGTGGCCTGCACGCTTGACTTGAATAGTCTATCAAATGTGACACCAAGAACTTTAGTAGCACATATGACATTGAAGAAAGAGTGAAGAAGTACTTCACTTGCGCTGTCCATGCAGTAGATAGTGTGGCAGATGATTTTGTGGCGGATATCTTCAGGTTAATCCCAGCGAAGAAATTGGCTCTCAGCTATCACATATGCCACCAATTAAGGGGCCCGACGCCAGAATCGTATATCAGCAACATATGTAGAGGTTAAACAGTGCCGGAGAGATCACCCCACCGTGCCAGAGAGAACTCCTGTTTCACTCTAGAGGGTGTTGACTTCTTTTTCATAAATTCCATAAATGATTGTCGCCCACACATGTAGTTCACGATACAACATTTTAACCTGTTCAGGAGGGACGTGTAGGCGATGTCCTACAAAAAACGTGCCGTTGCTGACAGAAGGCTTTCGATAGGACAAGCGCCACGTCCAGTCACCGGGCATGTTCTGATTAAGATGTGGCTTATATGTATGGTTAAAGTGTTTAACTCAGTAGTCGTACTATGCTGCTTTAGGAATCAGTACTGATGATCTGCAATTGAAAAATGTCCAATCGGCTCGGGAAAGTAAAGCCTCAAGTGTCTTTGCTACTGACGAGAGAAATTCAATCGGCATGTACGATTCTCCTATGTTCTACATTTAGTTCGCTGTTTCTAGGCTTAGCTGGATTAGAACGACGAATTTCACCACGCTCGTCTACGAGTCCCATTGTATCTGCTGGGAAATCAGGTCGACCAGCAGGGATAAAGCGAGCGACTGCTGCGTTGATGATGTCTCTGAATTTCTTCTCAGCTACCCTAACATCCGAAGAGATTCTATGCGGTTTGTGAATTCCCTGAACCTGTTCCCGTCAGCTTTCCTTTGATTCAGGAGGGCGATAGAAGTGACAGATCGATGTCTCTTATAATAAGTCTAGCCCCCGTTTTCACGAGGCTCCAGAAACGCTAATGAGCCGTTCTAGAAGTCAAAGTCCACAGATACTGACAGCAATAAATGTCGATTAGCGCTACAGGAGCCTTAACCGAGCTTCCTGAAAACGGGTGATAGACTTCCAAATAACAATTTGTGTAAAATGTTCAATATGGACAGTAGAGCACTTTAGAACCTGCAATTCTCCGTGACTCCTACATGACTGGATAACTTTGTCTTAGATGAGATCTCGATAGATGATCCCATTTTTATGTCAGGTCTATGCTCTTGACTGAACCGTCTCTGGTTAGCTCGTTTGCAATTTCTTTCAATAAGATATTTCAGTGTCGGTTAGCTCGTCCGAAATTTCTTTCAATGCGACATTTCAGTGTCTTGTTATCCCCAAGAGTGTGCCCTAGTAATGTTCTACTACTATTAGATATCTTTACCTTATTTCCTAGTTCGTTTATGTCGTTTCTAATTAATTCTGTGGTTGTTTTTTCATTAATTTAACTCAAAATTACATGAAACCCCTTCAAATCCCACATAAACTCACCTTCTCAGGACAATGCGCACCGGGTCCAGGTTTCATATGATCATCGCTAGGAAGTTTATATTTGCCACCCATCGAATACATGGGCGGTCGACGTTTAATAGCCGTATATTCGGAGTCATAGTAACCCGGGCCGGGAAATAACAAGGTTGGCAGTATGCGGGGCTTTTCACGGCCGGCCATAGAGAAGGCCGGAGCAGAGCGAATGTTACCCTCTTTGCTGATACCCAAAACTGTTGGAATTCTATAGACATTAGGAGCTGGCGGAAAACAAAGTCAATGAAAACTATATATTAATTGGGGAAATGTGAGTTTTTTTAAGAGTAACATTTAACACATAGTCTTTAGGTTGCAATGACAATTATGTTCCGAACATGAATGGGCGTTAAAGGGAAGGGGGTTAGTGATGCTGTTAGCTGTTGTTTCCCAAATGATTTTATTTTTATTTTTTGGGAGAAGGTTTTAAACAAATTCTGCCAATGTTACCTGATTATTTCTTCTTGTATCGAACTGGCTTCGACGGCATATTTCACACTCGAACTCTTGGCGGATTTCACAGTTGTCGTTGTGGCACCATCGGCGGACACAATGGTGTTACACGAACCGGAGGCGGCATTGGAGTGTTTGATATCAGCACTACCTTTGGCCAGGATCTTCTTGTTGCCCTCCTCCTTGTAGCCATTGCTGACAGTGCGCACTGTTGTGGTGACCATTTCACCACTCTCACCATTTACACCATTGATTTTCTCCACTTTCTGAGTGATTTGCGAATTTGTACCCGTTGTCAGGGCATCATTCAGATTTAACTGGGCCAATTTATTATGGAGAACAGTGTTATGGTCCGCAACATCCTTGCCATTGACCAGGGTTTGCTTTCTAACAGTGCTCACTGTATTATTGCTACTCTTGGGTGCAGAGTTGCCACCATTTACGGTATGAATTTCAGTTACTGTTGTGGTGGTAGTGGTGGAGGTGGCATTTTGTTGTTGTTCTATTTGTTTTTGCAATTGCTGTGTTGTGGCGTTGCCATTCTCAAGTATGACAACATTGCGTACTACAGTGGGTTCGAAAAGATTGAGCGTATACGTGGTGAATTTGTGAGGGCGTAACGAAATGCAAAAGAAAATTAAAAAAAAACAAATTCAAGTGTGAATAAGTAATTAGACCAATAGAGATTGCCAAGTTAATGAATCGATTAGAATATCTAATGTTAGTGATTAGAAGGGTGCTAAGTAAGGTGATTAGATTTTGTTTTAGTGGGAGAAGTGGTGTGTTAAATTTTGTTTTTGAATAATTTTAGTTGTAAAAATAATTATTAATTAAAAAAACATTAATTCATTTAGCATAACAATCAACAACTACTTGAGCAAGATATTTAGTTACAGTTTTATAGGGGTTACTATGTTAGATCATGCAAATACGAATTGTCTTACATTTTGTATAGGCCAGAACTATAAAAGTTCTCTTATTCATAGTATGATATGTTTAGTTAACCTCAATATATATGTAGATAAATAATTATATATCACCTGACTCAGTTTGGTTGACTTTATATTATCATTTAGAGGCGATCATGGCAGTTCTTCCTCTATAACAGACACGATCAATGAGGTTTTATATACTAGAATCGACCACATTTATATCTTCTACCACTTAGATCTTCTATGCTAAAATTGACCACATGTAAGCCAGCTATATTGATGTATTCTATACTAGAGTCAGCTACTGATGAGTTCCTTAGTTGTACGTAGAGACAATCACTAAGGTTTTCTTCTGCACTATTGTCGACCACAGAGATATCTTTCCTATACTACAATTGATCTCTAAGGTTTTCTTCTATAATAATGCTGACCACTATGTTCTTCCTCTATTGTAGAGAATACCACTGAACTCTTCATCTAATGATAACCACTAAAGTTGTTCTCTATAGTAGATACGATCACTGTGGTCACTACCATGACCTTCTTCTATTGTAGTATTACATAGGTCTTCCTTTGTGCTACAGATGACTCACGAGGTCTTCCGTTATACTATGGTTGACCCGTGATGTATCTTATTTTAGTTTTCAAAGGAGGTGGTGATAGCGCACTGTCAACTGGTGGACCTATTAATGTGGTTGATTCTATACTAAGGTATTTTATACTAGATCAGAACACTTAAGTTTTCCCCACGCACTAGAAACGAGCACTGAAGTCTTCCCCTATTCGAGTGTCGACCACAAAGGACTTTTTCTATTCTAGAGATGACCACTGACTGTCTATATTCTACAAGTGACCACTAAGGTCTTCTTCTATACTAGAGTCTACCCCAGAAGTGTTCTTCTCTTCTGAAGATGACAATTGAGGTCTGCTGAGGCTTCATAAATACTAGAGTAGACCACTGAAATCTTCCTCAAAGGTCTTATTATTTAATTTTTCTGTCAACAACTTAGGATTTACTCTAGAATCGACCACTGATGACTTCTACCATATAAGATGATACCACCGGGTTTTCCTCAGTAGCAGAGACGATCACTGAGGTCTTCCTCTGTATTCCAATCGACGACTGAGAAACCTCTCAGTAATAGAAACGATCACTGAGGAATTCCTTAATAGTAGAGAAGATCACTGAGGTGTCGATCACTGACAAAATTCTTCAATAGTAGAGACGAACACTGAGGTCTTCCTCTGTACTTGAGAGGATCACCGAGGAATTCCTTAATAGTAGAGATGATCACTGAGGTCTTCCTTTATATTCGAGTCGATCTCTGTGGAATTCTTCAGTAGTAGAGAAGATCACTGAGGTGTTCCTTTATATTCGAGTCGATCTCTGAGAAATTCTTCAGAAGTAAATATTATCACTGAGGTTTTCCTCTGTTCTTGAGTCGACAACTAATGAAGAGTTCTCCCCTGTAGTGGAGTTGATCACTAAGAAATTCCTTAATACTCGTAGTAGAGACCATCATTGAGGTCTTCCTCTGTATTCAAATCGACGACTGTGAAATCTCTCAGTAATAGAGTCGATCAATGAGGCATTCCACTGTACATGAGAGGATCACCGAGGAATTCCTTAATAGTAGAGAGGATCACTGAAATCTTCCTTGACACTCAAGTCGATCTCTGAGAAAATTTTCAGTAGTAGAGAAGATCACTGAGGTTTTCTCTGTTCTAGAGTCGACAACTAAGGAATTCCTTAATAATAGATACGATTATTGAGAGGATCACCGAGGAATTCCTTAATAGAAGAGAATACCATTGTATTCTCTACTATTCGAGTCTACCACTGACAATATTCTACAATAGTAGAGACGATCACTGAGGTCTTCTTCTGTACTTGAGACGACGTATGGGGAATTCCTTAATAGTGGAGAAGATTGCTGAGGTCTTCCTTTATATACGAGTCGATCACTGATAAATTCTTTAGTAGTAGCGAAGATTATTGAGGTTTTTCTCTGTGCTTCAGTCGACAACTGAGGAATTCCTTAATAATAGTGAAGATCACTGAGGTTTGCCTCTAAGAAATTTCTTAATACTCGTAGTAGAGACGATCACTGAGGTTGTTCTCTGTATTCGAGTCGACGACTAAGAAATCTCTCAGTAATAGAGACGATCACAGCGGCTTTCCTCTGTATTCGAGTCGACCACTGAGAAACTCTTCAATAGTAGATGCGATCCCGGAAGTTTTTCTCTGTATTCGAGTCCACTCTGTATCCAGAGACAATCACTGAGATCTTGTTCTGTACTTGGGCCGACCATTAAGGAATATCTGAATAGTAGAGATGATCATTGAGGTCCGCTACTCTTGAGAGAACCACTGAAGTTTCCCCCCCCATTCTAGTGCCGACCTCTAAGGTATTCTTCTATTCGAAAGAAAGCCACTGAAGACTTATTCTATATTTTTGACCATCACTCTGCCTGTATACTTAAGAGGACGACGGTGGTCTTGCTCTGTAATAAAGTGTACTACTGAGGCTTTTCTCCATACCAGAGTCGATCACAGATGTCTTATTTAACAATAGAGTGCATAACTGAGATGTTTTTACTACACTAGATTGGGTTGGAGATATGTCTTCTTTTATGCTGTAGTCAACTAGTCAACTAGTGACTTATTAGTTTATTCTAATATGGACTACTTACAACTACATCTTAGCTATAGTCGACTTGTTGCATGCAACTTCCAATATACAACAGTCAGACGGATTTACATCTTCTTTTATCATACAGTCGACCAATAAGGAATTCCACAATATTACTGATGATCATTGAGGCCTACCTCTGCACTCAAATCGACGACTGTAAAATTCCTTCTGTACTCGAGTCTATCACTGAGGAATCCGTCAATAATATATATCGCTCCTGTTCCATAAAAAGGGTAACAACTCAAAATTAGAAATTGTCATTGTACGTTGTTTTCTTGAAAAAAAAGCATAATTTAAAAATTTTGAGTTGTGACCCTTTTGTGGAACAGGTGCGATATGTTCCCTGAGGTATTGCAAAGACGACCACTAAAGTTTTTCCATATTGTAGTGTCGAACGCTAAGGTCTTTTTCATTTCTAGAGACGACATTGAAGTCTAGAGTCGATTACTGGAGTTTATTCGCATACCGGAGTCGATTACTAATGTATTATTTTATAATGAAGGGACCACTGAGGACTTCTTAAATGCGAGTACAAGATGCTAAAACTGCGTTCTTCTTTAAGTCGATCACTGAGGTATTATTCTATGCTACAGTCGGTCGCTAAAGTATCGTTCTATACTAGTTTCGTTCACTGAGACCTTCTACGGACCACTGAGGCCTTTGTCTGTGCTAAAGTTGACCACTGAGATCTTTCTCTATTTATACGTGATACTACTTTCGATTTATTACTCTGTAATAGGGCTATGCAACCGAGATCTGTTATACTAGAATCCATCACTGATACCTTTATCTGTATTATAGGTGACCCCTGATATATTCTCGCAAACTATTGTCGACCACATAGCTCTTATTTCATTGTACTGAATAGGTCTTCATCTTTTCTAGAGACGTACCGGAGAGATTCCCGTACCAGAGAGATCCACTGAGGACTTCTTTCACTCGAGTATAAGACTCTAAAACTATTCTTCCTAAAGTCTGTAGTATTCTTCAATGCTGCAGTTGATCGCTAAAGTCTCGATCTATACTATTGTCGATCGCTGAGACCTTCTTCGGACCACTGAGACCTTTGTCTATGCTAGAGTTGACCACTGAGATCTTCCTCTATACGAGGGTCTACGTTTGATTTAGTACTCTGCAATAAGACTATACAACCGAGATCTTCCATTCTAGAATTCATCATTGAGACCTTTCTCTGTATTATAGTGGATCCCTGAGATATTCTTGTAAAGTAGACTCGACCACATAGCTTTTATTTTATCGTAGGGCCGGCTAGTGAGATCTTCGTCTATATTAGAGTCGATCACTAAGACCCGTTTCTACTCTGCAGTCGAATACTGAGTCAATCATTCATGAAGAAAAATACGAATATAAAATCTTCTCCTATTCGTCGACAAAAAATACGTTATACAGATTCTTGAAAACTGAATCTGTATTTGCATTGCGAAAGAATGCGCAAATGTGGATTTTGCAGAATTGAATACAGAACGATGTTGATGTTTTCAACTAACGGGGAACACTTGATTTTGCGATAAAACTGTTCGATTGGACCGTAAGAAAAATTTATATTAACCTGTCTGTGTTAATAATGGACAGTATGAATTTTACTCAAGGACATCCAAAGACTGGTTGGACTTTGACATATTATTTTGGAAGGATTGAAAAGATCCTGGGCATAATCACAAAGATCGGGGGCATAATCACAATATTCAACAAAGAATTAGCGGAAAAGCTTTATAGGTAAGCAAAACCTCTTTCAGTTACTGTTTAGAGTGATACAATGTAATACCTCCATTAGTACATATTTTTTTTAAAATAATATTTTAGCAAAGTATTTATTAGACTCTTTTAAGATTAGATTTGCTTTGCGGTTATGGAAAAGTCTCCTTCTACATATTTAGTTAAAATTGTTTTCTTAAGCAACTGTTAGTGGATTATCTATACCATTATAACTATCGATCTTTGAAGGATCAATTGTAGGATTTGTTGTCTTTTTATTTCGCGGCGAAGTGCTTACCAGGACTTTTCATACGTCTTTCACGTCTTTGAATGATACGATCTTCAACATAAGGTCCCCGAGGCAAAGCTGGATATACAAACGCAGGCACAAACACAATACAATACACACACACAAGCACATGAATAATAAAAAAAAACATAATAAAGAAGAAAATAATGAACAGAAAATATATAAAAGATATATACAAAAGAAAATATGATAAAGAACGAAACAAAACAAGGATCTACTACTCGATGAGAAGTGAACATGTTTGAGTCTTGAAACAGAACGCAAGTGCGAATTGAATGGCTAGACTTACCTGGCATGGCCAATGTTTTGTGACCAAAAGTATATGCGGGGGAATGTTCAGGGTTATAGTTTTCTGGATGATAATGACCGGGAGCTATAGGCATGCGCATGAAAATAGAAAGTAGACAAATTGTAGAGAAGAACATAAAAAAATCAATGTCAAATCAAACAATGAACATTGCACAATATTTACAAAACCATGCAAAGCAGAATTAAGGAGATCCTCCAATTGGTCCTTCGGCCAATAAAAAGCGAGTCCCCCTAATAATGCTTTATCAAATATTTACAAAACCATGCATAGTTGAATTAAGCCGGTCTTCCCATTGGTCCTTCGACCAGTGACAGAAAGAGCCAGCCCTACTATTGCCAATAACCTAAGTTGCCCTACCTGGTGCATCGACAACTGTTCTAGTTTCGGTTTTGGTACCAAAGGTATAGGCGGGTTTGTGTTCGAGAGTGTGCTTTTCTGGTTCATAGGCAGTGGGTGCTAGAAAGTGAGTCATAGAATAAGATATATAGAAGTGATTTTTTGTACATATATACAGTAGACGTGTCGGAGTCTCCGATGCATGCAAACCAATAGAATAGAAAATTCTCTATACTTACCGGGTGTATCACTGACACGGGCCTGTTTCAATTTCATACCAAATGTAAAGGCCGGCGCATGGTCTTTAAAGTCATACATCTCTGGTTTATAGTCACCGGGCGCAGGAGTTGATTCTAGTTGATGAATAATTGAACGTCCTGTCATGGTATAGGACGGTGTATGATCCAAGCGAAACTTTTCGGGACAATAGCTGCCAGGGGCGGGAGAGTCGCTGGTAATCTTCACCTCCTTGCGACCGACTATGGTAAAGGCTGGGGTATGATCCAAACGTACCTTTTCGGGGGCATAATCACCTGGAGCTGGTGTATCACTAGGCTTATGGGTATCATGACGACCCGTCATGGTATAAGCAGGTGTATGATCTAAGCGAACTTTTTCGGGGCTGTAAGCTCCCGGTGCAGGTGTGTCACTTACAATTTTCGGGTCGTGTTTGCCGGCAAATGTGTAGGCTGGTGTATGATCTAAGCGAACTTTTTCGGGGCAATAATCGCCAGGAGCGGGAGTGTTAAAGGATACTTTGAGATCATGCTTACCAGCCATGGTAAAAGCTGGAGTACCATCTAAACGATGCTTCTCGGGGGCATAGTCACCTGGTGCTGGTGTATCACTGGTTTTCAGGGGATTGTGACGACCAGCAATGCTATACGATGGGGTTCCATCCATTCTGTGCTTCTCGGGGGCATAGTCACCTGGTGCAGGAGTGTCGCTGGTTTTAAGGGGATTGTGGCGTCCAGCCATGGAGTAGGCTGGTGTACCGTCCAAACGATGTTTTTCGGGGGCATAGTCTCCCGGAGCTGGGGTATCATAGGGTTTCTGAAGATTAGGGCGACCACCCATGGTGTAGGACGGAGTACCATCTGAGCGATAATTTTCCGGTGCATAAGCTCCAGGTGCTGGATTATCATTGCTTATTTTGGGATTATGTTTACCAGCCATTGTGTAAGCTGGTGTCCCATCCATTCTGTGCTTCTCAGGGGCATAGTCGCCAGGAGCTGGAGTATCACTGGGTTTCTGCAGATTGGGACGTCCGGCCATTGTGTAAGCAGGGGTTCCATCTAAACGATGCTTCTCGGGAGCATAGTCTCCAGGAGCTGGAGTATCACTGGGTTTCTGCAGATTATGGCGACCACCCATGGTGTATGCTGGTGTACCATCTAAGCGATGTTTCTCGGGAGCATAGTCGCCAGGAGCTGGAGTATCACTGGGTTTATGTACGTTCTGACGGCCAGCCATAGTGTAAGCTGGGGTGCCATCCTGTCTATGCTTCTCGGGAGCATAGTCTCCAGGCGCTGGAGTATCGCTGGGCTTTTGTAGATTATGGCGACCACCCATGGTGTAGGCTGGAGTACCATCCAGACGATGTTTCTCGGGAGCATAGTCGCCAGGAGCTGGAGTGTCACTGGGCTTCTGCAGATTATGTCGACCACCCATGGTGTAGGCTGGAGTACCATCCTGTCTATGCTTCTCGGGAGCATAGTCTCCAGGCGCTGGAGTATCGCTGGGCTTTTGTAGATTATGGCGACCACCCATGGTGTAGGCTGGAGTACCATCCAGACGATGTTTCTCGGGAGCATAGTCGCCAGGAGCTGGAGTATCGCTGGGCTTTTGTGGATTAGGGCGACCACCCATTGTGTAGGATGGAGTACCATCTGAACGATACTTTTCCGGGGCATAAGCTCCGGGCGCTGGATTATCATTGCTAATTTTTGGATCGTGCTTGCCAGCCATCGTATAGGCAGGAGTACCATCTAAACGATGTTTCTCGGGAGCATAATCTCCAGGCGCTGGAGTGTCACTCGGTTTCTGCAGATTATGGCGGCCACCCATAGTATAAGCTGGAGTGCCATCTAGACGATGCTTTTCGGGAGCATAGTCTCCCGGAGCTGGAGTATCAGCGGGCTTTTGTAAATGATGGCGACCACCCATGGTGTAGGCTGGAGTACCATCTAAACGATGCTTCTCTGGAGCATAGTCACCAGGAGCTGGCGTATCAGCGGGCTTTTGCAAATGATGACGACCACCCATAGTGTAGGCTGGTGTGCCATCTAATCGATGTTTTTCGGGCGCATAGTCTCCCGGAGCTGGAGTATCAGCGGGCTTTTGTAAATGATGACGACCTCCCATGGTGTAGGCTGGTGTACCATCTAAACGATGCTTCTCTGGAGCATAGTCACCAGGAGCTGGGGTATCGGCGGGCTTCTGCAGATTATGACGTCCACCCATGCTATAAGATGGGGTACCATCCAATCGGCATTTCTCTGGTGCATAATCCCCAGGTGCTGGAGTATCATTTTTCACTTTAGCATCATGTTTACCGCCCATGCTGTAGG
Organism: Eudasyphora cyanicolor; assembly: GCA_963930755.1. NCBI lineage: Eukaryota > Metazoa > Arthropoda > Insecta > Diptera > Muscidae > Eudasyphora > Eudasyphora cyanicolor. The sequence goes on along the minus strand of OZ005737.1, from coordinate 206,496,512 downwards.
CTGGGGTATGATCCAGACGTACCTTCTCGGGGCAGTAGGCGCCAGGTGCTGGTGTATCACTGGGTTTTTGCAGGTCGTGACGGCTGGTCATAGAGTAAGCTGGTGTATGATCTAATCTACATTTTTCTGGAGCATAAGCTCCGGGCGCTGGGGTATTATTTTCCACCTTGGGCTGATGTTTACCGGCCATAGTATAGGCGGGGGTATGATCGAGTCTTACTTTTTCTGGTGCATAAGCTCCGGGGGCAGGTGTATCGCTGGTTACTTTTGCCTGGTGCTTACCGGCCATAGTGTAGGCGGGAGTATGATCTAGTCGTACTTTTTCTGGGGCATAAGCTCCGGGCGCAGGTGTATCACTTGTCACTTTCATTTGATGCTTACCGGCCATCGTATATGCGGGAGTGTGATCAAGTCTGACTTTTTCCACTGCATAAGCTCCGGGCGCAGGAGTATCACTGGTTACCTTGATGTGATGTTTGCCGGTCATGGAGTATGCTGGAGTGTGATCAAGTCTGACCTTTTCTGGAGCATACGCTCCAGGGGCTGGAGTTTCACTAACCTTATGGCTTTCATGTCGACCGGTTATGGTATAACCTACAGTGTGATCTAGGCGACATTTTTCCGGAGCGTAAGTTCCAGGTGCAGGGGTGTCATTAGTTTTTTGGATGGTATGACGACCCGACATTGTAAACCCTGGAGTTTTATCCAAATTACATTTTTCAGGTTCATAAGCACCGGGAGCTGTAAGATTATTGGAAGAATAATTGAACAATGAAGAGGATTAGGTGAACGAAAGACTTTCGAAATAAATAATAATAAGGTTGCACAGTGGGACCGTTTTGATGATAAATATTTAGACTACATGAAATGCTCCCACCATAAAGCTGTGCCGTGTAAGGTACTCACCTGGAGTGCAGTCGACCACATCGTGTGAACATTTTCCCGAAATCGTGAAAGCTGGTGTAGAGTGCAAATTGGACTTTTCGGGACTATAAGAGCCGGGTGCTAAATAAAAAAATAATTAAAAAGCAAATAAAAAAATTAAATTTATTGACCAAATTGAAAACTTATAAAAAAATCAAAAAAGCTCAACTAAAAATAGCTTTAAAGCTTCATAGCTCCAAAGCTCTCATTAAACACAAGAACATAAGTTAGAAATTAAAACAAAACAGCTCAAGTGCCAAACAAAAAAATGTAAAAAAATTATAATCCAAAAGGAACTAAAAAACATAAAATTTTAGAATCGTTTTGATTTCTTTACCTGGTGTTCCCCTATCGTAGTGAATTTTAGTACGCCTACCAAATGTGTAACGCGGTGAGCTCTTTTTCGCCAACGATACCCTTTCGGGTCGATAGCTATTGGGCGCTGTGTATTGTTGTTGTCATTTTCATTCGTTTGATAGCGGATTTTTGGGTTAGTTTACAAATCACAATAGTCACGCGGATTTTTTTTGAACGAATAAGAAATTATTGTTTTTTTTTTGGAAAAAAAAAAATAAATTTTAAATAAAACATAAGATCGTAGTACAGTAAGACACTTATAGAAGCAATTTCAAGCATAATTTAATGGACTTGGTGGAAAAACTTTCCTAAACCGATATGTACACACGGTGCTCGGTGCGATTTTTTAAGGAGGTAAAGCTGCGTGGATGTTGATGATATTTACAGTATTTTAATAGGTGATTATAATAATAGATATTCATGTAAACACATATTTTAAAATAATGTATGAATAAATGGTTGATATGTATGAATAAATAACATTGATTGAACACAAAAAATATCAAATCGAAATAATCCGAATATATAATGAAGAGTGATATATTTAATAAAATTATAGGTATTCCAATTGAATAGTGTAATTTTCCGCCATAAAATGGCAATTCCATAAAATATTACCTTAAACTAGGCTAACTATTTTCATCTCCTGAAAGCAGGCTTTTATTTAAGTGAGCTTACTAGCTGGCCCGGTTGAATTCGCTACCCCCGAAAATTGAGATACGTACCAAGTTTTTGCGTCAATTACGAATATTATATGCAAAAGCACTCTCTCTTAATGTTTGAAGCTTCTTTGCTTTAGCAGAACTCAACATACATATAAGAGTATGATAAGTGTTGTCAAATGTGTCCACAATAAATTTTAAGGCAATTGGTCCAATAGCAATGCAAATATTACATTGTCAATAATAGTGTATAATGGGGTCTTATTGGAGGGGCCAGTCCATTTTTCACGTGGCAACCGCGCTGATGTTTCTTTGGACACACCTATTGCTGCCCAAAAACTACAGTACCAAATTTTAACACAATTGGTGCTACAGTTCTGCACATATTTCGTTGTCAGTAATGGAGTCGTATGACCGACCCCCACTAACTTTGGAGGCCCGACCCACCCATGCCAGTGGCACACCCCTTGGAACCCCCAGGGGGTTCCATACATTTGGACTCGATTGGAGCACTCTAAATGGGTCAAAGTGGGATTTTTTCCGGGACATCAGAATTCGTTTTAGAGGTATGGTTCCTTCGGCAAAGTTTCTTATTTTGATCCCTAGAATACGATTTTCACTGAGCACTTCACTAAGTGGGGGTCGGTCATACATTTGGGCTCGATTGGAGCACTCTAAATGGGTCAAAGTGGGATTTTTTCCGGGACATCAGAATTCGTTTTAGAGGTATGGTTCCTTCGGCAAAGTTTCTTATTTTGATCCCTAGAATACGATTTTCACTGAGCAATGGGCGATTTTTAAATCGACCCGCCCTACCATACATATATCGAGCCTTAACCGCCGAAAAGACGTAAGCGTCACCATGATTTATTTCAATCCGTTTGAGGGAAATTATGACAAATGGCATCAATTGTCAGAATTTTATAGCTGTAAAATATACCGTTATACAAAATTTCACAGTAATATAAGCTGTACCCATTACATATGCATTTAAACAAAAAATTATCGAAAAAGAAACCTTCTCCTTTACATTTTTGTGATTGACGCTTACGTCTTTTTGGCGGTTAGGGCTCGATATGTTATGTATGGTCGTGGCCACGCCCACCATCAGCACAAAATTTGAATACAAATGGTGAAAGGATTATTCAGACATAACTTTTTCAAAATTTTTGTCCTATGTGCGAATCCACACCACTGATCCAATTCCGCCAATTTTTATCAAGATCACACATTTAGTCGTCAAATGTATTTACAACACATTTCAAGAGTGTTGCATCAAACGTTTTAAAAAATTGAGTTGTATTGGCGGAGCCACTCTCCTCTGATCTCATCCATTTTTGGTAGGATTAAGCTTTTTGCTTACAAATTTCACATACTCTTGAGATCCGTTCCCTAGATATTACGTTTTCAAAAATTGGGGCCGTATGTATGGGCGGTGCCACGCCCACTTGATATACGAGGTCCCAAAACTAGCCAAACTGGCATATAGATGGCGGTAGTAGTTTAAAAAAATTACTTTGAAACCTAAAACATATGAAACCTTGTTTTAGGTTTCAAGGCGCCACGTTGCTTACGCACAGAATACAGTTTGGTTGCCTCAACCGAATTATTTGCCAACCGAATTTTGGTAGTTCTGTCTACTATTATGCGTTCCATCAGGACAACCAACATTTTGGTTTTGGTATACTTCTGCTTCCATGTAGACAACAATCAATGGTGGCTAACATTTTCTGTTGCATGTTGCCACAACCAACCGTTTTAAAAACTTGTTTGTTCTGACAATTTGTCAGTCATATACTACCGACAATTAATTAAAAACCGTTTTCATTAATTTTTATTTTATTAATTGAACAAAAAACCAAACAATTCATAACAAAATTAAAAATCCCACATTACAAATTCATCACTAATATGAGATGTGGAAATATTTGACATAAATTTTAGTACACGAAAAAAAAACACAAAACTTTTATGCAAATATCGATTAACCCTGAGCTTTCAATTTCATGATTGTTGCTTTTATTTTTATACCCTACACCAATCTGTGGTACAGGGTATTATAAGTTTGTTTCACGGCAGATGTTTGTAACACCTGAAAATAACACAGCTAGACCCACCTTAAAGTATACCGATCGACTCAGAATCACTAGCTGAGTCGATTTAACCATGTCTGTCCGTCCGTCCGTCTGTCCATGTAAAGTTGTTCGTCGACTACAGGTCACAATTTCACTCCGATCGTTCTGAAATTTTGCAGTTTAGAGTATTTCGCAGCTGTTAAGATCCATATTGAATTTGGTTGAAATCGGTTCAGATTTACATATAGCTCCCATATATATCTTTCGCCCGATTTGGCCCTTTAGTCCTATAGAAGCTGTATTTTACATCCAATCATTTTGAAATTTAGAATGGTAGAGTTTCTTGATCCATGAACCAACATTGCCGAATTTGAAGAAAATCGGTTAAGATTTAGCTATAGCTCCCATATATATGTTTCGTCCGATTTTGCTCTTTAGTCCTGTAGAAGCTGTATTTTACATCCAATCGTTTTGAAATTTAGCATGGTAGCGTTTCTTCATCCATGGACGAACATTGCCGGATTTGCAGAAAATCGGTTCAGATTTAGCTATAGCTCCCATATATATATATTTCGTCCAATTTGGCCCTTAAGCGCTATAGAAGCTGTATCTAACATCCAATTGTTTTGAAATTTAGCATGGTAGCGTTTCTTCATCCGTGGACGAACAATGCCGGATTTGCAGAAAATCGGTTCAGATTTAGGTATAGCTCCCATATATATGTTTCGTCCGATTTGCCTCTTTAGTCCTGTAGAAGCTGTATTTTACATCCAAGTGTTTTGAAATTTAGCATGGCAGCGTTTCTTCATCCATGGACGAACATTGCCGGATTTGCAGAAAATCGGTTCAGATTTAGCTATAGCTCCCATATATATATATTTCGTCCAATTTGGCCCTTAAGCGCTATAGAAGCTGTATCTAACATCCAATTGTTTTGAAATTTAGCATGGTAGCGTTTCTTCATCCGTGGACGAACAATGCCGGATTTGCAGAAAATCGCTTCAGATTTACAAATATCCCCAATATACGAGTACATATATATTTCCGATTTGGCATATAAACACCATAGAAGCAATATTCTAAATCGATGTTTATGCAAATTGTTAAAAATATATACATATTTTGAAATAACAAACAGAAATCGAAATACTACTACACATTTATATTATCCCCATATACGAGTACATACATTTTCCTTCCGATTTTGCCTTTAGTCGCAATAATTTTGGTTCATTAAATTGGTTTATACCCTTTATCATTCTTTGATAATTTATCTTTTTATCTATTATAGAATTTTAAATTGTGTGTGACATATTTACTCTTCCCAGGAATAAGCCGTGACGTGGCGGAGGAGCTGAGTACTTCCCACAAGGAAGGAAACCAACTTACTACGACACTTTTATTATACCCTATACCACACTGTGGTACAGTGTATTATTAAAGTATAAAATGTCCTAAAAGTAAATTTATGTAAACAATTTATACATGAACCAGTAAGGAAAGGCTAAAGTCGGGCGGTGCCGACTATATAATACCCTACACCACTCTCGTAATATTGAATAACTCTGATATATAAATTTTGTAATTCATGTATAAATTGTTTACATAAATTTTCTTTTGGGACATTTTATACTGAAATAATACCATGTACCACAGTGTGGTGTAGGGTATAAAAACGATTGGATCTAAAGAGCCAAATCGGATGAAACATATATATGGGAGCTATAGATAAACCTTAACCGATTTTCTTCAAATGCGGCAATGTTGGTTCATGGATCATGACACTCTACCATTCTAAATTTCAAAATGATTGGATGTAAAATACAGCTTCTATAGGACTAAAGGACCAAATCGGATGAAAGATATATATGGGAGCTATATCTAAATCTGCACCGATTTTCTTCAAATTCGGCAATGTTGGTTCATGGATCAAGAAACTCTACCATTTTACATTTCAAAATGATTGGATGTAAAATACAGCTTCTACAGGACTAAAGAGCAAAATTGGAAGAAACATATATATGGGAGCTATAGCTAAATCTTAACCGATTTTCCTCAAATTCGGCAATGTTGGTTCATGGATCAAGAAACTCTACCATTCTAAATTTCAAAACGATCGAATGTAAAATAAAGCTTATATAGGACTAAAGGACCAAATCGGATGAAAGATATATATGGGAGCTATAGCTAAATCTTAACCGATTTTCTTCAAATTCGGCAATGTTGGTTCATGGATCAAGAAACTCTACCATTCTAAATTTCAAAACGATCGGATGTAAAATACAGCTTCTATAGGACTAAAGGACCAAATCGGACGAAATATATATATGGGAGCTATATCTACATCTGAACCGATTTTCTTAAAATTCGGCAATGTTGGTTCATGGATCAAGACACTCTACCATTCTAAATTTCAAAACGATCGGATGTAAAATACAGCTTCTATAGGACTAAAGGACCAAATCGGACGAAATATATATATGGGAGCTATATCTACATCTGAACCGATTTTCTTAAAATTCGGCAATGTTGGTTCATGGATCAAGACACTCTACCATTCTAAATTTCAAAACGATCGGATGTATAATACAGCTTCTATAGAACTAAAGGGCCAAATCGGACGAAACATATATATGGGAGCTATAGCTAAATCCTAACCGATTTTCTTCAAATTTGGCAATGTTGGTTCATGGATCAAGAAACTCTACCATTCTAAATTTCAAAACGATCGAATGTAAAATACAGCTTCTATAGGACTAAAGGACCAAATCGGATGAAAGATATATATGGGAGCTATATCTAAATCTGCACCGATTTTCTTCAAATTAGGCGATGTTGGTTCATGGATCAAGAAACTCTACCATTCTAAATTTCAAAACGATCGGATGTAAAATACAGCTTCTATAGGACTAAAGGGCCAAATCGGACGAAACATATATATGAGAGCTATAGCTAAATCTTAACCGATTTTCTTCAAATTCTGCAATGTTGGTTCATGGATCAAGAAACTCTACCATTCTAAATTTCAAAACGATCGGATGTAAAATACAGCTTCTATGGGACTAAAGGGCCAAATCGGACGAAAGATATATATGGGAGTTATATCTAAATCTGAACCGATTTCAACCAAATTCAATAGCGATCTTAACAGACGCGAAATACTCTAAACTGCAAAATTTCAGAACGATCGGAGTGAAATTGCGACCTGTAGTCGACGAACAACTTTACATGGACAGACATCGTTAAATCGACTCAGCTAGTGATTCTGAGTCGATCGGTATACTTTAAGGTGGGTCTAGCTGTGTTATTTTAAGGTGTTACAAACATCTGCCGTGAAACAAACTTATAATACCCTGTACCACAGTGTGGTGTAGGGTATAATTACAAAATTTATATTTCAGAGTTATTCAATATTACGAGAGTGAGAGCGGCCCCGCCCGACTTTAGCCTTTCCTTACTGGTTTATTTATGTAAAACATTTTGCACAACATATTCTGCATTCCCTACATTGCTATCCACACCAGATTATTTTTGACTACATATACCGTTCTTGAACAAAATGTTAAAGATTTATTTATGTCGAGTAATTTTATTTTTTGTTTGTCATGTATCAGCAAAAGAACATCAACCAATCTTTCGGTTGTATTTCCCAAAATGCATTTAAATATTTTAAATTTGGGAAATTATTTTGATAACTAAAAAACGATTATTTATTAATATTTTTTCTGTTGTAGTAACCAATTATTCGTTGCAATAATAGTCTTTGGGCTATTGATACAATTTCTGTTGTCAAGAATAAAACATTGGTGGTCACAACAAAAAATCGATCATATGGTACTATAATGAAAGTTTAAAATTGGTTACCACAACTAACCGAGTGTCAATGAAAAAAAAGAACAATCTTAATTCGATTGATACAACCATCGATTTAGTTGCAAGCATTTTCATTTGACCGTATCCATGTTATTATTGTTGTTTCAACTAATTATATAAATACAACCGACAGACGGTTTAGGCAATATACTTTTTGTTGCTAGTACTATTAATTTATTGTTCCAATCGAATTCCAACCAATTATTTTCCTGGGTGTAGTTTTTTTGAGCTCTCGAAAGTAAACGATCTCAGTGAATATGTAAACATGAAAAAAATTAGTCACCGATGTGTGATATAATACATTAATGGGTAAGGTCTCAGCCCCACCAATATTAAAACCGAGCTGTATTCTACTTTGTGGGAGTCTGCTCCTTAGTTTACAACTATAAAATATTGGGTGGCAGAGTTTAAACGGGGGCGTACGAGTTGCCAAGACGAACAACGTAGTGATCGACCAGATAAGGTGTCCACGCTAGAAATGGTTAAAAAATCCACAAAATGGTATTGGCTGACCGTCGGTGAAGGTTCGTGGGTTAGCTAAAGTAATAGGTATATTGACGAAAATTTGATGATGAGAAAGCTATGCTTTTAACTTTACTTTTTGTGCAAAATTGTCCATTTGTGTGGGAGGAATAACGCTCTTTTCTCACGGGACTGTAGCTACTTTAAAAGAATTACACTGCACAGCTGATAAAGGGTCCAGCAACAGGGACGCTACAAAAGTAGACCGACAGGGACAGCAAACGACGCCATATTTTTTGCCGCTCTTTTGACATTTCTCTTCAGTAAGGTTTGCCATTTCATGATGGAAAGATATACGAGCCAACAACGAGTCGAAATTATTAAAATTTACTACCGAAATTCGGAGTCAGTGGTTCGGATTTTCATCGAAAAATCATCTTCAGCGATGAGGCTCATTTCTGGCTGAATGGCTTCGTCAATAAACAAAATATGCGTTATTAGTTAGACAGTAATCCACACGAACTCCATGAGTCATCATTGCATCCCAAAAAAATTACGGTTTGGTGCGGTTTATGGGCCGGCGGCGTCATTGGGCCGTACTTCTTCCGTGATGATCAAGACCGTTACGTTACTGTGAATGGGAATCGCTACCGTTCAATGATAACCGAATATTTTTGGCCCCAATTGGATGATATGGACTTGGAGGACATGTGGTTTCAACAGGACGGCGCCACAAGCCACACAGCGAATGCCACAATCAATTTTTTGGAAACCAAGTTTGGAGAACGTGTTATCTCACGAAATGGTCCAGTCGATAGGCCGCCTCGGTCGTGCGATTTGACGCCGTTAGACTATTTCCTGTGGGGCTACGTCAAGTCTATGGTCTATGCTAACAAGCCAGCGACGATTGATGAACTTCGTACGAATATCGAACGTGAAATTGCAGCAGCATCGGCCGATTTATGCTTGAAACCCGTCGAAAATTGGGTTCAGCGTCTGGACTTCTGCAAGCGTGCCCGTGGTGGCCATGCAAAAGAAATCGAGTTCCATACATAATGGCATCGAACGTACTTTCACAGGAATAAAGAATTTCATTGATATCCAAAACCGTTTTTGTTTTATTTAAAAAAAACTTTTGTAGCGCTCTTATTGAAAAACCCGTTATATACCTTCGTTAACATTAGTTAATGAGGTGATATATACCCTCGTTAACCTGATTTTGTTGAAATTCTCTTACATCTACTAAAAGGGATATAATTTATACATTTATCTATACACTTTTTTCAAATATTTGTATACCCTCCACCCTAGGATGGGGGTATATTCATTTTGTCAATCCGTTTGTAACACCTCTAAATATTGATCTGAGACCCCATAATGTATATATGTATATTCTTAATCGTCTTAAAATTCTAAGACGATTTAGCCATGTCCGTCTGTCCGTCCGTCTTGAGCTGGTTGTCTGAAATTTGGTGCTTCTTATAGCTTCAAGTAACTTGGGATTGAAAATGGGCGATATCGGTCCATATTTAGATATAGCTCCCATATATAGCATCTAACTTGTTGTGATTCCTACTGTGATTCTCATCTACTATATTTTTTTTGTGTTTTGGAATAAGTAATATATATTTTTGGAAAGGCCGTTATAAGGCCTACTAGACCCACCCCTAGTAGAATTTGCACAGTTGGCACGACTGTTGAAATCTAGTCAAATATAAAAACGCAAATATTCGGAGTCTGAATATGTTTTGGGAATATGGGATAAATATTTTTCGAAAGGTCCAAACCAGACCCATGGTCCTTACTTTTTCAAAAATAAGCAAATGATACGGTGAATGGAACGGCGCTATCGAACAAGGATTAATGATTTATTGTGACAGGAATTGGAAGATATTGATGTGAAAGACGTTTACTTTCAACATTTCCAACAGGTGCTACGAACCTCACAATCAAAGGTATAATCGCTCCTTTGCATGAAATGTTCCCTAACCATGTGAATTCTCGAAGAGGCGGTCATAATTGGCCACCGAAATCTTGTGATTTAACATCTTTAGAATTTTTTCTTTGGGCAACATGAATGATAAGATCTATGCCAATGGCTAACAATCGATTCAATACCTCAAAGATGGAATTCGTGTAGTTGTCGAGTGTTAGTTTATTAAACTAAGTGAATAATACTTCAAATTATTCTGTATGAATAGTTTGCCGTTTCGATAAATTCGAAAAACTTCATTTCAAAATATACACATTTTGGAAAATTTTATTTCATTTCAATAAAACCTTCGATCGATTCAAATCGTAATTTTGCCTAAACGGGAAAAAGTCAATAATTTCCGAAATTTTGAAAATTTATCGAAGCCCCGGAACAACGGCAATTTGAATAGCGGATCGTTTAGACAGCAGAAAAAAAGTATATTCCATAATTTGGTGTGGAAATTTACGCTGATTTTGATTACAGATTAGTACACGATATAAATTATTAGTATGAGGTAAGAATAATTGAATTTAAATTGTTTTGACTTGGCTAAATGGTTACCTGGATTTCAGTCTGAGGATCCACGGAATACAATTGGAACCATACAATGATATTTGTTCACACATGCGTTTAAAATGAAGACGGAATTAAAGATTTTGGAAGAATTAAAGGTCCGTGATTAAAACAGAGTATAGATGAGAATCAAATACCATGTTATAAGGCCACATTATGCTAATCCGATCGAATTCGAAACGACTTTACCTTGAACTATGAGATTTTGTGTTCACTATTTAGAAGCAAATTACGAACACCCGCTAAACTTTTGACTTATGCAATGAAGACTGTCAATCTGGAGATACTTTTAATGAAACCTTTTGAGCCATATTCGTCATTATAGGAAATATCGTCGATCTACAATAGGAAGATCAGCTATTTTGGAAATCCTATCTAAGTTCATCCGGATAACATACTTCAATGTTATTTATGTAGCCCTAGTTTTACTATTTATAAACCACTTTATGCCCACGACACAATCTAATTATACCATACATCACCGTGGAGCGATGCAATTGGATAAAATAATACTTTGAAATTTTCTTAGTTCTTAGTTTTCATGAAAATCTCTCAATACGATATATAACTCTACTTACACTTCTGATTATAATTTTTTTTGGTTTTGTATGTTTGTGTTATAATATCTGTAATATATCGGATTGAGGAATAATGAATTGCTAAACTTATATTTTTATTCACGAAAGGTGAAGACATGACGTAGAGAACCCTGGACATGGGCTGATTCCCCAAAGATCAGCAAGGTAGGGCGGGCGTAGGGAAATATGACCGAACGAACGACATCATAGTTCGGCGACTCCCTTGACATAGCCACTTTTCACATCTAACTTCTCCCCTGCTATCCTTTTTTGTTATTATTCTTTCCTTTCATTCTGTCTTCTCTACAAGCTACCTTTATTTTACTCTTATGGGAACGATCCAGATCCTATTTCCGAAGGAAAGGAATCGCCCCCATGACTGAGCACGGCTGAGGCCAGAAGGTAGCACCCTCTGGAGGAAATAGGGCCTGATACGGTGGATCGTTACACGAGTACATACTGCCGTAAATGTGCGAATTGGTGACGGAAAATCTCATGAAAACAATATGGTCCGGCAAGTGTAGCCGTGGCCGTCATATGACTGATATTGTTTTCCATATTATTGACATACTCCTCCTCTTTAGAATAAAATAAACATCCGATGATTTCGTTTTTCCAAATAGTTTTTTTTTAAATAGCAAAATTCAATTTATTGGAAGACCCTTTATATACCTATCAAACTGTCGTAAAAAACAGTTTGTCAGTTTATCGTCATTCGGCTCCAACAGAACTACATTTATTTAGAGAAGAATTTCTATAGACATAAAACACCTTCACCTTTTAAGACAACCTCCCACCCATGTACAACCGCTGATGATAGCTTTCAGTGCAAACATAAATTCCAATAATAATATTACATTTGCATTATATACAAAACAAAGACATTAAAACTATAGTTTTTTTTTAAATACAAAATTGTACCACAAAAATTCTAAAAAAAAAACACAAAACATATAACATTTTACAGAAAACAAAAAAGAAACCAACAAAAAAAAAGAACAGAATAATGCAAAACTGAAATTGGATTGTTACCTGGTGTCTTAATTAAAATTACTTTGAATTTTATGCGAAAAGTGTATTGAGGGGCACGGGGTTTGATCACATCGAGCGGGACGACTCGATAATGATTTGGACCTAAATTAGATAGGACAATTGGCCGCAAAGAGAGCGAGCGAAAGCCAAATTGCAGAAGTGGGATTTTTTGGTAATAGAAAAAAGAAAATAAATTAAATTAATATTTGTTGTTTTCGTATTTAAACATAAATGTAATTATTTAAATAAATACAATATAGGTACAAGTATGTAGGTATTGTGCCACCAAGTGCCACAGAATTGTTGGCAAACTACTGTTGCAGACCTAAGTATAAATACAAATCTACAGAACTAAAGGGAAAAGTATTTGTGAAGGATTTAGGAGAAGTACTTTTGGAAAGAATTTACCTGGGAGAGATTTTGAAAAAAGTCATATGAATAATGAATAAAATGATTAAAAAATAAAAGGAAAATAGTTTTCTCTTTTTCGTTTGTTTAAAAATGTTTGTGTACACTGCAAGAAATGAAATTTATAATGATTATGAGGAATAAGAGCCAAGCTTTAGCTGCCAAAGATACCGAGAAAATTCCGCTGATCGCACTTTCAATCAAATAACATTGACATAAAAATGGAGGGCGGTGGTGAAGAGGGACATTTACAAATGTACGAGTATGAGAGGATAATAAGCACTAACACTAACCCCAACACCCATTCATTCATTCCGGTGGTGCTAGGTGCCACCTCCATCCAATAGAGTGAGATCCATTCTCTTAATTGCCCCTCCCTTTCCCGCCATGCGGTAATACACCATACACATCCCCCACCCCAGTAAGCTCATTCCACCACTCTGAGTACTCACACTTACCTGGTGTGGAGTTTAGTTTCTCCACGGCCAATTTCTGTCCAAACGTATATTTGGCCGTTGAGTGTTTGACAGCCTTCACAGCCTTGTCCACATCATATTCGCCCGGGGCGGGAGTACAGAATTTCGACATTTCTTTGTGGCGACTTTGTAAAGTTGAAGCCGGAGGTGTATCCTTGCCTTTGTTGCCCAAACCGGTTACGTTATACTTGGCTGGTCCTTCACCCAAGGATTGAACGGTCTGGCGATGCTTTTGTCCAAAGGTAAATGATGGAGCGGCGTGTTTGCGGGAATCGGGTACTTTGGTACCTTTAAAAGACATTTGACATTTTTAATAGTATTTGGAACCAACATTTGAAGAGAGAGCCTTTGAACTTACCTATTAAATTTGGCAATGCTACCGCTGCTGGACCGGGTGTCGAGGTTTCAGCAGCTATTTGTCCACGTCTAACGGTTGGTGTCCAGGGTCTTTGTTCGAAACCGGCTACCATATCTCTGTTACTTTACACTGAGCAACTGTAGGAGATTCTCACGGGGAGAACTGAAAAGGATAGATAGAAAGATGTACATATGTTATTAGTTTTATTCCTTTGATCGAAATATGCTGAAGATAATTAATATTTTTGTGATAAGTAGTTCGTAAAGTTTAGAGAAAATTTAATAACCGTATATCCCGGATATTCTCATAGTTTAAGACCGTATTTGCATATTATACAATTTCATAAAAGTTCTCCATTATTATTACTGGTTTTAATAAACCTCTAAGAAAGATACAACAATATCTATCAAGAATAATTAATAAGGTCGGAGATCTTCAACTACACAAATCGACTTCCGAGGTCTTCTTCCATTCTATAGTCGATCTCTGACTTTATTAGTAATAATGTCGACCTGTGAGGTTTTCCTCTATACTATCGTCGACTTCCGAGGTCTTCATCTGTACCACCGACATCTTATTCTATACTAGAGTCGACCCCTAAGATCTTCCCTTTTACTAGGGCTACCTCCGAGGACTTCCTCCATACTATAGTCGATCTTTGAGGTCTTCTTCTATATCTCCGAAATCTTCCTCTGTACTACAGTCGACCTCTGTGACCTTCCTCCATTATAGAGCCGACTCCCGAGGTCGATAGTCGACCTCTGAGGTTTTTCTTTACTTTTTCTTACTACAGCCGAACTCTGAGGTCTTCCGCTGTATCTCTGAGAACTTACTTCATACTAGAGTTTACTTCTCAGATCTTCATGTATTATTGTCGACTTCCAAAGACTGCTTCTATTCTATAGTCTCTAAGGTAGTTCTCTTTACAACAACCGAACTCTAAGGACTTCCTCTATACTCAAGTGGACATCTGCGGTCTTCCACCATTCTGTATTCGACTTCCCAGGTTTTTATCTATTCTACTGTTAACCTCCGAGGTTTTTCTCTATACTATTTACGACTTCTAAGATCTTCGTCTATATTAAAAATTGCCTTTGAGGTCTTGTCCTGTACCCCTAAGATCTTCCTCTGTACTACAGTCGACCTAAGGAGTTTTCTTCTATTCTAGAGTGGACTTCGGAGGTATTCGGCTATACTAGAGTTGACTTCCGAATTACTTGTCTGTTCTAGAGTTGACATCCGAGGTCTTCCTCTATACTAGAAACGACCTCTGTGGTCTTCCTCTGTACCTATGAGATCTAACTCTATACTGGAGTCGAGTAAGACTCTTGTAGTCGACCTCTTAGGTCTTTCTTTATATACAGTCAACATCTGAGGTCTTTCATTATTCCAAAGCTCGACCTCTGAGAGTCGAACACTGAGGACTTTCTCTATACCAGAGTCGACCTTTGGATCTTCTTATATACTGTCGACTCCAGTTTACAAGAATATCCAAGGTTTTCCTCTATACTAGTGTCGATCTATGAGGTCTTCCTCTGTACCTCTGTGATCTACCTCTACTACAGTCGACCTCTGAGATCTTCCTCTATACTAGATTTGACCTCCGAGGATTTCCTCTATACCAGAGTCGACCGCCGAGGTCTTCCTCTATACCAGAGTCGACCTCCGAGGTCTTCCTCCATACTAGAGTCGACCTCTGAGGTATTCCTCTATACCAGAGTCGCCTTCCACTGAAATATCCCTCTATACTAGAGTCTACCTCCGAGCCCTTCTTATATAGCAGAATACCTCCGAGGTATTCCTCTACACCAGATTGGACCCCCGAAGTCTTTCTTTACCTACCAGGGTCGACCCCCAAGGACTTCCGAGGACTTCCTCTATACTAGAGTCGACTTCCGGAGTATTACTTTATACCAGATTGGACCTGCAAAGCCTTCCTCTATACTAGAGTCGACTGCCGAATTCTTCCTCTGTATTATAGTCGACCTCCGGAGTTTTTTTTTCTATACTAGAGTCGACTCCTAGGTCTTCCTCTATACAAGAGCAGCCTTTCTCTGAGAATTTCCTCTATACGAGAATCGACCTCCGAGGTCTTCTTCTATACTATCGTCGATTTCAGAAGTCGTCCTCTATACTATCGCCGACCTTCCTCCGAGATCTTCCTCTATATTAGAGTCGACTTTCGAAGTCTTCCTTTATACCAGATTCGACCTCCAAAGCCTTCCTCTATACTAGAGTCGACTGCCGATGTCTTCCTCTATATTGTAGTCGACCTCTGGATGTCTTTTTCTATACTAGAATCGACCTCCAAGGTCTTCATCTATACTAGAGTTGACCTCCGAGGACTTTTCCTATACAAAAGTAGCCTTCCTTTGAGATCTTTCTCTGTACTATAGTCGACCTCCGAGGACTTTCTTTATACTATTGTCTGTTTCCGAGGTCGACGTCTGAGATCTTCCCATATTCATTACCACTTCTTTGAAATTCCCCCATGTGTAAAATCTTGATTACCTGTTTCAGCTGATGGATAATTTATAATATGCGCCTTAAAGGTGGGTACTATGTTTTTTCGGCACGAAAAAATTTCGCAAAATGTTATTTCGAGTTGAAAAATGGAACGCTTTTTTACAAAGTCGCATGGCAATTTGGAAGCGTGTGTGTCAAAGTGTCACTTTTATATGTATGTATGTGTGTATAAGCATTTTTTCTTTTTGCTAACATTCTTGAAAACAAAATTCGAATCAATAAACAACATAGAAAATAGTTAATTTAAATGTCAGAAAGGAAATAGTGTTGGAGATCATTGTGCTAATGTTATACATAATTTATTAATTTTGTGTTCTTGCGGTGCCGATGTTTGTGAGACATGAAAAGTCAGGGTAGTACAATGTTATAAATAACGAAATAATTTCCTACTGTTGTACGAATATAAATAAATAAAATGATGTTTTGATTAAACGAAAAATATGTTTTATAATTATATTTAAGCATTTACATTATATTTGTTGACATATATAAATTATACTTCCATCCATAAACGGAATATCTTCTTCCAACTTCTATGGCTGGCAAGAATTAACTATGTATGTTCTTTACAACCAATTCCAAATCGAGATCACAGGCACTGTCCAATTCCATTGTCCTACTGCTTTAGTAGCGTTAGCCGTCCATAATGTTTCTCCTGGCTTTTGCACACAATTGTTCTAAACATACAAACATAAATGTACATATCTAATTACAAGACAAATTCCACATTATTACATTTAGATACATGTCCTTCCAGTGTTTTGCACATTTTGTTTGCTTTGGTACTGCAATCCAATTGGAATTTCGCTCTTCTGGTTTATTAAATAAACATAATTATTTTTCCTTCACATCTTTGCATTCTTTTTCTTTATTTCGGAAGATAATTTAATTTATTATTCTTTATTAGGAAAATTTATTTCTAATATTTACAACATTTGAGTTTCTTGCGGACAAAAATAAATATAAACAAATGGGAGTGTTACGGTGGCGGCATTAAATTTGTTGCGGCGCCAATTTGTAACGGCGTTAAATTTGTGGTGGCGCAAAATGTTACTTTTTCGCGTTGAAATAAACAGAGTACCACAAACGAACAAATTTCGCAGTTTTTTTCGCGACTTTCTTTTTATATGGGATTTCAACGCGAAAAATGAACATAGTACCACGCTTAAGCTTTAAGCCTGGACCTTCCTATTATTTACTGATTTTATGGGCAAACTTGTTATAATTCTCCTATTCCTATTATAATAATTATCCCCACTTGGTTCTTAAATGGCCCATTAAACAAAGTTTGCTCATTAATAAACATATTCATAACAGAGAAAGAAAGTCACATATGAAAATTAGCTAAATATTTATGTGAATTAAATGTTTAACTCTTGAATAGAAGAATAAGGTATAAAACCTCCTCCCCTCCTATTTGCATTTTCAGTACGTAAGAATGTTATGGAATCCTGCCAGTGTTTCATGGCTCTCTTTCATGCCATCGGAATGAATACTTATACATACTTTGCAGTGACAAAGTTCAACGGAATGTCTACTGAATTCAATATGAAACAATTTCTCATATTTTTCTTTTCTTCAAATATGTGGTTCCGTTTTAGTTTAGTTTTTTTTTGCTGTTGTTGTTTGTTTTTGTTTAGAGCGGTTGTTTAGCAACAATTTCTGTTTGGCCAATTTCTAGACTATCGTCAGTAGGAGTTGGCTAAGACTGCCTTGGCACTGCAGCACCTCAAGTCGGTTTGCATTGTCTGCAGAGGCGTGTTCTTTTAGTCGGTCGGTGATTGGAAACAACTAACTTTTTTAGCATATTATGGGATGTTACTGAACATACTCTGGACTAAATAAGGGTATATTGTACAAAGTCATGTATAGAGTTCTTTATAGAATTTCTTATTAGATAAGGCAATTTGTATCGATGAGATCTTTCTGTTACACTACAGTCGACCAGTATTTTAGAGTCGACCACTGAGGACTTCCTCTATCTAAGAGTCGACCACTGAAGTCTTCTTCTATACTATATCGACAACTGAGGTCTTCCTCTGTACTAGAGTTCTATACTAGAGTCAACCACTGAGGTCTTCATCTATACTAGAGTCGACCACTGTGGTCTTCATCTGTAATAGAAACGACCACTGTGGTATTCCTCTAGACTAGAGTCGACCACTGTGGTCTTCATCTATAATAGAAACGACCACTGTGGTCTTCCTCTAGACTAGAGTCGACCACTTTGGTCTTCCTCTATACTAGAGTCGACCACTGTGGTCTTCCTCTACACAAGAGTCGACCACTGTGGTCTTCCTCTACACAAGAGTCGACCACTGTGGTCTTCCTCTACACAAGAGTCGACCACTGTGGTCTTCCTCTACACAAGAGTCGACCACTGTGGTCTTCCTCTACACAAGAGTCGACCACTGTGGTCTTCCTCTATACTAGAGTCGACCACTGTGGTCTTCCTCTACACAAGAGTCGATCGCTATGGTCTTCCTCTATACTAGAGTCGACCACTGTGGTCTTCCTCTACACAAGAGTCGACCACTGTGGTCTTCCTCTACACAAGAGTCGACCACTGTTGTTTCCTCTATATTAGAGTCGACCACTGTTGTTTCCTCTATACTAGAGTCGACCACTACGGTCTTCCTCTATACTTGAGTCGAGCACAGTGGTCTTCCTCTATATTACAGTCGAGCACTGTGGTCTTCCTCTATATTAGAGTCGACTACTTACGTCTTTCTCTAGACAAGAATCGACCTCGGAGGTCGTCCTCTCTACTATAGTCGACCTCGGAGGTCGTCCTCTCTACTATAGTCGACCTCTGAGGTCTTCCTCTATACTAGATTCGACCACTGAGGTCTTCCACAATAGAATTAGAGTCTTCATCCGAGTATATACTAATGTCGATCACAAAATATTCCTCTATACTAGAATCGATCGCGCCTATATGTAAGAGTCGACCACTGCAGTTTTCCTCTATATTAGAATTTACCACTATACTAGAGTCGACCACTGATGTCTTCCTCTATACTATCCGAAGTCTGACATCCTCTGAGATCTTCCCCTATACTAGATTCGACTTTTGAGATCTTCTATACTAGAGTTGGCCACTGAGATCTTCATCTGTACTATATTCGACCTCTGAGATCTTCCACTATTCAAGAATCGACCTCCTATGTATTTCTCTATACTATTGTCGGCTTCCGAGGTCGAAGTCTAATCTGATCTTCCTCTATTTTCCCATATCCGAGGTCTTCCCCTATTCTATAGTTAATTTTCGAGGTCTTTCTTTATTCTAGAGTCGTTGTCTGTTCTTCGGGGTCTTTCTCTGTTCAATCCCGAGGTCTTCCTTTATTTTAGAGTTGACTTTTGAGATTTTAATCCATTCGAGTTTTACATATATTGTAGAGTCGACCGCCGAGGTCTTCCCCTATTCTAGAGTCGACCTTTCAGTTCTTCTGCTACAGTAGGGCTGACCACTGAGGTCTTCCTCTATACTAGAGTCAACCAACGTATTCTTCCACTATACTATAGTCGATCACTGAGGCCTTAATTTATTCTAAAGGTTGGTTAAATTGCAAGGGCCGATGTTGAATGTGAACCACACCTAAACGTCAAGTTTTTTCTGCATTTCATTTGACATTTCTCAATTGTAGACTACTCAATTTGAACCGTGGAAAGATACACAATCGAGCAACGCGTTAAAGTTTTTTAAGCCTTTTACGAAAATGGGCGTTCAAATCAAAATGCATTTCGTGCACTTCGTGATGTTTTTTGATCAGCATAATCTACCAAATGTGTCCACAATCGGGAGAATTGTGCGAAAATTTCAGCAAACCGGGTATGTAGGAGATGTGAAAACACCTGTGCATGCTCGCCCAGTTCGTTTGTTGCGGCTTATGGGCTGGCGACGTCATCGGGCCATACTTCTTCGAAATGAGGCCGGTCAGACAGTTACTGTGAATGGTTTTCACTATCGTGAGATGATAACGAACTTTTTATGGCCCGAATTGGAAGATATGGATGTGGACAATATGTGGTTTCCACAGGACGGTGCCACTTGCCACACAGCTACCGAAACAATGGCTCTTTTGCGCAACAAATTCAAGGCCGTGGCGATGACATCGTGGTGATGTCAATTGACGGTGTCATGTGATTTGACACCGTTGGACATCTTTCTTTGGGTTTATTTGAAAGAAAAGGTGTACGTCGATAAGCCAGCAACAATTCATGAGCTAAAGGATGAGATAATTCGGCACATTAACGGCATAGAACCTCAATTATGCCACAGCGTCATCGAAAATTTGGACCATCGCATGGAAGTGTGCCACCGAGGTCGCGGCGGCCATTTGGCCGATATTTTGTTCCATACATAATTGAACCATTCCAGTAGTATCACAATAAAAAGAAATGGCAATAATTTCCTATAACATCGACCCTTAAAATTTAACCACCCTTTAGTTTCTGACTATTGTCTCCATTATTTCGGAGTCCCACATTTATTGCTGGGTTATATTGATTTCTTAATTCGTCATTACGAGTCTATCCCCCTCGAAAGCACTTCTCTGCCGGAAGGTGAAGTCTGAATGTTTTGTAAATCCATATTTGTAATTTTGGCCTACCTTGATACATTTTAAATTCTGTTAGGTTATCCAAGTTTGTTTGCACGTCTCGTACACTCACTCACTCATTCACTCAATCAGTCATGTCAGTACTTTGAGTTCGCGTTTCGAGCACAAAGTTCTAGTTTCAGTTCTTTAGTTTGAAGACAAAATGATGGGTTTGCTGTTAGTTTTGACCTTCTTTCAACATTTAGCCAACATGAAATGAGAATTTCGTCGTTGTTTATATACAAAAGTCTTGATTTGTTGTTGTTGTTGCTTCTCTTCGCCGCATTGAACCATCGTTCATTCCCTTCCGTTGTATTGTACGAATGCATTACGTGTCGACAGACAGACAGACAAAGAGTCAAAAAGACGTAACACAAAGAACACGAAATGTCTTAGAAATGTGTGTGGAAATATTTAGCATACTTTTGGGCGGAATAATATTTCGAACACGCCAATCCACCACACTGTAGCCTAGTCTAGTGGTGGGGTTGGATGGGGTATTGGGTTGTTGCTTGTGTTATTGTTGTGGTGGTTCTCATAGTACGAGGTACGAATTGGAGCACTACCTCAATTTAATAGTTTTTTTTGACTGCTGTTGTTGACTTTTAGCGTGCAGGAGAAGATATACAAATGTATACACTGCGTACTGTGTTTAAAAATTAGATTGGAGGGATATTAAATATGGTAGAAATATGTTATTATACAAACTAAACTTTCAACTTATATTTAAGACTATCGCATTCATTTGTCTCATTAGAAATATCTGATGGAAATTTGTTTCATGAAATTTTAAATTTTGTTGTCAAATCAGTTGTTTTTTTGTCCAGTTGTTATGCAAATGCACAAACTCATAATACCCTATACCACAATGTGGCGTGGTGGGGTCCCAGCAAATAATTTCTTTCGAATTCCGTCCGAAGTCGGTCAGAAATTCTGCACAAGTAGCCGATTCTGATGCCGACTTTGTTTCGAAATTGTTCAGAAAACACGGAGCGGTTGACACGACTTCGGTAACTTTTGTCTTGGGAAATTCGGGTGATTGTGCAGAGTTGTCGGACACATCTCTGTCTGAAATCTGAAAAAAAATCGGAGGGAAATTCGGAAGGATTTTTCGATAAGTTTCAATTAAGTCGGCTTTAAGTCTAATAAAATAGTCGAAAATAGTCCGAATTTCCGACCGGTTTCTGTAAATTTGTCCGATTTGTCTTACCAATTTCGGAAAGATGTCTAACCAAACATCCGAATTTGGTCCGATTTCTCCGACATTTTTCTGACTATCTGTCCGATTTTTCGGTCCAATTTCGGAAGGAAGTCTAACAAAACACCCGAATTTGGTCCGACTTCTCCTACATTTTTCTGACTATCTGTCCGATTTGTCGGACCAATTTCGGAAAAAAGTTTAACAAAACATCCGAATTCGGTCCGACATGTTTCTGACTATATGTGCGATATGTCGGACCAATTTCGAAAGGAAGTCTAACAAAACGTCCGAATTCGGTCGGACTTCTCCAATTTGTCCGATTCGTCGGACCAATTTCGGAATTAAGTTTAACCAAACATCCGAATTTGGTCCAATTTGTCCGACCGGTTTCTGACTAATGGTTCGACTTTCTGAATAAATAAATAAAATAATTATAATAATAAATAAATAAATAAAAGTAAATGCTTATCCGTGACGTGTTGATTGTTTTGTGGCACAATTGAAAATGAAAATGAGAGGTGATGTAAGAAAACAAACAAAATAATGTATGCAAAAAAACAACAAAAGAACCAGTTTTTGCTATTCCATGAAAATTGACAGTTAGCTATTTTGAGGGAATTGAATTATTGGCACATGGTTACTGAAATAAAACAAGACAAATATTCCCTTCCGAAAAGAAAACAAACACCATTCGAGAATGTGCAGAGACGTCGTATAATTCTCGATCAAGAAAAAAAAAACAATAAACACTTTCGATAATGTGCAGAAACGTCGAATAATTCTCGATCAAGAAAAAAATATAAAATCCCTTTCGGGAATGTGCAGAAACGTCGCATAATTCTCGATTAAGAAAACGAAACAAAAAATCCCTTCCGAAAATGTGCAGAAATGTCGTGCAAACCTCGTATGGAATTTTAGAGTATGTGCAGAATTGTCTGACCGATATTGTACAGAAAAGCGTTTAAATGTCTAAAGGAAATTTAGACAATTCGTTGAATGTCTAATGAAACTTACGAGAATTTGCCGACGTCCGACACGTCGGAAATAAATGTTTATTGGGGTATTACGAATACAAGTAGATTGGTTTGTGACTTTGCTAATGATTCCATTTCAAATACATATGTATAGTACACACGTGATAACCCTTAATATTACCATTTCATATTCGTTCTAAGTTTTTATTTTAATTTTGCATATGGATTTGATTGTTGTTTAATGTTTTGCTACCGAGCTTTGTTTTTTTCTTCTTGTTTTTGTGTATTATTTTTTTTGTGTTTGGTGGCTTCACCACCATCGCTGTTCTTCAGTTAAATGTTATTTTAATTGGCTTTAAGTGGTTCAGCAGCGGTGGTGGCGAACGGCGACAGGTTCACTTGTTCAGTGGTTCGGTTAATACTAAATAAACATTTCATATCAATTATAAGTTCGCATTTTGATTTGAAGATGAAAATTGATAGCGATGACGAGGACGGGCAATAGAAACGCCAGTGGAGGAGTTGCTGGTGAAAAATTCCATGAGAATATGAAATCATCATCAACGAATGAATGTATGACGTTTTCGTTGTCGTGTCTGTTTTTTTCTTCTTTCTTTCGATTTTTTCTATTGCAGATTTGAAACTTTGTGTTTAGGCGAGAGGCGTCTAGACTTTTGTTGTTCGAGAGTTGTAATAACTCTTTATTATTAATAATATGTTTTTTGTTTTACTTGTTTGTCCTCTCTCTCTCACTCTCTAGCCAAGCTAATGATATATAGTGTTGTTATTCAAAACATTTGACATCATTTTTAATGCCGTTCGACACGAGGTCAATTCTTCCTACTCGAATTGCAGTTCAATATATTTGTAATTTATATTAAAAAAATTCAATTCAGGTTAAGTTAGTTGTCGTTTTGGGTTATATGCTGATTTGATATTTTTTTGGTTTTAACTAGGAATTATTCTATAAATTTAATAGAATAAGTGAGAACAGGAGAAATTTCGGTCGAGCGGAATCTTATATACTTTCCACCATGGATTGCATTCAATTCTTTGTCCGGAAAAATCTTTGAAGCGAAAAAGAAACAAACAGGAGAACAGAACTGCAAAGGTTCGGCGCTATTGTTTAGAAAATGCTGTACTTATCTATGGCTTAACCAAAGCTGTTTAAGAGCGACCTCTATTGGAGACTAAATCAAAACGTAGACCAATATTGTATATTTTCGTTGCAATAAATATAACACAAACTGCAAAATTTCAGAGAAACGTCGACCGGAAAAGGTGGTTATATCACAAAGAAGTACATTTTAAAGAAAGTCGAAAAAGAATCTGGCAGTTAACGCAGAAAATCTATTTTGGTGGTATCAACGCACAAGACTCGGTGGTAGTTGAAAACTACAACTTTGAGGTAGTCAGCAAGTTTATCTAGCTTGGTACCGCCAAAAACCATACACACAACATCAGTTTTGAGATAAAAAGGAGAACAATACTGATAAGGAGATGAAGGCAAGAAGATAATACTGAGAATGATACATTGGACTAAGTAAGCAACATGCAATGAAGACGACCAAAATAATCGGCGGCGGCGGCTGATTGGCTGAGCCGATCAAATTTCAACAATCGGCTGAACCGATAAAGTTCCAACAAACGATGGCGCAAGAATGTAATTCTCAGGCAGAGATGGCGCTTTAATATATTTCCAATTAGATGAAAAATCTTAAAATTAAGACAAGAATTTAAGAAAAGTTATGGTCGTTTTGATGTAATGTCGAAAATCGGCTCAATAAATATCTACTTATTAGTCTTTGTTGTGAAAGACAATTTATTGTGAATGTCATAGTGCCTGTTGTGTTCTCTTCAAAACGACATAATAGTTGTTAAAATTGATTCGGCTCCGCTCAAGAGCTATTGTAATTTCCGTGAAAAACAAAAACTCATTTTTCAATTTCAAATCTCATACATTTTTTGATTTTTTTTTAAATAAATGATAACGGGATCCATTTAAAAACTTCGACTGCCGCAGATCTCTTAACGAGATGGCTGAGTAGTTTAATATACACCTCATATGGGTGCCTGGGCATAGGGATATCCCGGGGAACTGCAAACCCGCTGAACTTGCTAGGAAAGGGACGACATTAAAAAATCCTCGAAGAATTTGAATATATTGGTGCGCCACTATCCACGTGCAAGCTTTGGCTTAGGCAAGAGGCAATCAGGCAATCCAAAGAAAGATGGACAGAAATTGGCACCTGCACAGTAGCTAGACAAATCTGGCCAAGGTATGACCTGAGAAGATCAAAATATCTCCTCGCGCTAGAGAGGCAAAGATTGTCTACGTTAGTATCAGTTCTGACGGGACACTGCTTGATCGGCGAACACGCCAAAAGATTGGGTATTGACTCTAATGACTTCTGCCGAAGCTGTGGTGATGAGGTGGAGAGCATTGAGCACTTGCTATGCGACTGCCCCGCTCTGAGTAAACGACGACTGGACATACTGGGGTCGGCCTAACAGATCTTTCCAGTACCAATATTCGTACTATCGACAAATTTGTATATCAAACAGGTTGGTTTCGATGAGGGGCATTTCAGCCCGTGGTAACACTAGGTACCTAAACTGGTCTATGTGAGCTTGTACAAAAAATACGGCTGCCACCCTAACCTAAACCTACACCTAGATGCAGAGAGCTCTTTCAGCCTGCCTCTCTCTCCTACAAACTTTGACACTTGCTTGGTAAAAATTGCCTTGTGTGAAACTCCACTTAGTAGTACCTTTCTTAATTTTCATGGTTGCATAAATAGATCTTTTTGACTCACTAAATAAAGTTCGGCGGCTGAGTTTCAGCAAGTGAGCCGCTAAAATCGGCGGCGGCGCCGGCTGGAAAAAAATGGACCGCTGCGGCGCGCCGCCGATTTGCTCTTTGCGTCGGCTTCATAGCCTGGTAAACAATTAAAAATAAGGACCCCTTTCGCCAAACAAAAACCACCCTCTACCAGACACTGATACTACCCGTACTGTTATATAGTTCTGAAGCATGGGTACTTGCAAAAGCAGATGAGGCAGTTCTTGGAGTGTTCGAGAGAAAAATTCGTCGAAATATCTATGGAATGCGTGGGCGGAGTATATCAGCGCCATATGAACCACGATTTGTATGAACTATATGCAGATATTGACATGTTGTGAGAATTGATGAAGGTGCTTCAGTTTAAAAATCATTTGAATACGAACCCGGTGACGGTCCACGACAAGGGGAGGACGAAAACTTCTATGGAAAGACCAAGGGATGTAAGACATCTCGAAGCTTGGTATCATAAATTTGATAATTACAAAACATTGTCTGGAAATATATTTTACGTCCGGCTAAAACGACTAACGTCTTGTTCCACCTAAGTATGATACGTCGCCTTATGGGGTTATCTTTAAAATTTACTATATTTGAAAACATGGATCAATCAGGTTACTCCTTGTTGTGAAGAATTCTTGTAAAATAAAATCAAAATGCGTTGTTTCAGCAAAATTGTTTGACAAATGTGGCGTATACAACTTAGATAATGACATTTACGAGCGACATTTGTTGTATAGCTACGAGGGCGACCCCAACATTAGTTGACCTAACTAAGAAAACGCAATAAATTAGGAAAAAAAATCTTTATTTCTCAACATATTCTGTTGAGAAATATTCTCTATACTCTTTTCCCAGCGATATTAAATAGCTTCGACACATGTTTATAGGAAAAACTGTCTAGCTCCTTAAAATATCCATTAACCGCAGACTACACCCCTTCACTGCTGAAAAATACAGGGTTTTCCACTATAAAAAAACCCTTTTATTGTTAAGGAAATTCAAAAGTTTTTTATTTAATGTGAAGTACACTCGATACACTTAAGTTCTAAATAAAACGTCATTCAAATGGCCTCAACGACTTCTTCTGCAGGAGCGAATTCGATGAACCCAATTTTCGAGCACTTTTTCCACTAAATTAAGTCGTATGTCATGAATGACACGTTAAATATTGACTTGTAAAGCTTGAAGGGAGTCTGGTCTATTTCGAAAGACCAATGACTTCCAATAACCCCACAAGAAATAGTCTAAAGGTGTTAAATCACAACTTCTTGGAGGCCATTCAATATCACAATTTCTTGAAATAATCGAATCTTCAAACTTTTCTCGCAACAATTCAATTGTTTCATTTGATGTGTGGCACGTAGCCACAATCGGACAGTGGCAAAAAGATAGCTCTTAACGAGAGCTAAAATATTGCTCATGGGTGTAAAGGTCGTAGGTCGACTGGATAGTGTTTTTTTTTGGATTTTAAAAAAATGGACTCAGCATCAAATGTGAACGGAAAGTTTATTTTTGCTCTAGCTCCTTAACGGTACGTCGGATCGGGAATCGCTCAATGACAAAAAGATAGCTCGTAACGAGATCTGGAAGTGGTAGGCCGACTGGAAAGTGTTTTTTTGGAATTAAAAAAAAAACTATTATATTGATAATAAAACACGAATCTGTTTTTCCATTGTGAGCAAACGCGGCACCCATCTTGCGCACAACTTCCTGATCTTTAAAATTTCGGTCAATATGCGATTTTGAAATGACTGTCATATCGGCGGAGACATCAAACATAAAATCATCAGATGTAAAAAGAATAGATGTCTTTGAAATGTGGATTTACAGAGGAATTCTCAAAATAACTTGGACCGGCCATATATCAAATGCCGAAGTGTTGAGAAAAATACACTGCGGAAGAGAGTTTTTTACTGTTGTAAAGAAAAGGAAGACCTCATACGTACGACATTTTATGAGGAACACGAAATATAAATTTCTGCTGTCCATAACACGAGCGAAAATTGAAGGAAAATCTGTTAGACGCAGAAAAGAAACAACATGGATTGATAATATTCAAGTATGTATGGACTAGCATCAGAGATACGGGCAGCCTTCTGAGCGAAGTAAGAGACAGAGATCCTTTTGTAGAGGTGCTGAAGAATATATTTATGTATATTGTAGACTGTTCAAAACATTCTGCCCATCATCGTTTTT
This sequence comes from Eudasyphora cyanicolor, assembly GCA_963930755.1. Lineage (NCBI taxonomy): Eukaryota > Metazoa > Arthropoda > Insecta > Diptera > Muscidae > Eudasyphora > Eudasyphora cyanicolor. Next base: position 206,468,416 of record OZ005737.1, on the reverse strand, counting down.
GACGACATATGTATGGACCAGTGACTTCGCCGGCCCATAAAGCGCAGCAAAAAATTATTATCTGTGGATGTAATGGTGTTTGAACAAAGCTTGTGGATTATCTTAACTCAAAAGTATGAAAATTTTGCTTATTTACGTTCCCATTCAATCAAAAATGAGCTTCAACGCTGAAGTTTGACGAACAGAACCATTATATTGATAGAAAATTTCAACAATTTGCAAGCTCTCATGTAAGTCTATCCATGATGAAGTGGCAGAACAAATTTAACAAAAAGCAACTATAAGCTGTTAAATCGGTTGTCAAATAAAGTAGTGTTACCAACTCAAAGTTGCACGGAGGAAAATCGTCATTTTTGATATGTTTGAATTGAAAGAAAATATACTTGGAAACGATTTTCTTAAATATTATATATTTGTTAACAAATAAATTTTATTTGAAAATCAAGAAATTTTGTTTGGAACGCATGTATTAATATATTAGAACATAATTTATTTGCAAACCGAATTTCACAAATAAAATATGTGTTTACACACAAACAAAGTTATTGTTTAAGAAGTTTTCCAAATATATTTTTTTTAAAAAGATTTTTAAAACTTTGCTGACTTGTTCGAATATTAGTTTGTTTTTCCTAGTTTTCGTGTTAAAATGTATAGCCAAACATTTCATTTAATTTATAAATATTCCAATTCATCACTTTTTGTCAATCCATCAATGCAACTTATATTTACGAAAGATTATTAGATTAGATTTAAATTTAATAAAATTTTACAAACATATAAAATTTAAAAAAATGCTCTTTGAACATCTGAAAAACAGAAAACTTGTCTTTAAGTTAAGACATTATTACATTGAAAAAAAAAAAATAAAAAATAAATAATTACAAATTAATCTTTGTTTCGGAAATACTATTTCCAAATAAAAAATATTTTAATGGGAGCATATTTTTGTTTTGAACAATATCCTCCCAAACATACAATATTTGTGTGTGTCAAATATTATATATTTGGAGTGTACCCTAAACATATGTATATTTCAAGCCGAATATGTTTGGGACAATATACTACAGAAGCGATTATTTTTCAGCGTGTGTGAACCTGTAAAAACCCTTTACAAGAAGGAGGGGACCAATACCCGTATGCTCCATCTTCGAACATAGCCCGAAATAGAAAAAAGTATTACCACATACATAATTAAAAGGCAATCGGGTACTAATTTCGAGAGTTATAGTGATCACTAGCCAAGCTGAAAGACATTACTCAAATAACATAACTGTCCTATAACGGATTTCCGCCGTATATATTCAGAGTCTTAGATTACTCCCTAGATTTGGTAGACTTTTGGACCGTAGCAAATGATGCTCGTATATACCCTCCTCCACTAAAGTGAGAGTATAAATATATTTTTATTGGTTATAAAATTTATCTTTTTTTTTTACTTATCCCCTTTAACTTTCAACAAAGTTCAATCAACTTCGAATTTATCTACACCCATACTTAACCCGCTCCGACGGTGAAACTAATCAACAAGTTTAACTATACCCTAATCATGAATGAAAACATTAATGAATGATCTGAATAAATTTCACATACATTAAGCAGTTTATGTGACTTTTATGTGAGTTTTAATTCTACTTTTCTATGGCTGGTCACATTTAATGGGAATACATAAAAAAATCTCTCTAAACATTTGTCAACATGAACAAACTCGTTGACAAGTTGCGTTTGCGCTGTTTGGCCGTTGTCTGTTTGAACCTAAAATCCAAAAGACCGGAAAAGTTCTTGACTTCTTCATACATTTTTTTGTATGAGGAAAAAAGCATAAACCTACACGGCGAAAAAAGAATCAACTTACTTACAGAACGCCTGCATATATTGGAAAATACCAAAAGTGGTTGTAACCGGTGATGTACGAGTGGAGAAGCATAATTAGGATATTTTTTATTTAAAGTTCTGCCATCTCCCACACAAAATATGAAAATATCTTTTATATTTATCTAAAGGGTGTACTTGAGTCAGTTTACTTAAGAAAGAAATTAAATTGTTTACTAATTTCCATTCATTTATATTAGATAATTTTACTTTATAAGGAAACAATCATATTATGGATTATTCTATAGTATTTCATACGAGTTATTTATTAAAAGCGGGAAAGATATCACATACTGGCCAAATGTCTTCAGACCAAGTAATCTATCTTCGTTCCTTCTGAAAGGTCTGGAAAGACTTTTAGATTCATTCATTAGAGAAACCCTGGATTCTTGTCGGGACACCAACACGTTTCAGCAAAGGCAAGTCAGCAGAATCCACCCTGCAGAAACTGAAGGACAGTATCAAATCGTACCTACATTTCAAGGAATTCACTATGGTAACCTTTCTTGATATAGAAGGGGTTTTAACAACATTCACTCAGAACGTTGGGGGAAAATCCGCCAACGTTCTCAGAAACATTTACAGGTGACTCTGATTAAATTATCTAGAAGGAACGACGGCAGTAGTTTGGGTGGGGAATTGTTTCTTTGTACTAAGTAGTATAGGGTACCACACGTAGAGAGTCGGCTCAATGGAACTGAGTTAGTATTTTTAAAATGCAATATTTGTAGATATAATCCTTGATAGGAAATTGTCCTTCAGACCAAATGTATTGGAACATGTAAGGAAGACCAACATCGCCTTATATTCCTGTAGGAAAGCTGTAAGTGCACGTTGGGGCCCCTCTCCTGAAATCGTCCGGTGGATATACACAGCAGTAGTGTGGCAACTAAGAAGTATGACCACATGAGGATATCACAATGTAGTGCTGTGGTAACGGACCGAGTGGACTATACACTAACGGTGTGTACCTTCGAAAGGAATTTTGCCACTAAAAATAATCTGCCAGAGAGGAAATATAAACTATATCCACTTCTATACAGATGATTCCAAGCTAGATAAGAAGGTTGACGTCGGTTTACACTGTTACACTGATATAGCCCACAGACTACCAGATTCATGCAGGTGAAATATTGACAAAAAGGGAAGTCGCCAAGTGGTTGAGTCGCAACGCAGTGACCAACACTGGCGTTGTTATTCAATCGGACAGCCAGGTCGACTCATGCACGTTAGCTACAAAAATCTGTTCATGATACGACCTAAGAAGCCCAAAATGTCTCCTCGCAATAGAGAGGAAAAGAATGTGTACCTCCGTTTCAGTTCTTGGGAATTAAGGAAGAAATGCAGAGCATTGAGTACCTGCTTTGTTACAATTGCGCATTAAGTAAACAACGTCCAGATATACTGGGGTTGGCCTTTCTACGAAGTCTGGCAGATCTTTCCAGTACCGATACACGTACACTGAGGGAAAATGACGTTACAAAATTAACGCAGTTTGGGAACTATTTATCCCCGTATTCGTTCATTAATTATCCCCGAAACGGGGTGATTTTTTGATCGTCGTTGAAATGTGTTCGGCTTTTATAGTTCATTGGATTTGTTAATTTTTGTTCTTAGAAGAAGAAACCACGATGTAATTTGTGATTTATAAAGAAGCGAAAAATAAAAAAAGAACGACGAGGAAATATAATTTAGTGACCAGTTCGAAATTGTGGATGATTCTGTGGGCTGTCTGGGTGAGAAGGATAATGTGATTGCGAAATCCAGTGACGGCTTCTTATTGCAGAAATTTCTGAAATCAATAGAAATGGAGGCGACCTACGACTTTTTAAAAAGTTACGAATATATAAAAGTCAATTTAAAATGTTAAAAACATTCAGTCCCGCACAAGCCACGTATAAAAGCTTGCAGTATGTAAAGGATAATGATTTAAAGGAGTCTTTGCCACCATTAGGTTACGTGCTGAATTCCGAGAAAAATTATTAAAGTGCAAAAATCAGAGGTAATAATAATTTAGGCGTGATTCGATAAATATGCAAATAGATATATTATTTTTTATGTTTTATTTATTTTTTTTATTCAAGTTTTGTTTACTTGTATAATTAATAAATAAAAATTTATTAAAATTAACGGTAATGCTGTCGTTTTAAATATTGATATAGAATAGAGATAGGTGGATATAGAATAGAAAGTCATCCCCTGTGCGTTCATGAAATCATCCCCAGTGCATGCTTCAGTCGTCCCCACAGCGTGCTTTAGTCATCCCCAGTACGTGCTTTAGTCGTCCACATCACGTGTTTTAATTAATCCCCATTTTGTGTTGATTTTGCATCGCCGTTCATGAATTCGCCACATACGGGGTTTGTTCATTATCATCAACGAATATGCACTGATTATGCACGTATGTGATTTGTTTTTCGCTGGGTGTATTATTGATAAGTTTGGGTATCAAGAGGATGGTTTGGATAAATTTGACCTCAATTGATCTATGTGAGCTAGTAAATAGGCCTGCCACCAATGAATTGTAGTCTGGGGCAGAGAACGAAGCCGAGGCAAAATTGTCGGCGGCGGCGGCTTGTCCAAAAATGGGTCCCCGGCTGCGGCTTTTCGGCTTGATTTCGGCTTACGATTTATTGTGCAACATAACGGACACACATTTATTGTACAACTTAGTTGGAAGTATGAGCACATATAGATTTTTCCCTTAAAAATTAAATCGAGCAAAAGAGAAATAATTAAAAAATGGTCTGAAATTAAACATGTTTGCTGTACAAACGTATATCTGACAAATCTAGAAAGATCTGAAAGACTTCTTCTATTTGAAGTTAATTCCAAAATATTTTGAATGTTACTACTACGAGTTTGGTCGTATATAAATGAAAGGCGTAATTAAAAAATTACAACGGCGGCGATTTTAAGCCGATGAGAACGGCGGCGATTTAAAGCCAATTTTAGCCGACATATCGGCGGCGGCGTGGCTCAACAAAAAAAAATCGCCTTCGGCGGCTTATCGGCTAAAACCTGGCTAGCTTCGTTCTCTGGTCTGGGGGTAGTCCGAACTAGATTATAAATATGCATTAGCAGATTCGGAAAAAACATCGCGTTGAATTGTGTTTCAGAGCATTTTTAGCCCATTTAGTTATCTTTAAAAAGAGAGCGATTTGAGCTTGATCCGATGATGATCCTCCGCCAAAATATTGTCCAAAGAGTAAAATTACCCTCCGATTGAAAGTAAAATGACGTCATACTGCTCTTATACGAACTAGAGATTAGGTAAACAAACTAATCATAAAAAAATAAGTTTCCAATTATTTTGTAGCAATCATAATTTATCATAGTCAATAACTAACATTGTTTTGCAAAACTGTCGTTTAATAGACACGCCTTCTCATAACAGTGAAACTACCTTCACAAAGGTCATGTATAACACAAACTTAATTAATAGTCAAATTTAAAAATTATTCATTCCTTTTATGATTTAAATGTTGACAAATTATATATTTCTTTGAAGCATTGTTTTCTATTTTATTGTTATTAATCAAGGCTCATAATAATTTCTAGTTAAATTTTGGATATTTTTCTATTTGTTATTTATTAAATTAATTAATTAAAATAAACAACCGAATATTCGGCCCTTGTCTTCTTTGCGAATTTTGTCTTTGGTTTCCGGCCACACCAAATGGCTACACATCTAATTTACCCGCCCAAATTCTAGATTTAGTTGTTTTTTGTTTTCTGTTTGTCTCCCATTAATCTGTCGTGCTCGGGTATCTCGTATTTCATTTCAAAAGGGGGGAGTTCAGTTACAGTTGTTTTAAATTGTTTAACAAAAGAAGAAAGAAAAACAAAACTAAACATGAAAATTATTCTTTATCACAATTTACGTCATATGTATGTAAATTACAAAACAGATTTAGTAGTTGTTGTTGTTGACAATTACATATCCAAGGTGTGTGTATATGTATGCATAACAATATAAATTGCAAAGTGGCCTAAATCATAGATTTAATCAAATCGTAGGTGTAGTTGATATACGGTTTATATAATTGCAAATTGAATAACAAAATGTGAATAAAAAGATTCTGTCCTTACGTTGTGAGCAATTTTTACAATGAAATTTGGTCTTCTGAATTACATAGAAAAACATTATTAAAAAAAATAGGTTTTTTTATTTTCTATAATATTATTTTAAATGGTAAATATTAACTATTATGCTTTAGAAATAAAAAGTTACGAATTGAAGATAATTGAGTAGCATCATAACTTGTAAATACTTGCGGTCTGTTGTAGCGCCATCTTCATGTCAAGCTCTTGTTTGCTGCAGCTTTCATTGTTGTTCATTTTTTCCTAATCAAATTCTGAATTCCCACAGCATCGATTTAATTTTCTAATTCTTACTGTTAAGCCATTTTGTAATTTAGCAAGTGCTGCAAATGTTTACTTGCTCCAAATAACTCATTACTAATTTCACATGTTATAAGATAATGTGTGATGCTATAGAGTGATATAAAGAGTGATGTTTTTCTATCGGTTAGTGTTTGTGACTTTCGGGTACTTATATTTCACTAGTTTAATGACAATTTTCGATTTCAAAAAATACCTTTTTTTAGGAATATTCATTTCATAGGAATATTCAATATTTTGTGGATGTAATGGAATAGGTTTGTTCTGTGGTCTTTGGTATTAAACTGGTATTAAACTACTATTTATTGGTAATATGCATTTCCATATGGCGCTGTGGTAAACATTCCAGGAAAATTGATTCATCAGAGAGTAGATACACTTGTGTAAATTGAAAATCTATACGATGAAACGTGTTATTTAATTGCAAAAAGAATTGCTGCAAAAATTCTGTCCATAAGATCTAAGATTATTATTATTATATAGGGTGATCTAAGTAGAGATACTTTTTTCAATAGCATTTTTTTGACAGATCACGTGAGAGTCGTGTCATGCTGTCATGTTATTTTTGTTAAGTATTGTTTGGCATTTCATCATGGAAAGACTTACGTCTGAACAACGTTTAGAAATTATTCAGTTTTATTATGAAAATAATCGATTATTTATTCAAAAAAAAAAATACTTTCCAGTCGACCCACGACCTTGACACCCATGAACAATATTTTAGCTCTCATTAAAAGCTATCTTTTTGCCATTGACCGTGACCACGTACGGTGAGAACGTAACCGTCAAGTGCCATGGCACGATAACGGTCGCACGTTCTCACCGGCATCATTTTTAAACAAATATGGACCGATGATTCCGGTACGTGGGATCGGGAATCGGTCAATGGCAACCGACTATTTGATGCCTGAAATTGAAGCTCGTGTTCTCGGCGACATTTGGTTTCAACAAGACGGCGCCAATTCCCACACATTGCATCAATCAATGGATTTATTGAGAGAACACTTCGGCGAGCAGATAATTTCACGTTTTGGGCCGGTCGATTGGCCACCAAGATCGTGTGATATCACACCGTTAGACTTTTTCCTGTGGGGATATGTCAAGTCTAAAGTTTATGCGGACAAAACCGCTTCGATTCAGGCCTTGGAGCAAAACATCACGCGTGTCATTCGCCAGTTACCAGTCGAAATGCTTGAACGAGTCATCGAAAATTGGACTCAACGGTTGGACCATCTGAGACGTAGCCGCGGCCAACATTTGATAGACATAATCTTTAAAAAATAAATGACAAAGAATGTTCTTTCAAATGATAATAAACTTTCCCCATTCAATTTGAATTTTGTGTGTGTTTTTTTAAGTAGGGAACCTCGAATAGAAACTGTCTTTACATAAAAAGTCGATAATTTGGTTGACTTTATAGATATTTTGGACATACAAAAATATTTGGTTAAAAGCTTCAAATGTTTTTTCCTTCTTTTTGTACCAGAATTGTTTTCCCAAAAAATGTTGAGTGCAAAAATTCTGTCGCATAAACATTTTGTTTACATTTTGCACAATCCATCTCGGAGTCGGAGACGACCATAATTTTTCGACTCCGGACTCCGGGCATATATCCCCGACTCCAAGACTCCGACTCCACAGCCCTGATCCTGTCAACCCATTTTTCCAAGACCTTGGTGACCGTTTTTGGCTCTATCTCCCAATACAAAAAATATATATTTAAAAACCAGTAAGGAAACACAAAAGTCGGGCGGATCCTTGCCAATCCTTACATGCATATCCGATATGACTGTATCTTAATCTGAACAGGTTTCTTTAAAACTTAGCAGCGTTTATTCGTTGACAATTGACTCCCTTCTTTATAAATGGGTGAAGAGACTTGACTCTGCGAGTGGTGTAAAATACACCATCTAAAGCCCTTAGAAGCCAAATCGGGAGGACATATTTCTCAAGTCCTACTACACTTATTTACCAAAAAGTTGAACTACTATACTTATTTACCAAATATTGTAATTAATAATACTTATACGCAACAATGTCCAGCACTTATAATTAATAACTTTATAAATCACATCAGAGTTATTTCGCTATGTTAAAGGACATTATGTATTGTCATTTTCCTCTATGAATAGAGAAGAACTCTTCAGAGATCTTATTATGTACTTAGACCAGATCAACTCAAACCCTTTCGTGGTTTGAAGAAGACCTAACCAGAAGAATTTTTCTTCCTTTAGTTCACATCATAGGTCTATCTTTTATACTTAGGGATGATATTGTCAATATGTAAGAATTTACTTATACAAAACTGTCTTACTATTGTTATACCTAATTCTGTTGAAACTGAAGGGTAGATTGTTACAAACTATTCTGGCATTTGGTTTTAGTTTTTGTTACATTCTCCATAATTTTCTCAATTCCTACTAATTCTGTTGAAACTGAAGGGTAGATTGTTACAAACTATTCTGGCATTTGGTTTTAGTTTTTGTTACATTCTCCATAATTTTCTCAATTTCTACTGCACTTATTTACAAAATATGTTAACTACTATACTTATTTACCAAATATTGTAATTTATATAACTTATACGCAACAGGGTCCAGCACTTATTATTAATAACTTTATAAATCTCATCCTAGTTCTTTCGCTATACCAAAGGACATTATTGACATTTTGCTCTATAAATAGAGAAAAAATAATCAGAGATCTTATTATGTACTTAGACCAGACCAACTCAAAGACCTTTAATGGGGACTATATTTAAATCTGAACCGATTTCAACTAAATCTTTATTAATGACTGAAGAGACTTCTCTCTGCCAATTGTTACTACGATCTGGTGTAAAATACAGCTGTAAAGCACTTAGATGGCAAATAGGAAGGAACAAATAACGGGTGATCCAAGTAGATATACTTTTTCCAATAGCCTTTTTTTGACAGATCACGTGTGAGTCGTGTCATGATATCATGTTATTTTTGTTAAGTATTGTTTGGCATTTCATCATGGAAAGACTTACACCTGAACAACGTTTACAAATCGTTCAACTTCATTACGAAAATTCACGTTCTGTGAGGAATGTGTTTCGTGCACTTCGCTCAACTTATGGTCAACATAATCGGGTCTTACGATCACGTGTGAGTCGTGTCATGATGTCATGTTATTTTTGTTAAGTATTGTTTGGCATTTCATCATGGAAAGACTTACGCCTGAACAACGTTTACAAATCGTTCAACTTTATAACGAAAATTCACGTTCTGTGAGGAATGTGTTTCGTGCACTTCTCTTAACTTATGGTCAACATAATCGAGTCATCGAAAATTGGACTCAACGGATGGACCATCTGAGACGTAGCCGCGGCCAACATTTGATAGACAAAATCTTCAAAAAATAAATTCCAATGAATGTTCTTTCAAATGATAATAAACATTCCCCATTCAATTTGAATTTTCTGTGTTTTTTTCTTTAAAAAAGTAGGGAACCTCGAAATGGATTACCCTATATATGAGGGCTATATCTAAATCTCAGCCGCTTTAAACTAAATTGCGTAATTTAATTAGTGACTGAAGATACTTCCCCCTGGAAATTTTTACTTTTGTAAAATACAGCTTCTACAGCACATAGATATCAAATCGGAAGATAAATACTTATATATATATTAGGGCGGGTTGATTTGTATGGACGAAAAAAAATTAAAAATCGTATAGCAAGAACGTAATCTACATTAAATTCTAAGAAAATTCTCCGAAGAAACCCTGGGTCTAAAATCAAAACCTAACCCGCGCCTCTCGACTTGACAATTTTTTTCCTCTTCTTTCGCTTAAATTATTTTCATTTTTTGAAATATATTGTGTTTTATTATATCCTCACTTTAGTGATTCGAGGGTATATATCATTTGCTACGCCCCAAAAGTGTAACACATCGAATGAGTGACATAAGATTTTAAGTATGTTTGGCGGATATCCGTTTTAGGTCGTTTTAAGTCGAATGAGCAATGTCCGTCCGTCTGTCTGTCTGTCTGCTAGCTGGTGCGCACGATAACTCTTGAAAGGAGTAACCGATTTACTTAAAATTTGGTATGTGGTAATATTTTTTTCTATCTCCGGCTAAGTTCGAAGGTGGGCCATATTGGCGCACCCCTTCAAGTAACTCCCCCACAAAGTGTTAATATTAAGTGAATAATTGATTATTTAATAACTTCTATACTACTTATTTGAATCCTCTGAAATTCTACACATAATATTATTTTATTAGTCACTATCACCTCAAGAAAAATGGGCGAAGTTACCGCGCCCCTTTTGGTACCTTCCACACAAATGGACCATTTTGCTCCAAAAGTTAACAGCTTATAACTTCAATACCTATGCACAAAAAGACATGAAATTTTGAACAGTGTAATGGTTTCATAGTAACTACAATCCAGTGAAAAATGGGCGAAGTTGCCACGCCCCTTTTGGTACCTCCCACACAAAATGGACAAATCATTTTACAATTTTTTTTAATAATTTTTTACTTGGGTGAATATTATTTTTAATGAAAAAAATTTTGAGTGTAGAAAAGAAGAAAGTGCAAAAGAAAGAAAGTGCAAAAGAAAGAAAGTGCAAAAGAACTACCTTACTAAACAATTTTATTCAGAAAATTCGATTTATTTTTGGAAAAAGCTACTTTTTCTAACATTTATTTATTTTTTTTTTTTGCAAAGGCGGGCATTTAAATTTTCAAGTCGAGAGGCGCGGATTAGGATTTTATTTTAGATACATGGTTTCTTCGTAGAATTTTCTTAGAATTTTATGTAGTTTAAGTTTGTGCTATACGATTTAAAAAAAAATCAACCCGCCCTAATATATATATATATATATATATATATATGAGGCTATATCTATATCTGTAACGATTTCCACTACATATAGTGCTCTTTATTAATGGGTGAAGAGATTTGTCTCTGCCAATTTTTACTACGCTCTACAAATCGTTTTTCGACGACTTTTCACCCGAAGTGAAATCTGTTTTTTTTTCATTTTTAAGTTTAACTAGCTGGACCAAATCCAATTCGTTCCCCCAGATTTCAGATTTCCGATCCAGCCAATTTTTTGGCCATTTACGTAGACTGCCATCACATGCATATACACAAAATTACAGCACTCTCGCTAACAAATCGTTCAGGATATCTCAATTTCAAAATTTGGTTTATATTGGCAGGGCGATGACCATTGATCCGATCCCGCCCCTTTTTGGACCATTCACGTAGACTATCACCAGATACATTTGCACAAAATTACAGGACTTTCGATAACAATTTGTGCAAGATATCTCAGTTTCAAAATTTGGCTTTTATTGGCGGGGCCACCCCCATTGGTCTGATCCCGCCCATTTTTGGACCAATCACGTAGACTACCACCAGATACATATGAACAAAATTACAGCACTCATTGTTTGACTTGATCGCCGCGATAACCGCAAATTATACAACTTTCTGCTGAGAATGATAGATTAACGCCAATGAACATAAGGCCAATGCGATGAAAATAAAAGAAATGGAGTTTTGTTTCTTGATCTAAATTTCTTTCTTCTAGTTTCAGAGATAATACATGCTTTACTTATGCTACGCCCACTTTTGCCACACCCACTAATCCTATCCCGCCAATTTCTGCTGAAGATTTAGATAATTACTCCACTAAAGTGTGTTCCAAATCTAGGGTCAATAGTTTCTGAGATAATAAACCTTTAACTAATGCTACGCCCACTTTTGCCACACCCCTGATCCGATCCTGACAATTTTTTTTAATGTTTTAGATAATAACTCCACTAACGTGTGTTTCAAATTTCGTTCTTCCACAAACAACATATTCAAAGATATTCGAATTTTATATAATGCCACGCCCACTTATTCTATCCCGCCCACTTTTGGTGAAGTTACTCATATTGACTCCAATAACATACAATCCAAATTTCGTTCACCTACGGTCAGTAGTTTCTGAGATAACAAATGTTTAACAAATGCTACGCCCACTTTTGCCACACCCACTAATCTGATCCCTCCCTTTTTTTATTGAAGTTTCAGAAAATAACTCCACTAACGTGTGTTCCAAATTTCGTTCTAATAGGGTCAACACTTTTTGAGATATTCGGATTTTAAGTAATGCCACTCTTGCCCCGCCCACTTTTTTCAAATTTTTTTCCCTAAACCATCTCTGACAAATAACCTTTCAAACAAAAGAAAAAAAAATTAAATCGATCCAGTGGTTTCAGAGTCTATAGCATACATACATACATTCAAAAATACACACATTTTTCCATTTTTATATTTATAGATTATTGACAAATTAATTTAAATTTTAATGATATTGGTATTTTTAATAAAATAAATAAAATCAAAATAATTCAGTAAGTTTTAGTATCAAAAATATCAACAAGAAACGTCGTTTGTAGACTTTTGTGGCATAGTGTAAATCATTAATGACAAGTACTCGTACACTTGCCGTTTGCTGTAAACGTTTTTTTGGGTTTTAGGATAAACATAAATCGTTTGCGACAAACATAGACAGCAACGATTTTTTTCTTTGCGTGTGTTGTAAAATATACCATCTATGTATAGCCCTTTGAACCCAAATCAGAGGAAACTATATATGGACGCTTTATATAAATCTAAACCGATTTTCACCAATTACAATAGGAATCGCCCCTGTGCTTCGACCAAGGATACGTATACAGACGGACGGACGGACCTCCTTTGGGCGTTACAAAGAAATGCACAAACTCGTAATACCCTGGACCACTGTGTGGTGTTAGGTATAACCAGTAAGGGAAGGCTAAAGTCTGGCGAAGCCGACTATGTACTAACCTACGGGTCTCCCATATTCGACGGACCCATCTGGCAACGCCATAACTTTTGACAGAGATGTCAGATCGCTTAATGACATACCGCGTTTGAAGCGTCAGTCCAAGCAGATTTTTACCATGGAACAATACACGCCACGCGAGCGCTCTGAAATAGTTGAAATTTACATTCAACAGAAGAAGTCAAGTCAACGTGCTTTTAAAATATTAAAAAAATGTGAGAAGTGCGCCTTCTAAGAACACCATTAAGCGTTTATACGAAAAATTTTCGACTGGTGAGGCTCTTTCTAATCCGAAGAGGCCAAATAAAAGTCGACCAAGGCGATCGGCCGAGAATATCGCTGCCGTACGAGCCAGTGTTGAGAGGTCCCCAAGAACATCCCAAAAACGCCGTTCTCAGCAGTTGGGCATGGCTCGGTCCACTTTACAACGGATTATTCGCGTTGATTTGCATTTGTTCCCGTACAAAATTCAATTGACGCAAAGATTGTTGCCTGCGGACAAGCCTCGTCGATTGGAATGGGCCCAACGAGTCCGTGGGTCCGTCGAATATGGGCAACCCTGTACATCATCCTAAAGGACCAGAAAATAAAAAGTATTGTGAAGTTTTATCAATTTTGTTTTCCTAATGATAATTATCTGTCCGGAAATGTTTATTTTACAACGCCTAGACAAAAAATCGGGATATAAGTTTGTATATATGTACCATCTCTTCTCTTAAAATTTAGCAACGTCTTTTCGCGGTTAAAAAACTGATATCTCCTAAATTTCATAAAAATCTGTTTGAAACTGCCGATTATACAGCCCTAGGATGCAAAATCGGTATACTGGTATATATGGAGCCTATCTCTAAATCTGGGGGCAAAAGGAGCTCGTCCCTGACGCAAGGAAATTCTCTGTACCGTGCTTTATTCCGATCTGTACTTTGCGAATAACTTAAGATGGACATATATGGTTAAATCGAATCAGCTAGTGATTCTATGTCGATCTTTAAGGCGTATTTAGCTCCTGTATTTTCGGGCGTTACAAAAATCTGGGCCAAAACAATATTACAATACTCTGTACCAGAGAGTATAGTTTTATTAAAACATTTCTTCTTTTTTTAAATAAAAACTGATAAAACAATTTTCTTTATTATTAAAAAAATGTTTTCGAGCGACAAAACTAAGAAAACTTTAATCTTATTCTTTAAAGCAATTTGAGAAAATTTGTATTATTTCTCGAGTCTATCATATCAGGCAGATGATTTCAATTATTTCAAATTTGGAAATTGTCTCAAATGGTCGATTTATTCAAATATGAATATCAATCTTCCCATTTCATTCCAATAAATTCTGAGAAGAGTCAATGCAACAATAACCAAACTGAAGGTCAGATTCGGCTGGAATAGTCACAGCAGTTCTCTATAGCTAAAATAGCAAAAAAAAACTGAACGTCGTCTAAATCATGACATCGAACAGGGGAAAACACCCACTTTAAGTCTAATGATCTCTATAGAAATACAGAAATTGCGAGCGATCAAATTAGAAGCCAAAGGCAAAGCCAAAGCGAATTTTCAATAATCAACAACTGTAACAATTGACCATATTTGGAAGCCAACAACAAGAATGTTACGTATACAAGTTTTGAGCCTCAAACAAATAACACAGTACGAGTATAAGCAGCGCAAACAGTAAATGGCCAGAGAGGCGGACAGCCAGACAGACAGGCGGATGGACGGACAAATTCGTTGATTTCAGTTGAATGTCTCATCTGTTTAGACTCCAATCATCAGCTAAAATAACATTAACTCATTTTAGCACTACGTACGGTTAACGTTTCATACAACCAACCCACTAATGTTTAATTTCAGTTGTTTTGTCACTCAATTTTATTATTAATTTGAAGTTATCCCAAAATCGTTTTCTAGTGATTCATTTTCAACAACAAAAAGTGGCAGTCACCCTAACCAAATATAGTTAGAACGACAAATGGTCTGTTTCATTAAACAATCGAATCAAACAAAAAACATCCACTGTACGAGTAAGTGGGTGAAGTTGAATTTTTGTGAATGTGAAAAAAACAAATCATGTAAACGGGTCTAAAATTCTAAAGCGAAAACGAAATAAAGATAGAGAATGTTGTAGAAACTAATCACACAGAAAAAAAATGTTGTCCACAAATTAAAGATTGCAGACAAAGAAGTCCCTAATCTTTGGAATAAGAACAATTTGTACTTAAAATTAAGAAATTTTACTTAATATTAATGAAATGATCTATATTTTAAGTACTAAATTGACTTATTTTAAAGACTTATTCTTAAATTTATAGACAAAATTTTTCCAGTGCATTGACAGTCAGACAGTGATGCAAAATAAAATCTAAATACTAAAATTGAAAAAAATCGTGGGGGTTGTAATATGCCTAGAATGTTTCAAATTATCGTTCTCCAAAAGTAGAAATCATTTTGCCTAAAAATGGCATTACTTAATTTTAAAGATTTTGCTTAAATACAAGGGCATTACTTAATTTTAAAGATTTTGCTTAAATACAAGGACATTTCATACTTAATACTAAGACAATTTCATTAATATCGAGTACGTATTCCTAATCATTATTTTTAGCATTATTCTAAGGGTATATTTGGGGCAAAATCCCTAAAATTAAGTAGTTATTTCTTTCAATGTGAATACATTAGCTGAGTAAATTCGAAAAATTTATTTGTTAACCTAACATAAAGACAATTTTTTAATATTTAGAACATTTTCCTAATGCTTTTTATGAATTTTACTTATTTTTAGGATTATAAATTCTTTGGGGGGGCAAAATTCTTAAACTTAGAAAATTCTCTATGTCAGTGTGGATACATTAATTGAGTAAATTCGAAAAAAATATTGTTAGCTTAACATTAAGACAATTTGTTTAATATGGAGTAATTTAAACTTTCATCACGCTAGGTATGAATTGTCCTTATTTCTAGGATTAGCACGTCTTTGCGACAAACCCCTTTAAAATATTTATTCTATTTTCAGTGTGAATGCATTAACTGAGTAAATTCGAACTACCTTATGTTAAGTAAAATTTAAATTAAATTTTATCGAATTATTTCAACAAAAGAAATTTTAATTTGAATGCAGAAATTTTCTTTTAATTTTTTTTATTCGTAATTTATTTTGAACCACTGTTCACATATTCACATATTCAACTATACATCAGGTAATATGAGATGACAGCAATTATTCAATTTCGTCATGTGTGTGCAATTATAAAATAAATTGTCTGACATGCAAATCTAAACAAATCTCAAGTTTTTGAAGACAATAAATCTTAAGTTTATTATGAAAATATGAGGTAAAGCAATTTTCCACATTTTTATTAAATTAAATGTTTGAGTTTGTTGAAAACGAATGTTCTTGAATAATAAAAGAAATAGGGATGCAGGATTGTAGTATTTATACCCTACACCACACTGTGGTACAGGGTATTATGACTATGTGCATTTGTTTGTAACACCCAAAAGGAGAAGAGATAGATCCATTGTTTATTATACCGATCGACTTGTAATCACTTTCTGAATCGATTTAGCGATGTCCGTCTGTCTGTCCGTCTGTCTGTAGATGTATTCTTGTAATCAAAGTACAGGTCGCAAATATGGCCCGATCTTGACGAAACTTTACACATATCTTTTTTTTGGCCCAAGGACGATCCCTATTTAATTTGGTTAAAATCGGTTCAGATTTGGATATAGCCCCCATCTATATGTTAGTCCCGATTTGACATGTAAGCGCTGTAAAAACTTTATTTTATATCCGATCAGTATGAAATTCAGCAGAAAGAGGTCTCTTATTATATGAATGAACACTGTTAAATTTGGAAGAAATCGGTTCAGATTTAGATATAGCCCCCATATATACGTTACCCCCGATTTCACATGTAAGCGCCATAAAAAATTTATTTTATAACCGATCAGTGTGAAATTCGGCAGAAAGAAGTTTCTTATTACATGAAGGAATACTGCCAAATTCGGAGAAAATCGGTTCAGATTTAGATATAGCCCCCATATATATGTTACCTCCGATTTTACATGTAAGCGCTGTAAAAAGTGTATTTTTAATCCGATCAGTACGAAATTCGGCAGAAAGAGGTTTTTTATTACATGAATTAATACTGCCAAATTTGAGGGAAATCGGTTAAGATTTAGATATAGCCCACATATATATGTTACCCCCGATTTGACATGTAAGCGCTGTAGAAACTGTATTTTATATCCGATCAGTAAAAAAATTGGCAGAAAGAGGTTTCTCATTACGTGAATTAACTCTGCCAAATTTGAGGGAAATCGGTTCAGATTTAGATATAGCCCCCATATATGTATATGTTACCCCCGATTTGACATGTAAGCGCTGTAGAACTGTATTTTAAATCCGATCAGTAAAAAAAAAATTGTCAGAAGAGGTTTCTCATTACATGAATTAACACTGCCAAATTTGAGGGAAATCGGTTCAGATTTTGATATAGCCACCATATATACGTTACCCACGATTTAACATGTAAGCGCTGTACAATCTTTATTTTATATCCCATCAGTAAAAAAATCTACACAAAGAGGTTTCTTATTATATGAAAGGACACTTCCAAATTCAGAGAAAATCGGTTCAGATTTAGATATAGGCCCCATATATATGTTACCCCCGATTTGACATGTAAGTGCTGTAGAGACTGTATTTTATATCCTGTCAGTACGAAATTTGACAGAAAGAAGTTTCTTTTTCAATGAATGAGTATTCAAGGAAAATCCGTTCAGATTTATATATAACCTCCATATATATGTTCCTCCTGATTTGGTACCAAAGCGTTATATAAGTTGTACTTTACTTCCGATCAAAATTTTCCAGAAAGATGTTCCTAATTTTGTTATATAAGCGCTATTTTAGAGACCTGTAAGGCTTCAGCGGAAATGAAAATTAAAACATTACTTAAACCAATTATTCCAAGTAGTACCAATTATTCCAAGGTGATACCTACCTAACATACCCTGCATATATTACTTATATTGTGTACGACCAAAAATCGGACTATTTATTGTGTTAAGGCTAATAATAACCACAGTAAATGCAAATATGTGCAATATTATTATTAGTTCAATTTTTAATTCCACACATTTATATTAAACTCCTCTTTGGAATAAGCCTTGACGTGGCGGGGGAGCTAAGTACTTTCGTAAAAGAAAGGAAACTAATTATTCCAACTATTCAAAAAGAAATTCTTAATGTACATTGCCGAGGTGGTGTAGGGTATTATATAGTCGGCCCCGCCCGACTTTAACCTTTCCTTACTGTTTTTTTTTTAAATTTTAGATTTAAATAATTTTTTTAGATTTAAATTTTATTGTGTGATTCGGTGTCCTTAGCGCAAAAAGGGCGCGGGTAAACCGACTTAAGAAACCCCTCAACTTCGCCCAATTTTTTTTGAAGTGTTAGCGACTAATAAGCTAATACTATGTATAGAATTTCAGAAGATAGGAGTAAGGAGTATAGAAGTTATTAAAGAACAAGTAAGAAAGTTCAGTCGGATTCGAGGGGATTCATAAGTCAACTGACTTATGAATCCCCTCACCTTGAGCCCCAAAAAAATATTCGTAAATTTATTTATTTTTTGTTTTAATAAAATTATTATCAAACTAAATTTGCTTTTAATAACTTTAAAGTATGTACTGGTATTAAATTAAAAGGTACAAGAAGGAGTGTACCAACATGGCCCATCTTCGATCTTAATGGAGATAGAGAAAAAATTTACCGCATACCAAATTTGAAGTCAATCGGTTAATCCTGTAGAGAGTTATCGTGCGCACCAGCCAGCAGACAGGCACACAGACATACGGAGGGACGGACATTGCTCAAATGACCCAAATCGATTTTCGCCTAACATACTTGGGGTGTTAAGTCGCTCTTTCGATGTGTTACACTTTTGGCTCGTAGCAAATGATATATACCCTCCTCCCTAAGGAGAGGGGATAAAAAACAGTAAGGAATGGGTAAAGTTGGGCGGAGCCGACAATATAATACCCTACACCAACCTATCTATCTGAGCAGAGTAAGTATAAATATTATAAATAATTGAAGATTTTTATAGCGCGTAGATTAAAAATCTGGATATATAAGTAAGTATATTCGTACGAGTATACCAGGGCTGCATCTTAATCTGAAGCGATTTTCTTCAAATTTGGCAACGACCTTTCTCGCTTCAAAAAACTTTAATAAAGATTTTTTTAAAAAATGCGGATTATATAGCCTTAGATCGGGGGAAATCGGGATATAGTTATTTATATCGGCGCAAACAATTTTTCTCCATCAAATTTCGTAAAGATTTGAGGCAAAATATGGCTTTTTTACCACATAAATGCAAAATTGGGATGCACATATACATGGGAGCTATATATAAATCTGAAACGATATTTTTTATGAAATTTGGCAGGTATATTTACTGCCTCATAGAAATTCCCTATTTACCTAAATTTCATAAAGATCCGCCAGAATATAAATCTTCTAAATCGCTTAAATACCAAATCGGCATGTACATATTTATTGGAGCTTTATCTAAATCTTAACCGATTTAGACCAATATAAATAGGGTTAGTCCTTGATGCAAGAAAGTACACTGTACAAAATTTAGCCAAGATTGGAGTTAAATTGCGACATGTACTTTGCGTACAAGCTTAAACTGGACGGACGGATGGACAGACATGGCTAGATCGAATCTGCTAGTGATTCCGAGTCTAGCTCAAATATTTATACCCTACACCACACTGTTGTACCGGGTATTATGACTTTGTGCATTTGTTTGTAACGCCCAAAAAGAGAAGAAATAGAACCATAGTTTATTATTCCGATCGACATAGAATCACTTTTTATGTCGATTTAGCCATGTCGGTCTGTCTGTCTGTCCATGTATTCTTGTGATCAAAGTGGAGGTCGTATTTATGGTCCGATTGTGATAAAATTTAGCACAGTGCTCTTTTTTGGCCCAATGACGATCCCCATTAAAAACTGTCAAAATCGGTTCAGATTTAGATATAGTACCCATATATATGTTACACCCGATTTGACATGTAAGCGCTGTAGAAACCGCATTTTTTATCTGATCAGAACGAAATTCGGCAGAGAGAATTTTCTTATTACATGAATGAACACTACCAAATTCGGGGAAAATCCTTCCAGATTAAGGTATAGCCCCCAATATATGTATATGTTTCACCCGATTTGACATGTAAGCCCTGTAGACGCCGTATTTTATAAGTATATCCGATATGTACGAAATTCGGCAGAGAGAGTTTTCTTATTGTATTAAAATTCGGAGAAATTCAATGTACAAAATTCGGAGAAATTCAGTTTAGATTTAGATATATCCCCTATGTATATATTTCACCCGATTTGACATGTAAGCGCTGTAGGAACCGTTATTTATATGCAATCAGTGCGAAATTTGGCAGAGAGAGTTTTCTTATTACATGCATGAACACTGCCAAATTCTTATCGCAATGCCCATTTTCGCATTGTTAGGGAGGTGTAGAGTATTATATAGTCGGCCCCGCCCGACTTTCTGTCTTTCCTTACTGGTTTTGTATTGTTAATGTATCTGGCCAAAATAAACTTATAATACCCTGTACCACAGAGTGGTTTAGGGTGTACACATTTTTAATGTTAAAGTTTTTTTTTAATTTAATTTTTCATAAAATGTAGTACCTTTAGTATTTGGACCATATTTTTTGAAGTATAAGCCCGATGGAGCCGGATATGCGTTAAATTTAAGAAAATTATGATGGCTACAATTTGATACAATTGGATTGGATAATTGGTATATCTTTTCACGTAGAAAAGGTGGTTTAGTAACAATCGTAAAAAAATTACAAAAAGTTCATTTTTTTAAACGGGTTTTTGCTGGCACGAAAAAAAAAACAAAAAATCGCAAAAAAAATTGTTTTATTCAATTTTGTATGTCATTTCTATGGATAAATTTCGAAATTAAAACCCTTTAGGTTTTTTTTAGAATTAACCGGCTGACTTCAAATTTGGTATGTGGAAATTTTTTTCTATCTAAGGCTAATTTCTATGTGTTACACTATTGCCCGTAACAAATGATATATACCCTCTTCCACAAAAGCGAGGATATAATTAACAGGTAATTATAGATATCAGAACCTAAAAACTACGTGCAAAATTCCATACTCAAAGCTTCATTGCTTTAAAAGGTTCGAATAATAGTTGAGTGATTTTGGACGATTAGGCGTATACGAACAAAATATTTTACATCAGGTCACAATTTTGGGACAAATGTCAAAGTACTCCATTAATAAATTAACATTCATAAATGAAAAAAAATACTCACTTGTATATAAAGTATGTTTCCGCAATTAAGTAATGATTGGTGAAATCTTTATAATTTCAGCAACTATATTTCAGTATGTAATCTGCAAATAAAAATGAATAGAACAATTTTAGAACCATTTCTTTAAATCTTATTTATAAAAAAAGTAAATTAATTCAATTAGTAGGTAAACACATAAAAATGGCAAAAATAATTCTATCGAACCGATTGCGACAAAAATGTACATGCTTATAGAATACACGAGGTGTCCCAAGTACAAAATGTACTTATTTTGAAGACTAAGGACGTCTTTGAAGCAATTCTTTAATTTTATGACAATTTTTTTTCAGTGTAAGAGAGAGATGTAGAGAGCTCTTTCCGCCAGCCTCTCACTCCTAAAAACTTTGACACTTGCTTTGAAAAAATTGCCTTGTGTGAATCTCGACTAATGAGTGCTTTATTGAGACTAAACCACTTGTGTATTTGCCCTGCAGCCAAAATGACTAGTTTGTATATAGAAATATTGTAGTTGCTTTTTTCTTCAAACTAGTAACATATCTGTCCTTTTTTCATATAACGAACTATCGATTATAACATTGTCTTGTCATAGGCAACCAACTAGTTCATTTGTTTACAATTCAGTACTAGTTTATATCTAGTTCAGTTGTTACTATATTTGACAATAAGAGAGTACAAGAGAATGGTGGTGGGAGAGAGACACATTCACTCTGCCACCCAGTGCTGTCAGATGTGACGATTTTACGTCATTTTGACGTTTTTTTAAGCAAAATTTAACAAAATGACGCGTGACGTTTTTCCGTTCGGACTCCCCTTTATTATGACGTTTTCTTGTATCTGTCGAATTATTCAATTTAAATTGTATTGGCGTTTGCAATCCCACTTGTGCAACAACTAAACTACGTTACGATTGTCAATAACTGCGCGTTAACAATCAGTTGTTTCTTATATTACAATTCTGCGATACAGAATGCACTATTTTCGGAGTTTTTAATTGTCAAGAAAATCATAACAAGGATAGAAAAACGATTTTTTAGAGGCGAGTCAAATTATTTTAATTTTCTCAACAAAAAAATAAGTTATTGAGATATAGAAAATATGGACCGGTATTTGCTAAAAAGTGGTAAGTTATACTCGTATATATTTTTTGTTTGAATGTTCACACTAATGAGGTATTTTTTTAATATTTTCAGACAGAAATCAAAAATCCAATGAGCCTGACCACCAGCTTAAGCAAAATTTAGAAGCAAAAAGAAAAGAAAAGTTAGAGACGAGTGGCTGGCAGAATTCCATTGGGCCCAAATTCGTAATTCGGAACTCCATTGTACAATTTGTGGTGCTAATTTAAAGGCGGCGTCAGGAAGGAGCGACCTATTGAGACATTCCAAGTGCAAAAAAAATATAGATGCAGTCAAAGATCCATATCAACCAACCGTTTCTTCGGTGTTTACCGATGAAAAAATCAAGGAAAAAGAAGCTGAAATAAAAATTTCATTATTTCTTGCTGAGGATAACATAGCTTTTTTGACGGTAGAGCATAACATAGCATTTTTTTGACGGTAGAACACTTGACAAAACTAATGATAGAATGTTTTGTTGATTCATCTGTGGCTCAGAATATCACTTTGGGATAAACAAAATCAACACAAATTATGAAGAATGTCGTTGGAAAAGAACAATTTGATATTCTTTGTGAATATATGCGCAACAACATGTTTTCTATATGTATTGATGAGTCCACAGATGTCAGCAACACAAAGAATTTATGTATAGTAGTCCGAGTGAGCATCAATCTCAAAATAAGTGACTTATTTTTTGGACTCATTAATGTCGTTAACTGCGATGCTATTTCACTACACAATGTTATTAAAGAATATTTCCAAAAAAATTAAATAGATTATGCGAAAAATATGATAGGCTTGGCTGCAGACGGGGCAAACAATATGACTGGTAAAAACCATTCCGTTGCTAAATTGTTTAAAGACGAAATACCAAATTTGGTTGTACTGAAATGTATATGTCATTCATTGGCTCTATGCTCCTCATATGCCTGCTTAAAGTTACCATCAAACGTGGAGACTCTTTCTAGAGACATTTATAATTATATAGGATGCAATCCCAAACGTGGAAGTCAATTCAAGGAAATTCTTTTATTGTTGGAAATTAAGCCAGCGAAAATTCTGCACCCATCACAAACTAGGTGGCTTTCGTTAGAAGCAGTTGTTAACAGAATCTTAGATTTATATCAGCCGTTAAAAATATATTTCAACTTTGCTGTAAATGTCGATAAAATTGATACTGCGAAAAGCATTTTAATGAATTTAAATGATGAAAATGAGTTATACTTTTGTTTTTTAAAATATGTACTTAATGTTATTAACAATGTTAATAAAACCTTTCAAAGTGAAGGGATACAAATCCATAATATGTATAACGAAATGTATAAACTTTTTAAAATTATATTGTCAAATTTCTTAAAGGAAGATTACGTAAAAACTAATGAACTAAATGAGATAAATTTTGAAAATAAATATTTAAAAAAATGAAAATGAAAATAATTATTTAAAAAGGGATGAAATCTACCTTGGTGTATATGTAAAAGAAAAGTTGTCACGTATAACAACTGACTCTGAATCTTACAATACTTTTGTTGATAATTGTATATCTTTTTATGTTGAGTTGTGTCTTAATTTAAAAAAGAAATTTGATTTTGACAATGCTACCATTAAAAATTTAAATTTAATTAATCCTTCAGTGATTCTAAAAAAAACTACTGATATTATTCCTCTGCTAAAAAACTATCCTAATTTGATTCCTAAAAACAAATATCAAACCATTGAAAATTAAGTTCGGGAATTAAGACTACTAAATTTTGAAGAAAATGTTTTAACTTTTAATGCATTTTGGAATTACGTTAATTCAGTCAAATTATATAATAATCAGCCAGCATTCAAAAATTTATGCGAGTTTGTTAATAATTTAATGACTTTGCCGAATTCTTCTGCAAATGTAGAAAGAATTTTCAGTCAAGTAAATTTAAATAAAACCAAAATTAGAAATAGCTTAGAAACAAAAACTCTGTAAGGATTATTGTTTTCCAAAGATTACTTGAAGTATAACAAAAGCGATTGCAGCAACATAAAAATTACTAAAAGCTTGCTAAAAAAGCACAATAAAAATATGTATGACTAGTTTTTGTTTAGAATCTATATAGGGGTTCGAAACAATATTTTGTACTGCGAAAATGTATTATTAATGACTGAATTTGATATTAATTAATAGTACCTGCCAAATATTTTAAGTTTTATTTATTTAAATAAAAAACCTCCTGATTTGTTTAAGTATATTTTTTATGGAATTCATTTCTATTAGTCATACAATGTGCCTATATACATAAAAATTTAATATTTTAAGAATTTTTCTGCGAAAAAAAGTATTTTGGTATATGACGATTTTATGACGTTTTATTTCAGGAAACTTGACGTTTTTGACGATTTTTTTTACCAATTTGACGATTTTTGGAAAAAAAAAATCTGACAGCACTGCTGCCACCACCAGCAAGTACTTGCTCGCAAAGCAGTTCAGACAATCGTTTTTGCTTATTTCTCTGCTGCTGACGACAGAGAGACGAACGTGTCGATCTTCAACCAGCATGTAGGTACCAAGCAAGTACTGTAAAGCAGCTCAGATAATCGTTTTTGCTGGCAAAGATGCGAATGGGTTTGCATAGGTCACATTGCAACTAGCTTATGACTGGATCTATATGCAACTAGGAATGATTTCTGAGTGAATGAAAACTACTTGTGGTGTATAATATATACAGAGTGGTGAATACAGGCTGCAACAGAGTTGCATCATGAATAGTCTGAGTAGTATGCAACAGAGTTGTAATTGGGTATATCAGATAAGTTAATGTAAAAAGCCGGTACATATTCTAATCCGACATTTTCTAATCCGAAAAAAGACAAATTATATTTTCAAATGAAGATATCTGGGGAACTGTATATGGTAACTCTGATGTGAAAAAAATCTTTTGTAGATCTCGGTTAGTAGAATGCACACGAAATTTTTTGATCGACTTCGATTCACTAACCGATTCAATCTAACAAAAATTCACTAAATGCGGACAAGATTTATTTTTAGCTCCCCAAATCCCTAGATTTGGAATCATATACAGTGTTGCCAGACGAATTTGACCGAAAATCGTCAAAATGGTGGCACAAAAATCATCGAATCGTCAAAATAAATTTTTGAAATCGTCAACGCAAAAGGGCATTTTTCAGTGACAGATATCAATGTTATTTCTTTAGGTCATAGAAGCCATTACTTCAACTAATTGGGTCGAAATTTACGTTGATTCGTGCAAAAAACAGCACATTTTTATGACGAAACGGTTAAAATATTTTTATGCTACATTAAAGTATAACTTTCAAAGTTTATTGTGTAAAATTTTCATAAATATTAAAAAATATGGCAACGACAGCATTTCAGCGGAAGCGTCTCAAAAAAAAAGTTGAACTGCGGTGCCCCTCATAACTCGATACCGGATCATGCGAAATTAAAAAATAAATTAGTTTAGTTAGATAGTCGTTATATCCATATAACGCTGTTGAGTTTTTTCTATATTTAAATTTTTCAAGTTTTGGGAACACTGAAGTGAAAAATGCGATTTTTGCGAGAAAAAAATGGCTAATTGGTTATTGCCAAATAAAAAAAACCAGTAAGGAAAGGCAGAAAGTCGGGCGGGCCGACTATATAATACCCTACACCTCCCTAACAATGCATTAAGGGTCATTGCCATAATAATTTGGAATAATTGGTAAATGGGTAGAAACATATTATCTAATTCTGAAACGATAATAGCTAAATTAAGCTATATTCGTTCCTAAATTGAGAAACATCTTTCTGGAAAATTTTAATGATCGGAAGTAAAATACAACTTCTATAGCGGTTTGATACCAAACCAGGAGGAACAATCAATATAAATCTGAACCGATCTTCCCTGAATACTCATTCATGTAAAAAGACCTCCTTCGGTCGAATTTCGTACTGATCGCATATAAAATACAGTCTCTACAGCGCCTACATGTCAAATCGGGGGTAACGTATATATGGGGGCTATATCTAAATCTGAACCGATCGGATATAAAATAACATTTTTACAGCGCTTACAAGTCAAATCGGGGGTAACGTATATATGGGACTATATATCTAAATCTGAACCGATTCTCTCCGAATTTAGCAGTATTCCTTCATGTAATAAGAAACCTCTTTCTGCCAAATTTTGCACTGATCGGATATAAAATACAGTTTTTACAGCGCTTACATGTCAAATCGGGGGTAATGTATATATGGGGGCTATATCTAAATCTGAACCGATTTTAACCAAATTCAATAGCGATCGTCCTTGGGCCAAAAAAAAGATATGTGTAAAGTTTCGTCGAGATCGGAGCATAATTGCGACCTGTACTTTGATTACACAGACGGACAGACAGACGGACAGACGGACAGACAGACAGACAGACAGACAGACAGACAGACGGACAGACGGACATAGCTAAATCGACTCAGAAAGTGATTCTAAGTCGATCGGTATAATAAACGATGGGTCTATTTCTTATCCTTTTGGGTGTTACAAACAAATGCACAAAGTTATAATACCCTGTACCACAGTGTGGTGTAGGGTATAATAAACAAATTAAAAAATCTCGACAGCGGTACCTCGTAAATTTTGTAAAGAAGTAGTGTTAAAACTTTCAAAAGGTTCAGTTGTTTTTGAGTTATGAGGGGCACCGGCTTTGAAAACATGGGTTGTGGGAAAAACGCTTTAAAGTTTTTCTGATGTAAGGCGCCGTTTGCTTGGACTGCTGTATCTTCGTTAGTTTTTCTCCGATTCACCTCAAATTTGCACACAATATTCTTGAAAGGTTCTCTAATCAAAAAAAAAAAATTTAATTTTAATTTAAAAAAAATCAAAAATAATTTTGTTGAAATCAAGTAAATTTTCATTATTTCACTGAAAATTGTATTTGAAGCTGAGGGAAAAAATTTCATTGATTTAAAGATGACGTTGTCTTTAGTTTTGCGACATTATTTTTTTCAGTGTATATAAGATTCGGCGCCGTGGAACTTATTAGTGCTCTTACTTGTTTATTAATCCTTATAAATGTCATGTATTTTCTTAAAAATAATACACTTAAATAAATCAAATTTTGCAATTTGCGGGCACTGTAATATTTTGTGTCTCATTGCTTTTTAAATTCATCAACATCAGAATTCTCGAACAATTCCCATTAGTATAAAAATAATAACATTAAATAACGATTTGCATTCAAAGATAAGAACATAAACAATTTTGCAAATGAACAACAATAGCAAATTATGAAATACATTTAACAATCGCTAGAACTTCTAAACATTATTTTTGGAACAGTAAAATGTTGAAAATTTATGTAAATCTAAGCGAAACGTTACAAAATCAAAGCGGAAAATCCCAAAGTAACCCAAAATCAGGGTCATCGTTAAACGAACGAACTAATCGCAGTTAGGCCATTATGAAAAAATCACTGCCGGACGGATTGTCCGTCCTTCTTCCGTACATTCGCTTAGAATACGAGCAATGTGGCAATGATGGTAAATTGTTTTTTGTTGTTGCAAAAGAAAATTTTATTGCCATTAGCGGTAATTCTTAACGCAATTACAATTATGATTATTAATGCCACATTTTAGAATTGTTTTGACTGACCGACCTGACCGACCCTAAACATTGCATGAATGAATGGACTTAGTTGTCGTTCGGTTGGGGTTTCTAGTCTGTCCTCCCGTTCATCCGCTCGGTCGGTTGGTTTGTTTGGTCATTTGGACTGACTGGTTTGTTGGGAAATTTGTGCCCTCCTTTGGAAAGAAGGTTAAGTGGTTTTTTCAGTTGGGTGGGGTTGTTCCCATCATGCGACATATTTATCAAACCATAATCTTCAAGGTTCAAACCATGACATGTACTGTAACCACAACCATGAAAAAAGTGACAAAATAAAAAGAAGAAAAAAAAAACAATTCGCTGAAAATGATTGAAGTGTTGAGGAAAGCTAGAGGAAATTGTGTTTATAACACTGATGTTTTTCTTTCTTCTTTTCTCATTTACTTTGTAATATACTACGTTTGACACGCAATCCAATGTGGCCGGTCATGTGCGGAAAGCGGAGTTGGCTGATTGTTTTAGTCAATGCATTGGAAGACCTTCAGTTTTTGTATTTTGTCTAGTTTTTTTTTCTCCAAAATATTCTGCATTACATATTTTCATTTAATCATCGCAAGTTTGGCATTCGCTGTTTTTTGTTGTTGAAATTTTAATTATTTAATTAACTCTTTTCAAACATCTCAATTTAGTTCCGAATTGCATTTGAGGCTCTTTCGTGAGGTTCTCCTAAACCTTAATTTAATTTGGTGCAAATTTGCCTTCTTCTTGATTTATTCATAGATTGCATGCCACTCTCAGTTTCGCGTATATGTACTCGTAGGAGCTGGGCCAAATAATTAAAAAGGATCTAGTATTACTACTTACAATCGTTTACAATGTGCTATGGTTTTATGCAAATTTATAGCATTTTTCTCGCCTCTATTTAATTGGAATTTGTACTCTACATTAAGCATAATGGTAATAATATTTATATATTTTCTTCTTTTTGATTTGGTAAAAATTTCAATTTCAAAACGAAAAAAAAAATCGAAATAGATTACACGACGTATTTGTATTTTTGTATTCCCCACACCAAATGATCGAATACCAGTGCATATAAACATTTATAACTCGGTGCAGTGTAATGTCTTTGAGCTATCTACTGTTCATCGAAAAATAGGCATATTTGTCAAACCTCTTCTGGTCAAACCCCTTGACGGATTCATTCGAACGCAACATTCCCATAACTTCTGCAGCAGATGATTGCTGCAGAAGTTAGAAATGTTTTCATATTCTGTATTTTAGACAACTTTTGCAATGAATATAGACTGAGTAAAATGTTCTCCTCCTTTCTGGATCCAAAATAAAGTTCCATATGTAGTTTAAGAAACATTTTCTGAATTTCTTTGAAACTAACAAGTAATATGTTTTTTGATGAGTAGTGGGAGTTTTTTTGTGGCGATACATTAGCCTAATGACAAAAGTCACTGATTTAATGATATAAAACCTTAGAGTCGCTGACATGTGATCAGAATGGCATTAACATTATGTAACCAATCTTATATCGTTCTTTCTTTGCAGTAAAGAAGTCCTAAATTACTTAACATCATTGTAGTGATTTACTGAAGTCGACCTATGCTCCCACACAAATTACCCTTTTCTCATTTCATGTTCTCCACAACATACCGTTTACAGAAAATTTACATAATGAAACCTCAAAACTGAAATTATAACAAATGGTCACACAACAACTACAATGTCCGTCCTTAACGCCTCACAACACTTAACTTCCGTTTTGTTTTCACAATACAAAATGAGATTTCTTACAAAATGTTTTAATTAAGTGTTTTTTTTCGTATTAATAAATAAACCGATGAGTTCATCTATATTGACAGAATTGTGATTAATATGACAAACGTCCTTACTTTCAATGCGATCAACGATAAGAAATGCATAATCTGTATTATATATATATATATAGAAAAAATGCAAACGCAATTTTAAGACTTATTAATATTATTTAAATTTAAAGATGCGGAACAAATTGTGGTATAGGTCATTAATAGATCTATGTAAATTATATCACGAGAGTATTTTTGAAATGTGCTTTATTTCAGTGGAAATACAGATAAGATCTATATATAAATTGGGAGGAACAATACAGTTACGTAAGAAAAATAATATAATAAATTTTTATTATAAATTGTTATTTTTATCGCTGTAAATCAAACAATTTGTATAAAAAAATCACGTTTTCTAAACTTTATGACACAATATTTTTATTTATATTGAAAGGTGTGCGAGGAAATAAATATAATTAAATGACAAAGACATTAATCAAATCTCTCATGTTGATGAATGATTTTAGCGCCATCTACATGTTAAAGATTGGAAAAAGCTTTGAATTTTCGGGGACCTTTTTTTGCGTTTTTCTCGAGTTGTCAGCCTTGAAGATACTATTACTATGTACGAAATTTAAAAATATTAGAGCAAGTAATATATATAAGGGATTTGATGTTTCTCTAAATTTTTTCCCTTTGTGGGGAAGGTAGTAGAAGCTGTGGTCAAATATGTACAGCAGTACATATTACCACATACCAAATTTTAAGCCATTTAATTACTCCTTTCAAGAGTTTTCGTGCACATCAGCCAGACAGACAAACCGAAGGACGGACATATCTCACCATTGTGCATTTTATCTCATTTTATGATTAGCATTTTTGAAGACTTGTACTTATTTTTGTTATTGTTTTGTGTAAATACATACATACATATATATTGCAGAATATTCAAATTAAAGTTTAAGGAAGTTTCGCAATCAATTAAAAATTATTTCTATCATAAATTCAAAAGGTTTGGCCAATTTAAATATATATTTATATTTAAAAATTACCCGACAAACAACAAACCCATAAATTATTTTTGCAAATCTCAAATATAAAAATATATGCATCCGTCTGTAAAATGTGCGATTAAAAATGACATAATTCCGTGGCATAGTCGTTGACTGCAAATACAAGTGCTTCATTCATAAAATAATTATAATAACAAAAGTAAATAATGTTCTCAGTTTAATGGCACATTAAGTTAAATGGAAACAAAAATTTTTGTCGAAATTAAATTAATGAATTTGCTCAAAAGAACCCTATACGTGTAGCGTTTCAATAGGGAAATCTTGGGTTTGAGAGGATTTGATGCATAATTAAAAGCTCGTGTTAAACAATTGCGTAGTCAAGGTGACAAATAACATTAATACAAGAAAATATAAGTATATACATACATACATGTATATACCACAAGCTGTTTTTTTGTTTTGAGTGGCAAAGTGACCACAGTATAAACATTGTCTTTAACTAGGTAATCAATACAAGTCTTCCTGCCCAAATTGTTAATTTGTTTTCCTTGTTCGATAACTTCTCAAGTTACTCCTTTGACAGGTTTCAATTTCGATGACGCATTACATGTCACCTAACTCATGTTCCAAAAGGATAAAAGGCCGAACTACAGTATATAACAGTACCTACATACGAGTATATGGCCAAGGTCAGCCCTACCTTGTTGTGGTAGTTTGGGCAAAACAGTGGAGGCAACTAAATTTCCAATTGTCTGTGTATTTACGGAAACACCTAGTAAAGAATAGATAACCCAACTGGTCGCCTACTAAGTAGTAGTAGATAACTCAACTGATCCTTTGTTAGGGTGTAGATAATCCAAAATTTCTATGTAACATCCTATACAGGAAGTTGTACTTCAGACTTAATATACTACAACGGGTAAAGAAGACCAACGTCGCCTTATATTCCTGTTGGAAAGCTGTTGGGGCCTCTCTCTACAGAAAATACATGACAGTAATTCGCCCAATACTACTGTACGGCATTGTGGTGTGGTGGAGGGCAACTGATAAGCAATCCACCACCAGTCTATTAATGAAGGTTCAGAGAACTACTTGCCTAAGCATAAGCGGGGCTTTAAGGACTACAACGACAGAGTCTCAACAAGTCCTACGGCATCTACTGCCGATTGATTTATTTGTATGAATTATAATAGAAAGACAATTTATATTCTAATTTTACTGTCCAGGGAAAAGTCGGGTGACAAAGTCCATTTTGCTTGTTATATTTTTGTAGCGATATACCAGAGTCTCTGGTAGGAATCGAACCCGCAACCCCCAAACTCATAGACGAGCACGCTACCAACTTACCTACTGGGGCGCTCAATTGTGGCTATAGAAGTTGCCAGTTAAAACCAGAGCGACATTAAGATTAAACTGAGGATATCACACATTAACGCTTTAGAAACCGACCAAGTGGTATATAGCCCAATGGTTTACACCTCCGAAAGGAACTTTGCCACAATGTTACCAGGAAACATAAACTATCTCCACATCTATACAGATGATCCGAAGCTTGGCTTCGGTTTACACTGTGTATAACTTAGTCTTCCTATGGCCCACAGCCCACCAGATACTTGTAGTGTCTATCAAGCTGAAGTAATGACAAAAATTAATGTCGCTAAGTGGCTTAGTCGCAACATAGTGACCAACACTGTCGTCGTCATTTACTTCGACATCCAGGCAAACAGTCCTAGACTGTCGCATGTCTCTCAACGAGCTGGCTGAGCAGTTTAACTAATACCTCATTTGGGTAATTGGGCATAGGTATATCTCGGGGAACTGTAAAGCGAATAAACTTTCTAGGAAGGTGACGAATTCTCGAAGAATTTGCATATATCGGTGCGCCATTGAGGCACTAGTAGGGTAGCTAAATACGACCTAAGAATGTCAAAATATCTCCTCGTACTAGAGATGAAAAGACTGCCTACGCTAGTGTCAGTTCGGACGGGACATTGCCTGATTGGCGAAAACGCCAGGAGGTATTTTGCAGAAGCTGTGGAGATGATGGGAGTATTGAGCACCTGCTTTGCTACAGTCCTGCATTGAGTAAACAATGTTTGGATGTACTGGGGTCGGCCTTACTGAGAAGTCTGGCAGATCTTGCCGGCACCGATGCTCGTATAATTGATAACTTTGTGTATCAAACAGGTTGATGAGCGGCAACTGGGCCCGTGGTATCACTAGGGATCTTTATTGGTCTATGTGAGCTGGTAAAAGCGGCTGCCACTTTAACCTAACCTAGCCAAAGGAGTAGATAACCCAAGTGTATCTCCACTAAATATTAGATAACCCAAATTGGTATTTTTGTAAGTATTAAATAACCCAATTTGTCGTCTACTAAGGAGTAGGTAACCCATATAACCGCGTATTATGGAGTAGATAACCCAAATGTATCTCTACTTTGGAGTAGATAACCCGTATATATATTTCTACTAATATATAGATAATCCAACTTGTCGTCAACTAGGGGGTAGATAACCGAACTGGTCCTCTAACAGGGAGTAGATAACCCAACTGGTCCTCTAACAGGGGGTAGATAACCCAACTGGACGTTTAATAACCCATCGTGTCGTCTACTAAATAGTTGATATCCCAGCTGGACGTCTACTAAGTAGTAGAGAAACCAACTAGTATTTTATCAAGAAGTAGATAACCCTACCGTCCCCCTACTAAGAAGCGGATAACCTAACCAGTCTTCTACTAGGGAGTAGATAACCCAACTGGTCGTCTACTAAGGAGCAGATAACCTAACTGGTCGTCTGCTAAGGAGTAGATTTATCTGATACGTTGGTATGATGACATACCACATTCAGCAATATTATTCGGTGCATTTAACCCTAACTAACTGATACCAATCAATACCTATGTATGTGATTAGATCAGTGTTAAGTCCAAATTTAACTAGTGCTGTGATGAGTAGACTTAGGTAAATTGACATTTCATTTCCCATAGGATTGCGTTATACCAAAATCAAGATTTTTACGCGTTCATTGGATTATATTCCGTAGTCGATTTAACAAAAATTCAACATTCATGCGGAAGGGGATTCGAAAGTAGCCAAAACTCAATGTGATTTAAAAACTAGTTTTAGAAATTATTTGGAACAATCTCCACCAGCATGATTTGGAAGAAACATCATTTTGAATGGAGGTTTATAAAAATGGAGGACAAAAAATAAAATAAAAATATTAGTTGGTGATGTTGGTGATAAGTTTAAAACTGACGTCACTTTTTGAGCTCGTTTCTTATAATAACATCGATTTATCAAAAGTCATGTTGTTGATTGTCGTTATGTTTTTCTTTGTGATAATTTGATCATTTATTTAGTTTTGTTATGGTTTGATTTTTGTTTATTTGTATTTACTTTGTTGACTCGACGACTATTTTGCCGGCAAAAGTTGTAGGAGATTTAAGCCAATCGTGCACAGAAAGAAAAAAAAACATGAAACCGAAACACCATTATTCACAAATCGGACAAGACTGACTTCATTTCACATTCGCTTAGAAACTTTGTTTCAAATACCAGATACCGTGAAGGTGCTACCTTCCTAACTATCCACCGACAGAGAAGTGACTGAGTTTGAGTAGTGAGTCTTCATTTACATTTCAGTTATTCAGTGACGAATGTCCGATGTGGCTTTGCATATTAACAATTTTGTGTTTTTATTTCATTTAAATTATTTATAATGGAATCCAATTCACGACAAAGAAATGCTTCTTTTTATACGTATTTACACAAGAGAAAATAATTAAATTCAATGTTTAAAAACCTGTTGACTCTTCTATTCCCCAAATACATTTTTTTTTGGCTAGTGATGATCGCACAGTGTTGACGGTGATGATGAAGATGATGATGTGGTGGTGGCGGCGGTGGATCATCATCATCATTGCCTTTTAAAAATGACATCACACCTTAATTCGGCTATCACACAGTAAAAGGTAATTTAGTAGATTTTTATACAGAAATAAAAAAACGAATCAGACAGTTGGACTGACACACAATTTATGGTTAATAACACATAAAGTGCTACAAATTGAGACCATCCAAAAGTCAGGGCTAGGAAATGCGTTTTGTTCCAAATGCAGTTTTGAAATAAACCAACAAAGCACTAGGTGCCAATCTATTGTAGATTATGTGTTTTGTTGTTGGGGAAAAAGAACATAGTAGGAAACCTGATCGCAGATAAACTACAACCGCTTGTTCGAGTTCGTATGTGCCAGAGATATTGTGCGAAGCGAATTAGATCTATGAGCATCAAAACATGACATTCTCTTGAAGACATTCTGACTCATACATTGGCGTTTAGTATGAAGACTTGGTGAAATAAGGAAACAGATTAACCTACTAGTCAAAGATCCACATCTGTTTCAAGATCACCAACAAACGCAAGGATCCGCTTAAAATAGAAAACATGACTTGAACATCTTATGTCAGTTATCTCAATGTAGACTGGGACCAGACGATTGCGAATCAAACCCAACCAGTAGTGATGTAGCTACGCCAGCGAGTAGGACCTGTAATGTATTGAAATCATTTCCGTTGATAATTGACCTCGATCGAGCCATTTTTTGACAATACGAGGTCTGTTCAATAAATAAGAAACATTTGGAAATTTCGCACGCTTCGGCTTTTGATTTTGCTGCGTTGCTACGCATGTCCCCAACTTATGTTGACATTATTAGCCAATTTGATTTTTAATTTGTTTTTGAGATATATAAAGGTTAGACGTGTATAGCTTGTGCAGGTCTTTTTCCTAGCATTTAGCTGAGAAGTTCAACAAAGAGGTTTAGTTTTACCCTTGTACCTTGTTTTTGGACATGCTTCTTCAAGGGAATTATTGAATGATGTGGTGATATGCTCAACCAGATTATCCAGACCGGCTTTGTCATTCGGTTCATACAGAAGTTTAGAGTTTAGGACTTTTTTGAAATTCTTCTCATGTTTATGTGTGCTTGGCGCTATTTTGAACGAGTACAAGTACCGATCACCTGCAGATGGGAGGACTTCTATATAAATAAATATATTATCGTATTGTCACGCCGCTATAAAATCCCAGGATCACAGAATACTGCCACCTTTAGCTGCGGCAGATCTTTTAACAAGAAAACTGTGCAGTTTAAAATCCACCGGATATTGATGCTGGGCCAGTAGATCATTCGAGAGAACTGAAGATGAGTTCACTTTCCGGAATTTGAATCTGTGGGCATGTCTTTAGTGCATTGCAAATTTATATTACAGGAGAATACCTATGAAGCAACCAATGGTAGTTTGAATTCAGTCAGGGAATTTGGCCTTGTTTTCATTTGAAAAGGTCTCATACTCTGCCATCGCTATCAAGTCCGGATATTCCCTAGACACAGATGGAAAGATAGAAAGACTAAATCCTACCGGAAATTAAGTGCCAATTTACCAGAGTCTACCATATTCTTGGATGTGGTATGTCATCATACGAAAATATCAAGCTTGGTTATATGCTCCTTAGTAAACGACAAATTGAGTTATATATACCCAGTTAGGTTTTATACTACTAAGTCCAGATTTATACTAGGATATTTTTTTCAGCAGATTATCCGCTAATTCTCTTTTAAACTTGCCTCTGGGTTTAGACACGTAATTTTGTTTCGGATATTTCTGTGTGAATTGTTGTTGTTTCAAAGTGCGAGTGAAAAACACAAAACGTTCAGCCCGATAAGCCCGGGAACGGGAGAGTTTTTTCCCCCTCTTGCCGCCTGCCTCTCTCACCTACAAAACGCCGATAATCTGCTGAACATTCAGCCGGTGTAAATCGGGACTAAGTATATGGCCAACTGAGTTATCTACTACTTAAGCTAAGTACACACGATTGCCAGATCGGACAATATTGTCAGAAAAATTACGGAAAAATGCAACCCTGTGCACGTAAAACCGTGTGAACATACAACTGTAATTGCCCGTACATTTGCAGCACTTCAACATGGTTGATTACGATGGTTGATTACGTGTTGATTACGTGTGTACTTAGCTTTAGTAAAATGCCAGTTGGTTTATCAATTGCTTAGTAAACGTCCAAGTGAGTTATACACTCCTTAGTTGACGATAATTTAGGTTATCTAGCAAATACATAGGTTGGGTGTTATACTCCTTAGTAGAGGGCAAGGTGGGTTATATATTCCTCAGTTTACGGCTAATTGGGGTTTCTATTCATTAGCAGACGACTATTTGAGTTATCTACTATTTATTAAAATACCAGTTGATTTATTTACTGCTTTGTAGTTATTAATTGGGTTATCAAATCTATATTAGAGGGCCAGTTCAATTATTCGCCCTTAGGTTAAGACATATTGGGGTATCTACTTCTTTTTAAGCGACCATATAAGTTATACGCTCTCATTAAGCGACTTGTTGGGTTATCTATTCCTTAGTAGACGACCAGTTGTGTTATCTTCTCCTTAGTAGAAGGCCACTTGGGTTATCTACTCCTTTGTAGAGGGCCAGTTGTGTTATCTATTCCTTAGTAGAGGCTCAGTCGGGTTATATACTCCTTAGTTGACCAGTTGGGTTATCTACTTCAATGTAGAGGGTCAATTGTGTTATATATTCCTTATCTACTTCATTGTAGAGGGTCAATTGTGTTATATGTATATTCCTTATTGAAGAATTAATTCAATTAATAATATAAAAAATTTTACGACAAATTGGGGATTCTACTCATTGGCAGACGACTAGTTGAGTTATCTACTCCTTCTTTGACGACCAGTCGAGTTATGTTTTCCTTAATAGACGAGTAGTTGGTTTCATTTTGTACTTAGTAGAGGACCAGTTGGTATTAATTTTCGAAGTTCAACGATTAAATAGTAAATATCTAATTGAATTTAAAATGACTTACGCTGTCCGACGTTGAAGATACTGTTGGTATTGCTTTATACCAGTCCTTGGGTATATCACACAAGTGGAAATTCACCAACTCCTACGACAACTACATGTTAAAGTTACCGGTTGTCATGTATGCAACGACCACTTTTCCCAAATTCACTATTATGATGACGTTCATTTTGAAGTTATTGATATAAACTCCACTAGGTTACGTTAGGTCAAGAGTGGCAAACTGTATAACAGACTCACTTATGCTATAAGTCCATTGTGCTACCACAGAGATATACGGGAAAATTTTAGTTTCCCTGACGGATCCCTGTCCTTAATGGACCTATCACGCGTTTGGTATTATTGCAGTCTAATTCCCGGTAGGGAAGAACTACCATGCATTTTGATTCGGAGCATTTTGATTCGTGATTTGTCTGAGCTCCAAAATCAAAGTTTTCTCTAAAATAATGTACAATGGCTTTGTTGATGTCGAACCCTCCGTCAGAGTTCATGACACACACTATATGTAAGTGAGATGTGCGGTCACAATAACGACAGCAGGGCTTTGCGTTTGGAGTTTAGGCAGGGCCACATCAGCTTCTAATTAATGCAGTTTCTGACTAGTGACCACCTATCATCGTAATCGTTGTCGTAAGGGCACTATCTCTTAAGAAGAGTAAGCTGAAGCATACTGACATATTCCCGTTCCCCTGGAGAGTGTAAGGTAATTTCTAGTCTTCATCTGTTTTGCAGTTCCCTGGTATGTCCCTGTGGCCTGATAGCCGTATCTGGTAATTATTGAACTATTCAGCCATCTCTTTAAGAGATCTGCGACAGTCGATGGCAGTTTTTTAATTCAGGAATATAGTTTCCAGAGACTTGATACCAGCCTGACTATCAGAGAAAATATTTTATACCGACTTTGGTCAGAACACTAATTTTCAGCCATTCTGCTAACTGTTTAATAGCTAAGATTTCTGACTGGTAAACACTACACTGATCAGGGAGTCTCATTTCTGGTTTGCTAGATCTTTCCTACAGAAAAATTCGCATAAAAGGGGATATAGCGATGATTCGATTCTTTTGGCATCCATCGCCGATCCCCTTCGTGCGAGTTCATCAGCCTTCTCGTGTCCAGCATTGTCACTGTGTGCAGGGAACCAGCGTAGCCTAATCCTGTCTGACAATTGTTGCATTTCCAATCGACAAGCATTAACTACATTGGACTTAATATCATTTGATTTCAATGATTTCATATCAGCTTGATTTTCAACAAAGACCGTTATGTGCTCGTTGTGCCCGAGATCTTGTTGGTTTATTAAGCAAACGGTTTCCAGTATAGCAAAGAGTTCCGCTTGAAAAATGACTGCAAGTGTCAGATAGTCTATAAGACCTACTTATAAGAAGAGGTTGACTAAAGATGCCTACACACGTGCCTACATATATTTTTGCGTATCCATCCAGAGGAAGGTTACCACACGACCAATCTGTTTTGAGGGGGATCGACTTTTGGGGGAAAATTAAAGAACTGGTGAAAATAGTCAATCGGTACTATTAAATCCCTCAAAATTTGATAAAGTTGATAACTCATTCAGAATGACAGAGTGACCCAGTCTGAATTACGCCGCATATGTGCCTCGCAGAGTTTCAAAGCTAACTTTATGGCCCTGCACTTTACTAAGTGACCTATCGGTTGAAGGTTTAGTGGAGTGTTGAGGGACCCATTTGGTGTGCTCTTTCTAGCACCGGTTAAAGAAACTTATGCGATAATTCACCGAATTCCTTTTTTGACACATTCCAATTTAATTTCTGGTCAAGCATGGCAAAAAAATTTATTTTGCCTCAGAGGACGGTTTTAATTCTACTCCGTCCAGAATAGTTTCGGTGAAAGGTAGTATCTTATTCTGTCTGGTGAATATTACCAGATTTGTCTTCCTCGCCCTAATTCCTAGCCCATTTAGGCAGCTTCCTATGAGCACCTTAAATAATATCGGTAATAGTCTCCCACCATGATGACAACATAATTGGCGTAGGCGACGACTTTCACTATTTCCTCCTCAAAAGATTAGAGTATCCCATTAATGACCTGCTGTTCAGCATCGTGTCAATCCTGTCCCCTAAGTCTAATAGCAATACATGCAGTATATTGTCTTGCTATAATGTCTAGCGGTAGTATATATGTGGTATAATATTTAGTGCCTCAATTGGTGTCGTTGCTGCAGAGCTGTTCATCAGACGACAATCGCCCCTGTGCTGACTTTCACATCATCGAGAGTTTTGGGGATTCGGATTTGCAAATTTCTCGTTTTCTCGTAAATAATGCAGATTTCGGATTTCAGCTTCATTTGTAATAACACCTGCTGTTAATACAAAAGAAAATTAAGTCCGAAATCATCGTAATTTTCGGGAAAAAGGCCAATTGACAAATCCGAATCCACAACATTTTTGTGGATGTGAAAGCCTGGACATGGGCGAATGCCGTACAATATTAGCGTTCACAACAACTGTCTTACATACAATCAATAAACTATACCCGGGTTCAGACCCCGAACTCCACAAAAGACAAAAAAATATATACATATACGAGTAGTGAATAGAAAGCACCATATCTCCTTTTGCCGATTGAGTAGCCGTACCCTGACATTTATGTGTTACGCTTCTGCGGTGGCACACATTCCCTGCAATCGCAGCGTACACTTTCCTCAACACCAGACAGACTATTTGGCAATGATGCGTACAATAGGAACGAAGAAGAACAGTGGGTAAATGCTTCGCTTAGTGGTTGCGTGGCGTAAGGGGACGAGTGGAGCTGAACCGCTCAATGGACAGTGTTATTTATATTTATTAGTTTTTATTAAAATTAATCACAACAACGGATTTTATTGCTGTGCATTGCATTGCATTTATTGAAGCACTGATTGAAGTCAAGTAAAGTGGAATACGAGAGCAATTCGATTCTGCTAAGCGGCAGTGTTGTCGAGGAGGAGTACGCACCGTTTGATCCACTCTGTTAGTATGGACGTCACGAGACGGCACGGCCTGTAATTGATATTGTTCTGTCATTTAGGTGCCGATGTCAATGTCAACTTTAACTGTTGTTCAACGAATCATGTTTGATCATGATGCGCGATGGTGCAGCTTGAAGCTAGCGACAGCAACGGTGATCTCATTTCTTTCTCTCTTTTATTTATTT
The DNA here is from genome assembly GCA_963930755.1 of Eudasyphora cyanicolor. Taxonomy (NCBI): domain Eukaryota; kingdom Metazoa; phylum Arthropoda; class Insecta; order Diptera; family Muscidae; genus Eudasyphora; species Eudasyphora cyanicolor. The sequence continues at coordinate 206,427,347 of OZ005737.1, read as the reverse complement.
ATTATTTTATTTTAATTTGTTGATTTATTGTGTGTGTCTGTTTGTTTTTTGCATTGACTTGTTAAAAGATAACAAATGATTTTATTGCATGTAAACTAACGCTTCATTCGATTCTTTCATCATCTCTACCTAAATATCAAGTCTGCCTTAGCGTAACGCAAAACAAGTTTGCGCGGCGGCGTTCAAGCATACGTTGGCGTATCATCTGCAGATACGAGTATGTATGATCAAATGATGCATAGACAGACACTTGGCACATAGCCCCATGTTTGGTTTGGGATTTGATTTGACTTGACTTGGAGTTACGAGTCGATTGTTGTTTGCTGATTTGGAAACCACCAAATGGTGACAAAGACCAATATGTGAGTTGGTTGTGAAGATTCTATCTAGTACGTGGAAATTGAAAAAAAAAACGAAAGAATCACAAACATGCTCTTATGTCTGGCAGAAATCGGATCTTCGACTATACATCTGCCATGAGATTTTCTAGCTTTTTTGCCTGTCCGTCCATCCATCCATCGGTCCGTCTGTCTGTTTCTTTGTCTACCAAGTCTCATTCATGTGTGAATTAAGCAATTTTTTTTCAGTTTTAAATTTTTTTGTTTTCTTGTTTACTTTGCAAATTCAGTCACAACGTCATTCTGACAAAAATAACTCATTGACAAAAAGTTGTTGTTTTTTTCTGAATTTTTTATTTTCTGTATCTTTTCTCATTTTGCACTGTTGCTATTCTTGAAGTTAATGACTATCAGATTAATATTAGTCATTTGTTGTTGTAGGTGTTAGTAGTTAGTACGCCAGATCATAGATGGATTTTTTAATTAAAAAAAACAAACAACATTGTTATAAAAAGTAATCTTAAAAAACAGTTTATTCTCTATAATTACGAATAACCGGTATACAAAGACAGATATTTTAAAATAATTTAATTTAGCAATCTGCTGAAATAAATTATCCGCGGGAGTAGAAAGGCCAAAGAGATTATGTTCAAATTATCAAGTATAACAAGTGTGTTTTATAATCACAATCAAATTAGTTCTGCTAACCGGACAAAATTATACTGTACCAAGAAAGTGACACGCAAGAAAACAATTAAAGTGATATACCTATAAACATTGACATAAATTTTGCATTTTTAGACTACACAGGAAAAAAATCAGCAGAAAATAATTTCTACCAAAACATTGAATAATATCAGGAAAATTTCCTATTAATTTAATTTAGTTAATTAAATACAAAAAAAATATATTCCTATTAAACTATAGAATAATATCAGGAAGTTTTCCAATTAATTTCTTATTTCAGTCAGTTAATTTTTTTAATCAAATTATAGCAATAACTTTTTTAAACACAACGAATAAGTCATTTGAACAACTTCATTAATAAATAATAATATTTTCCTAAAGTTTCAAGATAGACACATTTTTAATTGTCTACACACATTTCGTAATTAAATTAAATTTTTCTTTTTTTTTCTGTGTAGAAATAGTCTATGTGACAATGAATTTTATAATAATGGCTTTTAAATCGCACAAATTATTTCTAACTAGTTTCACAATCTAGTTTTTTGACACATATAGAGTACATTTCTGAAAGATATATACATTCTAGAATCGTCCAGATGGCATAAACAGACCACGACTTAAAGTAATCTACGACAAGTTCCGTCTGATCCAGAATCTGGTGGGCGATCAAACAAGTTTGTTAGTTGGCTGCATACCTAAAGGTATATGCAATGTTTTCTTTCATATTTGTAAGAAATGACGGACAGACTTCATTTAACTTTCTTAAAGAACCGTACACATTGACATTTCTCAACGAGAAACGAAATTTAATAAGGTTCAGAGGTAAAATACGAGTTCTGCAGCACTTATATGCAAAATCTGGAGATATATTTTAAGGGCACCCCGACCGAACTACTTGCCAGTGGTTGTTTCTGTACTAAGAAACTCCTCTGTGCTAAATTTCATAATGATCGGATGTAAACTAAAGTTCTGTAGTACTTTGATACCAGATTTGAAAGAACGTTTATAGGGAGGGGGTGCTGTATCTAAATCTAAACCGATTTTCCTCAAACTTGGCAGTTTTTATTATATGTTTTCTTTGAAAGTTTGCACTCTCGAATCGTTCAGCTTTTTCGATCAGAAGTCGTCCTTGCAAAAGAGATAATTTTGTGGAGTAAAGGAAAAAATAAGACATTGCGCTCTGGAAGCCATATAAACACATATTCTTATAGGTATTTCGATTCTGCATGGCGCTCTCATCAGAGGGACTTATACTTGACACAGTGTAAGCTTGTGTATTTCTATATAAATATGATTTTGAAATCAAATCGTAAGGGTTTAGGTTTAGGTTAGGGTGGCAGCCGTATTTTTTTTTTATACAAGCTCACATAGACCAGTTTAAGTCCCTAGTGTTACCACGGGCTGAAATGCCCCTCATCGAAACCAACCTGTTTGATATACAAATTTGTCGATAGTACGAATATCGGTACTGGAAAGATCTGTTAGGCTGCCTAGAAAAGCCGACCCCAGTCGTCGTTTACTCAGAGCGGGGCAGACGCATAGCAAGCAGGCTATGAAGCCGACGCGGCGCAAACCGGCGGCGCGCCATCGCCGATGTTTTTTTACTAGCCGGCGCCGCCGCCGATTTTAGCGGCTCATATCGGCTGAAACTCAGCCGCCGAATTTTATTTGGTGAGTCAAGAAGATTTTATTTTTGCAACCAGGAAAATTTAGTGATACCTCAGGTTCGGAATTTGCAATATTTAGAGTTACGTACAAAGCGTAGCGTACAAAGTTTATAAAAAGTTGCTAATGTTAATATAAGATATGGCTATCTTTTATTTAAAAAAACGAAAATTACAGCTGAACCGATTTTTTCAAAGTCTAAGTTTAAAAAAGTTTGAGTTCCAAAAAAATTGTTTCCCTCGATTTTTTTTCAAATTTTCACAGAATATTCGCAAGGGTTAAGAGTCCAATCTTAGTATTTCGTCCATAACTTTTAAAAATACTGAGGCCCAAAACCATCGGATCAAAACTCCGGAACGACCCAATTCCTTTTGGCCAAGGATTGTCAACTTAATAACAAATGTATCAACCATTGAAGATTTATTAAACCGATTTTCAATATTATATCAAACTTCCATAACTTTGTGTTAATTTTAAGTTTTTTCCTCTAACGCTAAGTATCAAAAAAAAGCCACTTTTGCAGGAGAATTACATTACGTATTCGTGCGCTTTCGATTGTGGAAAATTTACCGGCTCAGCCGATTGTTGAAAATTGATCGGCTCAGCCGATCAGCCGCCGCCCCCTATCGATATTTTTCCATGCGCCGCCGCCGCCGAAAATTTTGGTCGGCTTCATTGTCTGATAGCAAGTGCTCAATGCTCTCCACTTCTTCCTCATCACCACAGCTTCTGCAGAAGTCATTAGAGCCAATACCCAATCTTTTGGCGTGTTCGCCGATCAAGCAGTGTCCCGTCAGAACTGATACTAACGTAGACAATCTTTGCCTCTCTAGTGCGAGGAGATATTTTGATCTTCTCAGGTCATACCTTGGCCAGATTTGTCTAGCCACTCTGCAGGTGCCGATTTCTGTCCATCTTTCGTTGGACTGCCTGATTGCCTCTTGCCTAAGCCAAAGCTTGCACGTGGATAGTGGCGCACCAATATATGCAAATTCTTCGAGAATTTGTAATGTCGTCCCTTTCCTAGCAAGTTCATCGGCTTTGCAGTTCCCCGGGTTATCGCTATGCCCAGGCACCCATATGAGGTGTATATTAAACTGCTCAGCCATCACGTTAAGAGATCTGCGGCAGTCGAGGGCTGTTTGTGAATTTAGGGATGTTGCCTTCAGAGAATTGCTGGCAGCCTGGCTGTCCGAGTAAATGACAACGCCAGTGTTGGTTACTATGTTGCGACTCAGCCACTTTTCGGCTTTATAGACACTGCAGGTATCTGGTAGTCTGTGAGCTATATCCAATCTAAGCTCTGCACAGAGTACTCCGATGCCAACCTTTTCATCAAGCTTCGAACCATCCGTGTAAAAGTGGAGATGGTTTCTATTACCTGGTATTCTTGCAACCCATTCATCTCTGGCGGGAATCATAGTGCTGTAATTTCTCTCGAAGGTGTACACCGTTGGTATATAGTCCACTCGGTCGGTTACCATAGCACTACATTTTGATATCCTCATGTGACCGCAGTTTTTGTACCTCCACATTGATAGGCAGTTTAATCTTATTGCCGCTTTGGTTGCAACTTCTCTCGCCACAATATTAATCGGCGGTATATGGAGTAGGGCTTGTAGAGACTCGGTCGCTGTAGTCCTTAAGGCTCCGCTTATGCTCAGGCAGGCAGTTCTCTGAACCTTTGTTAGTAGGTTGGTGATGGTTAGTTTGTCAGTTGCCGTCTACCATACCACAATACAGTATATCAGTATTGGACGAACTACTGCTATATATATCCAGTGGACGATTTAAGGAGGGAGGCCCCACCGCGACCCTACAGCCTTTTTGCAGGAATATAAGGCGACGTTGGCCTTCCTTACACGTTCCAATACGTTAAGTCTAAATAACAGTTTTCTATCTAAAATTATTCCTAAAAACTTTGCACTTTCAGAAAAGACTAGATCTATTCCATTTATCCGAGGTGGAGGGTCCACATGTGGGACTTTATTCATCCTAGTAAAGAGAAATCGTAAGGGTTAGGACTATATCTAAATCTGTACCGATATTCTTCAAATTTTGACAGTGTTTTTTTGGGTCAATAAACTCCTTTGTGCCAAATTAAGTAATTCTCTGATGTAAAATACTACTTCTGAGCGCTTAGATCACAAAGCGGGAGAAAAATATACACGTTGTAAGTGAGGGATGGATTTAGCATTAAGGATCAAGCATGATTGCAAACTCTTAGCAACTCGAGAAAGTCGGTCGAGTTGGATGGTTCTTTTGTAACCCAGATGAGGGATCTGGGGCGACTACGGATGTCGGATTTCTTGACACCATGCAACATGGCGTCGGGCCAGACCTCTCACACTCGACTCAGAACAGCCTAATACAATTTAACCGTCCTCGTATCAGCGAAACCTATGAGCTTTACACTCCCCTGATGTCACCCTGCATCGTCACAGATTAATGGTGGGCTATAGTGGCCGGTTCCTCATGTCCTTAGGGATGATTCCATATACATCACTTCAGTTTATAACGGCCATCACTAGACTTTCTTTTGCTACTTCACTGAAGAGTTTGGTGAGTGTCCTGTTGACGGTTGCGTTATGGCCTCCAGCCTTTGAAGGTTGGAGTTCATCAGGTGATTCGTTTTTTTGGCATTATTCCCAGCCGTTAATATGGTTGAAGTTGTGGTCCTATCAGTCGACTAAGTTGCTTTAGAAGCATCATTAGAGTTCTTAGCATAGTTTAGCGACTCTCGGTAAGAGTCGAAACCTCAGCACCTTCCAACTTCTAGTTTAGAGAGATTGCATTTTTAATTTCTAAATATTCAAAATTATATTCAGTCAAAATTTGGTGTTTGTCCGTCAACCCAATCAAAAGTTATTCACAAAGCAGTACAGGTAATTCGATTTGCATTATAAAGGAATTCCACACAAATTTAAAAAAATCATCAAACTTTCATCGCCTCTCCTGAAAAACTACCTATTTAACTTAGCATAGTTTAGAATGGAGGTATCGATATAGTTCCCACAAGTGCAGGGGGATGAAGTCCACCACAACATTGCCCTTAGATTATGTAAGTAGTCCATTGCGAGTCAACAGCGATGCAAGAACGAATATACGTTTCTACTATTCCCTAACCAATTCTATTAATTTAGAAAGATTAAAAGTAAATTTTGTTAATTCCTCTAAGAAATTAGAGCCTAGGGCACAGAAGGTGTTCTACCGATTCCTTCTCATCTTTGCTGATTCCTTCTCCTCTTTGCTTCTGCAAAAGGTATTTGAAAAGACCTTTAATCTCTCTACATGCCGTACTACAAAGCATTGAACCGTCATGACAGACGCGATAAGTGCTACGTTCGGTCTCGATAACGTTGGTGCATTTGGAGTTTAGGCAGGACTACATCTGCCTTGAATGTATGTAGTTCCTGATTAGTTACCACCTGTATCTGTTGCCATAACGACACTACCTCGCAAGAAGAGTTGGCAGATCGTTAGAGGCATGCCCACATATTTCAGCTCAGCTGTAGCATGTAAATGTAGTTCCTAGTGTTGCAAGTTTATCCACTTTGAAGCTCCGTTGTATGTTCCTGCGACTCGGTACTTAATTCAGGTAAATATTAAAGTGTTCAGCCATATCGTTAAGAGATCTGCAACAGTCGAGGGCAGTTATTGAATTCTGGAAGAGAGTTTCCAGGGAATTTATAGCAGCCTAACTAGCAGAGAGAAATTTTTGATACCAACTTTAGTAGTATACCTACAATGATCAGGCGATCTTTCTTTATAATAGATAGGCTTAGTTCCGTAGAAAATGTACAGAAGACCACTTGATTGTTATGTTTTAAGGCTGTATATAACTTCACGAGTCTCCTTTGTCCAGGGATAAGACCATTCTATTGTGGTCTATCAGATGTACGACTTCTTGTCAATAAGGGGTTCAGTCAGTCAATTCCATCAAAATGGGGAAAAAATATTTAGAAATCAAAAAATCCAACTTACGACATAAATTGAACTGTACAATACGAAAGGTAGAGGAGACCAAAAAAAGATATACGTGTATCGGCGTTTTGAAAGATCACATCGTAATTTCATTTTATGGGGGGTTTAAAGTTGCGCTCCTTTTGCATGTTCGTGCAGCATATCGGTATATGAAATTGGCTCTATTTTAATAAATCGTAAAAAACACCTCCACAAATTTGGAGGGTGGGTATGAAATGTTTACTGGTATCGTTATTGCTTCAACTACTGGGTCGCATGAATAACATTGCTGCACGAATATTCCAGACGGGTGTTTTTGAACGGAATTTGTCTGTTTTTTGGTGTATGTGATATGTTTTGGGTTTTAGTGTGCTCTGAAATATATAGGAAAAATATATGGCCAAAATTTGTGTAGATCATTTTATACCCACCCTCCAAATTGTTACAGGTGTTTTTTGCGATTTATTAAAATAGAGCCAAAAATTACAGTTATGTGGGGGAGCTAGAGGGCTTATATGTTCCACAAAACTATTGGCCTTAATGTTTTCTACAAAGTTTCTGAACATACTACACAGCTCAGATGTGAAGGCTACATAGTTTCATATACCGATATGCAAAGGGGGGACACTTTAACCACTCTAAATTAAAATTTAGATGTGATACGAGTATAAGCTCAGTCGTAGACGAACGAAAACGTTTTACAAAAACTGGGGGTAACTTTTGCCTTATGTTATTGAATTATGATTTTTATACCCTCACTTTAGTGTGACGAGGGTATATATCATTTGCTACTAAAAAAAGGGTAACACATCGAAGGAGTGATCTAAGACCCTAAGTATGTTCGGCGGATATTCGTTTTGGGTCATTTTAAGTCGAATGAGCAATGTCCGTCCGTCTGTCAGTCTGTCTGTCTGCTGGCTGGTGCGCACGATAACTCTCGAAAGGAGTAACGGATTGACTTCAAATTTGGTACGTGGTAATATTTTTTTCTATCTCGGGCTAAGTTCGAAGATGGGCCATATTGGTCCACTCCTCCCAGTACCTCCCCCACAAAGTGTTAAAATGTTGTGAAATATTGAATCTTTAATAACAGCTATACTACTTATTCGAATCTTCTAAAATTACACACATAGCATTAGTTTATTAGTCGCTATCAACTCGAGAAAAATGGGCCAAGTTGCTACGACCCTTTTGGTACTTCCCACACAAATGCACCATTTTGCACCAAAAGTTAACAGCTTATAACATTAATACCAGTGTATAAATATACTTGAAATTTTGTACAGTGTAATGCTTTTATAGTGCCTACTGTCCAGTGAAAAATTAGCGTTATATTCACGCCCCTTTTGGTACCTCCCACACAAAGGTACCATTTTGCACCAAAAGTTAACAGCTTATAACATTAATACCAGTGTATAAAATACTTGAAATTGTGTACACTGTAATGCTTTTATAGTGTCTATAGCCCTGTGAAAATGGACGCTATTGCCACGCCCCTTTTTGTACCTCCCACACAAATGGACCTTTTTGTACCAAAAGTTAACAGCTTGAATTATTTATTTCTTTCTACCAATGCAACAACTTTTTGCACAGTGTAACGGTTTTGAAGTGCCTATAGCCCTGTAAAAAATGGCCGTTATCACCACGCCCCTTTTTGTACCTCCCACACAAAATGGCCAAATCATACCAAAATTTAATATATCATAACGTTAATACACCAGTGCAAATAAACGCTTATAAGTCGGCACAGTGCAATATATTTAAAGTATCTGCTACGAGTATTCAGCGAAAAATAGGTGTATTTGTTAAAAACCTTCTGGTACCTCTCACACAAATTGACAGAATAATTCGTTTAATATTCCATATTACATTACTCACAAAGTGAGGGTATACCTTAGTCGGTTTACCCGACTGAAACTTTCTTACTTGTTCATGTTGAGAATAATGTTTAAATAATTACCTCGATTATCGTAATAAATTTTATATGAAAATATAGATTCTGCACTCACCTGAAAAAACAAAAATAAACGAAACTTTATTAAAATATACGGGTATAAGAATGAATTATAATTACGAATAAGAATTATAATTATCAATAAATAATAAAATGTAAATCATCTGCCTGATTTTGGATTATTAATTAAAAACTATTCTTTCGGAACTGAGTATAAATAATATTAATTTAGGTATCGAAATGTTGTCAAAGTTAGCTAGATATATAATGTTAGAAGGACGTAGGTTTAGGTTAGGTTAAGAGTCTGTATTTCAAGTACACTTAGTCCATTGTGGCACAATGATTGTGCTACCACAAAGGCATAAGGAAAAACACAAGTTTTAACTAGCCTCTACCTTTGAACAATTTTATAAAGCTCAAGAGTTTGCGGATTTTAACATCAGCCAAGTTTGGTAACTCTCCAAGAAATGAATAGCGTGCCGCTTTCTAGAGAGACCGGGACAGAAACACATTGGATGTTCCATTGATTCCTCCTCCTCTTCGTATCCGCAGCTTCTGTTAAAGTAATTTCACAAGACCTTTAATCTCTCTGCGTGTCGTCCCGTCAAGACCGACACGATAAGTGAGACATCCGTTCTCGATAATGACAAATCAGCCCGGAAGGCATGCAGTTCTTGGCTATAGACCATTAGTCATTTGTTGCCATAAGAGCACTATCTCTCAAGAAATAATTGCAGATCGCTAGAGACATGTCCACATATTCCAGCTCCCCTGGAGCATGTATGGTAGATCCTAGTCTTGCACGTTCATGTGGTTTGAAGTTCCCTGGTATGTCCCTGTAGCCCGGCATTCAAATCTTGTAAATATCCTGAAATCTCACTAAGCGACAGTTGTTGAGTTCAGGAAGACAATTTCCAGGGACTTTGTACCAGCCTAACACTATGAGAGAAAATATTGATGCCGACAGTTATCAGGCAGTCTTTTTGCAAGGGGTATCTCTAGTTCCTTGGTCATGGCACCAAAGCCCACATGATTGTTGAGTTTGTAACCGTATGTATACAGGGTGGCTGATATGTATTGCAACTAACTTCAGGTTGTTATCATTTCTAAACCGCTAGTCTGATAGCTGACAGATTTATTTCAGTGACAGTTCATTTTATTGTTTACAAGCTTACAAAAGCATTTTGATCTATTGCATTCAGAAAAAAAGTTATTCGTGATGGAATTCAAGCGTGATAGTGTGATTGCTTTATATTTGGATGGAAAAACACAAGTGGCTATCGTTAGAGCCCTCCAGCATTTAAATGTGAACAAATCTTTTGTTTCTCGTACCATTGCTCGTTACCGTGATACTGGCAGTGTTGCATCGCGTCCAAAAAGTGGACGAAAAAAAACGGTAACAACACCAGAAATGATCCGAAAAGTGAAGGCCAGATTTGATCGAAATCCAAGCCGCAGTGGTAGAAAAATTGCTCGTGTGCTGAACATATCGCGAGAACGGATACAACACATATTAAAAAATGAGCTTGGACTAAAGCCATTGAAGTTCCAAAAAGTGCAAGAGCTCACCGATGCACAAAAAAGTTAGACTGGAAAGAGCCAAGGAGTTGATTCGCTTGCACAAAAGTTGCCAGTTACCGAATTTGGTTTTCTCCGATGAGAAGCCATTCCAAATTGAGCAGTTTGTGAACAAACTAAATGATCGGGTTTACTTGCCAAAGAGGTCAGCTGAAAATGTTCACCTTCGATTGGCCACCAGAACTCAAGCGCCGCCGATGGTAATGGTGTGGGCCGCCGTAACGGCCGATGGTCGCTCCCCGCTCGTATTCATCGACCATGGGGTCAAAATAAATGCCGAATATTATCGGGAAAATGTCCTAAAGACAGTATTGAAGCCCTGGGCAGACAAACATTTCGGCCGCAGACCATGGACATTCCAACAGGACTCAGCACCATCGCACTCAGCACGCGTCAACCAAGAATGGCTTAAAAAGGAGGTTCCTCGCTTCATTTCTACCGCACAATGGCCACCAAGATCACCGGATCTCAATCCGTTGGACTTTTGCGCCTGGGGCATTTTAGAGAGTAAGGTTCGCACTAAAAAATACCAAAGTATCGATCATCTCAAGACGGCGCTTCGCCGGGAATGGGCCAAAATACCGCAGAGCCACTTTCGTGCAGCGTGTGATGGCTTTGTCGGCCGTTTGAAGGCCATAATTAGTGCCAAAGGTGGCCAATTCGAACAAATCTAAACTGTTTCTAAAATTGTATGTTATTTCCGACATTTTTTGCTTTTGAACAATAAAATTAAAAAAAAAAATAAAAAATATAGCGCTACTTTGTTGCATTACATATCAGCCACCCTGTATATTCCATTATTATCTGCCAGTGGTTCAGTCATTGTGTATATACAATCCATGGAATGTCTGGCATTGTGTCTAGAACGACACTATGTCCGTAGCCATATCCTGATCAAAGTGACAGTTCCCTATATCTAATAGGAGTAGATGCGGCATATTGCCTTACTATAAACTCGAGCGCAGAAGGTAGATTTTTTGAATAAAGTCTTTCCTATGATTTGAACCTGGCATCTCCGGAAGTGGAGATGGTACACTACCTCGAAAAGACTGTATGTATACGTATATATCTTTGGTTTCACTATCCAATATGAGAATGATGGATGGATATCATAAGGTTCCCGCGACGAAGTTTGTATTAGAAATAGGGATAAGCATTATCACTCCAGCTTCTCCTAGCTGTTAGAAAAACAACATCAGCTTAACAGCTGAACAGGTTTGAACTAAACACCAAGAGAGTGAGTCATACAAGGTGGCCCAAAATGTATGACCCTATATGTAGATGCTGTAAATTTAGCAAATATCGGCAGCTATCAATCTAGTACGGTCTCTTGTTTGACTATTAAATTTTATTGCTTTAGTAGTCATTTAGTTGCTGTAAGAATGTTTTAAGATCTGTTTATCTTATGGCGCTACTAAACCACTCCGTGATTGCACGGGCTACAACATAGAAGGTTTTTCTTGGTATCATCAGCGGAAAATAGTTGGTTCTTTAACTCACGTGTCTATATGGTATCAGATATTCGCAATAATATTTATTACAGGTATTTGTACGGATATTACCTTTTAAATGTATATCGGTTCAATGTTGCAATATTTTTGTTGTAACCTAATATGCACCTTATATAGGTTGTTTTGCACCTTATATAGGAAATAGCTTCTAGAGCTCTAATACCTTCTAGAGCTCTAGACTACCGAAGAATAGGTTAGTATAGTGAGTTTCATGGAGTTGATGATTGACTGAGGCTCCATATTGAGCACTAGTAGTGACCAATACCTATAAGCCTTGTTGGCTCTATCTTGTAGGTAGTTTACGCTTTCGGGTATTCTCATTGGCTTATCTAGGAAACGCGAATTTTACTTTGGTCAGAGTTTACAATCGGACCTCTCGGTGTTGTCTAGCTAATAAGAGCCTCTTCAGATCTTCTACATAGTCCTGTAGTTCCAGGACTGTTTATAGAGTTGACATAGAGTGAAGTAAAATAACTATCTTTACTATTTAAAATTTGCTATTAGAAAGGAAATCAAGTTTCGCTTCGGTATTTGAGATTTTGGAAGACTATATTACGTGTGACAAAATTTGAGCACTTTACACCTGCTTTAGTATCGTTCGCTGAGCAGAAGTTCTGTTAACAAACTTCAAGCCGTTTTTATCCGAAACAAAGCAAAAAAATATTTTAACATGAGATCATTTCTAATCAAAAACTCAATCATCATTGATTGATGGTAAATTAAGCAAAATATGCTCATTGACAGTCTGTCTCTCTGTTAGCCATATAATCAAAAATGTCCAATGCCAACCTCATTAACAAAATTACCAACAGATGTCGGGTCTGTGTATATCAATTATTTTTATATGCAAATCTCCTCTAATATCGGTGTAAAGAAGAAAAAGAAGCCCTAGACAGACAAATGAATCACAGAAAGCAACAAACAAATCGCTTACCACAAAAATACATATACAACAGAAAAAAAACAAAATAGAAAAATTGAAAATAAGTCTCAGACAAAACATCACATCATCATTCGCTTCAAAGATTTCTTTCTAAGCCGCATAAAATACAAAACCGCACAACCTAAAAAGAAATCCAAGACGGAAAGCGCATAGCACGGTATACGACGGAGTAAGGAGCATGGATCGTACCCCTTCCTCAAAAAAAAAAAAAAACAAAAATAAAACAAAAGCCAAAAACTTGGCAATATTTGGTTTTGGCTTTAAAGAGACGACGCCCGTCTTGTACTACGAGTATGACATCAGCGCAACTCAGTTCGGCTCAGCTCAACTCCACTAACTAGAAAACCGGTCCCGGATTGCAGACCTCTTCTTCGACTTCGACTTTAAATGGCTCAAAATGTAAACTAAGAAATGGTACTAATGAACTCTTTTTGTTTTGTTGTTTTTATTCCTTTCCCATTTCCATTCTCATGCCCAATTTTTACATAGTTTGTGGTCTAAATCACTTAGAAAATAAGAAAACACCTTTTATTTGTTGGAGGGGAAGTGCCATAAAAAGAAATTTGTAATAACCGAAACGCATTTTAAACTAAATTGAAATGGATTATGGCCTAATTATAAAAGCGTAAAATTCAAATTGGAAATTAAGTGAAACTGTGTTAAGCGGAAATTGAAAATGAGTGGACAGACATAAAGATATCGTAGTAGGATTTAATATTCCGCTGAGGCTATAAAATGGACTGTCAAACTGTCAGAGCTCAGCTATAAAGATGCAATCACTATCTGTGATAGCGATGATACTCGAGAATAAATTGTCCAATTTAAATGGGTCATAGTTTATTTAAAAGATCTAGAGATATGCAATAAGTTATTTGTCAATGTCAGAATAAAGATACATATATGTGGAGATAAGGTTGAAATAGTGACTGAAAATTATTAAAAAATTGTAGCTGATTTTTTAAAGATACGCATTGGAATGTTAAAAATATGTAAAAAAATAAATAGAGCAGTATAGTTTGCTATAAACAGTTTGTCATCTGAAAAGGTAAACTAATAAACTGACATATAGTATAATCGAAATTGAGACTTTATCTTTTGAAAAATTATAAAGTAAGAAAGATTCTGTGGTTTAAACTGAAGTATTCGGAGAAATGTAATATCGCTTGCTTAAAGTGATAAGTTAACTTTTGATAAAAATTTTTTAATGTAGGACCGCAGGTGATGTTACATTACATCGGTTTTCAAACAAATTTACAGTTTTTATATCCTACACCACAGTGTGTAACTGTAGTACACCCTAGGTAATGTTAAATGGTATACCATGTAGTGGTTCTATTTAAAACGAGCTCGCCCGGGGTGTAATGCGACTTCGTGCCTATCGCTGTATGGTTTGCAGGCAGGTTTACGAGTAATCGACTGAATTTGCACGGAGACTTGCTGATACCTGGGCGACTCGGTTAGTAATATGTGTTTTGCCAACCAGTCCTTATAAGGATAACAAAAATCCAGGAGAAACTTTCATGCTCCAAGGGATTGGGTTTCTTCAATTTTCCGTCCGTCCGTCCGTTGGTATTGGCGCAGCCGACCTTACCAAAAACCGATGAAAGAGTCCTACCAGTGGTACAGCAAAAAGGGAACGACATGTCCGACCATTAAAACCCAGGCGCTAGCGTTCATAGTTCTGACAAATTTGGAAGATGCTGAGGTTTCGACTCTTACCAAGAAGCAAAAAGAGTAAATAACCTGTGCTAGGAACTTCATTGATTCTCCCGAAGCCAATGAGTCGACTGAAGGGCACGACTTCGGCTGTTTCAAAGTCTGAAAATAATGCCAAAAGAATCAGTTCATCTGATGAACTCCTGCCTTCAACTGGGCAATCATCAAACCCTTCAGTGAAGTGCCGACAGAGATCCTAGTAGTGACCTTTATAGACAGAAGGGAAGTGGATGACACAGCACCTAAGAACAAGTGGACATGTTGAATCAGCCACTATGGGCCAATGCCTCGCTGTCCTTAGGGAGATGCCGACACACCACCAATCTGCACCGATGCAGGATGGCACCAGAGTAAAGTAAATCTCTTAGCTTCCGTTGATGCCAGGTCGGTAGACCTATATAAGGCTGCTCTGAGTCTAGTGGGTGAGGACTGCCCGAGCGTCAAGTTGGATGTAGTCGAGAAACCCGACATCCCCAGTTGCCCCATAGTCCTCACCTGGATTACAGAAGAACCATCCGACTCGGCTGACATTCTCGGGGTGCCAAACGTTTGCAATCCTAGTCTTCTCATCCTTAAATGGTGAATTGGCATGATTGGTGATGCGGATAATCAAAAGCAGCAAATCAACTTGATCCTTAATGCTGAATCCATCCCTCACTTATAACAGGTAAATGGAACCCTGCGATATAGTTCCGGGACAATAGTTCTGAAGGAATATAGGCAGGATGTAGTTCCCACTACAGAAGGTTAGATATCCTCCTTGTTTAACACCCAGTCGTCTGGAAGTGCAGAGCCATACACGCCAATAATTTCTGGAGCTTTCGGGCTCTATCACAAAGTAAAGCAGCACCATATATTTATGATGATTTATGGATGATAAGCGATCCATCACCAGTCAACTAACAAAGGTTCAGAAGACTACATGTCTGAGCATCAGCGGAGCTTTAAGGACAACAGTGACAGAGGTCACACAAGACCTACTCCACAATTTGGCAATTGATATTGTGGCTAGAAAAGTTACAACCAGAACGGCATTAAGATTATGTACATTTTCTAGCAATGTGGAGGTACAAGAGATACAGCCACTGGAGGATATCACATTGTAGTGCAATGGAAACCTCACCGAGTAGAGGATATCACATTGTAGTGCAATGGAAACCTCACCGAGTAGAGGATATCACATTGTAGTGCAATGGAAACCTCACCGAGTAGACTACATACCAACGGTGTACACCTTCGAGAGGAATTTTGCCACTAAGACACCTGCCGAAGAGAAAAGGGTTGGCAGAATATCAGGATAAATTATCTCCACTTCTATACAGATAGTTCAAAACTTGGTTGGCTTCGTATTACACTATAAATAACTTATTATTGATATAGCTCACAACCTATGAGATACTTGCAGTGTATATCAAGCCGAAATAATGGCACAAAGGAAGTCGCCAAGTGTCTCACTCGTATCATAGTAACGGGTATCGTCATCTATCCAGGTTGTAATTAAATCTCACGAGGCTACATTCCTAAATTCACAAAATATCACTCGACTGTCGCAGATCTTTTAACGAGATGGCTGAGCACTTTAATATATGTCTCATATGAATACCTGTGCGTACGGATATACCGGAGAATAGCTAAGCCGATGAACTTGCTTGACACCGGTAGGGTAGCTAGACAAATCTTACCACGATTTGTCTAGTGACACTAGAGAGGAACAGACTGTCTACGTTAGTGGGGGATCTACAAATCCTATAGTTCCCATCTATTCCCAGGATGGGGACTGGACAGTGATCCCAGATTGGTCAACAGTCCTAGATTTTCTGGAGTCTAACTGGTAGTATCTTTGGCTACGCAGTCTGACCAGAGCACTTAATCTGGTACCACGGGAGTCGGGAAAGCGGACGCGGACGCAGGGTCCGGCCTGACTATTGGTGAGGACCCTATTGGGTGCAACGTGGTGGCTGTGGTTGAAATCAAAATTGTTTGGTACTCATGCACATTGTGCGTGGGGGCGTTGGAATACATGCGTCATTCACCCAGGTGTTTAATGCACGGTGGGGTTAAGCCTAACGGCAGGTGCTCACCTAAATCCAGAATACCTACTGTCTACGTTAGTGTCAGTTCTGACGGGACACTGCCTAAATGGCGAACATGCTAGGAGGTAGGGAATTGAGTTCAATGACTTCTGCAGAAGCTGTGGAGATGATGCGCATTGAGTATGTGACGTCTGGATATCCTGGGATCGTCCTTTCTAGGAAGACTGGCAGATCTGGTTGGTACCGATATTCGTATTATTAATAACTTTGGTTATCAAACAGGTTGGTTCCGACGAGGGGAAACTGGGCCCGTAGTTGTACTAGGGACCTTCTGGAGCTGGTAACTCCGGCTGCCTCCCTAACCAAACCATTTATGGATATACCCCAGAGGAGAAAATCTTTAACGACGACCGAAGGCCGGCAACGCAAATTTTTTAGTAGACCTCTACTAAGAAGTAGATAATCTAACTGGTAGTTAACTACGGAGTAGATTACACAACTTGTCGTGTACTAAGGAGTAGATAACACAACTGGTCGTCTACTAAGGAGTAGATAAAGCAGCTGGTCGTTTACTAAGGAGTGGATAAAGCAGCTGGTCGTCTACTAAGGAGTGGATAAGCCGGC
This sequence comes from Eudasyphora cyanicolor, assembly GCA_963930755.1. Taxonomy (NCBI): domain Eukaryota; kingdom Metazoa; phylum Arthropoda; class Insecta; order Diptera; family Muscidae; genus Eudasyphora; species Eudasyphora cyanicolor. The sequence continues at coordinate 206,410,335 of OZ005737.1, read as the reverse complement.
TGGCCGCCTACTAAGGAGTAGATATCCCAAGTGTATCAGCTAATGAAAGATAACACAACTGGACGCCAATTAAGGAGTAGGAAAACAAACGAACATTTTAATCAGCAGTAGATATCAACTGGTCGTCTACCAAGTAGTATATAACTCGACTGACCGCATGCTAAGAAGTATATTTACTAAAGTTTAGATAACCCAAGTTTTTCTGCTAAAGTGTAGATAACCCAACTGTTCCTCTACTAGGAAGTAGATAATCCAACTTGTCATATATTAAGGAGTAGATATCCCAAATGGTCCTCTACTAGGGAGTAGATAACCCAACTGGTCCTCTACTAGGGATTAGATAACCCAACAAGTCATATGTTAAGGAGTAGATAACCCAAGTAGATCACTAATAAAAAGTAAGTAACACAAATTGCTATTTTAGTAAGAATTAGATAACCCAACAAGTTGCCTAGTAAGGAGTAGATAATCCATCTGGTCGCTTAGTAAGGAGTAAATAACCCAAGTGTATCACTACTATGGAGTAGATAACCCGTATTTAATTATACTAATGAATAGATAACTCAACTTGTCGTCAATTAGGGGGTAGATAACCAAACTGGCCCTATAACAAGGAGTAGATAACACCACCGGACGTTTAATGAACAGTAGATAAATCAACTGCAATTTTACTAAGTAGTAGATAACCCATCTTGTCGTCTACTAAACAGTAGATAACCCAAATGGACATATAAATCTTTAAATAACGTAGCCGAAAAATATGATTTTCATTTAATTTATTAGTTTGAAATTTTGAAGTGGTTTTGTATGTAAGTCCAAAACTTAGTTTCTTGCGAATTACCCATAACTGCTGAAATCCGACAAAATGGAAAGACAAGTTTTCATATGTTGGAATTGGATTCCATTTATAGAAGGCTTGGCATGACGCATTTTCTACGCCTGCGCGTGGTAACACATTTGTGCTTTAATTTGATTTGAAATTATATTTTTGTAATTATTGATTTTTTTTTCATTGCCTCTAACACGAAACACTGAGTAGAAATAGAAAAAAAATCATGCATATTTTCTAATTTAATTTATTGTCAACAAAGTTCATTTGACAAGTAATTCCACTAATCCGGTCCCCCCCATAGAAATCCCATAATTAGCTGCTGCTGTCTGAGAGAATGTTTTCCAAACAGATTTCTATGCTGGCGGAAATTCGCATAGCCGCAGAAGTGCGGTTATGAGAATATCTTTGCCTCATTTGAAATAAATACTAAACATTTTTCCTCGGTTTTTCTTGTTTTTCATTCCGTTATTATGAAAGAAATTTAATTTGTTTGTTTGCATTCTTGATGAGATTTTTCTTGAATCTATCATTCCATTGGACAAATTACTTTTATGTGCGAGTATACATAAAGTCAGTCTGTCTGTTGGTCGGTGTATATTCATCTTTCGTCGTTATGAATAGCGACAAAAGTTTCTCTCTATGTGAATGTGTGGTTTATTTCTTTTTGCTATTTTAATTTTTCCTCTACTTATTCTGACTTGTCTTATTCACATCGGAAAATGTTTTTTCATTCATACATTCATCAAGAAACCGCGAATGCGAGGCACAGTGGGTGGAAATCGGAAGAAATGATAAATACTACTGAGTGAGTCAATGCTCTTTGGGAAAATATACTCACTGAAATCAACGTAATTCGCATAATGAGTCGCCGACATAAACCGTTTCTCGATTACAAATAAAATGGCAATAAAATGGCATCTCTTGATTTTTTATTGTAAATGTTTTGTCGAAGATTCCACTTAGACATTTTCACGTTTGCTATGTCTTTTGATACATCATTTGTATATACACTTTATCTTTATAATCGGTTCCGCAACACTGTGCTATAACTCTTTCGTATGAAATATATAATGATGATAGCGGTGTTGATGTCTGTCTGTCTGTCTGCCTCATTGGATTTGCGATTTATCAGTTGACGCATTTCTAGGCAAGACGCCAATGCAAAGACAACACAAAAAAAATATTACTGCCAGTCTGCCTAAGACAGCGCAAGTACGAGTATTTATCTGAGACGAATTTGGCATCCGATTGGTGTTTTGCTGTCAGCCTAATGCAATGTTGCAAGTTAACTCCAACTGTTTTACTATTGCCGTTGCTGCTGTTGCTGTCATAGTAGGTTGCATGCAAACCAACATAAGGAAAACATGTCAGTAGTGTTAGCAGCAGCAATAGTGCTGAAGCAATTCCACAGAGTCTTGAATTTTATTTCTTTGCACCACAAACGACCACTTTAGTTAAGATTAAAAGTACACTCAGAAAACATGGAAACCTTTATACAAGTTATAATAAAATACAAAAGTTTTAAATATTTTTTAAATTTATATTTCTTAAAAAAAGGAAAAAAAAACGTTGTTGGGCAACTCGACTAAGATATACCCTCAGATTCTCTCATTATAGAAAATCTCTCATTAGAGAAAATCTGGATACAAAACTCTTGTCTGGAAACCAAAATCCTTATTATATGTAAAAGTCTACAGAATCGACCCTGCATGAACTGGTGGGCGTTGTCGAATCGTCCCTACATTTCAAGGAGTGCACTATGGTGGCATTTCTTGCTATAGAAGGTGCTTAAAAAAACATTCAGTCAGATGTGGTAATTGCAGCGCTGTCGCATCCAAGGATGAACTAAAGCTTATTCAGAGTTTGCACATTAGAAGGCGCACAGCAACAACTCTAACGAGATTTTTAAACAGAGACACTCCACAGGGACGGTGCTGTCTTCACTAACTGTGAATTTAGCGGTGAATGAAATCGTGTTGCGGCTGCAAAGTCGTGGCATATGCGGGCGACATTGCAATCGTAGTAACTGGCAATTTCCCCAACGTCCTCATATACTTTATGCTGGTGGTTCTGAATAAATTAGTCATATTTAAGGACTACAGCGTAATTTACCGGCGCTAACGGCGTCATATATGCTTCCAAAGGTCGGCTAAAAAAGCCACAACTTCAATCGTGTTTACGCCTCGTAATAAAGCCAAAAGAGTCAGATCACCTGATGAAGATCCGCTGCCTTCGAAAAAGGTAAAGAAGCCATAATATCTCCACCTACAGGACACTCACCAAGCTCTTCAATGAAGTGGCGAAGTAGAGTCTAGTGATAGCTGTTATATACAGAAGTAGTGAGGAAGGTACCATCGCCATGCGCGATCTGCCAGTATGACTCAATACCTCACTGTCCTCAGTAAGATGTAGGGCACAACTCCAATCTACAACGATGTAGAATCATATCAGGGGAGAATAAAGCTCTTAGCTTTCGGTGATGCCAGATATGAAGACCTGTATAAGGCAGCTCTGAGCCGAGTGGATGAGCTCTGCGCTAGTGCTCAGTTTGATGTTGTCGGAAAAACAACATCCCTAGTCACCCCAGAACCCTCACCTGAGTTACAGAAGAACCATCCAACTCGACCGACATTCTTAAGATAATTAAAAATTCCAATCATGTTCTGCCGAGCCATAATTGGTAAGAATAGTAAGAACATTAAGGCGGGTGGTAAAAAACGTCAGGTAAATCTGATCATTAATGTTGAATCCACTCCACTTACAACTGGTAAATGGAACCCTGCGATATGGCTTCGAGACTACAGTTTTGGAGGTGTATAAGCAGGATATAGATCCCATTGCGGAAGGTGAGGTATCCACCGTGGTCGACACCAAGCTCTCCGGAAGTGTGGAACTACCCAAGCCCATATTTTCTGGAGCTTCAGATCCCAAAACAAAGGCTGTAACACCATTATCTGACGACGAGAGCACTACTTCGGACACTGAGGGGCTCGATAATACCCTTGTTGGAGTGGAGCTTAATCTGTCGGTTACCAATGATGGCAAGAATTCTACAGATCCCTCCCCATCACTCTAAAACAGCCTCAGCGGCTTTATTGCTGCGCCTGTCCACAGGTCCTGATACAGGAGCCCTACGTAACAGGACGAAAGGTGTGTGATATCAGGACACCCAACCTTAAGCAGCTTCTGGCAAACTGTGAAGGTACTCCAAGAACCTGCATTTGTGACAGGAAAGATCTAAGCATTTTCCTCTTGACTAATTTCAGAGGTAAAGACCAAACAGCTGATTGTCTGGAGATCGATAATAACATATATTTGGGTGGTCTCCAGTTGCTTGGCTAATGAAGATGTGGTACCTACCGACAGTTATCTTCAGGTAAGTATTAAAAGAAGCAAGATCTGACTAGCGCAAGCTGATTATTGGCGCAGACACGAACGCTCATCCTTCTATGAGGGGTAGTACGGATACAAACAGTACGGGTGAGTCACTTCTTGACTTTATTCTAACTACCAACCTAACTATTTGTAACAAATGTACTGGACGACCACTTATTCTCAGATCACCATTAGATAGAGTTCAAACTCGCTGAAAAATCACTTAAACCTGCCGTCCACAGAAATGTGAGGAAGACAAAGTGGCACCTGTATGGGAAGAATTTAAAAAAAAGGCCTCAACTCTAAATTTCTGTTCAAACCGAATGACAGAGTCAGTCTGGACAACTTAGTCGATTACATCACTAATTCATTCAATAGCTCCATTGAAGAAGCCTGTTAAAATCCAAGGTACATGGGTAAAACTAAACCAAAATGCTGGACTTCTGATTTAAAGGCCAGGAAGAAGATCTGCAACAAGCTATTCAACAAGGTTTCATATCTAAAATATCAACTCAAAATCACAAGAGAACACCTTCTGTGGAGATGTAGAAAAGATGTCGGATGCCGCAAGGGTGCATAAGATATTATACACTGCACCCTGTACGGTGTTTTTTTTTTTTGCAGAATGAGGCAAATAGCTGGACAAAAAACAGCGAACAGTTCCTAAATGTACTGCTCAATACACTCACCAACAGAACCCGAGGATCAGCAGGACCAACAGGAGAGCAATTAAACTGATAGCGTCGCTGACTTGTTGACTGCTCGACACACATTTCCCGGGGAACTCATCAACAGAACCCGAGGATCAGCAGGACCAACAAGAGAGCGAGTGGACTTATAGTGTGTATAGCTTGTTGACTGAGAAATACAGAATAAGCTGGGCGATTAACAGCTTTGAGCCCTTCAAATAACGTGGAGCAGTAGTGCATTATCCCCTGGCTAGGGAAAATTTATGTAGGCTGTCATACATCCCAATGAATACCATTCCCAAAGCGGGAAAGATATCGCACACTAGGCTAAAAGACTCCAGACCAATTAGCCTATCCTCCTTCCTATTAAAAGGTCTTGAGAGATTTTTGATTCTTTCATTAGGGAAAACCTGGATACAAAACTCCTGTCGGTGAACCAACATGATTACAACAAGGGAAATTCTACAGAATATGACCTACTCGAACTTGTGGCCATTATCAGATGCGGTAATTGCGCCGCCATTACATCAAAAGGTGAACTCTAGCTTGATTTGACTAATTCAAAGCCTGCTCAACAGAAGACGCATAAGCAAGTATTGGTTCCACAACTATTACAAGGTTTGTAAACAGAGGGACTCCGCAGTACGGAGTACTGTCTCCACTAATTTGGAACCTAGCGGTGAATGAAATCCTGCTAGATCTAGAACGTTGTGACTCCAAGGTCGTGACATATGCGGACGACGTGGCAGTCGCAGTAAGTTGCAAGTTCAAACATTATGTAAACACTTAATTAATAATATTTATACACTAGGGTTCTATAATTCGACTTTCGACTAATCGATTAGCCGACTTTTTGGTACAAAAAAGTCGAAATCGAAAGTCGACTTCTATAACTGCGGAATATAAGTCGACATCGTGTATTGTATATGTATTGCAGGTATTGTGGTGTGGTGGACGGCAAGTGATAAAATATTCATCACCAACCTATTACCAAAGGTTCAGAGAACTGCCTGCCTTTGTATCAGCGCAGCTTAAAGGACTACAGCGACAGAGTCTCTACAAGTCCTACTCCATCTACTGCCGATTGATATTGTGGCTACATAAGTTGCAACCAAAGTGGCATTAAGCGTAAACTGTCTATCAACGTGGGGGTATAAGAACTATGGTCACATGAGAATATCACTACAGTGCAACGGTAACCGACCGAGTGGACTATATATCAACGGTGTACACCTTCAAGAGGAATTTTACCACTCAGATACCTGTCAGGAAGGAATGGGTTGGTAGAATACCAGAAAATAGAAAGTATCGCTACTTCTATGCGGATGGTTCACAGCTTGATGAATTTATATTATTTTTAATAACCACTTTATGGTTATAAATGAATTTATGAATACATATATGTATGTTTATAAATTAATTCGATCGGGTCGTCTATGTAAACACTTAATTAATAATATGTATACACTAGGGTTCTATAATTCGACTTTCGACTAATCGATTAGCCGACTTTTTGGTACAAAAAAGTCGAAATCGAAAGTCGACTTTTTGTTTCTGAAAAATTCTAAAAGTCAACTTTTCCATGTCGACTTTTTCGACTTGTTTCATGTACGAGTATTTCCAAATTTATATTACATTTGGCTAAAATTAATAAAACGCGCCGTGGGCTAGAACAAAAACCTTTATTAAGTTGTATCAACACCAACATTGGATCAATTTAACAGTTAACAAGTAAAAACGTTAACAGTTAACAAGTAAAAACGTTAATCTTACTCGTATACACCTTCCACCATGGGTTGCGTACAATTCTATTACTGGAAAAATCTTCGGATATGGAGCAAATCTTCGAATCATCCTTTTGGTTGAAACAAACATTGAAAAAAAGGAACGCTGCAATTATTAGCAAAATTTTAGGTCCCAAATTCTATACATCAGAATTCGTTTTAGAGTTATGGTTCCTTCGGCAAAGTTTCTTATTTTGATCCCTAGAATACGATTTTCACTGAGCAATGGGCGATTTTTAAACCGACCCGCCCTAATATTTATAAAGTAATAAAAATAAAGCTTGGCAATTTCAAAAATTCTTGGTTGGTGGGCTGTTTATGGGACGTGCTGAGACCCTATTAATAATATGCAATTATTAGCAAAATTTTAGGTCCTAAATTCTATAGCCAAACTCGTCATCTGAAAAATGTGGTAATTATGGCTTAAATATGCATATTTGATGAACTGACTAAATTTTCTTCCCAAAATACAATTAAAACTGCAAATTTTCAGCTAAATTGCTTAGAAAATGTGGTGTTGATGGCTTAAACAAGCCTTTTTGGAGCGACATTTATAGGTGGACTATAACAAAATATCAACTGATTTAAAAAATTTTTGCTGTGATGAATTCTTGTCTAAATTCGCTTAAAATGCTTAGAAAATGTTCCAAAATAAGCCTATTTTGGAGCGACCTCTATAGGGTGACTATAACAACATATGAATACGATTTGCCAAATTTTTACTGCAATGAATTCTAGTCAAAATAGAATACAAACTACAAAGTTTCAGCAAAATTGTTTTAAAAACCTGGTATCTACGACTCAAAACCCGTATTTTGGAGCGACCTCTATAGGGGAGCTATATCAAAACATTGACCGATATGGCCCATTTGCAATTCCAAACGACCTGCAACTATAATAAGTATTTCTACCAAATTTGATCAGCCTAGCTCTATTATTACGGACTGTAGCGTGATTTCAACAGACAGACAGACATGGCTAAATCGTCATAGAATTTCTCGATGATCATGAATATATATTAGGGCGGCTCGATTTAAAAATCGTCCATTGCTCAGTGAAAATCGTATTCTAGCGATCAAAATAAGAAACTTTGCCGAAGGAACCATACCTCTAAAACGAATTCTGATGTCCCGGAAAAAATCCCACTTTGACCCATTTAGAGTGCTCCAATCGAGTCCAAATGTATTGAACTCCCAGGGGTTCCAGGGGGTGTGCCACTGGCATGGGTGGGTCGGGCATCCAAAGTTAGTGGGGGTCGGTCATACATTTGGACTCGATTGGAGCACTCTAAATGGGTCAAAGTGGGATTTTTCAAAATTTGCCCCTACCCAAAAGTTCGACCCAAATTCCGGGACATCAGAATTCGTTTTAGAGGTATGGTTCCTTCGGCAAAGTTTCTTATTTTGATCCCTAGAATACGATTTTCACTGAGCAATGGCGACTTTTTTTGCCTCCCCACAAATCGACCCGGCCTAATATATATACTTTATGGGGTCGCAGATCGATATTTCAAGTTGTTGCAAATGGAATGACAAAGTTATTATACCCCCTTTCTATGGAGGAGGGTATAGAAATAAGCGAGATAATATGACTACACAGTAATCGCATATGCCATAATTATATATGTATACTTATTCGTTATTTTTAGTTATAAATAGTTTGGCATACAAATTCTATCATAAGATAAAAATTTGACGTTTTGGCCGGAGCCAAACTGAAAATACAGTCACGAGAATATTAAAAGTATTGGATCAGAGGTTACTTTCGGCTTATCGCCACACAAATTCGAAGCCAAATCTCTCTAGACGGTTTAAATAAGCTTATTTTATAAGGCAAATTGATTTGGATATGTTCCGTGAATAAGTATGACATATTAAATGCAGTTGGATTTCACAAAACAATTTTTTATTATTTTGATTTTTTCTGCTTAAGTTTTTTTTAGACCTTTTTGGAACGACTTCTGTGAATTTCTGATCACCTGATCATTATCAGTTTTTTTTACCTTTTCCTGTATTTTACTACAACTCAATGAAGAATACTAGAAATGATAGCATTTTCATTAATAAAGTCGAAAAGTCGGCTTTAATCGACATTTTTTTTTACTAAAAAGTGGAAAAGTCGATTTCTTGATTTTTTCAAAAAGTCGATTTTTTTTTAGTATATACACCTACAATATATAAGAATTAATTTTTTTTTTAACATTAAGAGATCTGAGGCACGGTAAGATTTGTTAATAATTTGCGTATTAATAGTCATCGAAATACCTTTTTATACCCTACACCACACTGTGGTACAGGGTATTATAAGTTTGTTTCATGGCAGATGTTTGTAACACCTGAAAATACTATAGCTAGACCCACCTTAAAGTATACCGATCGACTCAGAATCACTAGCTGAGTCGACTTAACGATGTCTGTCCGTCCGTCCGTCTGTCCATGTAAAGTTGTTCGTCGACTACAGGTCGCAATTTCACTCCGATCGTTCTAAAATTTTGCAGTTTACAGTATTTCGCGGCTGTTAAGATCGCTATTGAATTTGGTTGAAATCGGTTCAGATTTAGATATAGCTCCCATATATATCATTCGTCCGATTTGGTCCTTTAGTCCTATAGAAGCTGTATTTTACATCCGATCGTTTTGAAATTTATAATGGTAGAGTTTCTTGATCCATGAACCAACATTGCCGAATTTGAAAAAAATCGGTTAAGATTTAGCTATAGCTCCCATATATATGTTTCGTTCGATTTTGCTCTTTAGTCCTGTAGAAGCTGTATTTTACATCCAATCATTTTGAAATTTAGAATGGTAAAGTTTCTTGACCCATGAACCAACACTACCGAATTTGAAGAAAATCGGTTAAGATTTAGCTATAGCTCCCATATATATGTTTCGTCCGATTTGGCCTTTTAGTTCTATAGAAGCTGTATTTTACATCCAATCGTTTTGAAATTTAGAATGGTACAGTTTCTTGATCCATGAACCAACACTACCGAATTTGAAGAAAATCGGTTAAGATTTAGCTATAGCTCCCATATATATGTTTCGTCCAATTTGGCCATTTAGTCCTATAAAAGCTGTATTTTACATCCAATCGTTTTGAAATTTAGAATGGTAGAGTTTCTTGATCCATGAACCAACACTACCGAATTTGAAGAAAATCGGTTACGATTTAGCTATAGCTCCTATATATATGTTTCGTCCGATTTGGCCATTTAGTCTTATAAAAGCTGTATTTTACATCCAATCGTTTTGAAATTTAGAATGGTAGAGTTCCTTGATCCATGAACCAACATTGCCGAATTTGAAGAAAATCGGTTAAGATTTAGCTATAGCTCCCATATATATGTTTCGTCCGATTTGGCCATTTAGTCCTATAAAAGCTGTATTTTACATCCAATCATTTTGAAATTTAGAATGGTAGAGTTTCTTGATCCATGAACCAACATTGCCGAATTTGAAGAAAATCGGTTAAGATTTAGCTATAGCTCCCATATATATGTTTCGTCCGATTTGGCCCCTTAGTTCTATAGAAGCTATATTTTACATCCAATCGTTTTGAAATTTAGAATGGTAGAGTTTCTTGATTCATGAACCAACATTGCCGAATTTGAAGAAAATCGGTAAAGATTTAGCTATAGCTCCCATATATATGTTTCATCCGATTTGGCTCTTTAGATCCAATCGTTTTTTATACCCTACACCACACTGTGGTACAGGGTATTATTTAAGTATAAAATGTCCCAAAAGTAAATTTATGTAAACAATTTATACATGAATTACAAAATTTATATATCAGCGTTATTCAATATTACGAGAGTGGTGTAGGGTATTATATAGTCGGCACCGCCCGACTTTAGCCATTCCTTACTGGTTTTGATATATATTTATAAAGTAATAAAAATAAAGCTTGGCAATTTCAAAAATTCTTGGTTGGTGGGCTGTTTATGGGACGTGCTGAGACCCTATTACTAATAACCTGATATTCTCGTATATAGATCTCTAAATGGGGACTATAACAATATATGAACTGTGTTCGGTCATTTTTGTTCTGATGAATTCTCAAAATAGAATCCAAACTGCTGCTTTAGCTATATTGTTCAGAAAAGTAATTTGTATAACTGAAAAACATATTTGGGAGCGACATCTAAGGTAGAGCTATATCAAAACATAAACCAAATTAATTTTCAATCCCAAACGACCTGTAACTATTTATTATAAATATATCTGCCATATTTAGCTCTATTATTATGGATTGTATCATGATTTCAACAGTCAGACGGACCTGGCTAAATCGTTTTGGAAATTCACAATAAACGAGAATACACCTATCCTATGGTGGTGGGCTTAAAAAAGATTAGTGTCACTCAACTCAGAGTTTCTGAATTATGCAGACACACAAAGTGCTATATCTATAAGGTTCATTGACAAATAATGTTTAAATTAAAAAAAAAATTTCAAATCGTAGGTAAACTGAAATTCTGATATACATAAATAATCTTCATAGATAAATATACATTTTGTGTACGTTATCTATTTGTGGAAATTACGAGCATTTTTGGGTGCTTCACCATTTTGGCATTTAATGTTCTTAAACTATGACAAAATTCTTATCAGGAATTTATATTTTTCTTTTTTCCTACATCAATATTATTCTAATTTCATTGACAGAATTTTTCTGAGTGCAAAACAATGACGGAGCAAGTTTCATTTTAAGCTTTTAGGCACTTTGGCACCAAGCACCTCACACCTGTCATTCACTTGGTGAGGGGGCAACCACTATTACCAATACCACCAGCACCATCACCACGGGTTTCCTTCCCCCAGAGCGTTTTCTTGTGGCGTCAATGTTCGCCATCGGTAGTTATTGCGACAAAGGCAACTGGCCGCCACCGCCAGTTGTTTTTCGTTGACCGATTTTAACACATTTTTTGCCTCTACACTTGGCCACTGACTCAAGAATAACTATTGACAATTTGGTGTCATAATTTTACTTGAAACACATTTTTTTATCGCAAATATTTATGGTCATTGCAACTCTTAAGCAAATTTAAAATGTTGTTCGCCTCCTCTAGATTGGAATTGGAGCGGTGCATGTGAGTGAGATACGTGTACCTTGAATGAGTACGATTTAAAATAATTACCATGTTGATATCTCGTTCAATTATACAATTTATAACTATAGATAGAATGACAATAGTGTCTCCGCATTCCCTTCTATTGTGAAATTATAAAATATGTACATGAAATGTGAACAATTTTCAGCGAAAAGTGTATTTGAATTTATATAAAGATTGTGTTTAACACTTCGCACAGTGGGGCAGAGTGTAGGTTTAGGTTAGGGTGGCAGCCGTATTTTTTTTATACAAGCTCACATAGACCAGGTTAGGTCCCTAGTGTTACCACGGGCTGAAATGCCCCTCATCGAAACCAACCTGTTTGATATACAAATTTATCGATAGTACGAATATCGGTACTGGAAAGATCTGTTAGGCTGCCTAGAAAGACCGACCCCAGTGTGTCCAGTCGTCGTTTACTCAGAGCGGGGCAGTCGCATAGCAAGTGCTCAATGTTCTCCACTTCTTCCTCATCTCCACAGCTTCTGCAGAAGTCATTAGAGTCAATACCCAATCTTTTGACGTGTTCGCCGATCAAGCAGTGTCCCGTCAGAACTGATACTAACGTAGACAATCTTTGCCTCTCTAGTGCGAGGAGATATTTTGATCTTCTCAGGTCATACCTTGGCCAGATTTGTCTAGCTAACCTGCAGGTGCCGATTTCTGTCCATTTTTCGTTGGACTGCCTGATTGCCTCTTGCCTAAGCCAAAGCTTACATGTGGATAGTGGCGCACCAATATGTGCAAATTCTTCGTGAATTTGTAATGTCGTCCCTTTCCTAGCAAGTCCATCGGCTTTGCAGTTCCCCGGGATATCCCTATGCACAGGCACCCATATGAGGTGTATATTAAACTGCTCAGCCATCTCGTTAAGAGATCTGCGGCAGTCGAGGGCTGTTTGTGAATTTAGGGATGTTGCCTCCAGAGAATTGATGGCAGCCTGGCTGTCCGAGTAAATGATAACGCCAGTGTTGGTTACTATGTTGCGACTCAGCCACTTGGCTACTTCCCATATTGCCATTATTTCGGCTTGATAGACACTGCAGATATCTGGTAGTCTGCGAGCTATATCCAAACTAAGCTCTGCACAGTGTACTCCGAAGCCAACCATTTTATCAAGCTTTGAACCATCCGTGTAAAAGTGGAGATGGTATCTATAACCTGGTATTCTTCCAACCCATTCATCTATGGCGGGAATCATAGTGATGTAATTTCTCTCGAAGGTGTACACAGTTGGTATATAGTCCACTCGGTCGGTTACCATAGCACTACACTTTGATATCCTCATGTGACCGTAGTTTTTGTACCTCCACATTGATAGACAGTTTAATCTTATTGCCGCTTTGGTTGCAACTTCTCTCGCCACAATATTAATCGGCAGACACAGCGTGTCAATATAGATCACTTTTGAAATGCACATGTCTGTAACTTTCAAACTACTTGACTAATTTTGAAAATAATTGCCCCTGAGAATGTCTAAAAACAACAATTAAAAAATATCAGTGAAGTAATTTGACTCATGTACGAGTATGTATACCCTCACTTTCAGAGAAATGTTATATGGAATTTTGTATTTTGTGTGGGATACAAACATACATGCACATATTTTGATTATTCTTTGTCAGACTATAGTTATTGCAAAAGTAATCTAAAATGCAGGATTGAAATTATGGACAAATTGCACTAGTTTACAAAATATCTGTAGATCAACACGTGTGTGAGTGCCTCCATAAGTTTGCCAAGTTTCATGCTAATCGATTAAGAGAGGTTAAGAAATCCCACAGTATATCCCATTTTTTTCGAAATTCCTCCATTGTGTGTCGAATGAGTAGTAGGTTTTGAGACATTTTATGAGAGCTCTGTTATACACGAGCTCTGTCCGTCCGATCGACTGTAAGTTGCGAACGATAACGCTTGAGGATTAATCCCTTCAAGCTGTGCTATTGACTTTGTACTGGAAATTATCGTATTTAAATTAAAAACGATAATCCTATTGTTAATCCGTATAATGGAAAAACGTTAAGTTGAAACATAAATTTCAAGTTCATAAAAATGTCAATGTTATTTTCAGATATAATAAAAAACAAAACATTTTTACCCTTGAGCACAATAACAAAAAACCACACACAACAACAATAAGCATCACCGATAAGGCCATAAATAGCAGAAATCTATTACAAAAAGACCAATTTGCCTAAATTATTCTTAAATAAATCTATTCCATTAAGTGTTTATATGTCAATGAACTTTTTTTATGTTTGTTGGGGAAAACATGTAAGGAAAGCGGGAGGGAGGACAGTGGAGGAGCAGGCAAAAGGAGTTATAACCAACGAAAATAGGAAAAAACAAACAATAAGACTAAAACAATTAGAGAAACCACAGGATAAACACGCGACCCACACACACGCACAGACAGCGTTCACTACTACTACTACTACATAACCACAACAATAATCAAGTTAATGTCTGTATGGATACACTCACACAATGTGGGGAAAAGGGAATTATAATATACATACATGTGGCCAACACCCACACATTCACACGAGGTTAATTTATTGCAAGGAATTTTGTTAAGGCCGTCAAGGAAGTTGTTCTGTCTGTGTATGTGTAAAAGGAAGTTGAAATATTAAAAGAAACGAACAAGAAACATTGCAGACACTTTGGAAACGAAACATAAAATTATAAAAAATGTATGAAAGGATATGTAGAACTATGTATTAGGGAAACCCAGGAAAAGAGTAAGGGTGGTGGTATGATAAGGCAGTCTTTGTAAAAATCCACTACAAGCGTGAAGATAAGAAAACTGGAACAATTCGACAATTGGGGCAAGGGTAAAAACATTTGTTGTCAATCTTGCAATGCAATCTATTGCAGGATACTCTTTAGATCATACGATTTAAAGTTGGTATATTTGATCGAATTTTGTTCATCAAATAGGATCTGATATAAATTCAAATGCAGACAGAATTGTCATGATGCCATAAAATATTTAAAAATGTAAACACGCTGAAAAAAATCACTACTGTAGTATATTGTCCCAAACATATTCTGCTTGAAAAATACATATGTTTACAGTACATTCCAAATAAATAATATTTGACACATACAAATATTATATGTTTGGAAGGATGTTGATCTAAACAAACGTATATTTGCAAACAAATATTTTTTAATTTTATATTTATTATATTTCCGAAACAACGATTAATTTGTATTTAAGTATTTGTTTTCGACATGTATCAATGATTAATTTAAAGTTTTTTGTTTTTCTGAATATCAAGGTGCATTTTCATTACAATTTAAATCGTATAATCTTTCGTAACTATAACTTACATTGATGGATTGACAAGCAGTAATGAATATTTATAAATACAAAATCAGTGCTGTAAAACTAAAGCTAACGCCGGTTATGCCATTTTTAACTAAAAGGATTTCGCGAAATCTAGGAAAATTTTAAACCAAAATTCGAAAAAGCCACCAAAGATTTAAAAATCGTTTTTAAATAACATACACGCTGAAAAAAAATTTAGTTTGCAAATATATTTTGTTGTAATATATTAATATATGCGTTCCAAATATATTTTATTGATTTCCAAATAAAATTTATTTGTTCAGAAATATATAATATTTAAAAATTTGTGTTCCAAATATATTTTCTTTCCATTCAAACATATCAAAAAAGGCGATTTTGCCCGTGTATAAGGTTTTTCCAAAAAGAGTGATATGATTATTATTTGAAAAACTTCTTAAACAAACACTTTCTTTGTGTGTAAACATATATTTTATTTGTGGAAGTTAGTTCGCAAATATATTTTATTCTAATATAAATTCTAATATAAATAAATATATATAAATTTAAATACAATTTATTTGTAATATTTTAAAAATTTGTTTCCAAATATATTTTCTTTCAATTCAAACATATCAAAAATGGCGGGTTTCCTCCGTGTATATTTCAATGAAATTTTTTGTTGTTTGTAGGTACTACACGCTGAACAAAAATCGCTTCTGTAGTATATTGTCCCAAACATATTCGGCTTGAAACATATATATGTTAAAGGTACACTCTAAACATATAATATTTCGTACACACAAAAATTTATATATTTGGGAAGATGTTGTTCTAAACAAATCTTTGTTTACATCCCAATATGTTTTTATTTGGAACTATTATTTCCGAAACAAAATTTGTTAGCAATTAAGTATTCAGAAAAGCCTAAATTGTGTTAAATTTTC
Organism: Eudasyphora cyanicolor; assembly: GCA_963930755.1. NCBI lineage: Eukaryota > Metazoa > Arthropoda > Insecta > Diptera > Muscidae > Eudasyphora > Eudasyphora cyanicolor. The sequence goes on along the minus strand of OZ005737.1, from coordinate 206,394,303 downwards.
AGTAATTCAAAGTTAATTTTTTATATAGATTTCATGTTCGTAAAAATAATAATTAATAATAATTCTTGGATCGAAATAAATTACTTTGAGGATTGACAACTAATGATGGCTTGGAATACTCAGAAAATTTAAATGATTGATTTAAAACAGAAGTTAATGCTGCATTTGGTATCATAACTGGGAGGTTCAATTCGAAACCAAGGAAAAATTGAAACTGAAATTCGAAAAATTCAACAAAAGTTTTGAAAACCTTTTTTAAATAAAGTATATTTGGAGAAATTCTAAAAACTTATTTAATTTGTATTCAAACACATATTTTATTTGAGAAATTTAGTTTGCAAATACTATATGTTGTAACATATTAATATACCAGTTCCAAATGTATTTTATTGATTTTCAAATAAAATTTATATGCTCAGAAATATATAATATTTAAAAATTTGTGTTCCAAATATATTTTCTTTCGATTCAAACATATCAAAAAAGGGGATTTTGCCCCGTGTATCATCAGAAATCGAAAATAATTAGCATATGATTATATTTTCAAATGTTAATCCCACAATTCCCAAAAGAAAATGTAAAAATCTCCAGAAATTACTTTTTCTTTCCGTATATCTATGTGGAGAAAATGTGGTTTTGTTTTGAAATTTAAATTTCGCAGAAAATAAGAAGTTGTACTGAGTATAAGAACAATTTTCACAAAATCGTTCCATAAATATTATGATTCCTTTCAATGAAGAAGGTGTCAGAAAGGTCTCAGTTATGATGATACTCTTCACTAGATGACATTTCTCCTATATAAATGCAGAAAATTATGAATTTTGTACGTCATCACCTGGCTGGAGAACATATATGAAGACTACATTAAACATGCCGATTTACACTGCCTGAATGTTCAGCAGATTATCGTCGTTTTGTAGGAGAGAGAGGCAGTCGGCAAGAGGGGGACAAAATCTCTCTGAACGTTTTGAGTTCTTCGTGCAACTTCAAAAGAGAATTTGATGATAAGCTGCTGAAAAAAGTTGCCTAGTGTAAATCTGGACATATCCGCAATAGAGTGGATTAAAAATAAATGTTTCCGATGTTCATAGCTTATATGTCAATTTGGTATGTTTTATGCACATTTCCAACTATTCGTGATCGAAATAGACTCTAAAAATCTGGTTGGCAGCGCTATTTTTTCCGAAATCGACCGTTTGACAATAAAAACCGGGTAATTTTTTATGATATCGCTCACTCACTTCAAGAGTGACATAACTCAAAATTTTAAATTTTTGATGTTGCCTTACAGAAATGCGAATTTGGCAAATATCCATAAATGTATCTCAGCGAAATTTAGTTTATAAGTAAACAACCATATTTCGGATTATCCCAGTGTTTTTAAATATCTAATTTAATGGTAATAATGGTACTTATCTTTTTATATGGACTTAAAGTTACACATCTTGACAATTTTCAATTTTGAGTTATGTCACTCTTGAAGTAAGTGAGCGATATGTCATTAACATTTTTCAAAATATTCCAATATGAAGGAATATTGGTCGGATTTTCTCCAGGACCAATGGCTCGTTATAGAACAGCTATACTGTAGATTTCATTTTTATAAAAAAAACTAACCCTTTCAGAGTTGCAAACTTTTTATTTGATTGTTGGTCCCAAATGGGTTAAAGTGAATTGATTTCCATAAAAATGATCCTACATGCATCATTTTAAAGTCAAATGCTGAAATTATCACGAAAATAAAAATTTTGTAAATATTATTCGAAGTATGCGCCCAAATGCAAGCTTTTTAGCTTAGGCAGGAGACAGTCAATGAGTAATGGACTGTAGGGCAGCTAAACAATTCTGGCCACGATACAACCTGATATGTTCTAAATATCTCCTCGCATTAAGGTAAGTACAGACGATTTGCAGATGGGACAACATTGCCAGAAAAATGGCGGAAAAATGCAACCCTGTGAATTTACAACCGTGTGAACATACAATTTTTGTTTTGCAACGTTAGCAGAAAAGTCATTGCGAGATAATTTGCTGATTGTTATATGTGCGAAGTTTATGCATGTGACAACGGCGCCATTGCCAGAAAATCATTTTATTTGCAACACTGTCTATAATGTATTTTTAATGGCAATCCTGCATATAAATATTTACAAAATATATTATAAATATGTATATGAAATTGTTAAGTTTTCTTGCAATCGTCTGAACTGTCAATTCACCTTTGCCTAACAATCTGGCATTGCCCGTATATTTGCATCACTTTAACAGGGTTGATAGTGTTTGCCGATCTGGCAATCGTCTAAACTCAGCTTTAGAAAGGATGACTGTCGATCGAACGCACCAGGAGGTTGGGAACAGGCTATGTATGAAGCTGACGAAGATTATTTTGTGAAGATTTGTTCTATGCAACCATGAAAATATAGAAAGTGACTACTAAGTGATACCATAGGTTCAGAATTTGTACACGGAGGAAAATCGTCATTTTTGATATGTTTGAATTGAAAAAAAAAAAAATACTTGGAAACGATTTTTTTAAATATTATATATTTGTTAACAAATAAATTTTATATTAGAACATAATTTATTTGCAAACAGAATTTCACAAATAAAATATGTGTTTACACACAAACAAAGTTATTGTTTAAGAAGTTTTCCAAATATATTTTTTTTTAAAAAGATTTTTAAAACTTTGCTGACTTGTTCGAATATTAGTTTGTTTTTCCTTGTTTTCGTGTTAAAATGTATAGCCAAAAATGTCATTTAATTTATAAATATTCCAATTCATCACTTTACGAAAGATTATTAGATTAGATTTAAGTTTAATAAAATTTTACAAACATATAAAATTTATAAAAAATGCTCTTTGAACATCTGAAAAACAGAAAACTTGTCTTTAAGTTAAAACATTATTACATTGAAAAAAAAAATCAATAATTACAAATTAATCTTTGTTTCGGAAATACTAGTTCCAAATAAAAAACATTTGAATGGGAGCATATTTTTGTTTTCAGTATTTGTGTGTGTCAAATATTATATATTTGGAGTGTACCCTAAACATATGTATATTTCCAGCCGAATATATTTGGGACAATATACTACAGAAGCGATTATTTTTCAGCGTGTAATATTCAGAGTTCATTTTAGCGTATAAAGTTTATAAAAAGTTGCTAAATGGTAATATAAGATACGGCTATAGTTTATTAAAAAAATATTCCGAAAATGTATGGGGATTTTAAATAAAAAATGCGTTTGTTTTACGGAAATTACTAAATTATTAAAAGTTATGAATGAAATACTAAAGCAGATCTGGCTCATAGGCGCCCCAGTTGGTGAGTTGGTGGCGAGCTCGCCTAGTTTGGGGGTCGTGGGTTCGATTCCCACCAGTGGCTCAAGTCTGTCGCAACAAAAATTAACAAGCAACATGGTCTCTGTGTCACCCGGCTTCTCCCTGGACCGTAAAATTATAATATTACTTTATATTGTATTGTAATTCATATAGATAAATAAATAAAAAATATGATCTGGCATTTTTAAAGTTTTTCTTCTGTTTCTGGAAAACAGTACGTGTCAAATTTCATGCAAGGGATTTTAAAATTCATATGTGTAGAAATAGAAGAAGCCTGACCAAAACAAACAGACCCATCTTTCGTTTATAACTTTTACAAATACTGAGGTACAAGACCATCGGATCTATACTCCAGAAATACCCAATTCATCTTTGACCAAGGATCGTCAACTCAGTAACAAATGCTTCAGCCAATTGCCTTATTCAAACAAATTTATTGAAGACTCGTTAATTAACGTTATTTCGTGCAAAATGACACGATTTTATGATTTTTTGCGACGAAACGATTAAAATTTTTTGATTGAAACTAATGGTACATTATGGTATAACTTTTAAAGTTTTTTGTGTAAAATTGTCATAAAAAATAATAAAAAATTTAGTAAACAGAAGCATGCGGAAGCATCTCGAAAAAAAGTTGAATTGCGGTGCCCCTCATAACTTGATACCGGATCATCTCATATTAAAAACAGTAAGGAAAGGCTAAAGTCGGGCGGGGCCGACTATATAATACCCTACCCCACTCTCGTAATATTGAATAACTCTGATATATACATTTTGTAATTCATGTATAAATTGTTTACATAAATTTACTTTTGGGACATTTTGTATTTAAATAATACCCTGTACCACAGTGTGGTGTAGGGTAAAAAAACGATTGGATCTAAAGAGGCAAATCGGATGAAACATATATATGGGAACTATAGCTAAATCTTAACCGATTTTCTTCAAATTCGGCAGTGTTGGTTCATGGATCAAGAAACTCTACCATTCTAAATTTCAAAACGATTGGATGTAAAAAACAGCTTCTATAGAACTAAAGGGCCAAATCGGACGAAACATATATATGGGAGCTATAGCTAAATCTTAACCAATTTTCTTCAAATTCGGCAATGTTGGTTCATGGATCAAGAAACTCTACCATTCTAAATTTCAAAACGATTGGATGTAAAAAACAGCTTCTATAGAACTAAAGGGCCAAATCGGACGAAACATATATATGGGAGCTATAGCTAAATCTTAACCGATTTTCTTCAAATTCGGTAGTGTTGGTTCATGGATCAAGAAACTCTACCATTCTAAATTTCAAAATGATTGGATGTAAAATACAGCTTCTTCAGGACTAAAGAGCAAAATCGGACGAAACATATATATGGGAGCTATAGCTCAATCTTAACCGATTTTCTTCAAATTCGGCAATGTTGGTTCATGGATCAAGAAACTCTACCATTCTAAATTTCAAAACGATTGGATGTAAAAAACAGCTTTTATAGAACTAAAGGCCCAAATCGGACGAAACATATATCTGGGAGCTATAGCTAAATCTTAACCGATTTTCTTCAAATTCGGTAGTGTTGGTTCATGGATCAAGAAACTCTACCAGTCTAAATTTCAAAATGATTGGATGTAAAATACAGCTTCTACAGGACTAAAGAGCAAAATCGGACGAAACATATATATGGGAGCTATAGCTAAATCTTAACCGATTTTCTTCAAATTCGGCAATGTTGGTTCATGGATCAAGAAACTCTACCATTCTAAATTTCAAAACGATTGGATGTAAAATACAGCTTTTGTAGGACTAAGGGGCCAAATCGGACGAAACATATATATGGGAGCTATAGCTAAATCTTAACCGATTTTCTTCAAATTCGGTAGTGTTGGTTCATGGATCAAGAAACTCTACCAGTCTAAATTTCAAAATGATTGGATGTCAAATACAGCTTCTACAGGACTAAAGAGCAAAATCGGACGAAACATATATATGGGAGCTATAGCTAATTCTTAACCGATTTTCTTCAAATTCGGCAATGTTGGTTCATGGATCAAGAAACTCTACCATTCTAAATTTCAAAACGATTGGATGTAAAATACAGCTTCTATAGGACTAAAGGGCCAAATCGGACGAAAGATATATATGGGAGCTATATTTAAATCTGAACCGATTTCAACCAAATTCAATAGCGATCTTAACAGATGCGAAATACTCTAAACTGCAAAATTTCAGAACGATCGGTGTGAAATTGCGACCTGTAGTCAACGAACAACTTTGCATCCACAGACGGACGGACGGACATGCTTAAATCGACTCAGCTAGTGATTCTGAGTCGATCGGTATACTTTAAGGTGGGTCTAGCTGTGTTATTTTCAGGTGTTACAAACATCTGCCGTGAAACAAACTTATAATACCCTGTACCACAGTGTGGTGTAGGGTATAAAAATAAATTTATTTAGTTAGTTATAGCCAAGTAACGTTATAGCCAAGTAACGCTGTAGAGTTTTTTCAATATTTAAAATTTTAAATTTTTGGGAACACTTTGAAGAGAAAGATTCGATGTTTGCAAAAAAAAAAATCGACTAATTGGTTATTGTTAAATAAAAAAATGAACAAATTTATAAAAAAAACTCGTCAGCGTTACCTCCTAAATTACGTAAAGAAATAGTGTTAAAAATTTCGAAAGTGTCGTTTCAGTAGTTTTTGAGTCTTTGAAAACATGGGCTGTAGGATAAACGCTGTAAAGTTTTTCTGATGTACTGAGTCACATATGAGGCACGGTTGTTTAGACTGTATCTTCGTTAGTTTTGCTCCGATTCGCCTCAAATTTTCACACAATATTTTTGAAAGGTTCTACATTAAAAAAAAATAAAAACAAAAAATGCAAAAAAAGTTTATAAACGTTACCACCGTTGCGGACTAAATGTAATAAGATGAATTTATTTATATGTATCCTTTGGGACTTCTCCTAATTCGATTTTTTAAGATCCGAGGGCGGTCCCTAATTTAGCCAACCTAATATAGATATCACATCAAATTTGTGAACAGTTAACGCTTCTAACTTTAGTACCCATAGTCTATTGAAAAATGGGCATTATTGCCACTCCCCTTTTGGTACCTCACAAACAAAATGTCGAAAATAATTTTTTTTTTTTTAATTTCCCTTGCTTTTTTACCCTTCGTGGGTGAGGTATTCGAAGAAATGTACCAACATCTTTGACCTTAACCTGAGATAGCAAAAAATATTGACACATACCAAATTTGAAGTCAATCGTGCGCACCAACCAATCAGACAGACGGACAGGCTTGCGGACTTAGCTGAAATGACTTAAAATGGCCCAAAAACGGATTTCCTCCAAATATTCTTGGTGTCTCTTAGATCACCCCATCGATGTGTTATACTTTTTTTCTCGTAGCATGTAATATAACGGGTGATCCAAGTAGAGATACTTTTTTCAATAGACTTTTTTTGACAGATCACGTGTGAGTCGTGTCATGCTGTCATGTTATTTTTGTTAAGTATTGTTTGGCATTTCATCATGGAAAGACTTACGCCTGAACAACGTTTACAAATCGTTCAACTTTATTACGAAAATTCACGTTCTGTGAGGAATGTGTTTCGTGCACTTCGCTCAACTTATGGTCAACATAATCGGCCTACTGAGCGTACTATTCGCAACACCATCACCCATCTTGAGACCCAGCATTCATTATTGGATAATATTCGACCGAATAGACCACGTCCTGCACTCAGTGAAGAAAATGTGGCGACCGTAGCTGAGAGTGTACACGAAGACCGTGGAGCTCTTGAAAAGTTCCAAGAAGATCCGACGTTTTCGAGCCAAATTTTGTTCAGCGATGAGGCCCATTTCTGGCTCAATGGGTATGTAAACAAGCAAAATTGCCGCATTTGGGACGAAGAGATTCAAGGGCTGCCACTTCATCCAGAAAAAACAACGGTTTGGTGTGTTTTGTGGGCTGGTGGAATTATCGGTCCATATTTCTTCAAAAATGATGCCGGTGAGAACGTAACCGTCAATGGCGACCGCTATCGTGCCATAATAACCGACTATTTGATGTCTGAAATTGAAGCTCGTGATCTCGGCGACATTTGGTTTCAACAAGACGGCTCCACTTCCCACATATCGCATCAATCAATGGATTTATTGAGAGAACACTTTGGTGAGCAGATAATTTCACGTTTTGGGCCGGTCGATTGGCCACCAAGATCGTGTGATATCACACCGTTAGGCCTAAAGTTTATGGGGACAAACCCGCTTCGATTCAGGCCTTGGAGTAAAACATCACGCGTGTCATTCGCCAGTTACCAGTCGAAATGCTCGAACGAGTCATCGAAAATTGGACTCAACGGATGGACCATCTGAGACGTAGCCGCGGCCAACATTTGATAGACATAATCTTCAAAAAAATAAATGCCAAAGAATGTTCTTTCAAATGATAATAAACATTCTCCATTCAATTTGAATTTTCTGTGTTTTTTTTTCTTTAAAAAAGTAGGGAACCTCGAAATGGATCACGCTATATATTTCTTAGCAGAAAGAGATCCATCAATTAAGCTGAATAGATCATGCAGGGCGGTTTCGATGGATTCGCCCTTGCTATATGGATGTTGATCGGACAGCAGCAGGAAAAATGGCGATATACTATTCGGTTGGAAATCAGTAACTCCTGTTTTGGATGGCTTTTCAGATGAAGCAAAATTGGTTTCTCACTATTTTGTTGGTATATAGGCAAGATTGATACAACAGGTATAGAGCTCCCTGAGCCAGGGAGCAATTTTATTAGACACCGGTGAGACATTGTCTGGTCCTGGCGACTCAGAAGGTTTAAAGCTTTTAATAACCCAACGAATTCTAGATTTTCCGTAGCATTGATGCTTCGGGTGTGCTTTCTACGACATTGCAGAAATCCTTTCTTAACTCTATTTTATAATGCTTGAGTTCTTCCATATGTATACATATGCCCCTTAATCGGTTTACTCCGCTTAAACTTTCTTACTTGTATTTTTTAAATTTTCACTATTTTTGATGAAATATGGAAGTAACAACAAAGTAATGCTGGAATATTTTTAATAATTTCTGAGAGATAAAATTAAGAACATTACCACATTACATTAGAACATTTATGTTTTTAATTTGTGAACTTATTCTGAATTTTTTGTTCTTAAAATTAACTTAATTTTTATCTCTGCGAAATTTAAGAAGGCCTTAAAACTTCTTTAAGAATTTCCTCAATTTCAACAGATAATGTTGAGAGGATTTTCCCTTCTGAAATCCCGAAACAGAAGTAATTAAAATATCTGCTTGTTTGCAATTGTTTGTCGCCCTCTGGTTTTATTACCCTAAATGCCAATAAAAAACACAAACAGACAAAAAAGTGGTAAATTACATGTAAATCCACAGCTACGAATATGTGTACATATATAAATAAAAATGTAGGTAGATTTACGTAGTACATATGATATCATTTTTTTCTGTAAGACAGATTAAATTAAAACCAGTTCTACAATATTGTATTTTTTAATATGTAAAATAATCCCACACTCCCTTAGACACTTGTATCCATTCGACTTGCCAAAGCGGTCAGTTGAAAGCAAATATTGGGGAAACAAATGCTAAGTTGGTTTGTTTGGACAGACGTGACATTGCCACATTTAAATTTGGGTGAGTTTGAAAAAGGCTTCAGTTTTCTTAACCACCCTCGAATATTTGTTAGTTGGGAAATATAGAACAGGACTAGCCCTTAGCCTTGTGCACATACATACATACGTCTGTAATTATATACTTACGATTTCATCAGCGACTAGTGTCCGCTAACGTGATGTCTGGGGATGGAGGTTATCCTTGAAGTGACTGAGAAATGCTCTTTCGTATTCTCGAAAAAAACTACACGTTTATGAATTTTATGCACAAAAAAATGTTGTTGTAAAACGCATTGGGGGCTTTTCTTGAGGGGGAGTTTTTCCAAGTCTTTCTTGTCGACGTACGAAAACACTGCAGACGAAAAGGACACCTTTTGTCACGTTTTGCTATTGTTGCGGTTCTTTACAGTCCTTGTGTCCTTTGTTTGCAACAAAGGATTTTAGAATTGCATTTGACTTGTTATGTTGTTGTTGTTGGATGATGATTTTTATGTTACTTTTCTCTTTTGTTAACGGTTTTGCAAAAAAGAAAAATACTAAAAGTGTTCGTTTAAATTTCAAAAATAATATTCGTTAATTCTGTTCTGTGCAAAAGAATTTATGGTCGTTGTATTGGCTGTCGTTTTTTTATTTGATTTGATAATATCGCTTAAAAATATTCGATTTTCTTTAAACAATTTTTTTTGGGGAATTTTTCGCGTTATATTTTTACTTTTTTTGTATTTATTTTATTTTTCTGTGGAATTTTTATTGGAGCGTCGTAGTATTTACTTATTTGTTTTGTTTCATATTTTATTTCGTTTTGTTGTGATACTGTATTATTATTTATTTATTTTTTTGCCAGAAATAGAACCGTTCGTTAGCGCTGTTAAATGGAAACTGTTTCTTGGTTTCTTCGTCTGTTGGGGATTTCCTCTAATTGCCGAGTCTCTGTCGCTGTTAACTATGAGCTTTGCCATAAAGCTCTTGTCTCGTTCTCGTCTGGTTTATTAAACGAAAAGCTTTAACATTATGTGGAGGTGTTGCATGGGATGTTAGCCTCGTAACAGAATGTTTCAATTCCTGGCAGCTCGTTCATAACAGAGATGCAAGCAAACATTTTGTGTTTAACAGCCATACAAGTGTTAAGGCGGAGGTACAGTAGTTTAGAAATGATTTTCTACCGTCCAAAAGCATCCCAGCAAAAAATTCTGGAAGTTATTCCTAATGTTATGAGATTTTAGGTACACAGAAAACAAATTGAAAACTGGATTCAATTACGAATTTTCTGTAATATATAATAAAATATTTTTCATTATACCTTATAAAGGGTGGTTAAATTTTACGGGCCGATGTTGATTTTGAATAAAACTCAAATTATTTAGGAAATTATTGTCATTTCTTTTTATTATGATAATATTGGTATTATGTATGGAACAAAATATCGGCCAAATGGCCGCCGCGACCTCGGCGGCACACCTCCAGATGGCAGATGGTCCAAATTTTCGATGACGCTGAGGCATAATTGAGGTTCTATGCCGTTAATGTGCCGAATTATCTCATCCTTTAGCTCTTGAATTGTTGCTGGCTTATCGACGTACACCTTTTCTTTCAAATAACCCCAAAGAAAGAAGTCCAACGGTGTCAAATCACATGATCTTGGCGGCCAATTGACATCGCCACGACGTGAGATAACACGGTGAATAGTGTTCACGATAGCGAACACTATTCACAGTAACTGCCTGACCGGCCTCATTTCGAAAAAGTATGGCCCGATGACGTCGCCAGCCCATAAGCCGCACCAAACGAACTGGGCGAGCATGCACAGGTGTTTTCACATCTCCTACAGACCCGGTTTGCTGAAATTTGCGCACAATTCTCCCGATTGTGGACACATTTGGTCGATTATGCTGATTAAAAGAGCATCACGAAGTGCACGAAATGCATTTTGATTTAAACGCCCATTTTCGTAAAAGGCTTACAAAACTTTATCGCGTTGCTCGATTGTGTATATTTCCATGGTTCAAATTGAGTTAGTCTGAAATTGAGAAATGTCAAATGAAATGCAGAAAAAAACTTGACGTTTAGGTCTGGTTCACATTCAACATCAGCCCTTACAATTTAACCATAAGATGGGTGTATACTAAGAAGATCTGATGTAATATGGTGTCCTAAACACGAATAAAATATATAAAAAACAAATACGAAAGTTCAGTCGGGTAAACCGACTCACGAATCCCCGTTTACCTATAGTCCCAAAAATATTCGTAAATATATTTATTTTTGCTTAATTAAATTATTAATTTATTGACAAACACTTGACATTTTCTACAGTGTAATGCTATTTTTGTACCCAAAAATCTACCTCCATCTAGACAAAATACGACCTAATAAGAAAAGTCTGTCTAAGTTAGTATCAGTTTTGACAGGACATTGTCTGATCGGCTGTGGTGATGAGGAGGAAGTTGGAGCCATTGAGCTCCTGCTCTGTTACTTCCCCGCATCGAGAAAAAAAAAACGTCTGGGTAACTTTCTAGGAAGTCTGACAGATCTTGCAGGACAGATGTTCGTATTATTGATAACTTTGTGTATCAAATAGGTTGGTTTATGCGTCCGTTGTAGCACTAGGGACCTCAATTCGTCTATGTGACCTGTTAACTCCGGCTGCCACTAACCTAAACCTGACCTAAACTGATTTGTGTTCAGTTCGACAATTTAACATTTTGTTTAACAAAAATCCATTATAAGGAGCAATGAACCTAATTAATTCACTTTTTGATATACCCGTACCCCATACCAAGGTCCCACTCTATTTGATTTATTGGTGTCAAAGAACCCAAAAAAATCCTACCGATTGGGCTGAAAATTAATAACACTGTGCAATTAATACAACACAGAGCAAAAATTAACACTTTTTGAAAAATACATGGACTTGACAGCATAGGTTCGATTCGACTACCAAAGGTAGTATAGCCCTATACTCGGTTTGCCGAAATTGGTGACCAATTGGTGATCCACAGACCAATTTCAGTGGGCCCCTCGTAAATGGTGTCATCAGTTTTTGTCCAACTACTAATTTAGACTTGGTATTACCGCTTAACTATATTTGACAATAATGTAGCTATGAATATGCTGAACAAAATTTGTTAATAGTTATGGTAAAACCATTTTTTCTTGGAATTTTTTGGAAAATGTGGACGAAACAATATTTTTTTCACTTTTTTCAGCATAACTTTGGCAAAATTATAGGCACGGTAAATCCGAACAACTTTGCGCAGCAAATTCATACAATCTGCACGTGTCTAGGTACCCAAAAATAGCTCGAAAAGGATACATTGTACTTCATAAATGTTAATATTTCACTATTTTGTAACTCTAAATATATTTTTTTGGTGTACGGTATGTTCAGCAACTTTGTAGAAAATATTAAGGCCAATATTTTTGTGGAACATATTAACCTTCTAGCTCCCCCACATAACGGTAATTTTTGGGCCTATTTTAACATTTGTAAAAACACCTCTAAAAATGGGGAGGGCGGCGTAAAATGTTACTGTATATGTCAGAGAACACCAAATCTCAAAACTTAACACAAATACCAAAAACAGTCAAATTCCAGTTTAAGCCCCCTTTACTGGTACATTTATTTCTTCGACCACTGGGGCGTATGAATAATATTTCTGCACGAATATTCCAAAATGGTACGTTGACTGTTTGTGATAGGTTTTGGGCTTTGACGTGTTCTGACATGTACAGTAAAATTTTATTTTTAAAGGTGTTTACGGTAAACACATTTAAAAATAAAATTGTGGGGGAGCTAGAGGGTTAATATGTTCCACAAAAACATTGGCCCTAATCGTTTCTATAAAGTCGCTGAGCATACTTCACACCTCAGATGTAAATGACACATAGTTTTATATACCGATATGATGGACAAACAGGCAAAAAGGGGGAAACTTAAACCCCCTAAAATAAAATTCCGATGCGATCTTTCCAAACGCCGTTATACGTAAATCTTTTTTTGGTCTCCTCTATCAGAAGGACCCCGTTATTTTGGAAAAAGTTCTAATTTTTTTTACAGTACAATTAGCTATTAATTTGTCCTTAAACTACGCATATGTATAATGACCGTTATGGGTAATAAAAATAATTATAACGTGTGATCAAGTAGAGATACTTTTTTCAATAGCCTTTTTTTGACAGATCACGTTTGAGTCGTGTCATGCTGTCATGTTATTTCGCACAACTTATGGTCAACATAATCGAGTCATCGAAAACTGGACTCAACGGATGGACCATCTGAGACGTAGCCGCGGCCAACATTTGATAGACATAATCTTCAAAAAATAAATGCCAAAGTTCTTTCAAATGATAATAAACCTTCCCCATTCAATTTGAATTTTCTGTGTTTTTTTTCTTTAAAAAAGTAGGGAATCTCGAAATGGATCACCCTATATTAATTATTTCACTCGATTTTGTATCGGTGGAAGAAATTACCGCCATTTTTACTTGTTTCACTTATTCATAAGGATCATTCCATAATAATGGAGATTTTTTCTAAAAGTTCATCACTACAAAATTAACGAGAAATGTCAGTCTAATATTTATCCATTTATGTATTTTGGTACTCTGTCTAAAATGCAAAAGGACATTGGTCTAAACTTTTATTTTAAGTTGTGGCGGCAAAGGAAACATATCAAAATAACAATTACTAAACCTAGGAAAATAATTGGTTGGAATTCGATTGTAACAAAAACGAAATACAGTACTAGCAACAAAAAGTATATTGCCTACACCGTGTGTCGGTTATATTTATATTTTAAATAGTTGAAACAACAATAATAACATGGATACGATCAAATAAAAAAGCTTGCAACTAAATCGATGGTTGCATCAATCGAATTAAGATTGTTGTTTTCATTGACACTCGGTTAGTTGTGGTAACCAATTTTAAACGTTCATTATTGTACCATATTATCGATTTTTGGTTGTGACAACCAATGTTTTATTCTTGACAACAGAAATTGTATCAATAGACCAAAGAAATTGCAAATAGACGTTATTGCAACGAATAATTGGTTACTACAACAGAAAAAATATTAATAAATTATCGTTTTTTGGTTATCCCAATAATTTCCCCAACCGAAAGATTGGTTGCTGTTCTTTTGCTGATATATGAGAAACAAAAAATAAAATTATTCGACATAAATAAATCTTCAACATTTTATTCAAGAGCGGTATATGTAGTCAAAAATTATCTCGTATGGATAGTAATGTGTGGAATGTAGAATATGTTGTGCAAAACGTTTTACATAAATAAAAAATAAAAGCAACAATCATGAAATTGAAAGCACAGGGTTAAGCGATATTTGCATAAAAGTTTTGTGTTTTTTTTCGTGTACCAAAATTTGTGTCAAATATTTCCACATCTCATAATAGTGATGAATTTGTAATATGGGATTTTTAAATTTGTTATGAATTGTTTGTTTTTTTGTTCAATAAATAAAATAAAAATCAATTAAAACTGTTTTTAATTAATTGTCGGTAGTATATGACTGACAAATTGTCAGAGCAACCAATTTTTTTAAAACAGTTGGTTGTGGCAACATCCAACAGATAATTTTAGCCACCATTTTCGTAGTTGGCGCAACCAAATATGATTGTTGTCAACATGGAAGCAGAAGTATACCACAACCAAAATGTTGGTTGTCCTAATGGAATCGCATGATAGTAAGCAGAACTACCAAAATTCGGTTGGCAAATAATTCGGTTGAGGCAAGCAAACTGTACTCTGTGTGTACTGATATTTGGGTATGTTTTTCTCGAAATCGCGCGCTCAGACTTTATGTATTTTTATAAATCCCCTGAGCTTCTATAAAACGCAAAAAGGCATTGGCCTAAGCTTTTATTTTAAACTGGGGCCGTAGACACATAACATACCAAAATAGCCATTACTTTCTCGAAATCATGCGCTCAGATTAATATTTCTCCATTTCTGAATTTTTATACATATGTAAATAACGCTACATATATGGGAAATAATGATATTTGGGTATGTTTTAATTATATTCGGCGGAAATTCGTTTTAGGTCATTCTAAGTCATTTGAACAATGACCGTCTGTCTCTCTGTTTAGCTGTAATATAACTTCTATACTGCCTATCCGAATTCGGTGTTATTCCACACATAGTAGTAGTTTATATGTGACTATCATCTGGATAGTGACAGATTTCATTGAGTATAGACTGACCGAGAGTGGACAATTTCAACGATTGGCATCTCCCTCCCGATGTACCATATTGCATTACTCATAAATTGAGGGTATACCTTAGTCGGTTTACACGACTGATTTGCTTATTTACAGTTTGAAGTTTTTTACCAGCATTGTTCTTGTGTAAGTCTATCCATGTTGAAATGGCAAACCAAATTAAACAAAAAGCAACTATCAGCTGTTAAATCGGTTGTCAAAAATAGCAGTGTTACCAACTTAAAGTTTCGAACCTGTAAAAGGCACCTTAAATTTGAGAAGTTAAGTTTTAAATTTGGGTGCTCTATACCGCATAGGGAAGGTGGATCTACGGAGATGAGATGAAGGGAAATTGCTCAAATGTCTTAAGTTAGACCTTTGACGGTCTCCTTTTTTTTCTATTCGCTATTTATATTCTGTTACATATTGGGAAATAATCTCTCAAGTGTCAAGTTTTTATAGTTGTATATTTTCATTCTGTTATCACTATTATTGTGAAAATGTGTAATTACTGTATCTCTTTAGAGCCACCGGGGAACTCCAAATTGAAAAAATCCATCTTATCAATATAATTACAAAAATATTTCTGAATCACTGTGCTACGTTATGGTTTTCACATTTCCTCTTTATTTCATGAAGGATTCTGCGATGATGCAAAGTAATGACGCTAGAATTTGCTAATCATTTATTTTAAATATTTCACTTCTCAGACGATCTTGATTTGCAAGGTGACATATACGAGAACAACATTATTAATCACATCCTCTTGAAATAATAGTCGACTGAAAGTAATTATGAAGTTTATTAATGGTTATGGGTTTTATCGTATGTACAGGGTGGCTGATATGTAATGCAACAAAGTAAAGGGCTATATTTTTTAATTTTTTTTTTAAATTTGATTGTTCAAAAGCAAGAAATTTCGGAAATAACATAAAATTTTAGAAACAGTTTAGATTTGTTCGAATTGGCCACCTTTGGAACGAATTATGGCCTTCAAACGGCCGACAAAGACATCACACGCTGCACGAAAGTGGCTCTGGGGTATTTTGGCCCATTCCCGGAAGCGCCGTCTTGAGATTATCGATACTTTGGTATTATTTAGTGCGAACCTTACTCTCTAAAATGCCCCAGGCGCAAAAGTCCAACGGATTGAGATCCGGAGATCTTGGTGGAACCTCTCGGAGGAACCTCCTTTCTAAGCCATTCTTGGTTGACGCGTGCTGAGTCCTGTTGGAATGTCCATGATCTGCGGCCGAAATGTTTGTCTGTCCAGGGCTTCAATACTGTCTTTAGGACATTTTCCCGATAATATTCGGCATTTATTTTGACCCCATGGTCGATGAATACGAGCGGGGAGCGACCATCGGCCGTTACGGCGGCCCACACCATTACCATAGGCGGCGCTTGAGTTCTGGTGGCCAATCGAAGGTGTAAATTTTCAGCTGACCTCTTTGGCAAGTAAACCCGATCATTTTGTTTGTTCACAAACTGCTCAATGTGGAATGGCTTCTCATCGGAGAAAACCAAATTCGGTAACTGGCCACTTTCGTGCAAGCGAAGCAACTCCTTGGCTCTTTCCAGTCTAACTTTTTTTTGTGCATCGGTGAGCTCTTGCACTTTTTGGAACTTCAATGGCTTTAGTCCAAGCTCATTTTTTAATATGTATTGTATCCGTTCTCGCGATATGTTCAGCTCACGAGCAATTTTTCTACCACTGCGGCGTGGATTTCGATCAAATGTGGCCTTCACTTTTCGGATCATTTCCGGTGTTGTTACCGTTTTTTTTTCGTCCACTTTTTGGACGCGATGCAACACTGCCAGTATCACGGTAACGAGCAATGGTACGAGAAACAAAAGATTTATTCACATTTAAATGCTGGAGGGCTCTAACGATAGCCACTTGTGTTTTTCCACCCAAATATAAAGCAATCACACTATCACGCTTGAATTCCATCACGAATAACTTTTTTCTGAATGCAATAGATTAAAAAGCTTGTAAACAATAAAATGAACTGTCACTGAAATAAATCTGTCAGCTATCAGACTAGCGGTTTAGAAATGATAGCAACCTGAAGTTGGTTGCAATACATATCAGCCACCCTGTATACTTATGGTGTAATACTGAATGAACCGAGTCAGTTATTTTAAATTGGTGGGGCGAGGCATGTCACCTTGTAGGGGAAAACAGTAACGCATCGAAGGATTGACGTAAGACCGAAAGTATGTTGCCGGACTTTCTAACTTATTCAGTTATGCGCGTTTAAGTTGGAATATGGACCACTGGTACCTTCTCTGTAAGAGTTAACATTAATTTAACTACTAAACCTCTTAGAATTTCCTAACCGAGATGTCTGGAAATTTACACGGAATGCTATTTCGCCCCTATCATATCTAGAAAAATGGGGTATTTGCAACACTCCTTTTGATACCTCATGCACAAAGGAAACATTTTATACCAAAATATAAAAGCACACAAAAACTTGAATCGAAAATTGTACTACAAATTTAAAAACGAAATCCTGGGTATCCCAAACGTTGCAATATACTACATCGAATCGAATTCAGAAATGAAAATGGTATATTGCCCCCATATAACAATACCTTCAGATCCAGAATTCCGACGTTCCAGAAATCACACTGCACCACAGATCCGGCTGAAATTTGGCAGTTTATGTTTCGTTTTGCCCTTGACTCATTCTATATATATATCGATACCTCCATTCTAAACTATGCTAAGTGCAAAAAGGTAGTTTTTCAGGGGAAGCAATCAAAGTTTTATGATTTTTTTAAATTTGTGTGGAATTCCCTTATAATGCAAATCGAATGACCTGTATTGTTTTGTGAGTAACTTTTGATTGGGTTGATGGATAAATACCAACTTTACCTAGATCTACAAAAAATAGCCCGAATCAATCCTCATATAACTGTACCTATTCACATTCTAGAAGCCACACAAAAAAAACGTACTGAGAATAAATGAAATTATTCTTACTTTTGTGTCTTTGGTTTTGACTTGCTGCCAAAGACAATGATCATTAAAATAAGTAAATCTTATACTTCAATTAAATGTGTGGAACGAATTTAAATTAATTACATCTTGCACTTCAATTAAATGCATGAAACGAATTTAAATCAATTTCATCTTGTACTTAAATTAAATACATGAAGCGTCCTTAAATAAATTACATGCTAAAATTAAGTCAACGACATAATGTATTTACCATTAAGTATATGCCTAAAAAAGTGAACGTGGGTTAAATAATACCGATCGACTCAGAATCACTAACTGATTCGATTTAATATAATTAGACTAAAAGCGCACAAGATTTAGGTTTAACTCCTGCATAGATTTGGAATCATATAGTCGGATCCGCCCGACTTTAGCCATTCCTTACTGTTTTTTTTTTTGTTATGAAAACGCGACAATTTTGATCTAAATTTCGTCCTATTTTCTTAAATTTAATAAAATTAAGTATAACTGGCATGCTTATAGAAATGGCGTTGCAGCGCAGCGCTTTGACGTCTTATCCCAAAAAATTTCAATTTTCAAAAGTAAATTCAAAATGTCATATTAGCTAATTTTTATAAAAATAAAGAAAGTAAGTAAAAATACTTGGTCATTAATCGAAAAGTGTGGCCCAACATATTGCTAACGTTATTTTTAAGAGGAGTTCAACAGATTTTCACGTAAAGTCAGTACAGGGCTTGACTGGAAAATGTTGAGGCCTATAGGGCGTTTACCGATTTACTTGAAACTTGGTGGACAGATAAACTAGTATGTGGAAAATATCATAGGCTACTTTGATTTTCAATTTCCGCCACGTTATTTTCAAACCAATCGACCACAAAAGCTCCTTCAAGAGATAGAAAACTCAAATTTTTCACGAGTATATCCAGGATCATTGTATGACTATCGGACAGTTCTGACCAAAATAAAAAAATCTTTTAAATAAAGTCATTTGTCTATAAGTTTATGAACGATAATGGCATTCTTTCTAAGACAATATAGTTTTAAATTCAATGATATAATTCCAGGTAATATTTCGTTAAAATTATTGAAATGTTTACTAAAATTAAAAACATTTATCCCTAGATCAATGTTATTTTCAAATATCTTCAAAGTCAACATGTAATTAAAAGCATTTATCCTTAGATCAATGTTATTTTCAAATATCTTCAAAGTCAATATGTTGACAATATTACGGTCCCAATATCAACATGGGCGGTCCCAAAATTAGCCGACCTAACATATAGATAGCGGTAGTAGTTTGAATAAATATACTTGCGGGAATAGTGACAACCTACTAAAAATATCAAATATAAACGATCTCAGTGAATTTGTAAACATGAAAATAATTGATCACCGAAAAGTACTACAATACACTCATTTAAGGGTCTCAGTCCAACCAATATTAAAAACTAGCTAGATTCTACTTTGGGGGAGTCTGTTCCTTCATTTATAACTATAAAATATTGGGCGGCAGAGATTAAACGGGCCGTACGAGCTGTCAAGACGAACACCGTAGTGGTCTACCAATTGAGGTGTCCACGTCAGAAATGGTAAACCAAATCCCCAAAATGGTGTTGGGTGACCGGTAGTTGAAGGTTCGTGAGCTAGCTGAAGTCAGAGGTATTTTTAAAAGTGCTATACATCGCATATTGACGGAAAATTTGATGATGAGCTGTGTGCAAGATGGGCGCCGCGTTTGCTCACAATCAAGACAATGCACCAGTTCACACATCCACTATTGCGATGGTCAAAATCAATGAATTAAAGTTTGAATTGCTTCATCATGCACCTTCTTCGCCAGATTTAGCTCCCTCGGATTATTTATTGTTTCTAAACTTGAATGGCTCGGCGGAAAACGATTTGCCCGCAATGAAGATGTGGTGGTTTGCGGTTAATGGCTATTTTCAGGAGCTAGACAGTTTTTACTATAAACAGGTTAAACTTTTTTTCTGCATATATACAGGGTGGCCCAAAATGGCCGAAGGGGTTTGAATTCCTTATAACTTTTGTAATATAATTTTTTTTATTTCTTTTTCGTATTTTGTAAAAAGGACTTGGGAATTTAAAATGGAAGAGTACACAATCAAACAATGTGCAAAAAATAAAAAAAACTATTTTCCATTAATATACTGTATATCAAAAAAAAATATTATGTCTTAAATAAAAAGTTATAATGAACTCAAACCCATTCAGCCATTTTGGGCCACCCTGTTGAAGCTATCGAAAATTGTTGGAAAAAGTGTATCGACATTAAGTAAAAGCAAAAAAGTTCATTGATTTAAAGATGATGTATTCTTTAGATCACGACATTGTTTGTTTCTGTCCCAATATAGAAATCCATAATATATTTATCCCCTCACCTTAGAGAGGAGGGTATACATTAGGCCGGGTCGATTTGTGGGGAGGCAAAAAAAGTCGCCATTGCTCAGTGAAACTCGTATTCTAGGGATCAAAATAAGAAACTTTGCCGAAGGAACCATACCTCTAAAACGAATTCTGATGTCCCGGAATTTGGGTCGAACTTTTGGGTAGGGGCAAATTTTGAAAAATCCCACTTTGACCCATTTAGAGTGCTCCAATCGAGTCCAAATGTATGACCGACCACCACTAACGTTGGAGGCCCGACCCACCCATGTCAGTGTCATACCCCCTGGAACCCCCTCGGGGTTCCATACATTTTTTCCGGGACATCAGAATTCGTTTTAGAGGTATGGTTCCTTCGGCAAAGTTTCTTATTTTGATCCCTAGAATACGATTTTCACTGAGCACTTCACTGAGTGGGGGTCGGTCATACATTTGGACTCGATTGGAGCACTCTAAATGGGTCAAAGTGGGATTTTTTCCGGGACATCAAAATTCGTTTTAGAGGTACGGTTCCTTCGGCAAAGTTTCTTATTTTGATCCCTAGAATACGATTTTCACTGAGCAATGGGCGATTTTTAAATCGACCCGCCCTAGTATACATATATCTGGCCAGGAAAGATCTAAGTATCTTTCTCCTGACTAATTTAAGTGGTAAAGACCAAACAGCTGCTAGCCTGGAGATCGGTAATCGCATATATTGGGTGGTCTCCAGCTACTTGCCTTATGAATCTGTAGTACCGACTGCTCTATTCAGGGAAGTAGTAGAAGAAGCAACGTCTGACGAGCTCGAGCTGATTATTGGCGCAGACACGAACGCTCATCATACTATCTGGGGTAGTACGGATATAAACAATAGGGGTGATTCGCTTCTTGACTTTATTCTAACTACCAATCTTAGTATTTGTAACATAGGTAATAAACCGACCTTCACAATTAAAGACAGACAAGAAGTACTCGACGTAACGTTTGCTACTGACCGGCTGTCAGACAAAATTATTGGGTGGAATGTACTGGACGACCACTCATTCTCAGATCATCATTATATTGAGTTCAAACTCGCGGAAAAAGCGCCTAAACCCGCCGTCCACAGAAATGTAAGGAAGACAAAGTGGCATCTGTATGAGAAGAATTTCAAGAAAGTCCTCAACTCTAAACTTCCGTACGAACCGAATGACAAAGCCGGTTTGGATAATCTGGTCGATCATATCACCATATTATTCAATAGATCCCTTGAAGAAGCCTGTCCAAAAACAAGGTACAAGGGTAAAACTAAACCCCAATGGTGGACTTCTGAGCTAACGACTATGAAAAAGACCTGCAACAAGCTATTCAATAAGGCTAAATCTACTGGGGTCGCTAATGATTGGGATGCCTATAAAGAGCAACTCAAGATCTATAAGAAGGAGCTTAGAAAGGCGCAAAGGCGCTCTTGGTATACCTTCTGTGGTGAAGTGGAAAAGGTCTCCGACGCCGCTAGGCTGAGGAAGATATTATCTGCTTCACCCTGTACAGTGGGATATTTACAGGATGAGGCAAATAACTGGACCAAAAACAGCGAGCAGTCGCTCAATGTACTGCTCGACACACATTTCCCGGGGAACTCTATAACAGAACCCGAGGATCAGCAGGACCAACAAGAGTGCGAGTGGACTGCGAGCGTCGCTAGCTTCTTGACTGAGAGATCCAGAATAAGCTGGGCTATTAACAGCTTTGAGCCCTTCAAGTCACCTGGACCAGATGGCATCACTCCAGCAGAAATGCAGAAAATGTTAAAGTACATTATCCCCTGGCTGGAGAAAATTAATGTAGGCTGTATCAGGCTTTCATACGTCCCGAATCGATGGAGGGATACCAAAGTGGTATTCATACCTAAAGCGGGAAAGATATCACACACTAGGCCAAAAGACTTCAGACCAATTAGCCTATCCTCGTTCTTATTGAAAGGTCTGGAAAGACTTTTAGATCATTTCATTAGGGAAAACCTGGATACAAAACTCCTGTCGGGGAACCAACATGCTTACAACAAGGGCAAGTCTACTGAATCAGCCCTGCACGAACTTGTGAGCACTATCGAATCGTCCCTGCATTTCAAGGAATTCACCATGGTGGCATTTCTTGACATAGAAGGGGCTTTTAACAACATTCATTCCGATGCGGTAATTGCGGCACTCTCACATCTAAAAGTTAACACTAGTTTGATTAGACTAATTCAAAGTCTGCTCACCAGAAGACGCATAACAGCATGTCTAGGGTCCACAACTCTAACAAGGTATGTAAACAGAGGAACCCCGCAAGGAGGAGTATTGTCTCCACTAATTTGGAACCTAGCGGTGAATGAAATCCTGCTAGATCTAGAACGTTGTGGCTGCAAGGTCGTGGCATATGCGGACGACGTGGCAATCGCAGTGAGTGGCAAATTCGTAAACGTCCTCAGAGACATCATACAGGTGGCTCTGAACAAGTTGGCTAGATGGGCCAGAAGCAGCGGTTTGGGCGTTAACCCCAACAAGACAGAATTGGTTCTCTTTACTAGGATGAATAATGTCCCACATGTGGACCCTCCACCTCGGATAAATGGAACAGATCTAGTCTTTTCTGAAAGTGCAAAATTTTTAGGAATAATTCTAGATAGGAAAATGTTATTTAGACTTAACGTATTGGAACGTGTAAGGAAGGCCAACGTCGCCTTATATTCCTGCAAAAAGGCTGTAGGGTCGCGGTGGGGCCTCTCCCCTAAAATCGTCCACTGGATATATATATAGCAGTAGTTCGTTCTATACTGCTATACGGCATTGTGGTATGGTGGACGGCAACTGACAAACTAACCATCACCAACCTACTAACAATGGTTCAGAGAACAGCCTGCCTGAGCATAAGCGGAGCCTTAAGGACTACAGCGACCGAGTCTCTACAAGCCCTACTCCATATACTGCCGATTAATATTGTGGCGAGAGAAGTTGCAACCAAAGCGGCAATAAGATTAAACTGCCTATCACTGTGGAGGTACAAGAACTATGGTCACATGAGGATATCAAAGTGTAGTGCTATGGTAACCGACCGAGTGGACTATATACCAACTGTGTACACCTTCGAGAGAAATTACATCACTATGATACCCGCCAGAGACGAATGGGTCGGCAGAATACCAGGTAATAGAAACCATCTCCACTTTTACACGGATGGTTCGAAGCTTGATGAAAAGGTTGGCTTCGGAGTACACTGTGAAGAACTTAGTCTGGATATAGCTCACAGACTACCAGATACCTGCAGTGTCTATCAAGCCGAAATAATGGCAATATGGGAAGTAGCCAAGTGGCTGAGTCGCAACATAGTAACCAACACTGGCGTTGTAATTTACTCGGACAGCCAGGCTGCCATCAATTCTCTGGAGGCAACATCCCTAAATTCACAAACAGCCCTCGACTGCCGCAGATCTCTTAACGAGATGGCTGAGCAGTTTAATATACACCTCATATGGGTGCCTGGGCATAGGGATATCCCGGGGAACTGCAAAGCCGATGAACTTGCTAGGAAAGGGACGACATTACAAATTCTCGAAGAATTTGCATATATTGGTGCGCCACTATCCACGTGCAAGCTTTGGCTTAGGCAAGAGGCAATCAGGCAGTCCAACGATAGATGGACAGAAATCGGCACCTGCAGGGTAGCTAGACAAATCTGGCCAAGGTATGACCTGAGAAGGTCAAAATATCTCCTCGCACTAGAGAGGAAACGATTGTCTACGTTAGTACAGGTTCTGACGGGACACTGCTTGATCGGCGAACACGCCAAAAGATTGGGTATTGACTCCAATGACTTCTGCCGAAGCTGTGGAGATGAGGAAGAAGTGGAGAGCATTGAGCACTTGCTTTGCGACTGTCCCGCTTTGAGTAAACGACGACTGGATATACTGGGGTCGGCCTTTTTAGGCAGCCTAACAGATCTTTCCAGTACTGATATTCGTACTATCGATAAATTTATATATCAAACAGGTTGGTTTCGATGAGGGGCATTTCAGCCCGTGGTAACACTAGGGACCTAAACTGGTCTATGTGAGCTTGTAAAAAAATACGGCTGCCACCCTAACCTAAACCTAAACCTAGTATACATATATAATTTGCTACGAGCTAAAAGTGTAACACATTGAAGGAGTGACCTAAGACCCTAAGTATGTTCGGCGGAAATCCGTTTTGGGTCATTTTAAGTCATTTGAGCTTTGTCCGTCCGTCTGTCTGCTGGCTGGTGCGCACGATAACTCTCGAAAGGAGTAACCGATTGACTTCAAATTTGGTATGCGGTAATACTTTTCTCTATCTCCGGCTAAGTTCGAAGATGGGCCATATTGGTCCATTCCTTCTAGTACCTCCCCCACAAAGGGTTAACTTTTAGTGAAATATTGATTCTTTAATACCTTCTATAGTACTTACTCGAATCTTCTGAAATTTCACACATAGTATTAGTTTGTTAGTCGCTAACACGTCAAGAAAAATGGGCGAAGTGGTCACTCCCTTTTGGTACCTCCCACACGAATAGACAATTTTAAACCAAAAGTTAATAGCTTCTAACTTTATTACCAGGCATACGATGACCTGAAATTTTGTACAGTTTAATGGTTTCATAGTGCCTACAATACAGCTAAAAATGGGCATTGTTGCCACGCTCCTTTTGGTACCCCCCACACAAATGGACCATTTTATACCAAAAGTTACCAGCTGATAACTTTAATACCAGTGCATATAAATACTTGAAATTTTGAACAGTGTAATGATTTTATAGTTGCTAAAGTCCAGAGAAAAGTGACCGTTATTGGGACGCCCCTTTTGGTACCTCCCACACAAATAGACCATTTTGTACCAAAAGTTAACAAATTTTAACTTTAATACCAGTGAATACAAATACTTGAAATTTTGTACTGTGTAATACTTCTATAGAACCTAGAGTCCAGAGAAAAGTGACCGTTATTAGCACGCCCCTTTTGGTACATCCAACAAATGGACAGCTTTTAACATTAATACCAGTACATACTTTAATATTATTAAATGCAATTTAAATTGATAATAATTTAATTAAAACAAAAAATAAATAAAATTACTAATATTTTTTGGGACTCAAGGTGAGGGGATTCATAAGTCGGTTTACCCGACTGAACTTTCTTACTTATATATATTATATTTTTGTTAACTGATATAGCTTAAGGACCACATGTTTGTTGCACTGTGTTATCTCAGCATCTCCATATAAGGTATTTTAGAGTAATTTTGCAATGACAGTAGTTTGACAAAGAATGAGGAAATTTCCCTACCATTTTTTTTGAAAAATCCCACTCATAATAACAAATTCCATTTTATATTTTTCTTATGAAGAGGTTATACTTTATTCGGTTTACTCAACTGAAATTTGCTTATTTACGAGTATTCCCCTTTTCATTAGCGGCAGATCATAAATTTTTAAAACTTGTCATCTTGTTAGTTTTGCGAAATTAGAAATATAAAAAACAACTTTATTAATGATTATGTAGTGGATAATTACAAGCAAACAACTATACATACAGTAGTCGGCATAAGTATTTTGACGAAATAAAAATCATGCATTTTTGACTTTAACTTTTAAATGGCTTTATAAAGAAGTCTTGTTTATTTTTTCCTTTTTTATATTACTAATACAAATTTAAAAATAATCAAACAAACATTTTTTCATAGAAACTTAAAAAGATATAAATTAATTAGTTAATTCATGGATTGGCACAAGTATTTTGACAAGTATGTAATATACTAAGAAAACATAGTTTAAGCTTAACAAAAGTAAAGAAATGAAGAACAATTTAATAAAATGTATAACCTCCTTTGGCTTCAATAACTTTTTGAAGGCGTCTCGGTACAGAATCCACGAAATTTTGAAGAATCTCTGGAAATATCTGATTCCGAAGGGAAGTGTCCTCAGAAATTTTCCCCTATCTGGTTTTATTTAACGAAACTGTTTTTTTGCGTTTCAAGAGAGACCAGACGTTTTCTATAATATTTAAGTCTGGACTTTGGGGTGGCCAGTCCAAAGCCGTATCACCAACATTCTTCAAAAAGTTACTTATCGTCCGGGCTTTGTGACATGGTACATTATCCTGTTGTAGGATGAACGATTCCTCAATAAGCCTATCTCCGAAAGGAAATGCATTATTATTTAGGGTACACAGATATTGACTTTGGTTCATCGAACCGCTGATTGGAACCAAGTCACCCAGCCCATTATACGCAACAGATCCCCAGAATATGACAGAGCCTCCACCATGACTCACCTTTTCACAAACGGGCAATTTTTTGCCTTACTACCTTTCGTAATCTTGCAAAAAAATAGTTTTTTGATGAGTTATACTCAAAGGAGCTTTCATCTGTCCATAGAACGCTTCTCCAGAACTCCTTTGGCTTGTGTAGATGTTCTCTGCGAAGGCCAGTCGTTTAAGTTTGTTTGCCTTTGATATGTACGTCCTTAGCTGTAATTGTTTATAAATCTTCTTCCTTTAAACGTCGTTGGACAGTGCGCTCACTGATTGGATAGGCTTACTGGGGAATCTTTTATCCTGCAACAGGATAATGCACCACGTCGCAAAGGAAGATAAGTAACTTTTTGAAGAATGTTGGTGATACGGCTTTGGACTGGCCACCTCAAAGTCCAGACTTAAATATTATAGAAAACGTTTGGTCTCTCTTGAAACACAAAAAAAAACAGTTTCGTTAAATAAAACCAGAGAGTGGACAATTTCTGAGGTCACATCTCTTCGGAATCATATATCTCCAGAGATTCTTAAAAATTTCGAGGATTCAGTACCGAGACGCCTTCAAAAAGTTATTGAAGCCAAAGGAGGTTATACATTTTACTAAATTGTTCTTCATTTCTTTACCTTTGTTAAGCTTAAACTATGTTTTCTTAGTATTACATACTTGTCAAAATACTTGTGCCAACCCATGAATTAACTAATTAATTTATATCTTTTTAAGTTTCTATGAAAAAATGTTTGTTTGATTATTTTTAAATTTGTATTAGTAATATGAAAAAGGAAAAAAATAAACAAGACTTCTTTATAAAGCCATTTAAAAGTTAAGGTCAAAAATGCAAGATTTTTATTTCGTCAAAATACTTATGCCGACTACTGTATATCCATATAAATATCGTAGTAAAACTTGGGAAACGGAAGCGCATTTCAGAGTAAACAATTTCACAATTAAATGATTTTACCAAAAATGGTATTATCATAAAAAAGAATAAAACTAAAACACAAGACAAGACAAATAATCAGCAGAGTTAATTGAATGATATAAAGAACTTTCCGTGAAAGACAAAACCATATAAATGAAATAATTATTTATTTAAGTCTACTTAATTTGAGCAAAAAAAAAAAACGAAAAGAAACACAGCAGCAAAAATGTCAGACCCGTCAAAATAACGCCAACATACTGTACTCGTACATAGGTATGGAGAGGTGACCTTAAAAATATATCGCCGTCGCCACTTAATAAATTATTGAACTTTAATAAAAAGAACAACGTTGTCGGACACACAGCGCACGATAGCAAAAACAATCAATAAAACAATACTTAAACAATGATGACATCATTGATGAAATTGTGAACATGACCAGAAGACAAAAAATCCTAAACTTGAATGAAAGGATTGCAGCAATTTAAAGCCTTGGCCATCAAAAATAATAAATAATAAGATATGTCATCCCGGAACGAGTAAGTTGTCAGTTACGAACGAATAGAAATTTCAACGAGTAGGACTTCAAACAGTGGATTTCGGACCGATTTTCCCAAATTTTTTGTAATTGTCACAATTAAAAAATTAATATTAATTGATTAGTGCAAAGAAAGTTCTAAGTATGTTCGCGGAAAAGTGACATTCGCGTGTGACATTTCATTCCTATTCGTTCGTAACTGATAGATTTTGACGTTTCTGGCTGACGGCACATCTGTATAATTTAAGGTCTGTGTTGACCATCAGAGTTATGTGACATCATCCGTATATTCGTTCGTTCGGTCGATTACCTTCAGACACATAGTACTTTTACTTTGTTTCTGGATGTGGGCCTCATGACCAGTTTGACTGACGCGAAGACAAGAGCTGCCCCAACCCAAACCCAGACGAGTTCACATCTTCACCTCTCTCTTTAACCCAATTCTGAACTTTGTCAATTTACACACAATTGATTTCCTAAAGAGAATATTAAATTGCGATATATCTCTGCAATAGCGACTCGACATTGTAAACCATAATTCAATGCGATTTCATTTATCAAGATCAACTTGAAGTCAACTGTGCGCTATCAGTTATAACAAACATTGGTACAGACTTCATAGTTGACTTGAAATTGATTAAGCATCGCACAGTGGTTAAGAAGCGACTGGTCGTTGGCAAAAAAAAACGATCGTAGGCAAGAACCAAATGTTTTTGTGGAAAACTAACATTGAAAGTTACACAGTGGAACATACATAAAATTAGCCTAAAATGGCTGCTGGCTGGAGAAAGGTATATACCTATCGAAGGAGTGACCTGAGACCCAAAGAATGTTACACGGAAATTCGTTTTTGGACAATTTATGTCATTGGAGCAATGTCAGTCAGTCTTTATGATTATTCGTCTGTCTGACTGACGATAACTATTGAAAGGCGTACCGGATTGACTTAAAATTTGATATGTTAAAAAAATTGTGTCTATCTCAGTCTAAGTCCGGAGATGGGCCATATTGGTCCACTTCTTCTAGTACCTCCGTCACAAAGGGTTTACATTGAGTGAAATATTGATTCTCTGATAACTTCTATATATGTACTAACTATATATATAGATATTCCACGTAGTATTACTCGTAGTTTATCTGCCGCTATCATCATTAAAAAAATTTGGCGATGATTGCCGGCCCCTTTTAGTACCTCCCACACAAAGAGTCTATTTTTTACAAAAAGTGAACTGCTTATAGCTTGAATAACAGAGCACATTAATACTTATAATTGTGTTCAGTGTAATGATTATATAGTACCTACTGTCCATTGAAAAATGGGGGGGGGGGTGGTGTCAGTCCTCTTCTGATACCTCCAACACAAATTGATAGCTTCATTAGAAGACAATTTGCCCATAACTTATGTAGCAATCATCTAAATGTTTCCATATTCTGTGTTTTAGACAAATTTTGTTGTTAAAAAATTCTGTGAAATTTCAAATCGCAGCTTTTTTATACTTAACAAAAATAACTATAAGATCATATCCACATTCTTGAATAGCGAATAGCCGTTGTTGCCACTTCCGTTCACAAAACCCACCCACCCTTAGTGATGCCATTTCAACCCACTATTATTAAAACGCCCATTCATTTTTTTTTGTTGCTCTCCCCAATGGTAGCAATGAACGGCTTTGGAATTTTTGTAAATAAACTATTCACAAACGTTCGACGAAATGTTTTATTCCTCTATTATTATTAAAATTTCTTTTTACCTTTTAAAGAAAACTAATTGATAGTGTTTGTTCTGGAAAAGAAAAAAAAAACATTCAGTTACTTGTGGCATCCCTCGGCCACAAGCAATTCTCCATACTCGTACATACTCATCTCACAACCGTATACTATAGAAATAAATTAAATTGTATTTAACCGAATATGGTCAGCAACAATTTATTGAACAATCATCAACGGGTACTGATACAATTTTTCGCCAATCGACAATTAAACGAGGGTACATTGAAAAATGTTCGCCCACTTTGGATTTTATTTAATTTTGAAATGTATCAGTTTAACTAGAAGTTTTTTTCATAATTTGTCTCAGACAAATTTCATAAAAATTTGGTGTAAAAAACAGCGTTTAAAGCGTTTAGATATCAAATTGGAAGGAACATATGTATGTACATTGAGGCGGGTTGATTTGTATGGATGAAAAGAAATTAAAAATCGTATAGCAAAAACGTAATCTACATTAAATTCTAAGAAAATTCTCCGAAGAAACCATGGGTCTGAAATCAAACCCTAATCCGCGCCCCTCGACTTGAAAAATGTTTTCCTCTTCTTTCACTAAAATTATTTTCTTTTTTTGAAATATATGTATTATGTTTTATTATACCCTCACTTTAGTGATACGAGGGTATATATCATTTGCTACGGGCCAAAAGTGTAACACACCGAAGGAATGACATAAGACCCTAAATATGTTTGGCGGATATCCGTTTTAGGTCGCTTTAAGTCGAATGAGCACTGTACGATAACTCTCGAAAGGAGTAACCGATTGACTTTAAATTTGGTATGTGGTAATATTTTTTTCTATCTCCTGCTAAGTTCGAAGATGGGCCATATTGGTCCACTCCTTCTAGTACCTTCCCCACAAAGTGTTAATATTAAGTGAAATATTGATTATTTAATAACTTCTATACTAATATTATTTTATTAATATATATACATAATATTATTTTATTGGTCACTATCACCTCAAGAAAAATGGGCGAAGTTACCGCACCCGTTTTGGTACCTCCCACACAAGATGGACCATTTTGCACCAACAGTTAACAGCTTATAACTTTAATACCAGTGCACAAAAAATTGAGTACAGTGTAATGCTTTTATAGTGCCTACAGTCCAGTGAAAAACGGGGGTTATTGCTACGCCCCCTTTAGTACCTACCACACAAATGTACCGTTTTATACCGAAAGGTAGGAGCTTATAGCGTGGGTACCAATGCACAAAAATACAACAAAATGTTGAACAGTGTAATATTTTTAAAGTACATATATCCCTATGAAAAATAGGCGATATCAACGCGCTCCTTTAGGTGCCTCCCACACAAAATGGCCAAATCATACCAAAATTTAATAGATCATAACTTTAATATACCAGTGCATATAAACGCTTTCAATTCCATACAGTGGAATATATTTGAAGTTTAAACGAAAAATAGGAGTATTCGTTAAAACCCCTCTGGTACCTCCCATACAAATTGACAGATTCATTCGTGTATTTCATATTACAGTACTCACAAAGTGAGGGTATACCTGAGTCGGTTTACCCGACTGAAACTTTCTTACCTGTTATTTATAGTTTATGCAATACAGGTTTTGTCTTGAGACTAATCAAAATATTTAATTATCAAAAAATCAGTTGAGCCCCACTTTGCATCTCTTCTGATTTGCGTTCTATATAAAAAATAGTTAGAACACGTTTCACGTTTTTATTTGCATTATAAAATAAGAATTGTTTATCGAAACAAAAGAAGGTTATTTTATAAATACTGAAAAAAAATTTTGAGTGGATTTTTTTTGTATTTTTGTATTTTATTAAATTATGAAAAAATATATTTTCCTTATAAAAATATTAAATATAAAGTTATATACAAACTTTTTTTAATGGGAGAATATTTTCTTTTTAAAGAAAAATAAATTTTGAGTGTAGAAAAGATATAAAGTGCAAAAGAACTACCTTACTTAAAAATTTTATTCAGAAAATTCGATTTCTTTTTGGAAAGAGCTACTTCTTCTAACATTCATTTTTTTGTCAAAGGCGGGCATATAAATGTTCAAGTCGAGAGGCGCGGATTAGGATTTTATTTTAGATACATGGTTTCTTCGGAGAATTTTCTTAGAATTTAATGTAGTCTACGTTTTTGCAATACGATTTCCAAAAAAAAAAATCAACCCGCCCTAATGTACATACAGTGTGGCTGATATGTATTGCAACCAACTTCAGGTTGCTATCATTTCTAAACCGCTAGTCTGATAGCTGACAGATTTATTTCAGTGACAGTTCTTTTTATTGTTTACAAGCTTACAAAAGCATTTTGATCTATTGCATTCAGAAAAAAAGTTATTCGTGATGGAATTCAAGCGTGATAGTGTGATTGCTTTATATTTGGGTGGAAAAACACAAGTGGCTATCGTTAGAGCCCTTCAGCATTTAAATGTGAATAAATCTTTTTTTTCTCGTACCATTGCTCGTTACCGTGATACTGGCAGTGTTACATCGCGTCCAAAAAGTTGACGAAAAAAAAACGGTAACAACACCAGAAATGATCCGAAAAGTGAAGGCCAGATATAATCGAAATTCACGCCGCAGTGGTAGAAAAATTGCCCGTGAGCTGAACATATCGCGAGAACGGATACAACACATATTAAAAAATGAGTTTGGACTAAAGCCATTGAAGTTCCAAAAAGTGCAAGAGCTCACCGATGCACAAAAAAAAGTTAGACTGGAAAAGAGAGAAAGGAGTTGCTTCGCTTGCACGAAAGTGGCCAGTTACCGAATTTGGTTTTCTCCGATGAGAAGCCATTCCAAATTGAGCAGTTTGTGAACAAACAAAATGATCGGGTTTACTTGCCAAAGAGGTCAGCTGAAAATTTACACCTTCGATTGGCCACCAGAACTCAAGCGCCGCCGATGGTAATGGTGTGGGGCGCCGTAACGGCCGATGGTCGCTCCCCGCTCGTATTCATCGACCATGGGGTCAAAATAAATGCCGAATATTATCGGGAAAATGTCCTAAAGATAGTATTGAAGCCCTGGGCAGACATACATTTCGGCCGCAGACCATGGACATTACAACAGGACTCAGCACCATCGCACTCAGCATGCGTCAACCAAGAATGGCTTAAAAAGGAGGTTCCTCGCTTCATTTCTACCGCACAATGGCCACCAAGATCTCCGGATCTCAATCCGTTGAACTTTTGCGCCTGTGGCATTTTAGAGAGTAAGGTTCGCACTAAAAAATACCAAAGTATCGATCATCTCAAGACGGCGCTTCGCCGGGAATGGGCCAAAATACCGCAGAGCCACTTTCGTGCAGCGTGTGATGGCTTTGTCGGCCGTTTGAAGGCCATAATTCGTGCCAAAGGTGGCCAATTCGAACAAATCTAAACTGTTTCTAAAATTTTATGTTATTTCCGACATTTTTTGCTTTTGAACAATAAAATTTAAAAAAAAAATAAAAAAATAAGTCGACTTAAGAAAGATTTTAGATATGCACTTATGCTATCATATTCTACTAACAATACTCCACATTTACATGATGTAGTGTCTCTAACATTGCTTTTTAAAAAGATATGCACATAAACATATTGCCCTAAGTCATAATGATGTCCCATTAAAGAAACATTAAAAGTGAGTTTTCTCGAGTGCATGATTTTCGTCTTAGGCGGTTATTGCTTGTGACAACTGATATATTAGAATTCGAAAAAAGGAAATAATTCCGCAGTTTCGTTTTTCTAGTATGTATATTGTCTCAAACATATTCTGCTTGGAACATATGAACCCTTTGTTTTGAAAGTGGCGTAAGCGACATTTTCACATAAATTGATTTAATTTTATCAAAAAGAATTTTCTGAAAAAGTCATAGATGACTGACATTTTTTTTACACCACTTTCAAATCAAACAGTTCATATAAAGGGTTTTCCAACAAGAGGTGTTATTTTGGTATTCAAAGAAAAATGCCATTTTTTGAGATAAATGATCGGATGTTTATTTCATAATAAAGAGGAAGGTATGCCGTTAATAATGAAAAACAACATCAGCCAAATGGCCACCATGACCACGCTTACAGGACCATATCCTTGTCATAACCAAATCGCAAAGTGGCTGCCCAGTGTCCTCGATAGCTCCACGAATTCTATCTTTGAGGTCTTGAATCGACGCTGGGCTGTTGGCGTAGACCTTATCTTTCAAGTGGCCCCAAAGGAAGAAGTCGCAAGGTGTTAAATCACAAGATCTCGGTGGCCAATTGTGATCAGCTCTTCGAGAGATAACACGGTCCGGAAACTTTTCCCGTAACAGAGCAATGGTTTCGTTGTTTGTGTGGCACGAAGCCCCGTCTTGTTGAAAGTAAACGTTGTCCAGATCAATACCATCCAACTCCGACCATAAAAAATCATTAATCATCTCTCAATGGCGCAATCGAATCGAAAAAGTAAGGTCCAATGACCCCGCCGGACCATAAACCGCACCAAACAGTCACACGTCTTGGCGGCCAATTGACATCGCCACGGCCATTGAATTTGTTGCGCAAAAGAGCCATTGTTTCGTTAGCTGTGTGGCAAGTGGCGCCGTCCTGCTGAAACCACATATTGTCCACATCCATAACTTCCAATTCGGGCCATAAAAAGTTCGTTATCATCTCACGATAGCGAACACCACTCACAGTAACTGCCTGACCGGCCTCATTTCGAAGAAGTATGGCCCGATGACGTCGCCATCCCATAAGCCGCACCAAACGAACTGGGCGAGCATGCACAGGTGTTTCACATCTCCTACAGACCCGGTTTGTTAAAATTTGCGCACAATTCTCCCGATTGTGGACATATTTGGTCGATTATGCTGATCAAAAAAACATCACGAAGTGCACGAAATGCATTTTGATTTGAACGCCCATTTTCGCAAAAGGCTTAAAAAACTTTAACGCTTTGCTCGATTGTGTAGCTTTCCATGGTTTAAATTGAGTTAGTCCGAAATTGAGAAATGTCAAATGAAATGCAGAAGAAACCTGACGTTTAGGTGTGGTTCACATTCAACATTGGCCCTTACAATTTAACCACCCTTTATTACACTGTACGAAATTTCAATTGGGATGTAAACTTAGATTTGTTTAGAACAACATCTTCCCAAATTTATAATTTGTGTACCAAATATTATATGTTTAGAGTGTACCCTAAAGATATATATGTTTCAAGCCGAATATGTTTGGGACAATACTACAGAAGCGATTTTTTTCAGCGTGTACAAACAAAACTTTATAAAACAGAACAGAACATTTTTTATTTATCCTCTGTTAGAATATTTTATTAAATGTGCAAAAACGATCAATCAAGAAAACGTCTCTTAGTTAAAGCAAATGATTCAATGAAATCTTCTATTTAAATTTTACACGCTGAAAAAATCGCCCCTGTAGTATATTGTCCCAAACATATTCTACTTGAAACATATATATTGTTAGAGTGCACTCCAAATGTACAACATTTGACACATACAAATATTATATGTTTGGGAGGATGTTGTTCTAAACAAAACTATGTTTACATCCTAATATTTTTTATTTGGATATGTTATTTCCCAAACAAAGATATATTTGCGTGAATATATATCTATTCTTTAATTGTTTTAAGTTGTCAGCAATTGAAAGGTAATTTTTAGAAAGTTTTAGTGTTAGTACAAATTCTTTATAATTCAAAATAATGACTTGGAATAGTTAGAAAAAAAAAATAGTTTCAAATAAAAGTTAATGCTAAGTATTCCATTTTTAATAGAAATGCATAATTCGAAAACAAAGAAAAAATTAAAACTAAAATTCGAAAAATTCAGCAGAGTTTTGAAAATCTTTTTTTAATAAAATATATTTGGAAATATTCATAAACAATAATTTAATTTGTATTTAAACACATACTTTATTTGAGAAAATTAGTTCGCAAATATATTTTATTCTAATATATTAACATATGGGTTCTAAATACATATTATTGATTTTCAAATAAAATTTATTTGCTCGAAAATATATAATATTTAAAAATTTGTATTGCAAGCATATTTTCTTTCGATTCAAACATATCAAAAAAGGCGATTTTGCCCCGTGTAAGAACAAAATTCACACTAAGACCTTTTAAGTCTATGAAAATTTACCAAAAAAAATTACGAGTGTAGAAATGCATTTGTTTTTCAAAGGGCTGCACTAAAACTCTTGTGAGCATATTCTGTCATTTAGTAATGGTATAATTACAATTTGTTACCATAAGAAAATGTTCATAAAGGAAATATGGCAATTTCCAATACAGGGTGGCTGATATGTAATGCAACAAAGTAAAGCGCTATATTTTTTTAATTTTTTTTTCTAAATTTTATTGTTCAAAAGCAAAAATGTCGGAAATAACATAAAATTTTAGAAACAGTTTAGATTTGTTCAAATTGGCCACCTTTGGCACGAATTATGGCCTTCAAACCAAAGAGATTCAATATAAGAAGAGATACCATTTCATTCACCTCAACGAAAGGTGAATTCCGACTCGTGAGCAAAGATGAGTTCATGAAAAAATTTATTGAAAAATCGTGTATTTTGTGTGCTTTTCTTTCACTTTTTCACATGCACGTCAATAAACACACAAAATAAAATTATTTTACGTTAGTTGAAACAAAGAAAACGGAGAACATATCTTTTTTTAATCAATTTAAAATTCCTTTATGTCCACCACTTCAATAGAAAAACTCAACTCTGCACATGAATTTTCGCCGTGCATACTCTTATTCTAGAACCTCTTTGCTTCAAACGGCCGACAAAGCCATCACACGCTGCACGAAAGTGGCTCTGCGGTATTTTGGCCCATTCCCGGCGAAGCGCCGTCTTGAGATGATCGATACTTTGGTATTTTTTAGTGCGAACCTTACTCTCTAAAATGCCCCAGGCGCAAAAGTCCAACGGATTGAGATCCGGAGATCTTGGTGGCCATTGTGCGGTAGAAATGAAGCGAGGAACCTCCTTTTTAAACCGTTCTTGGCTTGGTGCGATGGTGCTGAGTCCTGTTGGAATGTCCATGGTCTGCGGCCGAAATGTTTGTCTGCCCATGGCGTCAATACTGTCTTTAGGACATTTTCCCGATAATATTCGGCATTTATTTTGACCCCATGGTCGATGAATACGAGCGGGGAGGGACCATCGGCCGTTACGGCGGCCCACACCATTACCATCGGTGGCGCTTGAGTTCTGGTGGCCAATCGAAGGTGTAAATTTTCAGCTGACCTCTTTGGCAAGTAAACCCGATCATTTTGTTTGTTCACAAACTGCTCAATTTGGAATGGCTTCTCATAGGAGAAAACCAAATTCGGTAACTGGCCACTTTCGTGCAAGCGAAGCAACTCCTTGGCTCTTTCCAGTCTAACTTTTTTTGTGCATCGGTGAGCTCTTGCACTTTTTGGAACTTTAATGGCTTTAGTCCAAGCTCATTTTTTAATATGTATTGTATCCGTTCTCGCGATATGTTCAGCCCACGAGCAATTTTTCTACCACTGCGGCGTGGATTTCGATCAAATCTGGCCTTCAATTTTCGGATCATTTCTGGTGTTGTTACCGTTTTTTTTCGTCCACTTTTGAAATGAAATGATAGCAACCTGAAGTTAGTTGCAATACATATCAGCCACCCTGTAAATATGGATATACGCCACTTTCAAAACAAATTTTTTATTTAAAAGTTTGTTTTGAAAGTCGTTAACTACATTCACCATTAAAAAAATGGGTTTATAGGACTCAAGCACGAAAAATTCTGAAACATATAGAAACTTTGAAGTCTTGTTATGAGCCGTATAAAAATATGTTATTTCTATTATTCACGCTGATTTTTAAACGAATTGAAACGCAAAACCCTTCATATCTCGTTTTAAAAACAAATGGATTTACGTCACTTTCAAAATTATTTATTATTGGAACAAATCTCACTTTCTGAGTCGATTTAGCCATGTGCGTCTGTCTGTCCATGTATTCTTGTAATCAAAGTGCATGTCGTATTTATGGTCCGATTGTGATGAAATTTAGCATAGTGCTCTTTTTTGGCCCAAGGACGATCCCTATTGAAATTGGTTAAAATCGGTTCAGATTTGGATATAGTCCCCATATATATGTTTCACCCGATTTGACATGTAAGCGCTGTAGAAACCACATTTTACATCCGATCTTTATGAAATTCGGCAGAGAGAGTTTTATTATTACGTGAATGAACACTACCAAATTCGGAGAAAATCCGTTTAGATTTAGATATAGCCCCCATATATATGTTTCATCCGATTTGACATGTAAGCGCTGTAGGAACTGTATTTTAAATCAGATCAGTACGAAATTTGGCAGAGAGAGTTCTCTTATTACACGAAAAAACACTGCGCAATTCGGGGAAAATCGGTTCACATTTAGATATAGCCGCCATATATATGTTCCACCCGATTTAACATTTATGCGCTGTAGAAATCGTGTTTTATATCCGATCAGTACGAAATTTAACAAAGAGAGTTTTCTTATTACATGTAAGAACACTGCCAAATTCGGGGA
Source organism: Eudasyphora cyanicolor (assembly GCA_963930755.1). Classification (NCBI taxonomy): domain Eukaryota; kingdom Metazoa; phylum Arthropoda; class Insecta; order Diptera; family Muscidae; genus Eudasyphora; species Eudasyphora cyanicolor. The sequence goes on along the minus strand of OZ005737.1, from coordinate 206,355,680 downwards.
AAATCGGTTCAGATTTAAACATAGTCCCAATATATATGTTATACCCGATTTGACATGTAAGCGCTGTAGAAACCGTGTTTTATATCCGATCAGTACGAAAATCGGCAGAGAGAGTTTGCTAATTACATGTATGAACACTGCCAAATTCTTATCGCAATGCCCATTTTCGCATTGGTAGGTAGGTGTAGGGTATTATATAGTCGGCCCCGCCCGACTTTCTGTCTTTCCTTACTGGTTTTTAATTGGGACTATTATTTCTGATTTTCGCCAATTTAAATGTAATACTTGAAATTTCTAAAATTCTCTTATTAATAACAATAAATTTCTCGAAGGATTGACAACAAATTATGACTTGGAATATATAGAAATTAAAAATTATATCTAATATGCTTAAATATATTTTTTCAAAATTTTCAATGCTATTTGTTTTCAAAAAATCAGAAAAAAGCTAAAAATAATCAAGTCTTAGAATGGAGTTATATCGGTTTAAAGTTAGTAAGTATCATATAGGGGAATTTGTCACGTTTGGGGGTTTCACATACCTCGAAAACGAATAGTCCGATTGTGCTGCAAAAAAAAAAATAGAAAAATTAAGAATTAAAATTCCTACAAATTTTAATAATGACACTTCCACGTGGAAACAGAAGTTTACTAACTGTCGTTAAAAGTATTAGAAAATATTTTATTTTTCCAAAAAAATGTGTTCCATTTTTTGAAAGCTAGCATCTTAACGAAGAAAACAATGTCTTTTTGAAGAAAATCTATGGATAAATGTAGGAATTATAGCACTTTTGGTAGAAATAAGAGAATTTCAACTTAATCCGGGTTTTATACCCCCACTATTGTGAACAAGTTTAAATATCAGACGCTGGGGCCAATAGTGTAACACATCGATGGAGTAACCTAAGAGACCCCAAGAATATTTGGCGGAAATCCGTTTTGGGCCATTTTAAGTCTTTTGAGCAATGTCCGTCTGTTTGGTTTGTGAATATGATAACTTTCGACAGGATTAACCGATTGACTTTTAATTTGGTATGTGTCAATATTTTTTTCTATCTCAGGCTAAGGTCAATGATGGGCTTTGTTGGTTCACTCCTTCGAGTACCACCCCCAAGAAGGATCAGCATTTTGCGAAACGCCGGGACACTTATGACTTTTTTCGACCGATACAACTTTTCCCGGTAGTCAGAACCCCCGTCGGTCACTGACCCCTACCATTTGTCGCACTGTGTATTTAATTCACCTGAAAGTGAGGGTTTTTGAAGTCAGATTACTCAACTGTTTGTAAATGTTTATTTCACTCATTTATTCATTAATCATATACCGATTTTTTAATTTAATATTTTGTTGTGGGCGAACCATTTATTTTTATGAAATCGAATCAAATGCAATATTTAACGGCTTAATGATTCGGGCAAGTGTGTATACAAATAGTTATGAATCACCCATAGACTTGTACAAATAAGAAGAGCTGTTCTAAAAGGTATGTTAAATAGTATCCGCATTTCATTGATGTTCTGCATAAAGTTTTCATTATTATTAGTCTGGCCATATATTTGTCTTTTTCTGGCCTAGCTTAGAGAATTTAATCTTATGTACATTAAGGCTTTAACTAATGTACAATCTTATGTATATCATGTACCATACCTAAGTGGGGGAAATTCGACATTAGAGTGACTCAAAAAATGTGCAGATGCTAAAATCTAATATGAAAAGTATTTTATGTAAAGGGTCCGCCAAATAACTTTTTTTTTTGAAAATGCTATAAAAAAAATCTACTGAATATTTTCTCAAATTTCTTTTTTTATTTGAAAGTACAATCCTTCCGGTTAATAATGGAAAATAATTTCATTCAAATGGCTGCCTCGGCTGGCCATGCAGTAGCCTACACGATCGGTCCAATTTTTAAGCACATTATCGATTGTGTGCAAGCTGTATTTCACCAATGGCTTCACGAATATTGTCCTTTAAAGCGTCAATTGTCTCTGGCTTGTCGGCGTAACACTTATCTTTGAGGGCACCCCACAAATAATAGTCCAACGGTGTCAAATCGGTGGCCAAACGACATCAGCTCTGCGGCTGATAATGCGATCTTCAAATAGAGGGCGCAAAACATCGAGTGTAGCTTCGGCTGTGTGGCACGTAGCGCCGTCTTGTTGAAACCAAAAATTCGTTCAACATGGCCCGATCACGATCGCCATTGACTGTAACGGACAGACGGACTCCTTGCTCATTTTCGAAGAAAAATGGCCCAATTATGTCTCTGGACCAAAATCCCCACCAAACAGTGACTCGTTTTGGGTGTATCGGCTTTTCAAAGTATGCGTGCGGGTTTTCTGTGCCCCAAATGCGACAAATTTGCTTGTTTACATACCCGCCAAGATCAAAATGAGCTTCATCTGAAAAGATGATTTTTTTGGCAAAATCGGCATCGTCTGTAAGTCGATCGCAGGCCCACTTAGCGGAGCGAAAACGCATTGGACATTGGACATTACATAACCATATTGGTTCAGCGGAAGGATAAAACTAATTATCTGTCAAATCAGACATGAGCTAAGTGTTACCATTCACGAAATAAGCACTAGTTGAAAAAAAAAACGTTAGATGGCGGACCCTTTATATCCCCAAAATATTTCGTTCTGTGATTGTCCAATTAGCAGCGATTTGCGATCGAAATAATCTCTAGAAATCAGTCTTTTCTTCAGTAAAATTGGCAGGTCTAAATTTTTTTCGAAATCGACATTTATGGTGAATTCTTTTCTGCAAAAAAGTGCAACACTTGCATTGCCCTTTTACCGAAAACAGCACTATTATATCGCTTTTTTGAAATTCTGGTTTTGCTAAATTAGAATAACTTAATTACCAAATTTCAAAAAAGTATCACAAAAATGCCGTTTTCGGAAAAAGGGCAATGAAAATGTTGCACTTTTTTGTAGAAAAGAATTTGCCATTAGACATTTTTTGTGGGATGTACCATTTTTGACTGAATTGTAGGTACCAAAGGTGGCGTGGAAAAGTTGCAAATTTTTCATGTTGATAGCTAGCTACACGCTGAAAAAAACTGCTTTTCTGCTTGAAATATACAAATGTTTAGGGTACACTCTAAATATATTATATTTGGCACATACAAAAATTATATATTTGGGAAGATGTTGTTGTAAACAAATCTTTGTTTCGTCCTAATATTTATACCCTACACCACACTGTGGTACAGGGTATTATAAGTTTGTTTCACGGCAGATGTTTGTAACACCTGAAAATAACACAGCTAGACCCACCTTAAAGTATACCGATCGACTCAGAATCACTAGCTGAGTCGATTTAACGATGTCCGACCGTCCGTCCGTCCGTCCGTTTGTCCATGTAAAGTTGTTTGTCGACTACAGGTCGCAATTTCAGTCCGATCGTTCTGAAATTTTGCAGTTTAGAGTATTTCGCGGCTGTTAAGATCGCTATTGAATTTGGTTGAAATCGGTTCAGATTTAGATATAGCTCCCATATATATCTTTCGTCCGATTTGGCCCTTTAGTCCTATGGAAGCTGTATTTTACAACCGATCGTTTTGAAATTTAGAGTGGTAGAGTTTCTTGATCCATGAACCAACATTGCTGAATTTGAAGAAAATCGGTTAAGATTTAGCTATAGCTCCCATATATATGTTTCGTCCGATTTTGCTCTTTAGTCCTGTAGAAGCTGTATTTTACATCCAATCATTTTGAAATTTAGAATGGTAGAGTTTCTTGATCCATGAACCAACACTACCGAATTTGAAGAAAATCGGTTAAGATTTAGCTATAGCTCCCATATATATGTTTCATCCGATTTGGCCATTTAGTCCTATAAAAGCTGTATTTTACATCCAATCGTTTTGAAATTTAGAATGGTAGAGTTTCTTGATCCATGAACCAACATTGCCGAATTTGAAGAAAATCGGTTAAGATTTAGCTATAGCTCCCATATATATGTTTCGTCCGATTTGGCCCTTTAGTTCTATAGAAGCTGTATTTTACATCCAATCGTTTTGAAATTTAGAATGGTAGAGTTTATTGATCCATGAACCAACACTACGGAATTTGAAGAAAATCGGTTAAGATTTAGCTATAGCTCCCATATACATGTTTCGTCCGATTTGGCCCTTTAGTCCTATAAAAGCTGTATTTTACATCCAATCGTTTTGAAATTTAGAATGGTAGAGTTTCTTGATCCATGAACCAACATTGCCGAATTTGAAGAAAATCGGTAAAGATTTAGCTATAGCTCCCATATATATGTTTCATCCGATTTGGCTCTTTAGATCCAATCGTTTTTATACCCTACACCACACTGTGGTACAGGGTATTATTTAAGTATAAAATATCCCAAAAGTAAATTTATGTAAACAATTTATACATGAATTAAAAAATTTATATTTCAGAGTTATTCAATATTACGAGAGTGGTGTAGGGTATTATATAGTCGGCCCGCCCGACTTTAGCCTTTCCTTGCTGGTTTTTATTTGGGATTATTATTTACGAAACAAATATGTATTTGCCTGTTAGTATTCAAAAAATATATCAATATTAATTTTAATGTTTTCCAGTAATTCACTGTTAATTTTTTCGGAAATTTTAAATGTTCGTAAAATTCCAATATGACTTGGATAAAAAAAAATATAAAAACAAGTAAGAAACTTCAGTCGGGTAATCGACTTATGAATCCCCTCACCTGAGTCCCGAAAAAAATGTTCGTAAGTATATTGATTTTTTTGTTTTAATTAAATTATTATCAATTTAAATTGCAGTTAATAATTTTAAGTATATACTACTGGTATTAAAATTATAAACTGATAACTTTTGTTGCAATATGGATCATTTGTGTGGGAGGAACCAAAGGGGCTGTAGGCGTTATAAAAGCATTACACTGTACACCCTTTGAAGTGTTTGTATTCAGTGATACTGAAGTTTTAAGCTGATAACTTTTGGTGCAAAATGGTCCATTTGTGTGGGAGGTACCAAAAGGGGCGGGGCAATAACGCCCACTTTTCACTGTATTTTAGGTACTATTAACCCATTACACTGTACAAAATTTCAAGTCTTTGTATGCACTGGTAATAAAGTTAAAATCTATTAACTTTTGGTTCAAAATTTTCCATTTGTATGGGATGTACCAAAGGGGCGTGGCAACTTCTCCTATTTTTCTCGAGGTAATAGTGACTAATAAACTAATACTATGAGTAGAATTTCAGAGGATTCAAATAAGTAGAATATAGGTTATTAAATAATGAATGTTTCACTAAAAGTTAACCCTTTGTGGGGGAGGTACCAGAAGTTGTAGACAAGTATGGGCCATCTTCGAACTTAGCCGGAGATAGAGAAAAACATTACCGCATATCAAATTTAAATAAATTTTTTGGGTCAAATTTATAGGACATTAATCAAATTTATTGGATTCATTCCGTTTGCAACACCTTAAAATTGCGACACCAAATTTACATACAGGGTTTTCCAATAAGAGTGATATGATTTCTTTGAAAAGAACACTTTTATTGTTAAAGAAATTCAAGAGTTTTTTATTTAATGTGAAGTACAATCGATACAATTAAGTTCTAAATAAAACGTCATTCAAATGGCCTCCACGACTTCTTCTGCAGGAACGAATTCGATGAACCCACTAAATCAAGTCGTATGTCATGAATGGCACGTTCAATATTGACTTGTAAAGCTTAAAGGGAGTCTGGTTTATTTCGAAAGACCAATGACTTCAAATAACCCCACAAGAAATAGTCTAATGGTGTTAAATCACAAATTCTTGGAGGCCAATCAATATCACAATTTCTTGAAATAATCGAATCTCCAAACTTTTCTCGCAACAATTCAATTTTTTCATTTGCTGTGTGGCACGTAGCCACAATCGGTCAATGGCAAAAAGATAGCTCTAACGAGAGCTAAAACGCTCTCTACGAGAAAAAAAGCAAGGTCGTAGGTCGACTGGAAAGTGTTTTTTTTTTTATTTATTTTTATTTACTTATTGACTTAGCGCACGAAAAGTTGCAATTGGAGAACGATTATTTTAATAATAAAACTGCCTATGTTCTTGCCTATACTATACTACTGAATACAATGAAAAACAAATGACAGATCATGACATATTACAAATGACCGACACGTCACTTCAAAATCATATCATCCCTATTGGAAAACCCGGCAGTTGCAGGTCGTTTGCGACTGAAAATGAGCCATATCGGTCAATGTTTTGATATAGCTCCCCTATAGAGGTCGCTCTAAAATACGTGTTTTGAGCCATAGATACCACATTTCCAAAGCAATTCACTGGAACTTTGCAGTTTGTTTTCTATTTTAACAAGAATTTATCACGACAAAAATGTTACAAATCGGTTCATATTTTTTTATAGTCACCATAAACAGGTCGCTTCAAAATTCGCTTTTGTTTGGCCATAAATTTCACATTTTCTAAGTATTTTAACTGAATCTTTGCAGTTTATATTATATTTAGACAAGAATTCGTCACAGACAAGAATTCATCACGGTAATTTTTTTAAATCAGTTCATATTTCGTTATAGTCTACGTATAGATGTCGCTCCTAAAAATGCGTGTTTAAGCTATAAACTGAAACTTGGTACGTTGTATTCTATTTTGGTAGAAATTCATCTCAATAAAACCTAGATACCACATTTTTCAGATGAAGAGTTTGGCTAAAAAAATTGAGGCTTAAATTTGGCTATAAATTGGAGCGTTGGTTTTTTTAATAATTTGCTTAAATAAAAGAGATCGTTCCATGATTTTCTCCATATCCAATTATTTGTCCAGGAATAGAATTGAATGCAATCCATGGTGGGGGGTATATAAGATTAGGCATGGCTGAACTTAACGCTTTTACTTGTTTGTTATTGATTTGATTTAATACAAGTTTGAATGAACACTTTCAATATTTCCAATGGGTTTGATGTTTAAAAAAACCGTATCGCTCCTCAAAGCTGGCTGTGATATGCGTATTAAAATGCAAACATTTCACTACCACTCTGAAGACCGACACAATTTAAAATTGTTTCTGTTACACTGGGAAAAACGATTAAAAATAAGCAAACAAAAACTACGAACACAGTTTTATGATCACACTCTATACTTACTCATATAATAATTAAATTTCGATCCCTGAGCTATAGACCAATATTTTAGCTTATTATTGTATTCACGGGAAAAAATTAGGAAATAAAAAATGTTTGAAGTTTAGACCTGGAAGAAATTATGTACTCGTATTCTTATATAATTATGTCTTAAACATTACCTCCTTTTTTCCGTAATTCCAAAATAAAACATTAATTTTGTATTGTTTGTTTGTTTTTTTTTGTAAATTATTTATAAACGTATGCAATTTGTAATAAATCATATCGATTGATCTTATTTCATAAATGTTATAACTAATTTTAAATTATTTTAAGTATATTTTGTTGTTGGTTTCCATTTTTTGCTTTGTTTCTTTTATTTCTTTTTTGGTTGTCGTTACATATAATTCTTGTCATTTATTTAGAATATCACCATTAAATTTCAGTTTATTTAATTCATAATTCGGCCCTAATCAAAATGTGAATAATGCAAATCAAAAACTGTACTACATCGAAATAAGCTATTGTGGTTTTTGTTTAGCTATAAATTTATAATTAGTATATATCATATGTTGTATTTATGTATATTATATACATATGAGTATTTTTAACATTTACACAGGACAATTTTGAGAAAAAAAATTTCATTTTTTGGAATATAATTTTTTATTACAATATCTGGTAGACCTGTGTAAATTTGGTAAGTATATTTTTTTGCCACCAATACATTTATTATAAAGTACTTGTTTGTGGTTTTTATTTGTAGTATGTTATGCTGGAAGTTAATATAAATAAATAGTAATTGAAAAAAATGATTTTCAGGATCATAGAATAATCCTAAGACTCATTTTGTGAATTTTACTATGCAAGGACAAAATTTTTTTCCAGTGATCACTATTTTTCCAAAAGTAATTAAAATTGTTATTTTTGAATATACAATTTATTTTTATAAAATTTCCGAAAAGTTTATTGCAAAAATTGTTTTACTGCTTGTCTACGTTCGCCTCCAAGTTGTGCTATCATTATTTTTAAATATCTTCAAGAGCTTCGATGATATCTAAATATTTTTGACAAAAAAGTATGATGAATTTGAAAAAAAATATGAACAATTTCTTCTTCAATTTTAAGAACATAGATTGGGAGGAATAATTTGATCTAACGGGGTTTCCAATAGGGATGATATGATTTTGAAGTGACATTTCGGCCATTTGTAATATGTCATGATCTGTCATTAGTTTATCATTGTATTCAGTAGTGTTTACAATTTCATCATTACAAGTTCGTTATTCAGTTTTATTATAAAAATAATCGTTGCAACTTTTCGGGCGCAAAGTCAATTTTTTTAAAATCCAAAAAAAAAACACTTTCCAGTCGACCTACCACATTGTGTAATATTTTAACTCTCGTTAAGAGCTATCTTTTTCCCATTGACCGATTCCCGATCCGACGTACCGTTAAGGAGCTTGAGCAATAATAAACTTTCCGTTCACATTTGAAAATGATGCTAAGTCCATTTTTTTAAAATCCAAAAAAAACACTTTCTAGTCGACCTACGACCTTGACACTTATGAGCAATATTTTAGCCCTCGTTAAGAACTATCGTTTTGCCATTGACCGATTGTGGCTATGTGCCTCACAACAAACGAAACAATTGAATTGTTGCGAGGAAAGTTTGGAGAATCGATTATTTAAAGAAATTGTGATATTGAATGGCCTCGAAGAAGTTGTGATTTAACACCATTAGTCTATTTCTTGTGGGGTTATTTGAAGTTATGTTATTTCGAAATAAACCAGACTCTCTTCAAGCTTTACAAGTCAATATTTAGTGGAAAAAGTGCTCGAAAATTGGGTTTATCGAATTCGTTCCTGCAGAAGAAGTCGTGGAGGCCATTTGAATAACGTTTTATTTAGAACTTAATTGTATCAATTGTACAAGGTGGCGCAAAAGTAATCCTCCTATCAGAAAATGCTATAAATTTTGCGATTGGCCCCTAATGTCAGTTCTGTTTTGACATTTGTGTAGTAAACACATGCGAAATACACGTTAATAAACAATGTTACGCTACACTGCTCCAGAACGCGGAATATTGCTGACTATTTATTTGACCAATAATCGGTCGGTGACTTTGGCACAACGTGAATTTCGTCGCAGATTTCCTGGCCGTCCAACGCCTACTGGTGAAACACTGCGACGTTTAGCCGCTCGCCTCGAAGAGACTGGCTCAACACGAAATGCTGCCAGGCGTGGCAGACCCCGGAGTAGCCGTTCTGCAGAGAATATTGCTGCTGTAGCCGAGGATGTCATGGAAGCGCCGTCGACATCGACCAGACGACGTGCCACGCAAATGGGTATCAGTCGACGGTCTCTACAGCGAATTTTGGTACAAGATTTGAAGATGTTTCCGTACAAAGTCCAGACGGACTTTGTACGATTGGCTGCTGACCGCCAATCGCGTCTAACATACGCTCAAGCCATCCTTAATCACCACCAAGAGGAAGATGATTTTTCATCAAAAATAATAATGAGTGATGAGGCCCATTTCCATCTTAGCGGGTACGTAAATAAGCAAAATTTACGCTTCTGGGGCACTGAAAATCCGCGTGTAACCCACGAAGAGCCATTACACCCGCTCAAAGTCACTGTATGGTGTGCTGTTTCCGCTGGAGGAGTCATCGGACCTTTTTTCTTCGAAGACGTCGCGGGCCAAACGGTTACTGTGAATGGTGAGCGCTACAGAGCAATGATCAACGAGTTCTTTTTGCCGCAACTTGATGAATTGGGATTGGAAAACATGTGGTTCCAACAGGACGGTGCAACGGCACACACTGCACGTGCCACAACCGATATGCTGAAGGATGCATTTCCCGGGCGCCTAATCTCCCGTTTTGGCGATTTGCACTGGCCAGCAAGATCGCCTGATTTGACCGCTCCAGACTTCTTTTTGTGGGGCTTTTTGAAGTCGCGGGTTTATGTCAACAAGCCTCAGACTCTTGCAGCTCTTAAAGACAATATCCGTCAAAAATGTGAGGACCTATCGCCGGAAGTTTTGGCCAAAGTGATGGAAAATGCCATAAAAGGGGCTTAAATGACAATCAACTGTGGCGGCGGCCATTTACATGACATCATATTCTCGACTTGATGTAAAAAAATTAAAAGACCAAATAAAAATAATCCACAATCAAAGTTTTTCATTTTTTTTTAAATTACAGCCAAAAAACATCGAAAGGTTACTTTTGCGCCACCTTGTACTTCACATTAAATAAAAATCTTTTGAATTTCCTTAACAATAAGAGTGTTTTTTTTTCAAAGAAATCATATAACTCTTATTGGAAAATCTGTATTACACTATGCAACAACATTTTTGTCGAGCTGTGCATAACATTTTCTGGTGTAATAACAAAACACGAAAAATATAAATGATAGTGATATCTTATTTTTCTATTTAGCAACTTATTATAAAAAATCATAGGTTGATATTAAAAATTCTGACCCCTATTCTTAGATGCAAAAAGACGCAGATAAACTCGGTACTTTTAGATTTACCGAAAATTCACTTGTTTTTTCTATGTGACACGGTCTTGACCTCACGTGATCCAAAAAATGAATTCATGAAATACTTGGTGGTTATTGGAACTAATTTTCGTTATTGTACAGTATTATTTAAGATACCAAATAGTTCCCATTCCAATCGGACTATATGTATAAAACGTCGGATCGAATATTTTTATTGAAATGTCCCCTTAATGGCTGAACTTATTAAACTGTTAGCATAAGTACGTCCAACATTAAATTTTTGCATTCTTCAATACACTATTTTATGACTTAATATTATTATAATAATTACAATTATTCATAGGTATAAAATAACTGCAGTGACGCTCTCCAAACTATCTTGGAAGTCTTCCTTAATTTTTGTAGTTTTTTTTACATTTTAATTTTTCTCCTTTTTTCTGAGGGGATGGATATTTTATTTAAATATTTATCGCATGTCAGTTAACTACTTCCCTTGTTTATTTGTGTGTATGTTAATTCATATGTATATTGCTATGTATGTATGAATGTATTTATTTATGTACATTTCCGTCTACCAAAATTTGCTTTCAAATTTCCAAGTTCATCTCTTATTTTATCTTATATGTTTCAACAAAATTGGTCTCAATTAATTTATTGTTTGACGGTTTTTTGTTTTATAATTTTGTAATGATTTGAAACCTTCATTTTGATTTGCATTTTGCTCGCTTGTAGTCACTACAAACTATAGTTCAATACTACAGAGATTTTGAAGATATAGTGCTATGTCTGAAGGTTTTTCTTGTGGTCTGGTGTGATGGAAATACGGAGTTTACAGAGAGAGAAAAAGAGAGATGAACTTTTTTTGCTAGATATTCACAACATTCGATTTTCTTTCAAAGATTGTTATATGATTGATTGATTGGTTTGATGTTGTGTGTGTACGATATTGAGGTTATGGATATGTACAAGAAATTAGATACATAGTTATGGGCGTAGAACAAATTAATTGTAATGAAACTTATATCGAAAAAATAAAAAATCAATTCAGTTATTAAATTAAATTATTCGCTATTACAGAATAGCCTAGAAAATGCTATATAAGAAAATGACAAATTTCAAATTTAATAAAATGTATTTTATTTTAGACGTATGCTTCTCTATTTTTAACAGGTCTATATGTATATTTCCATTTAATGTCGTTTTTCGGAAATTTTCGTAGTTTTCAATTCCACTTTGGCGATTTTGATCGCTTTCTTCCGATTTTGATCAAATACGTCATAAATTAAGTTACCTTCAACTTCTAACGTCACCTTCAACCTGTTCCATAATTTCGAAGTTTTTAAAAAATTACTACGAAAAAATATTCTAATTTTACGGTCCAGGGAAGCCGGGTGGGTTACAAAGACCATGTGGCCAGATTATGCAACTATAGACCATAGCCTTTGGTGGGACTCGAACCTACGACCCTCAAACTCATAGGCGAGCACGCTACCAACTCACCTACAGGGGCGCTCTACGAAAAAATATTTTTTAGAGAAATTTCTAATATTTGTAAAATATATATGTATATGGATTTGTTTTTAATTTTTTTTGGATATATGTATTGTAGACCTTTTTGTTGTTATGATTGGATTGTTTGTTCGGCTTGAGGTCCGTAATAAATAAAAGACAATACTTTTATTTTTTATTTATTTTTCTTTGATGATGACCAACGAAGTTGGCCGAAATATTGGGCAAATAATTTCAATTCCAATCATTATTTTTTTTTAATTTTATTTCTTTTCAGTATTGTATGACAATTCATCATGAAAAAACTCACACCGAAAAATCTTAAAATTAGTCATCTGCAATACGAAAGTCTGCGTTCTGTGAGAAAAGTATTTCGTGAATTTCGACGAACATATATGTTCAAACGCCAAATTGATTAACTTCGCTTTTTCGAAATTTTAAAGTGAAAGCACTTAATATTGCATTTTTCTAATATGTTTTATGGACTTAATCGATTTGGCATTTGAACCATTCAATTTTGCCATTTTGAGGCAAGTGCATCATGTGCAATGAAATTACCGCAATAGGACTGATGATGAACTACCTTTACATCTACAAAAATGCAAATGCGATGATGGGAAGTTTAATCGAAAATTGGACCTTTCGAATGGACCACCAAAAATGTACGCGCGCCATCATTTAAATGAAATTATATCTTAGTTAAATTAAATGTCAGAGATTGTTTTTTTATGTCATAATAAAGATTTGAAATACCAATTAAATTTTAAGTGTTCAATGTAATGTGTAAAAAGGTCTAAATGGGTCACCCAATATAAATATCGTAAGTATTTCCAAACAGCAACTATTTTTCTGTAAATTGTTTTGTAAAACAAGGATTTTATGGCGAAATTAAAAATTGTTCGAAACCTTGATACTTGACAATTACAGTTTTAATGGAGAAATTACTAATTTCGATTTATCGTCAAATGAAATTAATTGACGTAATTCTCTGTTTCAAATTTTGCAAAAACACAGATTTTTTGAAGAAATAACTAATTTCTCGATACTTTGATTTTTAAAAATTTTGGAAATGGGTTTCACTGTTTTAGTGTACCTTCAGAGTAAAATTTTTACAAAGTGGTGTCTATCGAAACTGCAGTCAATTCTACCAAGCAATTAAAACTCTCTACCAATTTTTGTATTTGTTTCTATTACGTTTTTGCAATAGACAGAAAGTAACTAAAACATATGGTCTCGAACCGAATAAATTCTGAATGCATTTTTACAAAATTTCATAAAAAATTAAAATTTGTAATTTTGAACAATGGCGTATGCCGATCGATTATACTCATTTGTCGATACTTTGATTTTTGACAATTTTGAAAAGGGTTACACTGTCTGCAAAATTTCATAAAAAAATCATAGTTTGGAATTTCGCACTATGGCGGTGTGCGACAATCGATTATACTCGACAAATTAAATTATTTCACGGAATTTTTTCCTCAAACTTTTTAAAATTATAGATTTTGTGAAGAAATTACAAATTTCTCAATCCTTTGATATTTCGACAATTTTGGAAAGAAATGAAAAAAATTTTATAAACATTCAAAGTTTATAATTTTGAACTATGGCATATGCCCATCGCGTATTCTCTTCAAATGACTTCGTTTGACGTAATTTCTTCTTCAAACTTTATAAATATACAGATTTTATGGAGAAATTACAAATTTCTCTATTCCTTAATTTTTGACAAATTTGTATATTTTGGACTGTTTAAAAATTTCATAAAAAACCAAAATTTTGTAATTTCGAATTATGACGTTGCCAATCGATTATACTCGTCAAAATTTCATAAAAAATCAATGTATGGCGTATGCCAATCGGTTATACTCGTCAAATGAAATAGTATGATGTAATTATTTTCTTCAAACTTTGCAAAAAAAAAAACTTAATTTAATGGCGAAATTAAAAATGTCTCAATCCTTTGATTTTTGACAAATTTTGAAAGGAGTTATTTACAAAATTTCATAAAAAGTTTGTAATTTTAAACAATGGCGTATGCCAATCCATTATACTCGTCGAAAAATACTTTGACGTAATTTTTCTTTAAAGTTTGCAAACAAAACAAATATAATGGAGGAATTTCATATACCCCAACCCTTGATTTTTGGTAATTTTGGAATTGTTGGCGCCTGAAAGTATGCTTCACAAAATTACTATACAAAATAAATCGATTTTATAAAGCCTTTAACTTTAACCTTTGTTGATAACGAGTATCACGGCTCAGAAATCATGATCCAGTATGTGTGCTGCCAATTTTTAATACATATTAATACACCGCCATGTATAAAATACTTGTTTATAGAATAATATAGAAACAAAATGGTCTTGAAGCCGGGAGAGTATTCTATTTAGAATGACAAGTTATCTTTTATATAAAAGTGTTATACCGATTTTAAAATACCCATAAGTTCTTAACTAACAGGATTTTTGTCACAAATTATACTGCAAAAGAAAGGCCTCAACGTCTATGTAATGTGTAATATAATTGTCGGCTAATATTTTTGACATAAAGCTATTATTTTATAATGATGGTCGAAACCGGTCAGAACATTCTATACTTTCAATTAATGCATATTTTTATGCAAATATTTTTGTCACAAATTGTCTTAGATATCAGAAGACGTCTTTTATATAAAAGTGTTATACTGATTTTAAAATAGCCATAAGTTCTAAAGTAACATGATTTTTGGCACAAATTATACTGCAAAAGACAGGTCTGAACGTCTATTTAATGCGTAATATTGTATTCGGCTAATATTTTTGGCATAAAGCTATTATTTTGTTATGATGATCGAAACTGGTCAGAACATTCTGTACTTTCAATTAATGCATATTTCTATGCAAATATTTTTTTGTCACAAATTGCCTGAGATATCAGTAGACGTTCAGATCTTTTGATTAAGGTATCACTTGAAGCTATACAACATTTAATTTTAAAGTTATTGATATTTTAAAATCTCTAAAAATTGTTTTATAAAAATGCGAATTGTTTATGAAATGTTTGATTCTGGTGGAAAATTGAAGTCGCTTGTAAATCAGAGCAACGTCCTCTATCATATACCAACAAATCAAGAAAATCCGCGACCTATCAATTTTCGTGAAAAAGGAAAGGCTAACTAACCCCTTATCTCAGAAATGGCATTTAAAATCGAAGTTTGAAATTTCAAAACGAGTCGTATATCAATCGATTGTACTCGCCGAAAGAAATCGGTTGATGAGTATTATGGCCAAAAGTGGCTTAAAACATGGTCAGTATGGAGAATTTAAGTGAAAAATTTACTGATATTATAAAATCATGTATAATAATTTGTTAGGCCTGTGTCAAGAGCAATCTACATTAAGGTATAAGCAGCGTTTTCATGTTTCCATTTAGGGTATAATCTGTGACGATATCTAAATTTATTTAGAAGTTACAGACATTTTAAAAACCGGAAACTTTTCCGTGAAACGCTTTTTTAAAATGCCTTCAATTGCTAAACTAATTGAATTACGGCAACAATTGACACCTCAAACGAAAGTTCAAAACGTCCACTTGTTGTCTAATGCAACTTGCGACTAATTATTTCTTCATAAAAAATAAGTTTAATGAAATTATAAAATTTTCCATAATTATTACTAGTTGTGATATTTGAGACAATATTATTTGCCGCAAATTGTGTCGAATATCAAGTAGACGCTCAGACCTTTAATTTGAGGTCTCCATTGAGGCGCTATTCCACTTAGTTTAGATGTTACAGCCGTTTGACAATTCGTATAACAGTTTTATATAAAAGGGATTTTATCATGAAATATGTACTAGGTTCTCGAAGGAAATGAAAGTGGTTTTAAAATCTGCGCGAGGTCCTCTATCATGTGTCAAAATATTATGAAAATCCAAGAACATTTGGTAAAATTTGAAAATCAATTTTTGAAATTTCAAAAAACAAAATTATAATTGCTTACTTAACTAGAGAGGAATTGAAGTAGACGTTTCAAGCTTTCATTTGAGGTATCACTTGTGGCGATATCTCTATCAGTTTAAAAGTTATATGCTTTTTAAATTATCTAATATTTTCTAAATAATTTCGTGCAGCATACTTTTAGGCGCCAACATTTTTAGAGTGGCTAAATTAGACGTTTCAAGCTTTCATTTCAGGTATCATTTTGGCGCTTAAAAGTATGCTTCACGAAATTGTTTTAAAAATGATTCGAGCATTTAAAAATCATTTAACTTCTAAACTAATTGATATATCGGCACAAGTTATAGCTTAAACGAAAGCTTTAAACGTCTACTTCAATTCCTCTAAAAATTAGAATCACATATATAATATGGATTTTCAAATTTAACCAAAATTATTCTTGGATTGTCATAATATTTTGACACATGGTAGAGGACCTTGCTCTGATTTTAAAACCCCTTTTATTTCCTCCGAGAACTTTCTTTTTCATGAAAATTTCTCTTTTATATAAAAGTGTTACGCCGATTTAAAACTAGCCATGTGTTCTATAGTAACATGATTTTTGCCACAAATTATCCTGCAAAAGAAAGGCCTCAACGTCTACGTAAGGAGTAATATAACTCTTGCGTAATATTTTTGACAAAAACGAGTCGTATACTCGTATACGACTCGTATACTGGTCAGTATGGACAATTTAAGTGAACAATTAACTAATATATAAAATCATGTTTAATATAATTGTAGGCCAGTATGAAATTGAGGTATAAGCAGAGGTTTCAAGTTTGGATTTAGGGTATAATCTGTGACGATATCTCAATTGGTTAAGAAGTTACAGACATTTTAAAATATGTATACTCTTCCGGGAATAGCACTTTTAAAATGGCTTCAACTTCTAAACTAATTGAATTGCAATTACAATTGATACCTCAAACGAAGGTTCAAAACGTCTACTTATTGTGTCATGCTATAATTTTTTCATAAAAGAGTAAGTTTAATGAATTATAAAATTTTCCATAATTATAAAAAGTTGATATATTTGAGGACCTTTAGTTTGAGGTATAGCTCAAGGCGATATTACATTCTGTTTAGATATTACAATCGTTTGAAGATTGGTATAAAAATTTTATATAAAAGTGATTTTTTCATGAGTTATTAGGTTATCGGAGAAAATTAATGTAGTGTATACATCAGCGCAACGTCCTCTATCACACGCGAAATTATTATGAAAATCCAAGAACTTTTAGTAAAATCGGAAAATCAATTTTGGAAATATCAAAAAACTGAAAATAGCTTATTTAATTATAATATTTGGAGAAATCGAAGAAGGTGTTTTAGGATTTTGAGATATCACTTGTGTGGATTCTCAATTAGTTTAGAAGTTATATGCTTTTTTAATTTGCCAATACTTTCTAAATAATTTCGTAAAGTATACTTTTAGGCGCCAACATTTTTAGAGTGGTTAAATTAGATTTTTCAAGCTTTCATTTCAAGTATAATTTTGGCGCCTAAAAGTACGCTTCAAGAAATCGTTTAAAAGTATTATTCAAGTATTCGAAAATCATTTAACTTCTAAACTAATTGAGATATCTGCACAAGTGATACCTTGACCGAAAGCATGAAACGTCGACTTCAATTCCACAAAAAGTTATAGTTATATAAATTATTTTAAATTTTTATTAATTTCAAAAATGGATTTTCAAATTTTACCAAAAATGCTTGGATTTTCATAATATTTTGACACATGGTAGATGACCTCGCTCTGATTTAAAACCTGTCTAATTTCCTCCGATAACCTAATATTTATGAAAAATTATCTTTTATATAATGGTGTTATGCCTTTACGAAAACACGCCTAATATTAGCTATGTTGTGTACCCATAGCAGTGTAAAATAAGGCTCCTAAAAGTATGCATCGCAATTCAGGTTGTTTTTTGGACCAAAGGTTACGTAGCGCCAAGATCGGCAAACTTTACCAAACCTTCAGCGTACTAACAAATTTGTGGGGCCTTCTTCAAAACTACTTATTACATCTAAACTAATGGGAATATCTCCAGAAATGATATTTATAGATATTTAGATTGTTTATAAAAGTTGATGTTTTACAGCGATTTCAAAGCATACTTTTAGGCTGCAACTTGCAGACCTAATTACTGCCCGTGCTAAATTCAAGCAAAAAGTGCCAAGAAAATTCTAGGTCTGTCGATTTTTGCCAAATCATAACAAAAATAAAACCAAAAACGTATCATACAATTTTCAAGTTGTTTTTATTTAAATTTATCATATACAAAATTTAATATTAATTAATTATGTTCTTTTAAAAAAATGATCAATTTCTTTAATAAAAAAAATAATAATTAATACAGCTTAAGATTTACACAGTTTAAAATAATAAAAATATGATAAAAAAAACTTAATTTTAAAGAAATTCTAAACACATTGTCTTGTGTTTTTGCAATGAAACTAAAAATAAAAATCAATAATTCTTTTATTTTTTAAGCAAATAATCGATAAATTAATGAGAATATATAAAACAAAAGTTGCGATAATTGCTTAAATATTTTCATTCTTTGTTGTTTTTTTTGCAGAAAAAAAAAATAAAAACAAAAATCATTAAAAACAAACAATAAAAAATAATTCACATTTGATATGATTAAATTTATAAATTAATTAAAACACACACAGAGAGAAATTATAGTAATTCAATATGTATTTGCTTAGAAAAATAAAATAAAAAAAAAACAAAACTCTGCAAATGAGTGAAGCTTGTTTTATTATTTTCTTCTATTTTCTTGCTTTCCTTTTGAGATTTTATCTTAAAAACTAACGAAGAGCAATAATTAAACATAAATCACAAAAAACTATATTCAAAATGAAATATTTCAAAAATACTTAAAACTTACAAAAATTAATAATAATAATTATAAAAACGTTTGCGAGTTTTTTGCGCATTTTAAATATTTAATTTAAAAAAGAAAACAACAAAAGGAAAAATCAAGTGTTTTTGTATTAATGGATTTGTTTTGATCCGGGATTTGTTTTGATCCTCTTTCCCGCCTCGGGAGAGGCGGGAAAGAGGATTAGTTTCTTAGACAACTATTTTTTTTTTGCATTTTAAAATTTTTGTAGAGCGGGGATATTTTTGTATTATTTTATAATAATTTATTATTTTGTTTTTCTTTCGGTTAAAAGCACATGAACTTGTCGCAAAATTTAATTATTTTTTATAAAAAAAATTTTCTTTTGTATAAAAAAAGTTGGCAAATTAAAATAAAAAGATTTTCTTAACTTTTCAGTGTTAACTAAATTTTTATACAATTTTCTTGGTTGTTTGTTGTATAAAAATCTAATTACGAATGTTTTTTGTTTTGTTTGTTTCTTTGTTGTTGTTGTTGTTCTTTATCAAAAAGTGTTGCTAATTACTAGGAAAAAAACGTTTATATATTAATTAATTTTATCAGTTTTTTTTACTTAATCACTATTTACATACTGATTGATCTTTAAACAGTTTTGTTTATACTTTTACATATATATGTTCAGTGTTTGAGGGTCTTTTTTTAAATTGTTATAAATCTCTTATTTACGTTACTTTGGAAAAATGTTAGGGGATTGTTGTGGAAACATTTGGAATAATGTTACCTTCTCCTCTATAACGCAAATTAAAAATATTTTTTGCATATTTTATTTATTTTTTTAACTTACTAAACTTGGTTTATGTTTGTTTTACTAAATATTTTCAGTTAAGTTGACGCGATGTTTTTGTGTTCATTCATCCATCTATTTTTGCTCTATCTTAAATTCTTAGTAGTTTTTTCATCGGGTTTTCTGTTTGTTTGTTTTTTCACATATTAAGAATTATTACTAAATTTTACTTTCATCAGTGCTTTTTGTTATACTTCTATATATTGGCATTTTATAAATAATATTTTTATATACGATTTTTTTCATTCATTCGAAATCAAAAATAACTATGAGATAAATGAATTTTTAAATTTATCCTTTTTGTTTTTCTTCTTTAAGCTTATGATGATTTTCCTCGGGGTGTCCTGCTGCTGGTGTGCAAGGACACCCAAAGTGTGATTAGGTGAGTCGAAGATTATGTGTAAGTGGGGAAAATAGTGTTGTTTGTGGTGGTGGTGGTGGGATTTGATGGGCGAATGCTGTTTAATCGGTGAGTGTTTGTGCCACCAAGGCCAATTGCTCCTTGAGAACGCGGAATGATGGACGCTCTTCAGGGCCGTGAGACCAACATTTTTTCATGACCTGTATAAATGGGAAGACAATTTAAGTTAAATTAATGAAATGCAAAAACATTGGGAACATATTGGTTGAAAAAGTAAATTTCGTAAAAAAGCTTTACATATCGCGACCTCAGAGTGAAAAGGCGAAAGTCCACTTTTTGCCTAAATGTATTTTTTGAAGCGGAACGTAAGATAAGTTGGATATACATCGATTTCAAAACAAAAAGCCAAAAAAATCATGCTTTGTCATCTTAAAAAAGCTGCATCGTAAAAGCGCTAAGTCCATATACCCTTTATAAAAACATTCATATACAGCAAGTATTTTGCCTCTCCTGTAAAATTTTAGTTATTGGACTTAGCGCCTTTACACTCTTAGGTCGCGATATGTATTTCCTAAATGGACTAAAAATCTAAATGTTTGATATACATTTTTCCGAATAAGCCAGGAATAGGAAAATCAATATCTTCTAATATATTCTAATCTTGAAGAAAACAAGTAAAAGCTGTGCAAAGTTCGGCCATGATATAATCCTCCACAATGGATCATATTCCACAGAACATTATCGAAAATTGGGAATTTTATAATATATTTAAATCATGGAAGATTTTTGCAAAGAATAAATTTAAAAAAGCTATTAAATATTAAATAAAACTATTGTGTAGTGTGGGACCTTTGTATGAGGGCTATATCACAACATTGAACTATGACGACCGTTGTTCGTGTGAAGGTTTTGTGTAGGTATAGAGCCAAATTACCAATTTTCAGCATTTTTGGTTTCTATGGCTTTAAGTCAAATCGGGAGGAACCTTTGTACGGCAGATATATCAAAAAATGGACCTATGATGACCGTTGATCTTGTTAGGGGAGGTAACGTTAATTCGTGCAAAAAAAGGCACATTTTTATGATTTTTTTGTGACGAAACGGTTAAATTTTTTGATTGAAACCAACGGTACATTAAAGTAAAACTTTCAAAGTTTATTGTGTAAAATTTTCATAAAAAAATATTAAACAATATGGCAACGACAGCATTTATGCGGAAGCGTCTCGAAAATAAGTTGAATTGCGGTGCTCCTCGTAACTCGATATCGGATCATCGGTAATTAAACAAATTAATTTATTAAGTTAGATAATCGGTAACGCTGTCGAGTTTTCTTAGAAAATTAATTTTTAAATTTTTGGGACCACTTTTAAGTCAAAAATGCGATTTTGCGAGAAAAAAATCGACTAATTCGTCACTGTCCAACAGCATTTTTGGAACAGAATTGCAATCTCATAATTCTGAAAGGGTATGTTGAGTTGATAATTTTTGTAGAATAAACATATGGTCCAGCTGGTCTGAGTTTTTTTTTTACAGTGAGTCAAAGTTTTAATTTTTTGTCGAAGGTAGCATTATACTAAATGAAAAAAATTATATAAGTTAATGCCTGAGAGATTTTCCGTTGCCAGAGTTACATAGTGGAATTTTATGAGGATCATTTTTGTGGAAGATCTTAACCCTCCAGCTCCCGTCTTAATGGGTCAATTTGACCCTTTTTCGAAAAAATTAAAAAAGTCCTTCAAAAGGTCAGTGGGAGTCGCCAAGGACACCAAAGTAGTAATAATAGCTCTTTACGTTTAATTAGCAAAATTACATGCCAACTTATACAAAAAAATACTATAATGTAAATATAAAGCCGGTGGATATATTGGAGCAGAAGAGCGACTCTATAATTCTGAAAGGGTACGTTGAGTAGATAATTTTTGTAGAATAAACATACGGTCCAGCTGGTCTGAGTTTTTTTTACAGTAAGAAAAAATTATATAAGGTAATGTCTGAGAGATTTCTCATTGTCCGAGTTACATAGTGGAATTTTATGAGGATCATTTTTGTGGAAGACCTTAACCCTTAATCCAACTCCCGAAAAAATTAAAAAAGTCCTTTCAAAAAGGCCATTTAAGGTTTAAAATATTCTACGAAAATTTTTGCCGGAAAATTTCAGTGGGAGTCGCCAAAGACACCAAAGTTGTAAATATAGCTCTTTACGCTTAATTAGCAATATTACAGGCCAACTTATAAAAATGAATAATATAACGTAATTTAAAGTCTATGGCGACCCCCACTGAAATTTTCCGGCAAATATTTTCGTAGAATATTTTAAACCATAAATGTCCTTTTTGAAAGGACTTTTATTATTTTTTTTCGAAAAAAGGGTCAAATTGGCTAATTAAGAGGGGAGCTGGAGGGTTAATATCTTCCACAAAAATGATCCTCATAAAATTCCACTATGTAACTCTGGCAATGAGAAATCTCTCAGGCATTAACTTACATAATTTTTTTCATTTAGTATAATGCTGCCTTCGACCAAAAAATGAAAACTTTGACCCACTGTAAAAAAAAACTCAGACCAGCTGGACCATAAGTTTATTCTACAAAAATGATCTACTCAACATGCCCTTTCAGAATTATACGGTCGCTATTCTGTTCCAATCAAAAAGTCTTAATTTGTTGGACAGTGTTATGTAAAGAAATAGTGCTAAAAATTTCACAAGGATCGGTTCAGTAGTTTTTGAGATATGAGGGGCACTGTCTTTTAAAACATGGATTGTGGTAAAAACGCGTTAAAAAAGTTCATAAACGTTACCATTATTGACGTTCGTTTGAAGTGTTCCGGGAATATATAAACATTCTTCAAATATTTTCAGTAATATATAGACTGACGGAAAGACGGACATGGTTAAATCGACTTAAAATTTTACGGCGATCAGGAATATTGACGCTTTATTTAATATTTGGAGGTGCTACAAACATAGTGGCGGAGGTATAAAAAATCATTTTCTAAAGATCAATAAAGGGCTAATCAACCATCCAACAAAACACTATGCAATGTGAAATTTTTTTGATTGGTATAACTACCAGCGGGACTATTTAACCATCTTTTTTTTTTGAGTGCAATATAATAAACCATTTTATGATTTAAAATACAATTTAATACTTACATCATAAATCTCCTTAGCACATGACTTTGGTTTCTCTAAGATAATACCGCGTTGGACACGTTCAACAACTTCAGTATTCTTTAGACGGCCATAAGGCATCTTACCGCAAGTGAACACTTCCCACATAAGGACACCTAAACGAAACAAAAAAAAATAATATGAAATCCACTAAATATTATGAAGAAATTAGTTCAGCATACCATATGCCCAAACATCACTCTTTGAGGAGAACCGAGTGTAATTCAAAACCTCTGGTGGAGCCCATTTAATAGGAAATTTGGTGCCACCAGAACTTGTGTACTGATCGTCCAAGACATAACGAGCCAAACCGAAATCGGCAACTTTCACAACATTCTCAGAGCCGACCAAACAATTGCGAGCGGCCAAATCACGATGAATATAATTATGACGTTCCAAGTAAGCCATGCCTTTGGAGACCTAGGGATTAAACAGAAACATTTAATATTAAAAACTGTGCAATTTTAGATGACATTTGTATAAAATACCCACCTGTATGCACATATCGAGCAGTAAACCCATATTACCAATCAACGTCGTCTCATGACGTCTCAGATAATTCAGCAACGAGCCATGTTTCATGTACTCAGTGACTATGTAAATAGGACGATGTTTGGAGCAGACACCATATAATTGCACCAAATTGGGATGTTGCAATTTGGTCATGACTTTGGCCTCTTCGATGAAATCATCTTCGGACATGGTGCCTTCTTTCATCATTTTAACGGCGGTATCAATGGAACCACGCCATTTGCCACGACGCACCACACCAAATTGGCCAGAGCCAAGTTCCTCCATCAGCATTAGCTCCATGGGATGGATTTCCCATTTATCTGCGGGAAGAATGAAAATTATACATTATTCAAAGTTAAATTAAAAGGATGAAATAGGCGACAATCACTCTTACCGTGTGATAAACCGGCTGTGGGTGGTACGGGACGGTCGCAGGGCGATGACTTAAGGCGACAGGCCAAACCTCCCGAATTGTGTCGATGGTAATTGATTAGATCGGGTATGGTTTCGCAGCAATGTTTTTCACTTAAATAATATTCACCACGAGCATTTTGTTTGATGTGATAGTGTTTGACATGTGATTGGGGACTGAAATTGTAAAAAATTAAATGAAATTATTATAAAGATTTTAATAGTTTTCTTAAGACAAATCGAGTTAAGGCATAGACAAAACGAGAAAAAGGAATAAAGAAGTATTTATAATGAATATTTAGTAAGTAAAAAATGGCCTTAAGTTCGGCCATCTGGAATCTTTTTTTTCAACTAGTGCTTATTTCGTGAATGGTAACACTTAGCTCATGTCTGATTTGACAGATAATTAGTTTTATCCTTCCGCTGAACGAATTGGAAATACGTAATATAAAATATTCAAATCAAGGAAGATTTTTGTATGGGAGCTATGTCGAATAATAAATACAAAAAAAAAATAAATGTGTTGAGTGGGACCTTTGTATGGGGACTATTCAAAACATTGACCTATGATGGCCGTTGTTCGTGTGAATAAATAAAAAAATTTTCAGTCCGATCCGTTGAAATTTTTGGTTTCTATGTCGTCAAGAAGTCAAATCGGGAGGGACTTTTGTAGAGGAACTATATGAAAACATGGACCTATGAGGACAGTTGTTTTTGTGAAGGGTTCCTGGTATAAATAAACCCAAATTACATATTTCCAACACGATCATTTGAAATTTTGTGTTTTTTATGGCGTTAAGAAGTCAAATCGGGAGGGACCTTCGTATCGGAGCTATATAAAAACATGGTCCTACGACGACCCTTGTTCGTGTGAAGGATATAAATAAATCCAAACTACCAATTTTCTGCCCTATTAGTTAATATTTGTTTTATCTATGGCGTTAAGAAGTCAAATCGGGAGAAACTTTTGTATTGGATTGCAGCTGCAGATTACTGCACTTTGTGTGAAGGTTTCCGGTTACAAATAAACCCGAATTATTAAATTGCAGCCTGATTAGTTAATATATGGTTTTCTATGGGAGCTATATAAACAAATAAAAAAATGTCAGCTTTATTCGTTAAAATTTGTGGTTTCTATATCGTTAACCAGTCAAATCGGGAAGACCTTCATATGGGAGCTATATAAAACCATGGACATATGAGGATCATTGTTCGTGTGAAGGGTTCCGGGTATAGCTTAAACAAACTACCAAATTTCAGACCGATCACTTGAAATAAACTATTAGGACCTTTGTTCGTGTTGAAGGGTTCCTGGAACAGTTGAAATTTTTGTTTCTATGTCGTTATGAAGTCAAATTGGGAGGGACGTTTGTATGGGAGCTATATCAAATCCTGGACCTATTCCGAACATTGTTCGTGTGAAGAGTTCCGGGTACTAATAAACTCATATTACCCAATTTTAGCCCTTTTCGTTGAAATCTGTGGTTTCTATGACATTAATAAGTCCAATTGGGGGGGATTTTTGTATGGGAGCTTTATAAATCAACGGACCTCTGACGTGGTTCCTGTGAATGGTTCCGGATACAAATAAATTAATATTACCAAATTTCAACCGTATTCATTGAAATTTGTTTGGGGACTTTATTAAAGTATGAACCTATGTCTACCGCTGTTCGTCTGATGAGTTCCGGGTATAAATAAACCAAAATTAGGAAGCCATATGGAGAAGTTCCTTTGTATAAGAGCTATAATTAAACATGGACCTATGACGACCTTAGTTTGAATCAAGAGTTCTGGGTATGTATAAATCTAACTTACCAATTTTCGGCTCAATCTACGGAAGTTTCATTTTGTTTTATACAGGGTTATCCAACAAGAGGTGTTATTTTGAATCAACCTGTATTTCGGTAGCTGTCACTTTTGAAGGTTTTATTCTTTCACAAGTAGAAACTACGCCATTACTAAAAATGGAACGATACCCGATTCAACAACGCATTGAAATTATTAAAATTCACTACAAAAATGGTGAAAATCTTGCAGTCACAGTTCGCGTGAGGCCAATTTCCACCTCGGTGGCTACGTCAACAAGCAAAATTGTCGCATTTGGGGCTCGGAAAACCTAAGAGTTATTGTTGAGAAAGCTCTCAATCCTCAACGTGTGACTGTTTGGTGCGGTTTATGGTCCGGCGGGGTCATTGGACCTTACTTTTTCGAAAATGTGGTTGGATCGAGGACATAGAGCAGCCACTGTGCGATTTGGTTATGGAAAATTTCATGAAAAGGATATGGTCCTGTAAGCGTGGTCGTGGTGGCCATTTGGCTGATGTTGTTTTTCATTATTAACGGCATACCTTCCTCTTTATTAAGAAATAAACATCCGATCATTTATCTCAAAAAATGGAATTTTTCTTTGAATACGAAAACCATTTATATGTATATCTATTAGAAAACCATTTATATATTATTTTATATCGCCCAAAGGGTAACACATCGAAAAAGTGACCTAAGTATACCCTAAACATGTTCGTCGGAAAACGTCTTATGACATTTAATGCCATTTGAGCTGTCCGTCCGTCCGTCATTCTGTCAGTCTGATTCTCGAAAGATAGCCAATTGACTTCTAATTTGATATGAGGTAATATGTTTTTCTATCCCAGGCTAAGTTCGAATATGGTCCATTACTTCCGGCAGCTCCCCCACAAAGCGTTAGTGAAATATTTATTCTTTAATAACTTATTTATTACTTATCGGAATCTTCTGTAATTCCGCAATTAGTAATAGTTTATCTGTCGCTATCGCCCTGAATATTTCGAAGTATTTTCTTTCTTATGTCTTTCGTTTTTATAGAAGTAAGTATGTGTTCCTATATATCACCGCTAACACCATCCCCCCCTCCCCATGTATTTCATTTCGCCATCATTATCCTTCAAATAAAAATATTTAATTTTGAGACTGTCTCTAACTAATTTCGTATTCCTTGATGAGCTATTTAAAATGACATTTCTGAGAAAATAAATCAACAGCCAAAAAAAAAAATACTTACACTTTGGTATGCAGCGATAGTGTGTATAAACCTTTTGTCGATGATTTACGCACCACAAAACAGCCTTCTTTGTCACCCTGCTTCAATAAGGATTCGGCACGTTGACGTGACATATCACCAACGTACCATCTGCAAAAAACCAAATAAATACATTTAAAAAATGTCCGAATTTTCAAAAAAAAAATATGTTTCAACAACTCACTCATAACGTTCCAAACCCAAAAGAGCTTTGGGTTTGACATAATTGCTGGGAATATAGCCGACATTGCCCATGGCATCTTTGACTTTCCACCAATGCTCCTGGGAATCATCGATAACTTCATACTCAGCATTCTATAGAAGAAGACAATTTTAATTAGAAAAACATTCAAAAACTACGGAGACAGAATTGCAATACCTTTTCCAAAGAAAGATCTCCTCCCTCGATGGCCTTGAAGGGATATAAAGCTACGACAAGTTTAACAAAATGTGAATTGTCCTGTAATGAAAAAAATTGGAAATTGTATGTTTGATTGATTCCTACTTTTGGAATAAACATATGGGGGGTTTCACAATCAAGTGCAGGAGGTCTGTGAAATTGTAAATTTTAAATAGTATTAGTATGTATATATAATATAGTAACAACAATATATAGTATAATGTAGTAACAACAATATATGTACGTATATACAGGGTGGCCAAAATGATCGAAGTGGTTTGATTTCATTATAACTTTTTATTTAAGACATAATTATTATTATTTTTTTTTAAACCTGAATAGAATGGAGAATATAAATATTTTTTTTCCCTGTATATATACAGGTTAGCCAAAAATTACCTAGGGGGTTTGATTTCCTTATAACTTTTTTAATATACATATATATTTTTTATTTCGTTCTCAGTATTTTTTAAAAAATGATTGGCGAATTTAAAAAGCTGTACACAATTGAGCAACGAACCCAATTAAAATAAAAAAATATTCTCCTTTAATATACTGAATTTTAAAAAAATAATAATTATGTCTTAAATAAAGAGTTATAACGAACTTAAACCCCTTCGGTCATTTTGGGTCACTCTGTATATCGGGAAATTCGATCAAAGTTTATAATGCACATCGTATGATCTTTTCTTGTTTTTTGAACAACTTTTGATTGCGATGTCGGATAAACACCAAATTTTAAATGATTATAATTTGGAATGCATATTTAGAATTTAAAAATATCATTTAAAACGCTCGAGTGAACATAGATCAATGTCGACTTTGCAGACTTTGAATGCATGTATCGATATTTTCCAACATTACTTTGTATATAATTCTCGTATTAGACTTCTACTCGACCATTTGCAGTTTATTGTGAAACCCCACAATTTGTTAAATTAAATTTACCTTAGCTTTTGAATTTGGTGTTCCTGGAGTTGGTATACCACCTGGCATTGTGTTATCCAATAAAGAACCGTTACCGTTTAACAAATTTGGCGACTGTTTAAATGTGGATACCGATGACTAAAAAAATACAATAAAGTGTTATTTTTTACTGTTTTAATAATGATGCTTTTGATGATAATTTAAAGGAGACATTACTTATATTTTTTATTTGAGAAAATAATTACTATCTATTGTCTGTGGTAAATGACAAAGATTTTTATTATTATTATTTTTACCTGTGGATGCAGTGATGTGGGCGTTGAACTACCTATACTGCCAGAACTATTGTGATGCAAACTAAATTGACTCGTTGACGTTGAATTATTTGGACTAATGCTGCGCTGTGATATCTGGGCGGGCGAACTACCAGTACCTGGAAAGAAAACAACAATAAAAATAAAATTATTAAAAAATGTTTAAATTTATAGGAAAAGAGAGAGAGATGCTACAAAATAAAAATTATTTAAATTGCAAAAAAGTAAAATCAATTTTTTTGATTTATAGTTCGCCTATAGGAATTGTAGTGAAAACAAAAATAAAATTATTAAAAGTGTTTATATTTAAAGGGAACGAGATACTACAACATATAAATTATTTAAATTGCAAAAAAAAAGTAAAATTGGTTTTTGATTTATAATTCGATTATAGGAATTGCAGTGATTTTGGAAACATAATTAGAATCTAACACCTCATTCGTGCTATTCCAAATCTTATTTAGCCATTTAATAAGATTTATAATTTAATTGATTTAACAAAAAATTGTCGGCCTCATAAAAGTGAATTCCTATTTCACGTTCAATTTAATCCAATTATATTTCATGACTAATGAATAGAAACTTGTTTCTTAAGCCTTGTGTTTTGACTATTTTAATAGATTTAAGACGGTTTTGCGGTTTAATGGAGACATGAGCACCTAATGAATAATATTTAGCAATATTTTTGGCATTCAAAATACTGTATATTTGAAAAGCAAACATACCAATTTAAATTTTTTGATCAAAACAATGTGCAGAACAATCAAGTTCGTTTCTTAAATCTTTTGTTTTAGTGAATTTAAATATCTATAATAGAGCTGTTGAGAAAATGTTTGAACCAATCATAAAAAAACAAAAAAGAAAATTTCAGTCGAGAAAGTCCAAGTTGTAGCCCCAACTTTGTGAGTAATATAATTTAGGATATGGTACTTTGTGTGAGAGCCAGAAGGGAAGAAACATTTTACTCAATCTATAGTCATTGCAAAGTGTTGGGGGGAGTTGTGTTCGAATGCATCTATCAACTTGTGTGGAGGTACCAGAAGGGGCTAGACAAATACGCCCTTACGGTATGATTTGGTAATTCTGAGCGGGAGGTACCAAAAAGAGACTTTTTCACTAAACTCAAGTTACTAAAAATACATTATATTCATGTATTTGTAAGCTCTGGCATTAAAGTAGTAACTTTAAATGTTTGTACAAAATGGTTCATTTATGAGGGAGGTACCATTTTTCTACAGGTGATAGCGACTTTTCAATAGTCTTTTTTTGACAGATCACGCGTGAGTCGTGTCATGCTGTCATGTTATTTTTGTTAAGTATTGTTTGGCATTTGATCATGGAAAGTCTTACGCTTGAACAACGTTTACAAATTATTCAGTTTTATTATCAAAATAATCGTTCGCCAATTGCGCTAAGTCAATTTTTTTTAAATCCAAAAAAAAAAACACTTTCCAGTCGACTCACGACCTTGACACCCATGAGCAATATTTTAGCTCTCGTTAATAGCTATATTTTTACCATTGACCGATTCCCGATCCGACGTACCGGAATCATCGGTCCATATTTCTTCAAAAATGATGCCGGTGAGAACGTAACCGTCAATGAGGACCGTTATCGTGCCATGATAACCGACTATTTGATGCCAGAAATTGAAGCTCGTGATCTCGGCGACATTTGGTTTCAACAAAACGGCGCAACTTCCCACACATCGCATCAACCAATGGATTTATTGAGAGAACACTTGGGTGAGCAGATACTACCACGTTTTTGGCCGGTCGATTGGCCACCAAGATCGTGTGATATCACACCGTTAGACTTTTTCCTGTGGGGATATGTAAAATCTAAAGTTTATGCGGACAAACCCGCTTCGATTCGGGCCATGGAGCGAAACATCACGCGTGTCATTCGCCAATTACGAGTCGAAATGCTCGAACGAGTCATCGAAAATTGGACTTAATGGATGGACCATCTGAGACGTAGCCGCGACCAACATTTGATAGACATAATTTTCAAATAATATATGCCAAAAATGTTCTTTCAAATGATAATAAAAATTCCCCATTCAATTTGATTTTTTTTTCTTTAAAGAAGTAGGGAACCTCGAAATCGATCACGCATTATGACTATGTGTGGAATTACAGACGATTCGGATATTTAGTATAGAAGCTACAAGAGAATCAATATTTCACTACATTTTTAACATTATTTGGGTGAGGTATTGAACGAGAGGAAGGCTAGGCCATACACTACGAAAGAGCGAAGATAAAGTATCTCATTCTGCACTGCAGTGAGCCCACAAGGACGCCGATCCAGAGGAAGGCCAAAAACTACTGGGAGAAGCACGATTCTATCAGAAACCAATCTCACTATTGATCAGCTAAGACACCTAGCTAATAACAGTGAATCGTGGAAACCCTTTGTAAATAGACTAAGTTCGTAAATTCGTAAGTATGAACATGTCATAATAATAATAATAATAATTGAAGGAGTCGTTATATATGGTCCATCAACGCATCTGAGATAGAAAAAATATATTATCACACACCAAACATGAAGACAACCGAGAGTTATAGTGGGCACCAGACAGACAGACGGATGGACAGACATTGTAAAGATTGTCTGTCCGTCCGAGAAGAAATCAAGTAATCCGATTTATATTTAGCCTCCACATATACATACATATCGTTGGTTTAAAGTGAAAAAAGGCAAGTCCTCTTTGGCGAAAATGTTGTTTCATCTACAGGGTTGCCCATATTCGACGGACCCATCTGGCAACGCCATAACTTTTGACAGAGATGTCAGATCGCTTAATGACATACCGCGTTTGAAGCGTCAGTCCAAGCAGATTTTTACCATGGAACAATACACGCCACGCGAGCGCTCTGAAATAGTTGAAATTTACATTCAACAGAAGAAGTCAAGTCAACGTGCTTTTAAAATATTAAAAAATGTGAGAAGTGCGCCTTTTAAGAACACCATTAAGCGTTTATACGAAAAATTTTCGACTGGTGAGGCTCTTTCTAATCCGAAGAGGCCAAATAAAAGTCGACCAAGGCGATCGGCCGAGAATATCGCTGCCGTACGAGCCAGTGTTGAGAGGTCCCCAAGAACATCCCAAAAACGCCGTTCTCAGCAGTTGGGCATGGCTCGGTCCACTTTACAACGGATTATTCGCGTTGATTTGCATTTGTTCCCGTACAAAATTCAATTGACGCAAAGATTGTTGCCTGCGGACAAGCCTCGTCGATTGGAATGGGCCAACGAGTCCGTGGGTCCGTCGAATATGGGCAACCCTGTACATATCGTTGGTTTAAAGTGAAAAAAAAGCCAAGTCCTCTTTGGCGAAAATGTTGTTTCATGTAGAATAAAAATATGAAATTTTGTTTCTGAAGAAATTCGAAAAAATGATTTAAGTTTGAAACGATTACCTTTAAACTCGTTATATCCGTCAATGGATCACGGAACCACTTTTTTAATATTTCACAAAAATCGTTTGGAAAGTTTAAATTTTTAAACGGTATAAAAAAACACATTTAGATCGTAAAATACTCGATATCGAATGTTGTGATTTGGTCCCAGTTCTATAGCACTTAGACGCCACATAGGAAGAAACATATGGGCATTTCCGCCGAATGGTCAACCAGGGCCGAAAAATTAAATTTTGGAAATCATAGTATTTTATTGTAAATAATTATAAACAATGAATACAAAATGTCTAAATTCTTAAAATATAATGGTTTCATAGCATATCTAAGTTGTTTTCATGAGAAAATCTGCCTAAAAACTGGAAAAATTTTTTTTTCCATTTTAAGCTACTTTTACAGACATTTTTATATTTAATTATTTTACATATAAAAACATTTATTATGCTTGCACTCTTTCTACAAAATTTCTCTATTACAATCAATTAAGAAGAGAAAAATGCAAGGAGACCAAAAAAAAAAGTTCGATTAACGATTAATTTAACGGTTAAAACAGATGGAAAAATCGTACGTTCGTGACCGTAAGTTCGCGACCGGCACCTAAGCCAATTATAAAAAAAACCAATAGAGATAATTTATTGTGTAAATACTCGATAGAAAGCTACATTAATCCTCTTTTAAAATAAATTAATAGCTTCAGAATATTCCGTTAATTTGCGCAGATTTTTGCATGTTACTAGATTCAGCCAAAGTTGGCTTCTATTTCGCGTACGTTCGTGACCACATGTTTATTGCTATTATTATGAAAACTTAAACTCGATGAAACCCATCTTTTGCACCTAACATAGAGCTGCCAATATGCTATCAAATCACCCAAAAAATTTTTTGGAAAAATTTTTGTTTTCTATATTTTTTGTACATCAAAAGCGTACGAACGTAAGTTCGCGACCTGCGGAAATGCCCATATATAAGTGCGCTATATCTAAATCCCAACCAATTTCTACTAAATTTAGTAATTAATGTCTGATAAGACTTCCCAGAACCAATTTTCATATTGATTGGCTGTAAAATAAAGTGTCTATAATACTTGAACTCCAAATATTATAGGGCGTATATACATATATAAATCTGAACCGAATTTCTTTAAATTTGGCAGTGTCCGGGATTTCCCCATTGATGAAATTCATAAAGACCGGTTAAAAATGTGGTTTCTACAGTTCTTACATTACAAATCGGATCAATATACATACTTATATATACATATTCATATATATATATATATATATATATAGGCGCTACAAATAAATCTGACTATCACGATTTCCAATAGTAATAGGGGCTATCACCAATAGGGACTTTTCACAATTTTCAATAGGGATAGCCCAGGCAGATGGAGCCCTCTGCAAAATTTTATCACAATCGGACCATAATTATGACCTTCACTTTGATTACAAAGATACATCTACAGACGTACGGACGGAATGGTTAAATCGACTCAGGAAGTCGTTCCAAGGCAAATTGGTACAGATTTACATATATCTTCCATAGTATATCTCCCAATTTTACGTAAATGAGCTACAGCATTTGTAGTTATACACTTCCCCATAGGATATACTCATTTTGTCACTCCGTTTGTAACACCTCTTAATATTGACCAGAGAACTCATAAAGTATATTCTTAATTGCCGTAAAATTCTAAAACAATTTAGCCACGTTCGTCCGTCCGTCTGTTGAAATAACGCTATTTATACCCAGAACCCTTCACGCGAACAACGGCCCTCCATAGGACCATGTTTTAATATAGCTCTCATGCCATAGAAACCCAAAATTTCAACGGATTGGCTGAAAATTGGTAATTAGGGTATAAATTTACCCAAATTTACCCAGAACCTTTCAAACGAACAACGGTCGTCATAGTTCCATGATTAGAAGAACAAGGGTCTAGCGTTACACAATTATTTTAAAAATATCTATTTTTTTAATTTGGCTCCCATACATACTTTTTATACTGTGGAATTCGATCCGTGGTAGAGCTTATATCCGAATCCTCATTTTCGAACCTAACTCGATTTTTATTTGTTTTTAACTGTTCTAATTTGAATCGACATTTTTTAATTCCAAAATTTTATTTAAAACAATAACACTATGCTAGTCCAAAAATGTAACAGAAAGGAGACCCTATGGATATACCTATTTCGACCTTGTTGAATCCAGTGGTGCTAGTCATTTTTCCATGTTAGCTTTTATTTTTCGCGATATTCGACCATTAAGTTTGCAAGGAAATCAGGGGGGGTTAGTTATTTCTGAGGTGATTTTGAAGTAGAAGACTTCGGAATACACGCTTCAGTCCAAAGAACGAAACAAAGGGAACCCTTGGAGAATTATTCCCCAAATTATTCGTCCCGCTTAACACCCCCTTATCCATAAAAATGCTATGAAATCTCAACGTTTTTATGAGAAATAAGCGTATTTCGCGTATTTATATAATTTGTGTATTTTTCTACTCATAGCAGAATTTATTTATAAATATTAGTTTGTGACTAAAATTTTGTAAATAAATTTTCGGTTAGTATTTATGGAAATTACAAAACTTGCTAAATTATTCTGGATTGTTTACAAATTATTGAAAGGAGACCTAAAATAATTTCTCTGATAATTTTTTTCCCGAGTAATATTTTTCTCAATGAAACCAACTAAAAGTGTCATCGATTTGTATGACGTTTGACTTATGATAAGATTTGAAAGAAATAATTATCCAAGGGTTCCCTTTATTTCGTTCTTTGGATTGAAGCGTGTATTCCAAAGTCTTCCACTTCAAAATAACATCCGAGATAACTAGCCTCTCGGATTTCCTTGCAAACTTTATGGTCGAATATCGCGAAAACAAGAGCTAACATAGAAAACCGGCTAGCACCACTGCTTTTAGCAAGGTCGAAATAGGTATAGCTATAGAGACCCCTTTCTGTTACATTTTTAAAATGTCCACTTCTAGCACACTTTTTCTTTCTCATATCAAATGTTTAATTTTAAATTATTCTTACACAATTCTCAAACTCACTTTCATTTAAAATTATATCAAAATATTTGAAAATGTTAAAAACATAGATTAGTATGAATAATTAAATCACATTCATTCGCCATCATCCCAATTCATCTCCTATAAAGAAAGCAACTATATATTTGCATATTTAATAAGATGATGTCTTGAAATGGAGACGAAATTAAGAGATAATCTTATCTCAGCTTTTAATTTTAAAACTAACACAAACAACAAAAACGATGTGAAATTAAAAATTGTTCGTATAAAAATAATCACCACAGCAAATATAATTGAAGCTGAATAAAAAAACTTTCCTAAAATGCCAAAATGTTTTTGAAAATATTAATATAATAGCAAATCTGGTATTTTGTATCACAATCACATATCTGAGATATTAAGAGGTTAAGATAAAAATCTAAGCAAGAGAATTTATGTAGCAATATTTGTCCGAATTGTTTAAATAAAAAATCGAAAGTTTAGACAAATTAAAACGTCACATTTGAGGATTCAAAAGAAATTATAATTTTATTTTCATTTCACAAAACTAACTGGAATTTTATATTTTTAACAATAAGAAATGCAATTCTCTGTTTAGCTTTCATTAGCTATGCGCCGTCTATGAGGCATAAGTATGTGTCTTAAGTCTTTTGTTTTATTGTGACAGCCGACGTTTACTGAGTACATGATACATAGTGGCAAAATCGTGTGTGCGTGCCTCTTAAGTCTTTTGTTCGTTTGTCATCTATAATTTACACAAAACAAACAAGCATAACAAATAACAAGGATTTATGTAACACAGTTGTTATTGCTGCTGTTGTTGTTACTATTCCAAAATTGCAATTGAAATTTTGCATAAAGAAAATTGTGGCGGCATTTTCGCAGATAATAAATCTACTTAACAAAAACAAACAAACAAACCCCAAGTCAAATTGTCTGTAGCTGTAGCTGTGTGATTCGCTATGACATTTTGTCACGACTTTTGCCGACAATTTAACATTTCAAAAACAAACAACAATTAAAAATTCACAAAACGTAACAACAGAAACGTTAAAGAAGAAAAAATATGAAACCAAACGGAAAAAAGCAACGAAAGAGGAAATGTTAAAAGGCAACATTATGACATCAATTAGGTTAATAATTCACATAAAAGATTCTTATCGCGCTCTCGTCATAAGGCGCACATTTTGCAAAAGCATTAAACGTAATTATTTTTTAAAGTCATTAAATGTTCTTATCGGAACTAAAATGCAGCAAAGAGCGATAATGACGGTAACATCTTTGGTAACCTTCGATTGGATAAACCATTTATTTTTCAATGTTTAGTGACTCATTGCATACTATTCACAATTAATCATCAATGATCTCCTGACGATTGCTCAAAAGTTTTATTTCGATAGAAATTTAAAAAATGCTCAATTATATTTTTAAAAAACTATTGATAGTTTATTAGGATTTCATCAAGGTCGAACACTAATCGACACAAGGGGAGAATCTTTATCGAACGAATCTCACACATTTTGTGGGAACTAATTGATATATATCCAAAGAAATTAATTAAAATAAATAATTAGGAATATTTGTAATTTAATTACGACTGGGATTTTCACAGTTGTTTATTGCAGGTTGTTGTTTATAAACTATTTATTAATTTCTTTCTTTAATATTTAAGCATTTACTTAGTTATTTACTATAAAAGTCCTTCGTTTACGACTATAAAATATTGGAGAGTTTAAACAAGGCCGAGGCTCCCAAGACGGGCACAGTAGTGGTCGTCCATGACTTTAGAAACGGTTAAGAAAATCCACAAAATGGTATTTGATGATCGTTAGCTCGAAGTCCGCGAGCTAGCTGAAATCATAGGCATTTCAAAAAGTGCTATACATAGTATTTTAACCGAAAACTTGGAGATGACGAAGATGGGTGCCGCGGTTTATGCGTCGATTCGTTATTCGTCGATTTTACCAGCGACAAAGGAAAATTCAGCAGTGAACTGGAATGGATAATCGTGTCCAAAGAAAGCAAAGGCAGATACATCTGCATGCAAGGTCACGACGTCTGTTTTTGGGTTTGCATATTTGTATTTTTTTTGTTTTATTTTCATTTCTAGTGTACTATTTTATTTTATTTTATTTTATTTTATTTTATTTTATTTTATTTCATTTCATTTCATTTCATTTCATTTCATTTCATTTCATTTCATTTCATTTCATTTCATTTCATTTCATTTCATTTCATTTCATTTCATTTCATTTCATTTCATTTCATTTCATTTCATTTCATTTCATTTCATTTCATTTCATTTCATTTCATTTCATTTCATTTCATTTCATTTCATTTCATTTCATTTCATTTCATTTCATTTCATTTCATTTCATTTCATTTCATTTCATTTCATTTTATTTTATTTTATTTTATTTTATTTTATTCTATTTTATTCTATTTTATTTTATTTTATTTTATTTTATTTTATTTTATTTTATTTTATTTTATTTTATTTTATTTTATTTTATTTTATTTTATTTTATTTTATTTTATTTTATTTTATTTTATTTTATTTTATTTTATTTTATTTTATTTTATTTTATTTTATTTTATTTTATTTTATTTTATTTTATTTTATTTTATTTTATTTTATTTTATTTTATTTTATTTTATTTTATTTTATTTTATTTTATTTTATTTTATTTTATCTTATTTTATCTTATTTTATTTTATTTTATTTTATTTTAATTTTATTTTATTTTATTTTATTTTATTTTATTTTATTTTATTTTATTTTATTTTATTTTATTTTATTTTATTTTATTTTATTTTATTTTATTTTATTTTATTTTATTTTATTTTATTTTATTTTATTTTATTTTATTTTATTTTATTTTATTTTATTTTATTTTATTTTATTTTATTTTATTTTATTTTATTTTATTTTATTTTATTTTATTTTATTTTATTTTATTTTATTTTATTTTATTTTATTTTATTTTATTTTATTTTATTTTATTTTATTTTATTTTATTTTATTTTATTTTATTTTATTTTATTTTATTTTATTTTATTTTATTTTATTTTATTTTATTTTATTTTATTTTATTTTATTTTATTTTATTTTATTTTATTTTATTTTATTTTATTTTATTTTATTTTATTTTATTTTATTTTATTTTATTTTATTTTATTTTATTTTATTTTATTTTATTTTATTTTATTTTATTTTATTTTATTTTATTTTATTTTATTTTATTTTATTTTATTTTATTTTATTTTATTTTATTTTATTTTATTTTATTTTATTTTATTTTATTTTATTTTATTTTATTTTATTTTATTTTATTTTATTTTATTTTATTTTATTTTATTTTATTTTATTTTATTTTATTTTATTTTATTTTATTTTATTTTATTTTATTTTATTTTATTTTATTTTATTTTATTTTATTTTATTTTATTTTATTTCGAAATTTTGGTAAAGAATAAATAAACAGAATAAAAATAGGACCTCCTCATCGATTGTGTATTTTGTTTTGATTTATTTCATGTTATATTCTTTATACCCTACACCACACTGTGATACAGGGTATTATGACTTTGTGCATTTGTTTGTAACACCCAAAAGGAGAAGAAATAGACCTATTGTTTATTACACCGATCGACTCAGAATCACTTTCTGAGTCGATTTAGCTATGTCCGTCTGTCTGTCTGTAGATGTATACTTGTAATCAAAGTACAGGTTGCAATTATGGTCCGATCTCAACGAAATTTTACACATATCTTTCTTTAGGCACAAGGACGATCCCTATTGAATTTGGTTAAAATCGGTTCAGATTTACAGATAGCTCCCATAGATATGTAGCCCCGATTTGGCATATATGCACTGTATAAGCCACATTTTTGAACCGATTTGTACAAAAATTGACAGAGAGTAGTCTCGTGATACACTTAGAGAAAATACCAAGTTTGGGGGAAATCGGTTCAGATTTAGATATAGCCCCCATATATATGTTACCCCCGATTTGACATGTAAGCGCTGTAGAAACTGTATTTTATATCCGATCACTACGAAATTCGGCAGAAAGAGATTTCTTATAACATGAAGGAATACTGCTAAATTCGGAGAAAATCGGTTCAGATTTGTTACCCCCGATTTGAAATTCATGCGCTGTAGAAACTGTATTTTATATCCGATCACAGCGAAATTCGGGAGGAAGGAGTTCTTATTGCATGAAGGAATACTGCCAAATTCGGAGAAAATGGGTTCAGATTTAGATATAGCCCCCATATATGTATATGTTAGCCCCTATCTAAAATCTAAGCGCTGTAGAGACTGTATTTTATATCCGATCAGAAAGATGTTTCTCAATTTAGGAACGAATATTGCTTAATTTAGCGATTAGTATCGGTTCAGAATTAGATATATC
Organism: Eudasyphora cyanicolor; assembly: GCA_963930755.1. Lineage (NCBI taxonomy): Eukaryota > Metazoa > Arthropoda > Insecta > Diptera > Muscidae > Eudasyphora > Eudasyphora cyanicolor. The sequence continues at coordinate 206,315,837 of OZ005737.1, read as the reverse complement.
CAAATATACATATATGTTCTTACCAATGACCCTTATCCCATTGTAAGGGAGGTGTAGGGTATTATATAGTCGGCCCCGCTCGACTTTCTGCCTTTCCTTACTGGTTTTATATGTATATTTATTTTATTTTTAATTTATATATATTTATTTTATTTCTTTATTTGGTTATTAAGGCTACATCTTAATTTTATTTATTTAGTGATAAATTATTTTATTCATTCATATCTTTTAAGTTAGGGATATTCTTTGTCTTTATTTTATTTATATTCGAGTATTATAATTTTTCTTTTCGCCATTCATTTATATTTTCAAATTACTATATATATATATTTTCCATTTGCTTATTTGTTATTTTTCTTATTTAAGTTTTTAATTGATTACTTATTTTTTATTATTCAATAATTTTATCTATTAAAAAAAATTTCAAGAAACACAGTTGATTACTTAACCAAGTGGTCCTTCAAAACAAAAGACTTAAGACACAAACGGCATTCTTCAATGAAGCCCAGTTTCTCTAAGACTTGAGAGTGGTAGTGCACTTGTGATTAATGATATAAAAAGCTTAACTAAAACCCACCCACTTTGCTTTTAAGTACATACTTTCAAGTTCAATATTATTCGATTTTATCATCTTTAAACACTTTGCAGCTCAAAACTCCGTTGTTGGAAAATTCCTACGCTTGTCCTTGTCATTGCAATCATACGTATAAGGAAAACAACAGAGTTTACAAAACATTAACAATTAATACAAAAATGAGATTTCATGTGACTTTATTAAGTGAATGAACTTTTGGTTTAGTCGGACATAAACTCATCTATATTCACCTCACAAATCAATCATTCAATAAATGTTGTTTATATACGAATGGTGTGTCATATCTAACAACAAAATCAAATTAATTACAATAGCAGCAGCATATATCGAAGCAAAAAATACAAACAAACAATCAATTCAGACCAAATCAATTATCAACGGTATGGTAACTACTGCCGGACAGACAAATGGACAGAAAAGACCGCATGCAGAGAAGGTGGAAGAGGCAGAGTGAGTCGTTGCGACACAATGACAGTAGTAACCATCTTCTACGCTATGAACACCTCACAACTAACAGCCAACGGCAAAACGAAAATTCACATAAAATTACGGCCGAGGTTAAGTGGAAACTTTTTCGATTTGAATTGTTAGCGTCATCGCTTCTCATAAGTACCATAACTAAAATCCCAAAACAAAAAAATCGTAACCAAAGAAAAAAATTGTACCAAGAAACCGAGTAACGCAGAAAACCACAAGAAAATGTATATTATGTTGAAATCTACGCATTATGCATATTAATTTAGAGTGCATTAAACTTGAGTCGGTCTGCTGATGTTTGTGCGTCTGCGCATCGCTATGTGAGTGCATAGCAGTTATAATTGGTTTGTGTTTTTTTTTTTTACCAAAATATAAAGGAAATTGTAATAAAAAATCTTGTTTGAATTTTTTCCTCAATTTTGGAAAAAGTACATAAAATATTTGAAAAACATTTTAATTAAAGAAAAACCTTATAGGGTATCTTACAACACATGTCGGTAGTGTAATATTTAAAATGATTATGAAATTATGAATCGTTGTAATTCTCCCCTTGCCTTTTAATTAAATTTTGAGTTGGAGTTTGGTAAAAAAAAACTTTTATGATCATCAACTTTCACATGAGTTTAAGGTTTGAATGATTTTAAGGTGGACTTTTTGGGGGTAATGCTGATTTCACGCAAACAAAAAAGGGAAAATGTCCAATAAATCAAAAACACTATGCAACAACATTTTGGTCGAAGGGCTGTGCATAACATTTTTTGATGTAATATGGCGTAATAAACACGAAAAAATATTAAACCAGTAAGGAAAGACAGAAAGTCGGGCGGGGCCGACTATATAATACCCTACACCTACCTACCAATGCGAAAATGGGCATTGCGATAAGAATTTGGCAGTGTTCATACATGTAATAATCAAACTCTCTCTGCCGATTTTCGTACTGATCGGATATAAAACACGGTTTCTACAGTGCTTAAATGTTAAATCGGGTGGAACATATATATGGGGGCTATATCTAAATCTGAACCGATTTTCCCCGAATTGCGCAGTGTTTTTTCATGTAATAAGATAACTTTCTCTGCCGAATTTCGTACAGGTCGGATGTAAAATACGGTTTCTACAGCGCTTTCATGTCAAATCGGGTGAAACATATATATGGGGATTATATCTAAATCTGAACCATTTTTTCCCCGAATTTGGCAGTGCTTATTCATGTAATAAGATAACTCTCTCTGCCAAATTTCGTACTAATCTGATTTAAAATACAGTTCCTACAGCGCTTACATGTCAAATCGGGTGAAACATATATATGGGGACTATATCCAAATCTGAACCGATTTTAACCAATTTCAATAGGGATCGTCCTTGGGCCAAAAAAGAGCATTATGCTAAATTTCATCACAATCGGACCATAAATACGACCTACACTTTTATTACAAGAATACATGGACAGACAGACGGACAGACAGACGGATATGGCTAAATCGACTCAGAAAGTGATTCTGAGTCGATCGGTATAATAAACAATGGGTTATCTCTTCTCCTTTTAGGTGTTACAAACAAATGCACAAAGTCATAATACCCTGTACCACAGTGTGGTGTAGGGCATAAAAATATTTATGGTAATTTTTCTTTAAAATTCCCATTTTCTTGGAAGGTGCTTTTAGTATTTGGACCAAATTATTTGTAGTATATGCTCGATAAAGCCGGGATACATTTTAGGATACAATTAAAGGAAATTATGAGGACTACACGGGGCAAAACGGGCGCCTATTTTGATTTGTTTGAATCGATAGAAAATATATTTGGAATACACATTTTTAAATACAGGGTTTTCCAACAAGAGGTGTTATTTTGAATCATCCGGTATTTCGGTAGCTGTCACTTTTGAAGCTTTTATTCTTTGAAATTTGACAAGTAGAAACTACGCCATTACTAAAAATGGAACGATACACGATTCAACAACGCATTAAAATTATTAAAATTCGAAAATCAACGAAAAATCATCTTGACTGATGAGGCCCATTACCACCTCGGTGGATACGTCAACAAGCAAAATTGTCGCATCTGGGGCTCGGAAAACCCAAGAGTTATTGTTGAGAAGCGTCTCCATCCTCAACGTGTGACTGTTTGGTGCGGTTTATGGTCCGGCGGAGTCATTGGACCTTACTTTTTCGAAAATGAGGTTGGATCAACAGTTACGGTGAATGGATTGCGCTATCGAGAGATGATAAATGATTTTTTATGGTCGGAGTTTGATGTTATTGATCTGGACACAAGCAACGAAACCATTGCCCTGTTACGGGAAAAGTTTCCGGACCGTGTTATCTCTCGAAGTGGTGATCACAATTAGCCACCGAGATCTTGTGATTTAACACCTTGCGATTCAAGACCTCAAAGAAAGAATTCTTGAGGCTATCGAGGACATAGGGCAGCCACTTTGCGTTATTGACATGCCCATTTTGGTACTTCCCTAACAAAATTGCCAATATAAAAAATATGAAAAATTATTTTTTTTTTATTTCTTTTTATACCCTACACAGGGTATTATAACACAGGGTATTATAACTTTGTGCATTAGTTTGTAACACCCAAAAGGAGAAGAAATATACCGATCGACTTAGAATCACTTTCTGAGTTGATTTAGCTATGTCCGTCTGTCCGTCTGTCTGTGCATGTATTCTTGTAATCAAAGTACAGGTCGCAATTATGGTCCGATCTCGACGAAACTATACACATATCTTTTTTTTGGCCCAAGGACGATCCCTATTAAATTTGATATAGCCCCCATATATATGTTAGCCCCGATTTGACATGTAAGCGCTGTAAAAACTTTATTTTATATCCGATCAGTATGAAATTCGGAAGAAGGAGGTTTCTTATTATATGATTGAATACTGTTAATTTTGAAGAAATCGGTTCAGATTTAGATATAGCCCCCATATATACGTTACCCCCGATTTGACATGTAAGCGCTGTAGAAATTGTATTTTATATCCGATCAGTGCGAAATTCGACAGAATTACTCGAAAGAATACTGCCACATTCGGAGAAAATCGGTTCAGATTTAGATATAACTCCCATATATATGTTACCCCCGATTTGACATGTAAGCGCTGTAAAAACTGTATTTTATATGCGATCAGTGCGAATTTCGGCAGAAAGAGGTTTATTATTACATGAAGGAATACTGCCAAATTCGGAGAAAATCGGTTCGGATTTAGATATAGCCCCCATATATATGTTACCCCCGATTTGACATGTAAGCGCTGTAAAAACTGTATTTTATATCCGATCAGTATGAAATTCGTCAGAAAGAGGTTTCCTATTATATGAATGAACACTTTTAAATTTGGAAGAAATCGGTTCAGATTTAGATATAGCCCCCATACATACGTTACTCCCGATTTGACATGTGAGCGCTGTAAAAATGTTATTTTATATCCGATCAGTGCGAAAGTCGGCAAAATGAGGTTTCTTTCTACATGAAGGAATACTACCAAATTCGGAGAAACTCGGTTCAGATTTAGATATAACTCCCATATATATGTTACCCCCGATTTGACATGTAAGCGCTGTAGAGACTGTATTTTATATCCGATCAGTACGAAATTCGACAGAAGGAGGTCTTTTTACATGAATTAGTATTCAGGGAAGATCGGTTCAGATTTATATTAAAGCTCCATATATATGTTCCTCCTGATTTGGTATCAAACCGCTATAGAAGTTGTATTTTACTTCCGATCATTAAAATTTTCCGGAAAGATGTTTCTCAATTTAGGAACGAATATTGCTTAATTTAGCGATTATCGTTTCAGAATTAGATAATATGTTTCTACTCATTTACCAATTATTCCAAATTATTGTGGCAATGACCCTTATCGCATTGTTAGGGAGGTGTAGGGTATTATATAGTCGGCCCAGCCCGACTTTCCGTCTTTCCTTACTGGTTACAATATAGGTCATAGTTTATACGTTTATCTATAGACTTTTTGCAAATAGGCATTGTTTTCTTTTTAAGGATGTAAAATTTCAGAAAATGGAACAATTTTTTTCTATTTTTTGGGGGTTTTTTTCAGCCAGAAAAAAAAAATTTTATAAAAAATTCAAATTTTTAACGACAGTTACTAAACTTCCATTTCTACCCGAAAGTGATGTTTTCAGCATTACTAGCCTTTATAATTTCCTTTAATTAAAATATTATCCCGGCATTATCGAGCTTATACTCCAAAATACGAGTATGGTCTAAATACTGAAGATACATTCAATGAAAATTGGAATTTTAGGAAAAACAAATTAACCCATTCCTTCCCACTGTACTCGCTTGAGTACAGAAAATTGACCGAATTGGTAATACTATATAATCCAAATTTTTTGTAAAAATATCGTTTTGGTTATTTACATAGGAGTCTTAAGAAGATTTGTGTCCCATTGGAAATGCAAATAAAGTGTAACGGTAAATTTTAAACGTGCTTTTTGTGCACTATCTTATGCGAAGTCACTATTTTTTGCAACTTCTTTTGAGATCGACATTTGATGGGTATCAGATTCAGTTTAGTTTTACCGGAGTAAAACTGATATCGCCCAGTAATCCGGTTAACTAGGCAGTAACTGTTATAATTACCAAATAAAAATATAAAATCATTAGAAAAAAGTCAGCAGATGTTTTTTTGGTAAGCACAAAATTTGGTGTACTCGCTTGAGTACACCTCTAAAAAACAATTTTGAAAAACAGATTTTTGATTTGTGATTAATTATTTTTCATAATGGAGCAAATAAGGTGCTGTAGCAATAATAAAATTTCAACATTTCCTAAGATAAAAGGTCTCGGGAATTAATGGGTTAAAAAAAACTTTACCATAAAAAGTAGTGTTTTTGTTTTAATCATTCGTTTTCAGATTCCTGTTGCTGTGAGTTTGTGTCTTAAATCTTTTGTTTCGCTGCGTAAAGCAAACTTGACATAATTCGCAACTGATTGATTTTGCTTCGCCCAATGTTGACATATTAGAATTTAAAACCAGTTAATAACAGATTTCTTTAAAAATAAATTATTCCACCATTGTTGTCAACTGAATCAAATCGAAACTTTTTTTATTTCGAATGTAGGCGTCGGAACTGTTAATTTTAATTATTGACATAATTTGTTAAAAATGTCAATTAAATCTGTCATGTCTGTTATACCACAATTGAGTTTATTTAAATAATGAAGTAATTTGAAACATTTTGTCAAGAAAGAAGGAAAGGGAGAGGGGAACTGTGTAGACCTGAGATTTCAGTGGCTAAAGGAGGAGTTGTCGTGAGCGCGTCTCCCAGATTTGTTTCCAATACACTTCGAAGGTTAATATTAACTCTTAATGCTTCTGCTTTTTTAACAGAAAAACAATAATAAATGTCTGGGTTTAGTGGGTCTTTGTATGTGTGTTTTAAGTTCATAAATGTCATCTTGATAATGTCGGTTAGTTGTGGCAAATAATATTCCTATATTGAAAAATATAATTTTTTTAAAATAATAAAAAAAAAACAAAAATTGTCGGTTTATTTGAACAAAAGCAAACTCAGGTGTTTATTTAACATATGTTTAACATAACATGAAAATAAATGTTGAGTATTTTTTTAGCTTTTGGGTGAAGCATTTAAATTTTATTTTACTTGAAGCCATTTGGTGGTGGGCTAAGACAGAGCTCCAGAAAACAAAACAAAAAAACAATAAATCGACAACATGTGATGAACTTTAAAAGAGTTGTAAGGCACCAAACAAACACCGCCAAAAGATGAATTGACTTGAAAATTGCAAAACACCAAATAATGGGTGTTAAAAGACAGACAAACCGACAGAAAGGCGGACTGACTTATACATACATATATGTTAAATATCAAAAAAACATTTGTTATTTTATTGAGTAATGTTTCAATTTTCTTGTCTGCAGACAATGTTCACATGTCAGTTGCTGCCTGCAAGAGCGTCTTATATCAAAATGGCAAATTTTTAGGGTGGTCCTACAAAAACTGCCAACTACAGACTAATCATGGATTTTGTGGATTTCTGAAGAAAAATCTATCTTGCCCGTTCTTCTAAACTTATTTCAACCCATCCTTTCCGCCGATTATTTTTATATTAAGCACTACTGAGTTATAATTTACAATTTTGAGTTGTGACGCTCGTGCACGATTCGATCCATATATGTATATATTTTCTATACAGACTATTCATAGATTAATTTTCTTGTATGAAGGCAATGTTCACATATCAGTTGCTCCCTGCAAGAGTGTCTTATATCAAAATGGCAAATTTTTAAGGTGGCCCTACAAAAACTGCCAACTACAGACTATTCATAGATTTTGTGGATTTCTAAACATATTTCAACCCATTCATTCCGTCGATATTTTTATATTAAGCACTACTTTGTTATAATTTACAACTTTGTGTTGTGACACTCGTGCACGAATCGATCGATATATGTATATATTTTCGATTTTTTTTAAGAATCATGACTCATGTTTCATACATCTTTCAATTCCAGTCAATCAATCTATTTTCACATCCGCCACTTTGCAATGGTGTTCTATGTAAAATTAAATAAAATTTGCAAAACAAATTAGTACAAGAGAGTTCAATAAAAAACACGGATACATCTTAATTGCTTTAATTAAAGAGTAAAATAAAAAAAAACAACTAATTCCAAGACAATAAATTCTATTGACGGGTTAGGGTTAGTATGGTGATTTATTTAAAACTAGAAAAACAGAACATATTTATTGGAGGGTTGTTCATTTGATGTATAGCAACGATAAGAAATCATAAAATACACAGAAATAGAAACCAATAATTAATTAATGGTATTTTGAAAAAAGTAAGAAAACCGGCTGAAGTTACGATCAATTTGTGAGAAATATAATATGGAAATTGCTACTCGTACTTTGAGTAATAATTTCGATATATTGTACTAATGGTTTGCCTACAGTCATTGCAAAAGTAATCTATAGTACCAAAATTGAAGATACAAAGATATGAATTTCATTCATAGGAAAATGTTTGTCGTACGAGTTGGTCTCTTTTTGCGGATGGTATCAAAAAGAGTGTGAAACAAGTTAATGCTGGGTAAAAATGGTCCGATTGTTTGAGAGACTTATATGTCCTAGTGGGCTATGTTCATAATTCTGGTTTGCACGACGTCACTACAAAGGAGCACTGCCGATTTTGTATAAAATAAAATTTTCTCCAAACTTTGTTTAAGTTTGAAGATGCGCCATAACGGCCTAGTCCTTTTGGCACCGCCCTCAAAAAGGATACAATTTAGTTAAATATCGAATGTCTTAAAAATGTTATGCTATAGAATTCTTAAAAATAAGTCAACTTTATTGGCTGTATTTTAAAATCGCTAAAATTATACCCCTGCCTTCAGTAATAAGGTGTTTTATTTCAAAGTAGTTAAATACTCCTCCCAAGGAATACGAGTATAAGTAATTTTTTTAACACTTCATAATAATCAACAAAGTATACGAGTATTGGAAGTTATGTCGCCTAACTAAGTCAATAGTTATTCGTCTTTTGATTCTATGGCACCGGTATTTTTTGCTTTCCATATACACAATGAATATCCGTGATCTATTTACTTTTTTATTGCCAATCCGGCAATATATGACAATCCGGTATCCATTTCAAATTTAAATAATCGCAATCACTGAATATTTTTTCTTGGCATTTAAGAAAATATTATTTTTTTCAAATCCACATGATCTCCTCCATATGTTAGTCCATAAAACGAATTGTGGTTTATAAGAAACTTTGTGGAAAAATAAGTTTGGCTAACATTCAATTAAAAACGTGATCTTTTTTTTCAAGCAGTCATCGGTGAAAATTAAAAAAATACAGTTTAGAGGAAGAGAAAAGTCAGTCAGACAATTTAAAAACCAATATTGCAAATATAGGGTGATCCAAGTAGAGATACTTTTTTCAACAGCCTTTTTTGTGTCATGCTGTCATGTTATTTTTGTTAAGTATTGTTTGGCATTTTATCGTGGAAAGACTTACGCCTGAACAACGTTTACAACGTATTGGCAACAAATTGACAGATTAATTACTATAATGTTATAACGGGTGATCCAAGTAGATATACTTTTTTTCAATAGCCTTTTTTGACAGATCACGTGTGGGTCGTGTCATGCTGTCATGTTATTTTTGTTAAGTATTGTTTGGCATTTCATCATGGAAAGACTTATGTCTGAACAACGTTTACGCGTGTCATCCGCCAGTTACCAGTCGAAATGCTCTAACGAGTCATCGAAAATTAGACTCAACGGATGGACCATCTGAGACGTAGCCGCGGCCAACATTTGATAGACATAATCTTCAAAAAATAAATGCCAAAGAATGTTTTTTCAAATGATAATAAACATTCCCCATTCAATTTGAATTTTCTATGTTTTTTCTTTAAAAAAGTAGGGAACCTCGAAATGGATCACTCTATATAAGAGCTGTTAAAGAAAAAATTAAGAAAATGTATGCCTAACTTCCCGGACTCGTTGTTACCAAAAACTACCTTACCAGTACCTGGATATTTTGGGCTGTAATACGTACCTGCAAGTAAAAAAAGAAAGGGGGAAATTAAAAAAAATTGATATATTTTAATCGTTTTGATTTAAACTGAGATACTATATATTTATTTTACACCAAGTCAGCTGTGCCGTGCTTTTGTCCATGTCGGTTGCCCGTTATTATTTCGGTCTGTAATCGTTATGATTTAAACTGAGATACTCTCTCGGCTATAGACCAACCTGCTTCTATACAGTGATAGAAAGCAAGTATTTTACATGGCAAAATATATTGCAAGTATTTCATTGCGTGCCCACAGACTATATCATGATTTCTGGGGCGTGACCCCCGTCATCAGTAGTCTACATGGCAGGCTTTTCAAAAAAGCCTTTGATTGATGATTCGATAACCAAACTCTCAAAGCCTATCACGGGGCGACTCACACGAGCCGAAAGTGAGTCTTTGAGTGCAATTCTCATTTGCTCGTGTGAGTCGCCCCGTGATAGGCGTATCTCAGTTTAAATCATAACGATTACAGACCGAAATAATAACGGGCAACCGACATTTTAATCGTTTATATAAAAAATAAATATAGTTTTAATTTATTACAATACATTAGCGATCAAGATACATGTGGAGGGAGAATATATTATTTGAAATTATTTAGGTTAGATCGATTATATTGTTTCAGGGGAGTTTCTTGAGATATCGTTACCGACAAGTATAGATAAATTCATTCATTGGTGTCCCAAATAAAAAGAAAACCTATATTAGAAAGACCCTAGTATAGAGAAATACCCTAATATAGGGAAACACCCTAATATAAAGAAATACCCTAATATAGAGATAGACCATAATATAGAGAGATACCATAGTATACAGAAAACCCCTAATACAGAGAAAGACCTTAATATAGAGAAAGACCCTAATATAGAGAAAGACCTTAATATAGAGAAATACCCTAATATAGAGAAACACCGTTATATAAAGAAAGACGATAACATAGAGAAAGACTCTAATATGGAGAAACAGCCTAATGTAAAGAAAGACCCTAATATAGAGAAACACCGTTATATATATAGTGAAATACCTCTTCAGTCGGCCCTAATATAGAGAAATTCCCCATTAGTCTGGTCTAATATAGAGAAAGTCCCCATTAGTCGGGTCTAATATGGAGAAAGACCCCATTAGTCGGGTCTAATTTAGGAAATGCTTCATTAGTAAGCCGTGATATAGACAAAGAGCCCATTAGTCAGCCCTTATATAGGCAATGAGCCAATTAGTCGCCTTAATACAGATAAAGACCCCATTAATCGGCCCTAATAAAGAGAACGACATCTAGTCGTCCTAATATAGAGAAAGACCTATTTTTCGACCGTAATATACAGATTACCCATTAGTCGTCCCTAATATACAGAAAGACCCCATTAATCAGCAATAATAGAGGGGAATATTAAACTAGTCGGCCCTAATGTAGAGAAAGACCTCATTATTCGGCAATAATATACACGCTGAAAAAAAATCGCTTCTGTAGTATATTGTCCCAAACATATTCGGCTTGAAACATATATATGTTTAGGGTAGACTCTAAGCATGTAATATTTGGTACACACAAAAATTGTGTATTTGGGAAGATGTTGTTCTAAACAAATATTTGTTTACATTCCAATATGTTTTTATTTGGGACCATTATTTCCGAAACAAATATTTATTTGCATTTAAGTATTCATAAAATACATAAATTGTGTAAAATTTTTCAGTAATTCAAAGTTAAATTTTTTGAAATTTGTAATGTTCGTATTAAAAAATAATTATTAAAATCATATAATCTTGGATCAATATAAAGTACTTAGAGGATTGACAACTAATGATGGCTTGGAATACTCAGAAATTTTAAGTGATTGATTTAAAACAGAAGGTAATGCTGCATATGGTATCATAACTGGGAGGTACAATTCGAAACCCAAGAAAAATTGAAACTGAAATTTGAAAAACTCAGCAAAAGCTTTGGAAATCTTTTTTAAATAAAATATATTTGGAAAAATTCCTAAATAATAATTTTATTTGTATTAAAACACATATTTTATTTGAGAAATTTAGTTTGCAAATATAATTTGTTGTAATATATTAATATATGCGTTTCAAATATATTTTATTGATTTTCAAAAAAAATTTATTTGCAAAGAAATATATAATATTTAAAAATTTGTGTTCCAAATATATTTTTTTTCGATTCAAATGTAGAGAAAGACCTCATTATTCGGCAATAATATAGAGTATAATCCCATTAGTCAGCCCAAACATAAGGGAAAATATAATTAGTCGGCCCTAATATATAGAAAGTCCCCCTTAGTCGATTCTAATACAGAGAAAGACCGTATTGGTGGCCTAACATATAGAGAAAGGTCCCATTAGTCGGTCCTTAGAAGGCCCGAATATAGAGAAAGACCCCATAAGTCGCTCAAGATATAGAGAAATATCCCATTGGTCGGACCTAATAAAGAGTAATACCCCATTAGTCGGCTCTAATATAGAGAATAATACCATTGGTGGGCCCTAATGTAGAGAAAGAACCCATTTGTGGGCCCTAATATAAAGAAATAATCATAAGTTGGCCCTAATATAAAGAAAGACCTCGTTAGTCGTCCTTATAGAGAACGACCCTCTTAGTCCGGCCTAATATAGATAAAGATAACATTAGACGCCATTAGTAGAGCCTACTACAGATAAAGACCCCATTAGAAGGCCCTAATACAGAGAAATATCCCATTAGTGGGCCGTAATATAGAGAAATATCCGATTAGTCGTCCCTAATACAGAGAAAAATCCCATTTGTCGGCCCAAAGGAGACCCCATGGTGGGCCCTAAATCGGAACTAATATAAAGAAAGACCTCATCAGTCGACCCCAATGTAGAGAACGACCTTATTAGTCAGGGCTAATATAAAGAAAGACCACATTATTCAGCCCAAATATAGAGAAAGGCTCCATTAGTAGACCCCCAATACAGGGAAAGACCCCATTAGTCGGCCAAGAGGAAGACCCCATTGGTAGGCCCTAATAGAGTGCAAGACCCCACTGGTGCTCCCTAATATAGAAAATCGGCACTAATATAAAGGAAGACCACATTAGTCGGACCTAATACATATAGAGAAAGACCCCATTAGTCAGCTCCAATATAAAGACAGACACCATTAATAAAATAGAGAAAGGCCGCATTAAGTAGTCGGCCTTAATATAGAGAACGACTCAATAGTCGGCCCTAATATAGAGAACCCCATAAGTCCGCTCTAATATAGAGGAGTACCCCCATTGGTCGGCCCTAGTATAGAGTAAGACCCCTTTATTTGGCCCTAATGTATAGAAAGACGCCATTATTCGGCCCTAATATAGAGAAAGATCCCATTAGTCGCCCCAGTATAGATTAAGACCCCATTAGAGAAAGATCCAATTAGTCGGTCCTAATATAGAGGAAGACCTCATTAGTCGGAATGTAGTAAGTACATAAAGATCCCATTAGTCGCCACAGTATAGAGAAAGACCCCGTTGGTAGGCCCTAATAGAGAGCAAGATCCTATTAGTCAGCCTTAATATAGAGAACGATCCATTAGTCGGACCTAATATAGAGAAATAGCCCATTAGTCAGACCTAATACAGAGGCAGACCTCATTAGTCGGTCCTGATATAAAGAAGGACTCCAATAGTCGACCCTAATATATAGAACGACCCTATTAGTCAGACTTAATACAGAGAACGACCCAATTAGTCACCCCCAATGTAGAGAAGAAACCTATTAGTCAGTCCTAATATAGAGAAAGACAGCATTAATATAGAAAAGATAAGACCACAGTGCGGAGATATACGTACACTGGTTTCTCCAGTACAGAGAAATACGTCAAATGCCGTCTCCAGTATAGAGAAATAAATCAAGTCGTCTCTAGTATAGGCAATGTTTTCAGTGGCTATAGTCTAGACAACGGTTTTAGTCTGGAGAACGTCTGTGGACGGCTTTAGTCCAGATAACAACCTCAGTGGCCGATTTTAGTATAGAAAAATACCTCAGTGGAAGGCACTAGTATACAAAAATAAATCCGAGATCGGCTCTAGTCATCCACAGCCAAGTATAAGTATATAAATAATGATTTTTTTTGAAACAAATAAGATTTTAAACAATATTAAAATGCGCTCTAATGGGAAAAATATATGTATGCTAAAAGATTTCGGCGTTCGGGCTAATAAAAACAGATCAGAATCTGTTAACAACAAGTCTAAAGGCTGGGTTAGGTAAACATAACCGTAACGCCCCAGTAGCGTAACGAATCAGCTGATTCAATCTGACATATGGAAATCAGTGTAAACGATTAGCCAACGGAAACGAAACGCAAACGGATGGTACGTTTACGTGCATTTGCAAACAAAATTAGTGAAATAATGAAAAAATAATAATGTTATGCGAAACTTTTGAAAAGTATTGATAAATAAGTAATAAAATGATAAATTAGTAGCAAATAAATATAAAATAAAATTAATTTGTTGCTTTTTTTGTTGTGAATGTCTGAGTGATACAGCACGTTTTCAAGTTTTGGCTAAATAGATTTCGGAATGCTTAATATGAATCTTGCAGCTTCAAGACCCAGAAGAAGTTTTGAAACCTAACATTTTGTGTTTTGTGAAAATTGCACTAATTCATTTGAGAGAAACGAGAAGAAATCTGGATATATTAAATTTATAGCACAAATAGATTCCGGCGTGTTCTATCTGAATCTGGTAGCATTGGGTCCAGAAAATGTTTTTTAAACCTGGTATTTGGAGTTCTGGCGAAAATTGCATTAAATTTAGCGAGAGAAGGACGACCTATACTCAACAGCAGAGATTTTAGAAAAATATGCAATTCGTTTTTTAAACATAAAGCTGAATAACTTTTACCCTAATTAACAAAACCTCCCTCGTTTTATATGCATTGTAAAAGAAAAACTGGCCAGATAAATTACTTGCAACAAAAAGAAAAACAACGAAACAAAAATAATCACTTTCTAAAACAACTCTCTTTTTCTTTTGCCATTTATAGTAAAGCGATTTTATCACACGGACTTGATTGCACAAAATATTTGTTGTTGTTGTTGCTTAGGCTATTGCTGCAGCAACAGCAGCATTAGATGGTGTTTCTCAACTTTTTTTTTATACACACCGCAAATAATAGCAAAAAAACGTAAGAAAAAAACATGTGGCAAATGAGAAATGTAGTTGCAACAGCAAATTGCTTTACAAGAGTTTTTTGTTGCTTTGATATAAAAATCGTAGAGGTGGTGGAAATTATGATTTCGATTTCGTTAAGGCTGCAATGCTGTGCCACATAAATTATCTGGCAATTGTGAATGCGCCTTAGTAGTATATATTTTATTTATATGTATTAATGTATATGTATGTATTTGTTGTTTGCATAGATTTAAGTTGAAAAGTAAAAGTAATTTCTTTCCAACAATTCTAGTTTTACTCGAATTCAGTTTGTGGGAACATTTTGCCGGAGTAAAACAAAAGACTTAAGACACAAACTTCGTGCAGGTCCCCGGATGGGGAGGTCTTTCTGTATTTTCAACTTGGCAAATCCACTGATTTCGTTGGAAAAATTAGCCAAGATATTTTCTTATGTAACTTTGTGTTATGCATTTTAAATAAAATTAAAAATTAAACTGACCTATACAATATTGCGAAAATTTAAAAATATAAAACAAAAGACTTAAGACACAGACGCAAAATTGGAAATATAACTTGAAGACGTTTGTTTTTCAAACTTGTCCAATGGTACACATCCATTAAGATGAAACTAAGAGATTTTTATATATTAAGAATAAAATTAAAAAAAAATAAAATTTAGAAATTTAAATTTTTTCAAAGAAACAAAAATAAATCATAATTTTTCCATTGAACATTTTTACGTTCAATGACTTTAAAGCTTCCACATGTGCTGTATGATTTCTTGCTGTTGATTTGCCGTAACAAAACAAAAGACTTAAGACACCTACTGTCAATCTCTGTCTTAATGCCGCAAGTCATCCATCCTACCGTAACGCACTACTACTCATTCATGCATTCGCTTTAAATTGACAGGTAATGTTGTATGCCACTTCCTGATTTGGAAGTTTCAATTTTTTAAAGGTTAAATCATAGTTTTTATAAGTCTATTTTACATATCCCAAGCAAAGTCAGCAAAGTCTTACTAAATAAAAACAAAATATAGACAAACTGAAATGTTTGTATTGTGCGTTTTTCTGTTTATTATTTTTCTGTTTGTCTGAACATTTATTACTACAAATGTTTTGTTTTCACCTCATTGTAGCCTACAATTAAAATTAAAAAAAAAAAACACAGTACAATCGTCTCGTACTTAGCTGCCTACTTGGGTTGGGTTTTGGCTCATGGCGATTGGTGGCGATGGTGTTGCTGTGGCTGTTGTTGGGAATTGTTGTCGTTGCCAACAGTACATTATATGTACAACCCAAACATTATCATAAAATAGCAAAAAAAAATTAAAAAAAAACATACTTATATTGTTATTATTATTTGTTTACGATGACCTTGACTTCTCAAGACAGCAATTATTATTATTATTAATAAGCACAAAAAAACACTGAACACCATAAATATTTAGCATATTGTAAAAAACAAACAAACAAGCAATAAATAGTAAAGAAGTGAAAAAACTCACATAAAATGACACTTGAATGTTATGAAAAATTTATAAATTTATGTTCCTAAAGAAGACGAGACCATTTTTTTTTGCCACTTCATTGAAGTATGGAAGTTATTTTATAACCTCATTTGATACGGATAAAAATTTCAATAGTCGTATTGAATTTCAATACATTAAAGAAATCTGTTTTAGGAATATTGTAAGTCAATTAAACTATGTTATACACTAGAATGACCGAAATGACCGAAAGACTTAAAATTTTCGCTATGGTTCGAAGATGGATCCCCACTAACTCCCCCACAAATTGTCAAACAACTGTAAAATATTTATTTTTAAAATCCTATACATCTGAAATTTCACACATAGCAGTAGATTTTAGTCACTATGAACTCCAAAAAAATGGATGTAATTGCCAAGCCCCATCCTTTTTGAACTACCAGCCTTATTTAAGGAGATATGTCCGATTATAGTTTTAGACAGAAATTTTAAATTTTTGTCAAAAAATAGTGATCAAAAAATTATTTTTTTTTTTGGTCCTACGAGCTTTATTTGAGGAGATGTGACCGTTTAAATGATTGCAAATAAATTTCGAATTGTTGACCAGAAAAAGTCATTTCGAATGTTCGTCCTTTTTGCTTTACAGCCTTATTTAAGTAGATATGAGCGTTTGAAGTTCAGGAAAAAAATTTACAATTTTTGTGAAAAAAAGTTGTCTAACGAATGTTCGTCCTTTTTGCCCTGCGAGCCCTATTTATGTAGATAAGACCGTTTAAAGTTCATGAAACAAATTGCCGATTTTTGTAGAATAAAAAGCGATCGCGAGGTGTCGCATTTTTGCGCCACAAAATTTCGAATTTTTGACAAAAAAAAACAGTTCGTGATGTTCGTCCTTTTTGCCCTGCGTGCCTTATTTAAGGAGATATGACCTTTTAAAGGTTTGGAAACAGAATTTCCAATTTTTGTTTAAAAATAGAGTTCACGAGCCCTATTTAGGGAGATATGGCCGTGTAATGTTGTGGAGAGGAATTTCGTATTGTTCTCAAAAAATAGTGAGAGAACAGTGATGACGAAATTTCATCCTTTTTGTTCTAAGCAAATAGTGATCACGAAATTTTATCCTTTTTGTCGTACGAGCCTTTTTTAAGGAGATGGTGACCGTTTAAAGTTTTGAAAAGAAATTTCGATTTTTTGTTAAAAAAAAACAGTAATAACGAATTTTCATCCGGTTTGCCCTAGACCCTTATATACGGATACCGTTTAAAGTTTTGGAAAGAAATTTATTTTTTTTTTAAATGGAGAAGCCTTGTTTACTGCGTTTGTTTTGGAAAGAAATTAAATTTTTTTCTCAAAAATATACGAAATATCGTTCTTTTTCTTTCCAGCCTTATTTAAGGAGATATGACCGTTTAAAGTTTTGGAAATAAATTTCGAATTTTTGTCCAAAAATTGTTCCACGAAAATAGCGATTGCGAAATTTCGATCTTTTTGTTCTACGAGCCTTTTCTAAGGAGATATAAAGTTTTGGAAAGAAATTTCGAATTTTTGTAAAAAAAAAATAGAAATTTTCATACTGTTTGCCCTTTTTGTGGAGTTCGTTAAAAGTTTTGGATATAAATTTAGAATTTTTTTTCAAAAAATTGTGATCATGAATTTAAGGAGAGCCTTGTTTAAGGAGATATGACCGTTTTAAGTTTGAGAAAGAAATTTCAAAATTTTGTCAAAAAAATACTGACCACTAATTTAAGGAGAGCCTTGTTTAAGGATATATGACCGTTTACAATTTTTGTAAAAAAAAAATAGTGATCACGAATTTTCGTCTCTTTTTGCCTTACGAAAATAGTGATCACGAATTTTCGTCCTTTTTGTCTTAGCAGCCTTATTTAAGGAGATATACTCGGTCACTGGACAGAACCAGTATTCCGAAGACTTCCGATTCAAATTCTCCCCCTTAGCTAACTAATCATACTGATTTCACAGCAATAGCTCAAAAACAACAGCTAACCTAGGAAAACGGCTATAATCACTGGATTCAGCATGGTCGAATAACCGTTATACGTGTAGTTTCATTTATATTTTTGGACTAGCACAGTGTAATTAATAGCAACAACTTTAATGCAAACCACATAATCACTAGAATTTCGGTACCAAATAGTTCAGTGGAAATGTTTAAGCTCTTTCTGGCAACAAAAATCATTTCGGTATAACTTCAGAACCAATTATTTCAACGTTTTCCAATTTGGTACTCTAATAAAAGAATTGGCAAAATACTCATATTCCTACCCATATTCCTAGCATATATCACCAAAAATATAAAATTCCATATTATATATTTTCCCTGAGGTATGAGTATACTTCAGTCGGTTTATTTAGCTTAGGTTAGCCCAGCGTTCGATTAATCGAACACTTTGGTTTAACATTTTTTCGAAGTCACCGAAAGTTGACTCTGTTTTGAATTCAGTTTTTGAAAGTGATTATCGAAAGTAACAAACTGTTATTTTGGGTGTTTCTGCTTTATCTCTAATACGGATTTTTTGGTATCCTGAATATTTTGACGGAAACTTGATTTTGAGTATTTTTTTCTAAGAAAATGTATTTTATCCAAAGTCTATATCTAGTTAACCGATGAGAATTTAGTTTTATGGCCCCCGGCATAAATATAGGTATAGACTAGTAGAAAATATATGAAAAACAAGTAAGAAAGTTTCAGTCGGGTAAACCGACTAAGGTATACCCTCACTTTGTGAGTAATGTAATATTGAATATTCCACGAATTATTCTGTTAGATTGTATGGTAGGTACCAGAACGGGTTTAACAAATACACCTATTTTTCGCTGAATAGTAGATACTTTAAATACATTGCACTGCGCCGAATTATAAGCGTTTATTTACACTGGTTTATTAACGTTTTGAGACATTAAATTTTGGTATGATTTGGACATTTTGTGTGGGAGGTACAAAAAGGGGCGTGGTGATAACGGCCATTTTTTACAGGGCTATAGACACTTCAAAAGCGTTACACTGTGCAAAATGTTGTGGTATTTACGCGCATTGGTACTCATGTTGTGAGCTCTTAACTTTTTGTGCAAAATTGTACCTTTGTGTGGGAGGTACAAAAAGGGGCGTGGCAATAGCGTCCATTTTTCACAGGGCTATAGACACTATAAAAGCATTACACTGTAGAAAATTTCAAGTATTTTTATACACTGGTATTAATGTTATAAGCTGTTAACTTTTGGTGCAAAAAGTTACCTTTGTGTGGGAGCTACCAAAAGGGGCGTGAATATAACACCCATTTTTCACTGGACTGTAGGCACTATAAAAGCATTACACTGTACAAAATTTCAAGTATTTTTATACACTGGTATTAATGTTATAAGCTGATAACTTTTGCTGCAAAATGGTGCATTTGTGTGGGAGGTACCAAAAGGGGCGTAGCAATTTGGCCCATTTTTCTCGAGTTGATAGCGACTAATAAACTAATGCTATGTGTGGAATTTCAGAAGATTCGAATAAGTAGTATAGCAGTTATTAAAGATTCAATATTTTACAACATTTTAACACTTTGTGGGGGAGGTACTAGAAGGAGTGGACCAATATGGCCCATCTTCGAACTTAGCCGGAGATAGAAAAAAATATTACCACGTACCAAATTTGAAGTCAATCGGTTACTCCTTTCGAGAGTTATCGTGCGCACCAGCCAGCAGACACACAGACAGACAGACAGACAGACAGACAGATAGACAGACAGACGGATGGACATTGCTCATTCGTATTAAAATGACCCAAAACGAATATCCGCCGAACATACTTAGGGTCTTAGATCACTCCTTCGATGTGTTACACTTTTTTTCGTAGCAAATGATATATACCCTCGTCACACTAAAGTGAGGGTATAATAAACTGGTTTGAAAAACAGCATTTAGTGCTTCAAAATCGGAAATCGGTTGTCGAGAAATTGTCAATTTGTTGATACATTTCTGCACATAATTTATTATAACTCAGTCCAATTTGGTTGACATAAATTTAGGAAAAATTAGGCTTGCATTATCTTTAACCGATGTCGATACAAGTTTTTAATCTGATCAACAGTTTCAAATCTAGCTCCCACACATATCGGTAATTATACCCTCACTTTAGTGTGACGAGGGTATATATCATTTGCTACGGAAAAAAGTGTAACACATCGAAGGAGTGATCTAAGACCCTAAGTATGTTCGGAGGAAATCCGTTTTGGGTCATTTTAAGTCGAATGAGCAATGTCCGTCCGTCTGTCTGTCTGTCTGTCTGTCTGTGTGTCTGCTGGCTGGTGCGCACGATAACTCTCGAAAGGAGTAACCGATTGACTTCAAATTTGGTATGTGGTAATATTTTGATCTATCTCCGGATGAGTTCGAAGATGGGCCATATTGGTCTACTCCTTCTGGTACCTCCCACACAAAGGGTTAAAATTTAGTGAAATATTGATTCTTTAATAACTTCTATACTACTTATTCGAATCTTTTGAAATTCTGCACATAATATTAGTATATTAGTCGCTATTAACTCGAGAAAAATGGGTGAAGTTGGCATGCCCCTTTTGGTACCTCCCACACAAATGGACCATTTTGCATCAACATTTAACTGCTTATAACTTTAATACAAGTGCATAAAAATGCTTGAAATTTTCTACAGTATAATGTTTTTGTAGCGCCTATAGTCCGGTAAAAAATGGGCATCATTGTACAGCCCCTTTTGGTACCGCCCACACAAATGGCCCGTTTCGTACCAAAGTAAACGGCTTGTAACTTCAATACCAGTGCATACAAATACTTGAAATTTTGTACAGTGTAATGCTGTTGTAGTGCCTATAGTCCTGTAAAAAGTGGGCGATATCACCCCGCCCCTTTTTGTACCTCCCACACAAAATGACCAAATCATACCAAAATAATTACATAGCTCGTAACTTTAATATACCAGTGCACACAAACGCTTATAGTTCAGCACAATGCAATGTATTTAAGAATGTACTGTTTACCGAAAAATATGTGTATTTGGAAAACCCCTTCTGGTACCTCCCACACAAATTGACAGATTTATTGGTGTAATGTTATATATTACATTACTCACAAAGTGAGGGTATACCTTAGTCGGTTTACCCGACTGAAACTTTCTTACTTGTTTTTGGCTATATTTTAACAAAAAACATTAAAAATAAGGAGGGCGATGTTGAAATGTTCTACAAAATGGTGGTTTTATGTGTTGCACATACGAGGGCGGTCACAAAATTAGCCGATATGAAATATAGATGGCTGTAGAAAAATTTAGAAAAATTACTTTCGTGAAAATTGGAAACCTTCTAAAACATATGTTTTAAGTTTCAAGGCACCACGTTGTTTAGCTTTTTTTAAGCACTCAAAAGTAAACGATTTTATTGAATTTGTAAACATGGAAAAATTGGGCACCGACATCTAATACAATACTTTCATTTGAAAGGTCTCAGTCCAGCCAACATTAAAACCGAGCTAAATTCTACTTTTGGGGAGTGTGCTCAAGATGGGTGCCGCGTTTGCTCGCAATCAAGACAATGTACCAGTTCACACATCCTCTATTGCGATGACCAAATGTAAGGAACTATAGTTCGAATTGCTTCAGCAAGCACCTTATTCGACAGATTAATCTCCCTCGGATTATATTTGTTTCCAAACTTGAAAAAATGTTTCTGCGGAAAAAGATTTGCCAGCAATAAAGAGGTGGAGGTTGCATTTGATGGCTATTTTCAGGAGCTAGACAGTTCTTACTATAAACAGGTATTGTTAGGTCGGTTAAGTTTGAGACCGCTCTCGTAGATATTTTAATACATTTTGTTAATTTTGAGTTATGAGGTCTCAACATAAATTTGTATGGAATTATGTATGTATGTATAAACATTTCTCTCTAATCTCTTTTATCCTACACCACTATGTGGTACTGGTTATTATAAGTTTATTTTGACCCAGATTGTTTGTTAGACGCTACAATATTGGAGTTAGACCGACCTTAAAGTATACCGATCGACTAAGAATCACCTGCATATTCTGTCCTTCCTCTGTCTATATATTGTCACGACGGGGACGTAGCAGACGCAGCCTCCATATACTCTTATAAGTAAGAACCTCCGATTTGACATCTAAGCGCTGTAGAGGCCACATTTTCCAACTGATGTGTATGAAATTCGATACAAAAAAAGTAATATTTTGAACCCATCACAAACATTGCTGAATTATAAGAAATCGGTTCAGATTTAAATGTAGCTAGGTTAGGTTAGATTATAGCAGGCTGATTTAATCCACCTAATGTCTTGGACATACAGTCCTTTCAAAAATGACATTTAAGGATTAAAGTATTGTAAAAAAAATTTTACCGGAAAATTTCAGTGGGGGTTGCCAAAGACACTAAAGCTGTAAATATAGCTCTTTACGCTTAATTAGCAAAATTACACGCCAACTTATACAAAACCAGTAAGAAAAGACAGAAAGTCGGGCGGGGCCGACTATATAATACCCTACACCTCCCTAACAATGCGATAAGGGTCATTGCCATAATAATTTGGAATAATTGGTAAATGAGTAGAAACATATTATCTAATTCTGAACCGATAATCGCTAAATTAAGCAATATTCGTTCCTAAATTGAGAAACATCTTTGTGGAAAATTTTAATGATCGGAAGTAAAATACAACTTCTATAGCGGTTTGATACCAAATCAGGAGGAACATATATATGGAGCTTTAATATAAATCTGAACCGATCTTCCCTGATCTTCATGTAAAAAGACCTCCTTCTGTCGAATTTCGTAATGATCGGATATAAAATACAGCCTCTACAGCGCTTACATGTCAAATCGGGGGTAACATATATATGGGAGCTATATCTAAATCTGAACCGATTTTCTCCGAATTTGGCAGTATTCCTTCATGTAGAAAGAAACCTCTTTTTGCCGACTTTCGCAATGATCGGATATAAAATACAGTTTTTACAGCGCTTACATGTTAAATCGGGGGTAACATATATATGGGGGCTATATCTAAATCCGAACCGATTTCTTCCAAATTTAACAGTGTTCATTTATATAATAAGAAACCTCTTTCTGCCGAATTTCATACTGATCGGATATAAAATACAGTTTTTACAGCGCTTACATGTGAAATCGGGGGTAACATATATATGGGGGCTATATATAAATCCGAACCGATTTTCTCCGACTTTGGCAGTATTCCTTCATGTAATAAGAAACCTCTTTCTGCCGAATTTCGCACTGATCGGATATAAAATACAGTTTTTACAGCGCTTACATGTTAAATCGGGGGTAACATATATATGGGGGCTATATCTAAATCCGAACCGATTTTCTCCGAATTTGGCAGTATTCCTTCATGTAATAAGAAACCTCTTTCTGCCGAATTTCATGCTGATCGGATATAAAATAAAGTTTTTACAGCGCTTACATGTCAAATCGGGGCTAACATATATATGGGGGCTATATCTAAATCTGAACCGATTTTAACCAAATTCAATAGGGATCGTCCTTGGGCCAAAAAAAAGATATGTGTAAAGTTTCATCGAGAGCGGACCATAATTGCGACCTGTACTTTGATTACAAGAATACATGCACAGACGGACAGACAGACAGACGGACATAGCTAAATCAACTCAGAAAGTGATTCTAAGTCGATCGGTATAATAAACAATGGGTCTATTTCTTCTCCTTTTGGGTGTTACAAACAAATGCACAAAGTTATAATACCCTGTACCACAGTGTGGTGTAGGGTATAAAAATACTAAAATGTAAATTTAAAGTCGTGATATCTATGGAATAAATGGAGAAGAAGAACGACACTATAAGACTCAAAGAGCATGTTGAGTAGATTATTTTTGTAGAATAAACTTATGGCCAGCTGCTGTGTTTTTTTACAGTGGGTCAAAGTTTTCAATATTTCGTCGAAGGGGGCATTATACTAAATGAAAAGAAAATGCTATAAGCTAATGTCTGCGAGATGTCTTATTGTCACAGTTATACAGTGGAATTTTATGAGGATCATTTTGTGAGAGATCTTAACCCTCTAGCTCCCCTCTAAATGGGCCAATTTAGCCCTTTTTCGAAAAAATAAAGAAGTCCTTTCAAGAAGGACATTTATATAAATAAAAAAAAAAAAGCTTTCAAAAAGGAAATTTAAATATTAAAGTATTCTACAAAGATTTTTGTGTGTCAAAGTTTTAAATATTTGGTCGAAGGGAGCATTATACTAAATAAAAAAAAGGCTATAAGCTAATGTCTGAGAGATTTCTTATTGTCAGAGTTATACAGTGGAATTTTATGAGGATCATTTTTGTGGAAGATCTTAACCTTAACCTTAATCTCCCCTCATAATGGGCCAATTTAGCCCTTTTTCGAAAAAATAAAGAAGTCCTTTCAAGAAGGACATTTATGGATTAAAATATTCTACGAAAATTTTTGCTGGAAAATTTCAGTGGGGGTTACCAAAGACACCAAAGCTGTAAATATAGCTCTTTACGCTTAATTAGCAAAATTACACGCCAACTTATACAAAAAAATACAAAAATATAAATTTAAAATCGTGATATCTATGGAATAATTGAAGCGGAAGAGCGACTCTTTAATTCTGAAAGGGAATTACTTCTGTAGAATAAACTTATGGCCCAGCTGATATGTGTTTTTTAATAAATAATATAATGTAAATTTAAAGTCGTGATAAATTAATATTTTTGGTTTCTGAAGCGAATTTCCTTTCTCAAACGAAAATTTTCTTCGACAAAAATCTGGCCGTTAATGAATGGTTAATGCTTTCAAATTATTTTAATATTAAATATAAGCTATCAAAAGTCTAACATACTACTGTTTTAAGAGTTAGTATATGCATTTCCAATAATAAAAATAAAAATTTATTTCAGACATTGTCATAAACGAAAGACTTAAGAAACAAACTTGTTTCATGCAGACAAGACATTCAAATGTATTTGTTTTATCATATATGTATATGTTGTTTTTGTTCTTCTAGGAATAAAACTTATTATCATACTGGTTAAAGTTGATTTCGTGAAAATAAAATGTAAATCAATTAAAGTTGTATTTGAAGGATCGTACCTTTTATTTACTTTTAAAACATTTAAATATCTAATAGAATTAATTTAAAATTTCAATAAATTACGCGAATATGAGAAAATGATGATCATGAATAATGATAAATCAATTAATAACATATACTCAAATATCGAACGGATGGTAGGGTTTGTTAAATTGCAGTCTTGTTTCAGACAATTTAACATATCTAATATTGATATTTTTCTCAAGTTGAATATTATTTCAGCGTCTTTTTTAGATCCGTCAAAAACCCCAAAAAATATAAAAATTAATAACCAATTTATAAAAGAAACTAAAGTCTATGTCATAGAAAACAAAAGACTTAAGACACAAACTTGCTGCCGCAATCTCTGGGTCTTTCCAAGGCGATTAACCACTAAAATCAATTGGTCATTTGTTGGGGTTGATTAATTATCAAATTGAAAAACAAAAATACTATAGATATATTAAATATTTAAAGAAAAATCATTAGCAGATTATTGATGAATGTGCAAACAGCAAATTATGTTAGTTTTTCTTTGCTTCGCCGCCGAATTAAAAAGTTACATAAATATGTCAGTTTTTTTTTGAAAGTCTTTAATAAAATTGTACTTTCAATTCTGGTTTTTGTGACGTTTTTATGTATTTTTTTCTTTTTCTTTCTTTGCATTCAACATACCCAATTTTAAAGCTGATAATAGCATCATATTTCCAGTGTTATTAAAATATTGGCAGAAAACGAGATTGGTGGGTATCGATACGATTGCTTGATTCAATGGGTGGATGGCTGGATGGATAGGTTGGGAGTGCAAAAACTTTAGTGAAAACTTGTTGCACACACACACACACACACCCTCGGGCACAAAATTATTGGTGACAGTTTTCAATGGCGACAGCAGCAGCGGCGGCGGTGGAATGTACAAAATTCCGTCTGGAATCAATAAACTTTCACTTGCCTAGGGGCCTTTGTGTTGCTATTTTATTGTATTCCCCATTAATTTGTGTAACAAAGTAGTTTGCAGTTTATGTGAAATATATTGATTATTTAATGATGCTTAAATAATATTTATTTTTTTTTTATTTGATTTCAAATTATAAACTGTCTTTTGTTGTTTGGCTGCAAAATATGTAAATTTTTTTTATGTATAGTTTGTTTTGTAATGCTTTACACGTGTTTCATATTATTTATTTTGTAGATATATTTTTATATGATTTTTTTAAGTAAACGAGTGTTTTGTTTTGCTTTTTGTGGATTTTGTTTCGAAATTGCATTAGCAGTTTCCTTTTACTGTTTTACATTACATTGACATTGTTGTTGAAAAGTTGTTATTTTTTCAATTTTTTTTGCAGTTAAGAATTTCAAACGTCTGAACACGACGACTATGACGCTGCAGTTGACTGTTTGTTTAATTCAGTTCACTTCATTTTTTTTTTTCATTTTTTTCAGTTAAATTTCTCCATACAACGACGGCAATGATGAGATTGTTGTTGATGATTAATCCGCCGACGTACCAGAAATAAATGCGAGAATAAAACGTTATTTGACCTTTATCATTTGAAATAGAATTCAGTTAATTTTGTTTTGCTGTCGTTTTCTAATTCGTTTTGTATTTCAGCTCATTTCTTTATAATTTGATTTTTATTTTTTTTTTTTGTGTTATATTTTGTTTCAACTGAAACAAGTTTAAATTAATATTTTTCCAGTTTTTTTCTGTATATTTTTTTTGCAGTCACAAATTACAGTTAAAATACACGCTTCAACGGACACAAAGCCGTGGCTAGAAATTTCGCTATATTTGAAGTCTAACGACTGACTGAATGGCTGACTGTGGGTAAAAAGAAACCGATCGTTTCATCGATCGATCGATCGGACGCAGCTGTCTGGGCTGTCTACTGTTGTTGCGGCAACCTGTTTAGAAATTGGATTTGTTTGTGTTCATATATTTGGTTGGTTGTTTTCTACAAACAACATTGAGTTTTTAATTTAGTTGTATATTAGTTTTGTTTTTTTTTTTTTGCAAATATTAAACCAAGTTTTAATTATTGTGTCTTTTGGTAGAAGAACAAGCATTTGCTTTAATTGCAACTAATACATGTACCAAATAAATAATACCGCGTAACTTTTATTGGCTATAATCAGATAGTATATAAAACGTATATACTTGTATACGTATATTTTTTATGGTTCTGTCTAATTTAAACAAGCGTATAATTCTCTTATAAATTTTTATTTAAAACAATAACGTAAAAATAGAAAGAAGTACTTTCAAAGAAATCGCATTTAGATTTAAATGGAGATATGTGTATAAAATAAACACGTTTTTTTTGTTTAAATACAAATGAAAGAGAATAAAGCCACTCTAAAAACTTAACCCATTTATAGATCTAAGCCAAACTAATTTTTAAATTATTCCAAAAAATCTTTAAGTCCTTTTTTATTTGACAAATATTTGACATAAATTAGTGTTTTCAGTATATTATTGCCTCCTGAAATCGGAAACAAATATAGAAAAATGCAACATCAAGATAATGAACATTTACATCAAACTGTTGTAAATATCCCCTTGCCTCAATGGAATTGATATACGTGTCCCGGCGTTTCTCTGGACGCGCTAAGCATCATAGTGGGGGTATAAATACCGGATTATGTTGAAATTCTCTTATTTCTAACAAAATGCTATAATTTCTACATTTATCCATAAATTTTATACAAATAGGCATTGTTTTCTTCGTTAGGATGGGAGGTTACAAAAAATTGAACAAATATTTTTTATGCGATTTTTCTGTTTCCACGTGGAAGTACCATTATTAAAATTTGTAGGAATTACAATTCTTAATTTTTCTAAATTTGTTGCAGCAAAATCGGACTAGTCGTTCCGGAGTTATGTAAAACAAAAGGCCCCCAAATGAGACAAATTGCCATGTACTCGTAGTCAGAATCCTGGATTATTTTAAGACATCGTCTTTTAAATATTCTTAAATTTTTTAAAGCTATATTTTTTAATTCCAACACAAATATATTCTTGTGTAAATCCATTGCACTGCTGCTTTGCATAAAAAGCCTGACTACTTTGTATCACATTTTGGTGGCCAAGTCCCGTTCTAGAAAATTTCAACGAAATATGATTTTATTGAATATTTCATAAACATTTTAATTTTATTCAAAATTTCATAGAAATCACAATTTTATACTTAAAAAATGCATTTATTGATAATTTCAGCAAAATCTAAGAATTCAAATTTATAAACAAAACTTTTTTAAAATTGTTTTTTTTTTAATTTTTATCAAAAAAACACCTTCCCAAAAAAATTTCTTTAAAAATTGCATTTTTATACCCTCACTTTAGTGTGACGAGGGTATATATCATTTGCTACGGAAAAAAGTGTAACACATCGAAGGAGTGACCTAAGACCCCAAGTATGTTCGGCGGAAATCCGTTTTGGGTCATTTTAAGTCGAATGAGCAATGTCCGTCCGTCTGTCTGTCTGTCTGTCTGTCTGTCTGTCTGTCTGCTGGCTGGTGCGCACGATAATTCTCGAAAGAAGTAACCGATTGACTTAAAATTTCGTATGTGGTAATATTTTTTTCTATCTCCGGCTAAGTTCGAAGATGGGCCATATTGGTCCACTCCTTCTGGTACCTTCCCCACAAAGGGTTAAAATGTTGTGAAATATTGATTCTTTAATAACTGCTATTATACGTATTCGAATCTTCTGAAATTCCACACATAGTATTAGTTTGTTAGTCGCTATCAACTCGAGGAAAATGGGCGAAATTGCCACGCCCCTTTTGGTACCTCCCACACAAATGCACCATTTTGCACTAAAAGTTAAAAGCTTATAAAATTAATACCAGTGTTTAGAAATACTTGAAATTTTGTACAGCGTAATGTTTTTATAGTGCCTACAGTCCATTGAAAAATGGGCGTTATTGTCAAGCCCCTTTTGGTACCTCTCCCACAAAGGTACCATTTTGCACCAAAAGTTAACAGTTTATAACAGCTTATAACATAAATACCAGTGTATAAAAATACTTGAAATTTTGTACAGCGTAATGTTTTTATAGTGCCTACAGTCCATTGAAAAATGGGCGTTATTGTCAAGCCCCTTTTGGTACCCCTCCCACAAAGGTACCATTTTGCACCAAAAGTTAACAGTTTATAACATTAATATCAGTATATACAATTACTTGAAATTTTGTACAGTGTAATGCTTTTATAATGCCTATAGTCCAGTGAAAAATGAGCGTTATCACCACGCCCCTTTTTGTACCTCCCACACAAAATGGCCAAATTATACCACAATTTAATATCTCAACGTTAATATACCAGTCCATATAAACGGTTACAATTAGGCACAGTGCAATGTATTTAAAGTATCTACTGTTCAGCGAAATATAGGTGTATTTCTTAAACCCCTTCTGGTACCTCCCACAAAAATTGACAGAATAATTTGTGTAATATTCAATATTACATTACTCACAAAGTGAGGGTATACCTTAGTCGGTTTACCCGACTGAAACTTTCTTACTTGTTCTATTTTTTTTTGCCAAATTATTATTTTTTGCAAAATTGCAATTTTCTATTTTTTTTGTGTAAAATTAAATTTTTCTATTTTTTTTTTGCAAAATTTAATTGTTCTAGAAAGTAGTGTCAAAATAATTTTTTTTGGAAATTTGGGCGAAATACATTTTTATTGAAAATTTCGGTTTTTCTGGAAATTTATGTCAAAATTAAATCTTTCTTTAAATGTCTTAAACATGTTATGTTTCCAGAAAATTGTCTGCATCGGCCTTTAATAAAGTCAACACCCTTTAATCAGTCATCGATCCTTTAAATGACTCATCGATCTTTAATCCGTTCAGTGGCCATTCACTCATCTGCTCATCCACCTTTGAATTTAAACAAATTATTCATGAAATTTTGTTAAAAAATTCAATTTTAACAAAATTTTGTAGAGAAATGAAGTTCAACAAATTTTTCTAGAAAAATGCAATTTCAACAAAATTTTGCAGAAAAATTAAATTTTGAGAAAATTTTCAAAAATTTAATTTTAACGAAAATTTGTAGAAAAATTTGATATAATAAAATAAAATTTTTTTAAAAAAAGTACAGCTTTGAAGAAAATTTCTAGAAAAATGCAAATTTAAGGAATTTGCAAAACAAAAAAATTCTAAAAAATGTATTTCAACGAAATTTAGAAAAATACAATTCTAAATTTAATGTGATTTTAAAGAAATCAAAAATAATGTAATTTTAACGAAATTTTCCAGAAAAAAAAACAGTTTAAGCGAAATTTTGTTTTATTTTTCATATTAGAAAGAAATATAATTTTAAAATAATAATGACGATTTTTCAAATGGATATTTACTGAAATTGCAATTTTTTAGTATAATGCAATTTGGATGCACTTTTATAATTATGTCCTTCAAAAGTGACGAAATTTTAAAAAATCATCCCAAAAATCATATATGATTTTTGGATTATATATATTTGGATTTTTGAAATATATATTTCAACAAAATACCATATTTATTGTAAATTAGTTACAAGTTACAATCAAATAGATAATTTCAGCAAAATCCAAAAAATTTGAATTTAATAGAAAACTTTTTTAAAATAGGTACATATTTTTAAAAAAATTGATCAAAAATTAAATTTTCCACAAAATTTGTTTAAAAATTTAATTTTTCAAAATTTGTTTAGCAAAATTAAATTTTTCTAAAAATATGTTGCAAAATTGCATTTTACTAAAATATTTTGTCAACATTTATTTGTTGAAAATTTTGTCAAAAATGCGTTATTATTGAAAATTTAAGTTTTTTTTAGAAAGTTATGCCAAAATTAAATTTTTCCAGAAATTTTATGTCCTTCAAAATTTTCGAAATTATATTTTTCTAGAAAATCTTTCCTAAAATAATATTCCATCAAAATTGCATATTTATTGTAAATATTGTGGAAGTTAAAATATTGTAGATATTTTCAGCAAAATCTAAAAAGTCGAATTTTAATAGAAAATCTTGTTAAAACCTTTTTATCAAAAATTAACTTTTCTATCAATTTTTTTTTAAAAGTTACATGTTTTCTTAAAAAATTTTGCAAAATTGCATTTTTCTAAAAAAGTGTCATTTATTTTTTAAATTTTTTTTCGAAAATCAATTTGTATTTCAAATTTCGGTTTCTATAGAAAGTTATGTTAAAATTAAAATTTTCTAGAAATATTATGTCTATATAATTATGTCCTTCAAAATTTACGAAATTGTATTTTTCTAGAAAATCGTCCCTAAAATAATATTTCATCAAAATTATCTGTTTATTGAAAGCTAAATTTTTATAGATAATTTTAGCAAAATCTAAGAAATAGAAATTTTAATAGAAAACTTTGTCAAAATTCGTATTAAAAAAATGAATTTACTTCTTGTTTTTGTTTTTTTGTTTTATTCGATCTGCTTTCATAGTACATATTTTGTTTTTGTACTCAGGCTCAAGATCGTTATTGTTGTTTTCAGTATATGAAAACAACTTTGTTAAAAATTAAAGAAGAAGCAAGTGACATGTATTGGGGGCGGTTGTAATGGTTGGATAGACAGATCTGTTTCGGGAGCCACCAAACTCCCATTATCAATATCCTTATTACAACGATTACTTCAGTCGAAATTATTAAATATATACGCACAGCCAAGTATCATTAAACGAGAACTGTTTGCTAAAAGCGCATATCTTCAAAAAAAGACAATTCAGTAATCATCGTCCCTCGTACATGCACCAACTTCCACTCTCGTGAGTCTTTACAATGTAAAGAATTCACACGAATGTTTTGCTGTAGTTGACTATGCAACAACAACGTATTTGGTCGTGCCCTACCATTTCTTCTTGTTTTTGTTTTTTTGTTTTATTCGATCTGCTTTCATAGTACATATTTTGTTTTTGTACTCAGGCTCAAGATCGTTATTGTTGTTTTCAGTATATGAAAACAACTTTGTTAAAAATTAAAGAAGAAGCAAGTGACATGTATTGGGGGCGGTTGTAATGGTTGGATAGACAGATCTGTTTCGGGAGCCACCAAACTCCCATTATCAATATCCTTATTACAACGATTACTTCAGTCGAAATTATTAAATATATACGCACAGCCAAGTATCATTAAACGAGAACTGTTTGCTAAAAGCGCATATCTTCAAAAAAAGACAATTCAGTAATCATCGTCCCTCGTACATGCACCAACTTCCACTCTCGTGAGTCTTTACAATGTAAAGAATTCACACGAATGTTTTGCTGTAGTTGACTATGCAACAACAACGTATTTGGTCGTGCCCTACCATTTCTTCTTGTTTTTGTTTTTTTGTTTTATTCGATCTGCTTTCATAGTACATATTTTGTTTTTGTACTCAGGCTCAAGATCGTTATTGTTGTTTTCAGTATATGAAAACAACTTTGTTAAAAATTAAAGAAGAAGCAAGTGACATGTATTGGGGGCGGTTGTAATGTTTGGATAGACAGATCTGTTTCGGGATCTTCTTCTTTAATTTTGCTTCTTCTTTAATTTTTAACAAAGTTGTTTTCATATACTGAAAACAACAATAACGATCTTGAGCCTGAGTACAAAAACAAAATATGTACTATGAAAGCAGATCGAATAAAACAAAAAAACAAAAACAAGAAGAAATGGTAGGGCACGACCAAATACGTTGTTGTTGCATAGTCAACTACAGCAAAACATTCGTGTGAATTCTTTACATTGTAAAGACTCACGAGAGTGGAAGTTGGTGCATGTACGAGGGACGATGATTACTGAATTGTCTTTTTTTGAAGATATGCGCTTTTAGCAAACAGTTCTCGTTTAATGATACTTGGCTGTGCGTATATATTTAATAATTTCGACTGAAGTAATCGTTGTAATAAGGATATTGATAATGGGAGTTTGGTGGCTCCCGAAACAGATCTGTCTATCCAACCATTACAACCGCCCCCAATACATGTCACTTGCTTCTTCTTTAATTTTTAACAAAGTTGTTTTCATATACTGAAAACAACAATAACGATCTTGAGCCTGAGTACAAAAACAAAATATGTACTATGAAAGCAGATCGAATAAAACAAAAAAACAAAAACAAGAAGAAATGGTAGGGCACGACCAAATACGTTGTTGTTGCATAGTCAACTACAGCAAAACATTCGTGTGAATTCTTTACATTGTAAAGACTCACGAGAGTGGAAGTTGGTGCATGTACGAGGGACGATGATTACTGAATTGTCTTTTTTTGAAGATATGCGCTTTTAGCAAACAGTTCTCGTTTAATGATACTTGGCTGTGCGTATATATTTAATAATTTCGACTGAAGTAATCGTTGTAATAAGGATATTGATAATGGGAGTTTGGTGGCTCCCGAAACAGATCTGTCTATCCAACCATTACAACCGCCCCCAATACATGTCACTTGCTTCTTCTTTAATTTTTAACAAAGTTGTTTTCATATACTGAAAACAACAATAACGATCTTGAGCCTGAGTACAAAAACAAAATATGTACTATGAAAGCAGATCGAATAAAACAAAAAAACAAAAACAAGAAGAAATGGTAGGGCACGACCAAATACGTTGTTGTTGCATAGTCAACTACAGCAAAACATTCGTGTGAATTCTTTACATTGTAAAGACTCACGAGAGTGGAAGTTGGTGCATGTACGAGGGACGATGATTACTGAATTGTCTTTTTTTGAAGATATGCGCTTTTAGCAAACAGTTCTCGTTTAATGATACTTGGCTGTGCGTATATATTTAATAATTTCGACTGAAGTAATCGTTGTAATAAGGATATTGATAATGGGAGTTTGGTGGCTCCCGAAACAGATCTGTCTATCCAACCATTACAACCGCCCCCAATACATGTCACTTGCTTCTTCTTTAATTTTTAACAAAGTTGTTTTCATATACTGAAAACAACAATAACGATCTTGAGCCTGAGTACAAAAACAAAATATGTAAAATGAATTTACTACAAAATTTCTCTAAAAATTACATTTTTCTAAATGTTTTTTTTTTGCAAAATAACATTTTTCTTTTTTTTTCATAATTGAATTTTTCTAAAAAATGTCAAAACATTTTTGTTGAAAATTTTGTTTGAGGAAATTGCATTTTTCTACAAAATCTTCCCTAAAATAATATATATTTCATCAAAATTGCTTATTTATTGAAAATTTATTGTAAGTTAAATTTTTATAGATTTCAGCAAAATCTTAGAAGTAGAAATTTTAATAGAAAACTTTGTCAAAGTTAGTATTTAAAAAAATGCGTTTTTCTAAACAATTTCTTTAAAAATTAATTTTTCTAATTTTTTTTTTGCAAAAATACAATTTTCTGAAAATATTTTGTAAAATCAAATTTTTTTTAAAAAATTTCGTCAAAATATTTTTTTTTTAATTTTTGTTGAAAATTTCGTTTTTTCTAGAAAGTTATGTCAAAATATTTTTTTTTAGAAAATTTATTGAAATTGCATTTTTCTTTTAAAATTGAATGTTTCCAGGAAATGTCCTTCATCGGCCCCAAAATTTCGTTAAAAATTGAATTTTTCGAAACTTTTTGCAGAATTACAATTTTCTAAACATCTTTTGCAAAAATAAATTTTCCCAAAAAATTTCGTCAAAACATTTTTTTAAAAAATTTGTCGAAAGTATATTTTTACTGAATATTTCGGTTTTTCTAGAACGTAATGTCAAAAATACACTTTTTTAGAAAATTATCCTAAAATTAATCCAATCGACCTCTGAATTGCAACAAAATGTCCAGGAAATTTTGTAGAGAAATGCAATTTTAACAAAATTTGTAGAGAAGTGAAATTCAACGATTTTTCTAGTTCAATTTCAATTTCAACAAAATTTTTAAATTTAAACTGAATTTTATAGAAAAATTTGATTTAATAAATTAAAAAAAAACAAATTTGAAGAAATTTTGCAATTTGAAGTCATTTTCCAAAAAATGTAATTTCAAGAATTTTTGTATAAAAACATAATTATCTTCTATAAAATTGCAATTTTCATTAAATTATCTAGAAAAAATTAATTATAACGAAATTTTGTGGAAATTTTAAAGAAGAAATACAATTTAAGCGAAATTTAATTTTACAGTCATATTAAATAGAAAGAAGTAAAAATTGTTTTTCAAAAGGTTGGGAAGCCCCGATAAACACCAACATCGTATGGTGGATGATAAAAAATATTAGATAGCCTTCACTTTTAAAAATTTAGAAAAAATAATTAATTTTCGCAAAATATAAGACCTTTTGAAGCGGAATCTTCCGAGTGAGTCAGACAGTTACATAGTAATTTAATGTTTTCTAAGCAATTTCAATCTTCTATTCTTTGTTTCCTCTTCTTCACAAATGGTAGCTCTTCAGGCCATGCATAGCGAATTGTAGACACAATTTGCAATAGAAACCGACCTACGGACTGAGTGATTGGATATGAAACGAAAACGGACAGTGACAGTCAATGAACTACATTTCGCAAAGTTTTTGGCTTCTTCTTAAGCAGCAAAGCACAGTACAAAAAGTACTTTTGAAGACAAAAAATATGAACAGATAAAAAAATGAAAGCGAAGAAGAAGCGAAATGACACACTAAACAAATATTATGTAATTTTACTAAGTTAAAAACTTTATTAAAACAAATGCTTGTTAAAACCAAAGAAACACTGAAAAAATCGGCTCAAAATGCATCTTTTAAGCCATTGATTAATATCAAAAATATTTTTAATCATTTGTCAAATGTAGCAATTAATTGTTGAATCAAAGTACTCAATAGTTTTATTGGAATTAAAACTCAGATTTACAATGTCCTTTACAAATAAAACACATTTGTTTACAAATTCGAAGTTAATCAAGTTTCATAATTGAACAGAGTTATGAGCTATTATTTCTTCTTTCAACTTTTGATGGATTTTTATACTTTGAAATATTAACGAAGAATCCTTTTGAATATGTCTACGTTGGTTTCTAAAGTTGAGGATATACCTTTTATATGATTTCTGATTTTCTGATTTTTATTTTCATTGTTTTTTGTCCTTTTATTTTACACCATTTTTTAAAACCATAAAATGTTTTTAGTAAACACTTTTCTGTGAAACCCTCAAAATTTTTAGAATTTCATTATTTTAATTAGTTTTCTTTAGCAGTAATTATTTGGGAACGCATTTGATTTCGATTCAATATTTTCGCACAAAACCGTTTTGTCTTGAAAATAATTAAAAACAAAAATACTCGTAAAGTTCGGGTAATATGAGAAAACTTATAACACGCCGCGTATTGTTGTATTGCATTTAATGTTTAAAACTCAACTAAACGTAAAGCGACAGCGAAAAAAAGAAAACTTAAAATTTTAACAAAAACTCAACAACAAACAGAAAACACAAAACAAAATCCACAAAACACTTTTAACATTTTCTCATAGAGCCTCAAACAGTAACAACAAAAAAATAATAAAAAAACAGACACACACAAAATACAAGCAATGCACACAACGCCAACAACAAGTCTTATAACCATTTTATTTTTTTGTATTATTTTCAAGACAACACAACAAGTGTTTCTCCTCGAAACCATAAGATGTGGTTTTTTGTTTGTAGGTGGGTAGGTAGGGTGAAAAGTTTTGCAAATGACTCACTTATATGAGTATTTCTAAAATAATATTAATTTTTTATTATTGAAAATTTAGCCATCTTCAATTCTTAGAAAAAATAGATGAATTAAAAAAATAATAAATTCAAGAATCAAGGAAATCAGTTACACATTAGAAGGACATTCTGGTGTCAACAAAAGCGTTTTTTTAAATAGAGGATGTTTTTTAGATCTACAGAACTTCAAAAAGTCGGAGAACCGATTAAGGTATACCCTCAATTTTTGTAAAAAAAAGATATCGCTATAATTTATTTTTTGCAATTTTTTTTCCAAATTTAAATTGTGTGAACAAATTTTAGTTGAAGTATTCATTAGATATTTTTACTATTCGGCCCGAGTTTAGTATTGTAGCACCAACAATGATTTAGAGAACATTGTATATAACTAGAGCATTTTTAAGTAATTCTACTGATTTCCTCAGGACCATTTATTGTTATTTTATTTCCTGAGACTATACCGACATGTATTTTGAGTATGAATCATTTCCGACCATAATCGACGAATTTATCCATCAACTGATCTCCTTGGCCGCCACCTACTGGATAAGATCATAAGATAGCTGTGATCCTTACTACTAATATGATTTCAATCAGATGAATAACAAGTCCTTCTGGAGATCATTGGCAACTAACAAACGCACCCATGAATTATCTATATGAAGATATTTTCCTTTTGCTTTTAACAAATTGAAGCCACTGTGTAGTGTTTAAAGCAAAAAATAAAAAACAAGGCGCAAAACGCAAAAGAGAATAAAAAAAACAAATTGGCAAAGTAATTTAATATTGTGTTATAGCAAATGTACATCACTTTTAATACGATAAGTACAAGAAGTGGTAAAGAGATATTAGAAGACAAAAATGGAGAAAAAATCTAAAAATTGGCTAAAACAACTAACTAAGCCTTAGCAACAAGTAAAACAAGAGGAAAAGAGAAAAAGAAGCTAACAAGACAAAACCAAAGTAACCACAAAGAGAAGTAAATAATAATGACACAGATGTTGTTATATCTATTACTCGTAGAGGTGTATTTAAAAAGGGCCGGTCCAAAAAAACTATTAAAGTATCTCGCACCTCTTCCGGTCATTTTAAATTGTTCTTAATTTGCTCGGTTACCCGTAGTTCTTGTTTTCTTAAATTCCTTTCCAATATTTATTTATTATAGCTAATATATAATATTTTATAACGCTCCCACTTAGAAGGTGGGACACCAGTAGTTGTTAATTTTTGCAAAAACACTTGTCGAGACATGAATTAAATTGATACGTCACACCGTAGCAAGCAAAGCAAAAATGCTAAAAATGTTTAAAACTAAAATTTAAATCACAAAAACGCTCAACCATTCAACAATGAAAAAAAATGTGAAAGATGTTTTCGACTTAATTGAGATTTATTTACTGCACATAAATAAAACACTACATTAGAAATGCAGGTAAATTTCGGAATATTTGTTGTATTTTTTTTTTTTGTTAAATAAAAATAGAAATGTTCTCATCGTAAAAGTTGGTTGATACTTTAGCAAAAATCCGTATTGTGAGTAAACAAAAGATGAAAGCCGAGTTCACTTTTCAACTTTCCTATGTAGTGTTTTTTGTTAAAATAACAATAGATACTACTGTATCAAAAATAATTCAAATATAATTTGGCACGTAAATGATGTTCGGTGGTTTAACTTGTATTCCAATTTTATGGTACAATATTCTGTGGAAGGATTTGTTCCGGCAAAAGAATTAAAAAAATCTCCATTGAGTAAATCATTTGAAATATATACTTTCTTAAAGAAACTTTGACCGATTTTGTTCAAATTTGGTTTATGAATTTCCCTATGTACAAGTAATATTCCACCCAAGTTTGTGAACTTTTCGTTGAATACTGGATGCCTGGGAGGTGGTCCAAAATTGAGACATTTCAAGCCTATGTGATGATATTTGGTAATTTTTATCCGTCCAGCACTAAATATAAGAATGTATCGTTACACGAATATTGCGGATTTTTTTACGACTTTTCGATTGGTAGAATCGTTTCCGCGGGAACTTGCAGATTGACCTCAATAATATGTTTAAATTAAAATGCCGATATCCCCCCATATGTGTGCAGAATTTCAAGACTGAAGCTATCTCCACTCCTTACGATTAACATCTTAAAGATTTCTCTCTCTACAAAAATCTGCAAATTTGAATTTAAAAGTCTTAAAATTTCAAATGTTATTATTTTGTTTTGCGTAAATCCACTTCTGATACACGAATCTTAATAACTTTTTCACGCGCTTTCAAGTGGTTAAATCAAATTTGCATAAAATTTGCAAACTGACCGTGTTAATGCAAAAATAAAACCAGTAAGGAAAGGCTAAAGTCGGGCGGGGCCGACTATATAATACCCTACACCACTCTCGAAATATTGAATAACTCTGATATATAAATTTTGTAATTCATGTATAAATTGTTTACATAAATTTACTTTTGGGACATTTCATACTTAAATAATACCCTGTACCACAGTGTGGTGTAGGGTATAAAAACGATTGGATCTAAAGAGCCAAATCGGATGAAACATATATATGGGAGCTATAGCTAAATCTTTACCGATTTTCTTCAAATTCAACAATGTTGGTTCATGGATCAAGAAACTCTACCATTCTAAATTTCAAAATGATTGGATGTAAAATACAGCTTCTTCAGCACTAAATAGCAAAATCGGACGAAACATAAATATGGGAGCTATAGCTAAATCTTAACCGATTTTCTTCAAATTCAACAATGTTGGTTCATGGATCAGGAACTCTACCATTCTAAATTTTAAAAGGATTGGATGTAAAATACAGCTTCTATAGGACTAAAGGGCCAAATCGGACGAAACATATATATGGGAGCTATAGCTAACTCTTAACCGATTTTCTTCAAATTCGGTAGTGTTGGTTCATGGATCAAGAAACTCTACCATTCTAAATTTCAAAACGATTGGATGTAAAATACAGCTTTTATAGGACTAAAGGGCCAAATAGGACGAAATATATATATGGGAGCTATAGCTAAATCTTAACCGATTTTCTTCAAATTCGGTAGTGTTGGTTCATGGATCAAGAAACTCTACCATTCTAAATTTCAAAAGGATTGGATGTAAAATACAGCTTGTACAGGACTAAAGAACAAAATCGGACGAAACATATATATGGGAGCTTCTTCAATCTTCAAATTCAACAATGTTGGTTCATGGATCAAGAAACTCTACCATTCTAAATTTCAAAATGATTGGATGTAAAATACAGCTTCTTCAGCACTAAATAGCAAAATCGGACGAAACATAAATATGGGAGCTATAGCTAAATCTTAACCGATTTTCTTCAAATTCGGTAGTGTTGGTTCATGGATCAAGAAACTCTACCATTCTAAATTTCAAAACGATTGGATGTAAAATACAGCTTTTATAGGACTAAAGGGCCAAATAGGACGAAATATATATATGGGAGCTATAGCTAAATCTTAACCGATTTTCTTCAAATTCGGCAATGTTGGTTCATGGATCAAGAAACTCTACCATTCTAAATTTCAAAACGATTGGATGTAAAATACAGCTTTTATAGGACTAAAGGGCCAAATCGGACGAAATATATATATGGGAGCTATAGCTAAATCTTAACCGATTTTCTTCAAATTCGGTAGTGTTGGTTCATGGATCAAGAAACTCTACCATTCTAAATTTCAAAAGGATTGGATGTAAAATACAGCTTGTACAGGACTAAAGAACAAAATCGGACGAAACATATATATGGGAGCTATAGCTAAATCTTAACCGATTTTCTTCAAATTCGGCAATGTTGGTTCATGAATCAAGAAACTCTACCATTCTAAATTTCAAAAGGATTGTATGTAAAATACAGCTTCTATAGGACTAAAGGGCCAAATCGGACGAAACATATATATAGCAGCTATAGCTAAATCTTAAGCGATTTTCTTCAAATTCGGCAATGTTGGTTCATGGATCAAGAAACTCTACCATTCTAAATTTCAAAACGATTGGATGTAAAATACAGCTTCTATAGGACTAAAGGGCCAAATCGGACGAAACATATATATGGGAGCTATATCTAAATCTGAACCGAT
Source organism: Eudasyphora cyanicolor (assembly GCA_963930755.1). Taxonomy (NCBI): domain Eukaryota; kingdom Metazoa; phylum Arthropoda; class Insecta; order Diptera; family Muscidae; genus Eudasyphora; species Eudasyphora cyanicolor. Next base: position 206,274,680 of record OZ005737.1, on the reverse strand, counting down.
TTCAACCAAATTCAATAGCGATCTTAACAGCTGCGAAATACTCTAAACTGCAGAATTTCAGAACGATCGGAGTGAAATTGCGACCTGTAGTCGACGAACAACTTTACATGGACAGACGGACGGACGGACGGACAGACATGCTTCAATCGACTCAGCTAGTGATTCTGAGTCGATCGGTATACTTTAAGGTGGGTCTAGCTGTGTTATTTTCAGGTGTTACAAACATCTGCTGTGAAACAAACTTATAATACCCTGTACCACAGTGTGGTGTAGGGTATAAAGAGAAACTAAAAATTCCCTGTGTAGGAACAAAAAATTTTATTTTACGGTGATTTCGTTTGTGCAAAAAAATGTAAAATTGTTTCTACATTTTACACTGAAACCGCATTTTTAGGTTCGTTTGTAAAAATGGTGCAGCCGTATGAACGGGTTTTGATTTCGTTTGCAAAATTATTACACTCTGTAAACGCGAAAATATCGCATTTTCCACACTCAGCCCAGTCCACGGTGTGGAGTGTTGCACCGTCAAAAAGCAAACTTCACAACGAAACCTAATTGAAAGCGTACATTCTTAATGCACTATTAAATGGTTGCGTTATAATTTAGGTATGGGTTTTTACTCACCTTTGTTCGATTGTTCGCATGCAAAATGCGAAATTAGTAGTGGGTGCAGGGGGAATTTTTAAAATATCGCAACATGATGTGATGATATTATTTTTCAGAAACGAAATCACCATTAGTTTTTACTCTAAACTAACGGATACCCGGGGAACTTTGTAGCCCCTAGATTTAATTTTAGTGAAATCGCCAATTCTCTCTTGAGTCACGCACTATGCTGTGTAATGCACCCATAAGAAGTTTCAGAACAATTGGTGCAATGGTTCTCCAGATATCTCATTTTCAGTACGGGAAACATTTGGACAGGGTCTTGCCCACAATCGCAATATCGTTGCGTCGGTGGATAACATTTAATGAAAATACCTACAAATTTTATGAAAATATCTCCAGGCGATTTTGAGTTATGACCATTCAAAGTTTGTCTTTTTTACTAATAAATGCAAATAACATTGCGATGATAAAATGCATATACTAAAATGCTTGTAGAATTCGCGTTTATTGGTGAAATGCGATAGGACTTGCAACATATAATAAGGTACTATTCATCTTAATTTTTGTGTGTAAAACGTATTTTTAACGCTTTCCAATGAAAAGATATTTCAAAGTAAAAACAACAGTTTTTTTTTTGTTTTTCCACAGTAAATGGAATACAACTTTTTTGGATCACGTGGGATCACTACCATATGACATAGAGAAGAGAGGTGACTTAGGAATGAATCCAACGGTACCTAGATTATCTGCGACCTTTTGCGATTATGGCAGATTTTTGTACTTTAAATATGTGCTTTTTTTCTTTAAATATAGAAAATATGTGTGGGAGCTGTATCAATCTATGAACCGATTTTCCCGAAACATATGGACCGATCTTCTTGGTTAAAAAAAAAACGTTTGTAAAATTTCGGCAAAATCGGATAATAATTACGAAGGGTACTGAACGGACGAGAATAAATGGATTAACACGCGGCTGCAAGTTTCATCAAGTACGATTAAAAATAGAGATCTTGTTAATATTATAAGGATTATAGTAATTTTTATACTTCACTTTTTCTACAAAACCTATAAAAATATAGTTACAATAAAATATATACGCTTCCGCAGTTTGTGTGTATTAGGGTGAACCGATTATTTTTTGTTTTTAATTTAACTTTCAATTATTATCAGTCTACGAACCATTGTGTAAAGTACATTATAGTAAAATTTCAGCTTTCAAAAATATTGCAGCCCACAATTTTATCCTATTTAAGTTGTCTTAGTTTCAATTTTAAAGGCATGGCAGGTTTTGTAGACTTTTTTCGCAATGTTGACAAACATATTTTTGAACTTCAATGGTCTGCATATTTAAAACGCAGCAACACACAATCAAGCACCTGAAACATATTTTAAACTAAATTTTGTCAGCTTTAATTTAAAATGAAGATCACTGAATTTGGCACGATATTCGGAGTTTCACACTATATTCCACAAAGTCGATTTTGAAGCCCCACTGTGCGATAAATGGTAACAGTAAGAAAAATCTGGCTACACCAAATTATTCTCCAAAGAATTCTCTTGAAGATGGTCCAAACCGTTGGACTCTATCTCTAACGGTATAGTCGTGAGATTAAAAATACTGCTATGCGCGCGTATTTACCCATTTTTTCCCATTGTGCGTCGTCACATAATTTTGGTCATATCTATGAAGATCTAGCTTTGTCATCTTTACGCCAAAACGAATGTTTTTGGTATCCATGAACTAGCAAAAACCCTTTTTATACCTTAAAAATATTAAAAAAAAATCAAAATTTATGAAGTCGTCAATCTAAACAGTGTCGACTAAGAATCGACGTCGACGACGCCAACTGGAATAAGGGCGAATATTTACAAAAAAAAATGCCAATGATTTTCCTTTATAAACTATGATAAATATTAAAGGCCTTATTCATAAAAAGTTATGGAAGGTTTATTGAACTGATTTTCAAGGTTAAAAATCCGTCCACGCGTTCCGAAAATACAGAACTCGAAACGTACTCCCTTTGAGAATATTTTCCTATTTTCTCAGATTTCAGATGCTAATAACGTCTGGAAACATATTTTATATTTTTTTTCGTCAGCTTATTTTGAAATCGGGAGTGGTGACCAAAAAAGGTGTTGGGTTTTTCATGAAAAGAACGATATATAGTTTAAAGTGCAAACCTTTTCTTATATTTGCAGATATTTTAAAAAATAAGACCATTTATGCTATGTTTTTTGTACGCAGATTCACATGAGTTGGTAACACTGGTTTATTTGACAACCGATTTAACAGCTGATAGTTCTTTTTGTTTCCCACTTCATCACGTATACAGAGTGGCTGATATGTATTGCAACCAACTTTAGGTTGCTATCATTTCTAAACCGCTAGTCTGATAGCTGACAGATTTATTTCAGCGACAGTTCATTTTATTGTTTACAAGCTTACAAAAGCATTTTGATCTATTGCATTCAGAAAAAAAGTTATTCGTGATGGAATTCAAGCGTGATAGTGTGATTGCTTTATATTTGGGTGGAAAAACACAAGTGGCTATCGTTAGAGCCCTCCAGCGTTTAAATGTGAATAAATCTTCTGTTTCTCGTACCATTGCTCGTTACCGTGATACTGGCAGTGTTGCATCGCGTCCAAAAAGTGGACGAAAAAAAACGGTAACAACACCAGAAATGATCCGAAAAGTGAAGGCCAGATTTTATTGAAATCCACGCCGCAGTGGTAGAAAAATTGCTCGTGAGCTGAACATATCGCGAGAACGGATACAACACATATTAAAAAATGAGCTTGGACTAAAGCCATTGAAGTTCCAAAAAGTGCAAGAGCTCACCGATGCACAAAAAAAAGTTAGACTGGAAAGAGCCAAGGAGTTTCTTCGCTTACACGAAAGTGGCCAGTTACCGAATTTGGTTTTCTCCGATGAGAAGCCATTCCAAATTGAGCTGTATGTGAACAAACAAAATGATCGGGTTTACTTGGCAAAGAGGTCAGCTGAAAATTTACACCTTCGATTGGCCACCAGAACTCAAGCGCCGCCGATGGTAATGGTGTGGGCCGCCGTAACGGCCGATGGTCGCTCCCCGCTCGTATTCATCGACCATGGGGTCAAAATAAATGCCGAGTATTATCGGGAAAATGTCCTAAAGACAGTATTGAAGCCCTGGGCGGACAAACATTTCGGCCGCAGACCATGGACATTCCAACAGGACTCAGCACCATCGCACTCAGCACGCGTTAACCAAGAATGGCTTAAAAAGTAGGTTCCTCGCTTCATTTCTACCGCACAATGGCCACCAAGATCTCCGGATCTCAATCCGTTGGACTTTTGCGCCTGGGTCATTTTAGAGAGTAAGGTTCGCACTAAAAAATACCAAAGTATCGATCATCTCAAGACGGCGCTTCGCCGGGAATGGGCCAAAATACCGCAGAGACACTTTCGTGCAGCGTGTGATGGCTTTGTCGGCCGTTTGAAAGCCATAATTCGTGCCAAAGGTGTCCAATTCGAACAAATCTAAACTGTTTCTAAAATTTTATGTTATTTCCGACATTTTTTGCTTTTGAACAATAAAATTTAAAAAAATATATAGCGCTTTACTTTGTTGCATTACATATCAGCCACCCCATAGATTTACACGAGAACAACGTTTGCAAATTGTTGACATTTTCTATCAAAATAATAACTATATTCGTCAAACTTCAAATTTCAGCAATGACGCTCATTTTGGTTGAATCTACGGATAACGGTAACTGCTCGAGCTATGCAAATTGTTGACATTTTATATCAAAATAATGGCTCTGTTCGTCAAACTTCAAATTTCAGCAATGACGCTCATTTTGGTTGAATCTACGGATAACGCTAACTGCTCGAGCTATGACCCTTGTATATATGTATGTTATTTCGCCTTAGACCTTCGTGTAACATATCATCTAGCCGATCTGACTGAAATTTAGGAATTTATATTATACCTTACCTAAATTATTCCTACACGGAGAAAAAACAGGAATCGTTATATGTTTGGGATCAAAATTTAAATAAGTAATTTTTCCCAAATATAATATGTTTCCAGAAAATATACTACAGAAGCGATTTTTTTCTTAGGGTAGAATAAATCGCCAGATATGGCCTATAAAGCTTCATTCAGATTTTACTTCTTGGGGCCCTGAAAGAAATATTTCTAAATCGTTGAGAATGAAATTTACAAATTCTCTACTAAAATGTTCCCTTTCGACTCCTTGAAATTCTACTACTATTTGTCCTACCCCTAACATTTTACTTAATTGAAGTTATTTGCTCAGTTACCAAATGTTATTTGCTGGGTCTTTGTCCAATGAGTATGCCAAAGCATTCGAGAGTGGCTTAAATAAATTGGTTTTTGGTATATCTTCAACAATGACAAATGGAAAAACTATTTGAATACTCCCCGCCATGCGTCCCTTTGTCATCTTAGCTCACCGGGCTCCTCTCTGGCTCTATGTCTCTCTCTTCTACCCATCCCACAAACAATAATACCACAAAAGAAACTCTACAACTAGGAAAATGCAAATCACATTAAAGTTAACAAGAAAAACTAACTGAAATGAGAAGAAGAAGAAACAAAGAAGCTAAATAAAACCAGAAGACGAAAAAAAAACAAAACTAATGGAACGTAGAGGAAGAAGGGGTGTTGGTAAGAGGAAAGACAGTAGGTTAAACTACAACTGCAAAAATTTGTTTCCACGCTTGTTTTATTCTCATCTTCTTTAACATTTTTATATGTAAAGCCTCAAGATATAAAGCAAATTTCTTGTGTACAAGTACGATTATAGATGTACGAAAGAGCGAATGCATGCTTATATATATGAAGTAATCAGAGCAAAAGTAGCAAACATTTTATTTTCTTGTAGAGAAGTTTTTCTAGAGTTTTACAAAGAAAGAAGCGAATAACGTCTCGAATATGGGTCAGCTCAGATTAAGTATAAATACATTTTCAGTTCGATTGACATTGTATTGACATGGACAATTAGTCAAAACGTAACGTCAGCGAGTAAAATAATTAAAATTGACATATTTGCTGTTGTTGTTTATCGTTGGTCTGTTTTTTTTATTATTCAGCCAGAATTGATATTGGTTTGAGACCATATGTATCAATTACATTCTGTCTATTGCAAAAACGTTATAGAAATAATACTAACAAGTAAGGAACGGCTAAAGTCGGGCGGGACCGACTATATAATACCCTACACCACTCTCGTAATATTGAATAACTCTGAAATATAAATTTTGTAATTCATGTATAAATTGTTTACATAAATTTACTTTTGGGACATTTTATACTTAAATAATACCCTGTACCACAGTGTGGTATAGGGTATAATAAAAGTGTCGTATTATGTTGGAACAATTTGTTTCTGTACCACATTGTGGTGTAGGGTATAAAAACAATTGGATGTAAAATACAGCTTCTACAGGACTAAAGAGCCAAATCGGATGAAACATATATATGGGAGCTATAGCTAAATCTTAACCGATTTTCTGCAAATTCGGCAATGTTAATCCATGGATCGAGAAACTCTACCATTCTAAATATCAAAACGATTGGATGTAAACTACAGCATCTATAGGACTAAAGGGTCAAATCGGACGAAAGATATGTATGGGAGCTATATCTAAATATTAACCGATTTTCTTCAAATTCGGCAATGTTGGATCATGGATCAAGAAACTCTACCATTCTAAATTTCAAAACGATTGGATGTAAAATACAGCTTTTATAGAACTAAAGGGCCAAATCGGACGAAACATATATATGGGAGCTATAGCTAAATCTTAACCGATTTCAACCAAATTCAATGGGGATCTTTACAGCTGAGAAATACTCTAAACTGCAAAATTTCAGAACGATCGGAGTGAAATTGCGACCTGTAGTCGACGAACAACTTTACATGGACAGACGGACGGACAGACATGGTTAAATCGACTCAGCTAGTGATTCTTAGTCGATCGGTATACTTTAAGGTGGGTTTGGCTGTGTTATTTTCAGGTGTTACAAACATCCGCCGTGAAACAAACGTATAATACCCAGTACCACAGTGTGGTGCAGGATATAAAAATGGTAGGTAGTTTCAATTGCTTGGTAGAATTTACTACAGTTTCGATAGACACCACTCTATGATCTTCAAAATTCAATAGCAATTTCAACGTAGCAAGAAAATAAATCATATTTTTAATTCCAAATCCCGGATGTTTTGGAATGTACCCATATTTATCAATCTTGTTTAAAAAAAATATACGCAGTAATCTTATATTTTGTCGCATGCGAAAATGTTGAGCTAAATAGGCCTATATAATAGCTTTAACGCTATGTTGTTTCAATCATTAATAAGTATTATATAAACAAATCAAGCCTTGTCCGGACGCTATACATTTTTGGTAAATATTGTAGCGGCCGAACAAGATTTGTTTCTATATATAACTCGTATTAATGGTTGAAACAAGATTAGGTAAAAACATTTTTTTAACCTCTACAATTTTGCTTATGACAATCCAGTCCGAAATCTGTGTAGATTAAAAATTCTAGTTCTTGGGATTACCAATACTTCTTTCATTTTACTTATTTTTGCTTACAATACTTATATTTCAAGTCAATGTATTTATTTTTCACATTACTGTATATAAATATTCACATAAAGAAGAATACTTATTTCTCCACCAAGTTCAAATTCGAATATAATACTTTACCTTATCAACATTACTTTATCAACTATTGTTCGGAATACATACCTGAAAAGAAAGGAGAAAATAATAAAGATTAATAAAAATGTCATATAACAATTACAAATTTGGCGGCGTATAAAATAAATAGGATTTTAGATGACCAAAAAAGCATACTCAGTGAGAGCGATTTGTTTGTGACAACCAACACATTCCCCAACCGATTTTTGTTGTTGGTAGAACCATTACATTAATTACTGCTATAATAAATTGATCAATAGGATAGTAAAATGGCTGTAGTAATCATTTTATAGTTCGACAAATCAATTTTTGGTCGTAACTGCAAATGTGATGGTAGTGACAACTACAAATATGCAGTCGGCAATTTTTTCTGCACAGAAAAAAATTTGTCTTCAAATTAAAGATTTGCGCCAAATATGACCTTAATCATTAAAATAAGTACAATTTGTACTTAAAATATAGATAATTTATTAATAGTAAGCACACTTTCTTAATTTTAAGTACAAAACGTACATATTTCAAAAATTTAGGCCGTTTTTGGCGCTAATCTGTATTTTTAAGGCCATTTTTTTCAGATCAATATTTCCGTTTGCTACACCATGAAAAATTGATCAGACCCCATAAAGTTATATATTATTGTTCGTCGTAAAATCCTAAGACTATTTAACCATGTCTGTCGGTCTGTTAGCACTTTTTTATATTGTTTTCTCGGTATACCGTACGGAATATCTCTTTTGTGTCTGAAGCAAAGTTGCAGATATCGAATAGGAGAAAAAATGCGGAACAAAACTACCAGAAAAAAGTACATCCAGTGGCTTACGATTTTTAAGCCACTGGATGCACTTTTCGCGTAGTTTTGTTCCGCATTTTTTCTCCTATTCGATATCTTCCATACGGTATACCGAGAAATAAATATAGAAAAACTTTCAAAACGTTCACCTTGAGCAAACAAATTCGTATGGCCATTAAAGTATTAATTGGGCCAACTTGACTAAACGAAAGCGTCCAATTCTCAGCATTGAGTCCCAAATTAATGACCTGAAAAATGTTGTACATTGTTATTTAAGCCATAAAAACACGTTTTCCAGATGATTAAGCTGACATTTTGCATTTTGTGTCTCAAATGATGCTTCGTTTTAATTTTAAAATAATTTGCTAAAATAAAAATAACAACATCGCTCCATAATTTGCTTATTTACCATATCGAAGATTTTTCCGTTTACAGAATTGGAGATGGTGGAGGGTACGGATACGGCCGAATTTACTGCTGTTCTTACTAGATTTTTTTTTAATTTCACTTATTTTTGATATTTTCCTCATTTTCATTACATTACACACAGATAACGTAGATTTCATTTTTTGATGATTTACTGATTTTTTAAGTTCATAACCTCACTTTTTAATCGGATCTTTGAAAATGCCACTTAAACGTACCATTTCATATGTTTAATCGATTACACTGATTTCCATGAGATATAATCGATCAGCTGATTCTTTAGGTTACGGTTATGTTTGCCTAACTCAGCGTTAAGATTTGAAACGTAAAAAACGGGACTGAGAGTGAGTTCAAAACATTAAAAAAAAGAAGAAGAGATTCCTAAATTAAAACAAGTAAGAACATTTCAGTCGGGTAAACCTACTAAGATATAGCCTTACTTTGTGAGTAATGTAATATGGTGCAACGGCTGGAAGATGCCAGAACATTGAAAAAATGTTCATTATTGTCAATCTATGAACACATTTAGATGAATGCAGCAGAAGTTATGAGGATGTTGTATTTGAATAATTCTGTCAAGTTGTGTGGGTGCGGGTGGGTGTCAGAAACTGTCACCACAATCTTGGAAAATTTGGTGGACAGGATGCGCTACTGCAAAGCCATCCAAGGCTGCCACTTGAAAGAAATCTTTTTCCATAAAATTTTCAAAACTTGGATTTGGACCTCTCTATTGGGGACTACACCTAAATTGGAACCGATTTTCCTACAACTTTAGCAGGATTCGTTCTTGGACCAAACTACGTTTGCTATAGTGTTAATATGAAAAATCGGGGAAAATACTATTTATAAATCTGCAATTTGTATCTGGGTTTGAAAATGGAAAAAGTAACAAAGAACAAGAATAGACGTTTTAAAGAGAGAAATGCCAACCCAGTGTGTCTCTTCCTTACCAAAATTGTTATACCTCCATCCGTTCATACATAATAATATGGCATGTTGGCCTGTCTTTATATTTGCCTGAACATTGAATCGTTTGTTTATTTGCAACCATAAGTTTTATTGTTGGAGCTGCTGCTGGTGCTGTCTGTCTACATGGCTGAAGGCTTCAGTGGAGGAATACGACAAAAGACGAAAAGCTCTGGCACAAGTGGATGGATATACATTTCCAGAGTCAATGTGTGGCCAACAGACTGACTGAAAACTTACAGAACGTAACGTGGATGAATGGATGGAGTGATAAGAGTGACTGACTGATAGACAGACGGACGGTCGGACAGACGAACAGACGACTAAAGGGAATCTGATAGATCTTGAGGTACGATATTGTTTGGTTTTGGTAAGTACAACCGAACAACCAACCAACACTTCATACAGAAAAAGGTTTAAGCTTTTTTATGCTCTCTTATGCTTTTTGCTTCTGCTTTATTTTTATTTTGTTTTTCGTTTTTTTTTCTGCAGTGTGAAAATAATGGCAAAATTTCTTCCAACTACAGCTACAACAAAAGGGGGGAAAACTATTGGCATTGTTGTTGTTGCTTTTATTACCTGTCTACAGCAGTTTAAAGTGTAAAAATAATAACAGCCAGAAAAACTTTAAAGGAACAAAAAACGGGTTATATAAATTGAATTGAGGAGTACAAACGCTCCCTTGAAGCCTTTAACTCATATTGTACCTACATATATAGCCGCGGAGACCATTCCGACCGCAGAGCAGCTAAGGAAATGAGTCCAATCCACCACAATAGTCGCCACCATTATTCATGTATGTTTCTTTGTAGTGGTGCTGTTGCTGGTGGTGGTAGTGGTAGTGGTGGTACCACCATCTGTGCCTAGGAAACAAAGTAAAATTGCATTTCCCTGGAATGCCTGGGCCACCGGTGTGGTTTGAGTACTTGTTTTTCTTTTATAATTTTCCAATCGATGTATGGATACGAGTAGCGAACGAATCAAATCGAAAAAAAAAATATTGAATGAATAGCAATCACAAAAGGAAACAATAACAATATCGGCAGCTAGTAATAAATATCTATTGAAAATTTTATGGATTTTCTTTTGAATATTTATGTTAATAAATAAATATTGATTTTTTTCTTATTATAATTTTAGATAAACACCGGTAAAGATTGATGTAAACTCGTAAAAGTGTCAGTCATCGCACGTGGAATGAATTATGAAGATTATTCAATAAACAAATATACTAATAATAATAAACTGATTAATAGCATTTGTTTAGGATATAATTATTTATAATTTTTTAATAAAAAAATATATAAGCTGCTTGATTTAAGCAAATCAGGTTTAAAAATATAGCTAACTTTAAACACTATTAATCATCTCAGCCCATACTTCCATATTTAAAAGGAAAAGAGGGACTAAAAATAATAGGGTTAATGCCAGAGTGGGCCATCCTATAATGAGAAGATAATGAAGATAGTGGGGTTTATTTTTAGCACTTCATATGCAGTACACGCTAGTCTAAAATTTCGTGGGGGCGACTATTTCTTAAGATAATGTTAGCAACGTAAACGTAAACTTTAGTATAAACGAAACGCTGTTCCTTCCTAACAATTAGCAAGCTTTGAAAAACGTGTCATATGATTCACAAGCAAAAAACAGTCAACAAAGGAAGAAACAAAATAGCAGCTTCTTATGTCCCGTTTTTACGTTGAAAGATTCGGCCACGACACGACACCGTAACATTTTCACATAACTAATCCAGCCTTTAACCGTTTTATTGGGCATATACAGTTTCCAAAACCGTGTGAAGTCGATTAAAGGATTCCGGCTGTCTGTTGAAATCACGCTACAGTCCGTAATAATAGAGCTAGGTTGACTTAATTTGGAAGAAATACTTCTTATACTTGCAGGTTGTTTGATATTGCAAATGGGCCATATCGGTCAAGGTTTTGTTATAGCTCTCCTGTAGTGGGCGCTCTTAAATAGGGTTTTTAGCCATAAAAACCAAATTTGTAGAGCAGTGTAGCTGAAGAATTCATCACAACAAAAAGATCACAAATCGGTTTGTTTATTGTTATAGTCCCCCTATAGAGGTCGCTAAAAAAACATTTAGTTAAGCCATAAATACCACAATTTCTATACAATTTTGCTGAAACTTTGCAGTTTGTATTTTATTTATACAAGAAATCATTACAGAAAATTGTATCCAAATCTGTTCATATTTTGTTATAGTTCCCCAATAGAGGTCGCTCCTAAATACGCTTATTTAATTCATAAATACCAAATTTTCCAGATGATTAGGATGTAATTTTTGAAATTTGTGCTTCACAATAACTAGATGTGTTTTGATATAGCTCTCATACAGCTCTCACAATAAATATTTACCATATCAGTCTATGTTTTGATATAGTCTTCATATAGAGGTCGATATTAAATATCTTTAGTCAAGCCATATAGGGCTTGTTTACTGAACAATTTGGCTAAACATTTTTAGGATTCGTTCTTTAATTATTTGTTAAAACTTAAAATAACCACATCGTTCCATGATTTGGTTCATTTTCAAAGATTTTTGGGGTTATAGAATTTATCACAATCCATGGTGGAGGAAATTCGGCCCGACCGAACTTACTAACGTTCTTACTTGTTTAACTTTACTTGTTTAACTGGCAAATGATTTTTATTTTCAAAATTATGAAAATGTTTCTGAATTTCCATCAAATAGTAGAGCAAATCATACTGCATCCCTACAATACTAACCTGCTGATATTTATGTTTTGTTTCATTAAATTACAGGAATTTTTTACAAATTCGCAGCCTCGATTTGGTAACACTGCTTTATTTGACAACCTATTTAACAGCTGATAGTTGATTTTTGTTTAGTTTGGTTTGTCATTTCATAATGTATAGACTTAAATGAGAGCAACGCTTGCAAATTGTTGAAATTTTCAAACAAAATAATAGTTCTGTTCGTCAAACTTCAGCGATCAAGCTCATTTTTGTTTGAATGGGTACGTAAATAAGCAAAATTGTTGCACCTGGTGTGAAGATAATCCACAATATGTTGTCCAAACAACATTACAGCCACAGACAATTCATGTTTGGTGCGCTTTATGGGCCGACGGATTCATTGGAGTCTTCAAAAACGTCTAGGTACTATAACAGCATTGCACTTTACGAAATGTCAAGTATTTGTACGCACTGGTATTAAAGTTATAAGCTGGTAACTTTTGTAACAAAAGGTCCATTTGTCTGGACTCTAGGTACTGTAAAATCATTACCCTTATAAAGTTAAACTTTTGGTTCAAAATACTCCATTTGTGTGGGAGGTACCAAAAAGGGCGTGGCAAATTCGCCCCTTTGCTTGAGGTAATAGTGACTCATAAACAAATACTATGGGTAGAATTTCAGAGGTTTCAAATAAGTAGTATAGAAGTTATTAAATAATCAATATTTCACTAAATGTTAACCCTTTGTGGTACTGGAGGTACTAGAAGGAGTGGACCAATATGGTCCATCTTCGAACCTAGCCGGAGATAGAAGAAAATGTTACCACATACCAAAATTGAAGTCAATCGGTTACTCCTTTCGAGAGTTTTCGTGCGCACCAGCCGGCAGACAGACGGACATTGCTCATTCGACTTAATATGACCCAAAACGGATATCCGCCGAACATACTTAGGGTCTTAGGTCACTCCTTCGATGTGTTACACTTTGGCTCGGAGCAAATGATACGAGTGTTGCTATATATATTTCTGGCCTAAGCCACAATAAGTGTTGCCTGGTGCCATCTGACATTTCCATTGGAAAGCTTGACATTTTTTCGCATAAACGTACTCAGAACGTTTTGACGTACGACCATCATTTGTGTTGTTTACAGTGACTTGAAAAAATCAATTTGGCAAAAAAAATGGAATTAACTCGTGAACATTCTCGTGCGATCCTTTTTCACACTCTTGTAGATTACTGATGAAGGGGGTCACGCCCCAGAAATCATGATATGTGGCCACGCAATGAAATACTTGCTATATATTTTGCCATGTAAAATACTTGCTTTCTATCACTGTATAGAAGCAGGTTGGTCTTGAGCCGAGAGAGTATCTCAGTTTGAATGATATTAAAAATATTTTTCTTTGCTTTGTTTTAATGTTTTGTAACTCTAAGTGTTACTAATATGACTTTTTTGTAAATAAAAACAATTTCCCATTACGGAGTCGAGATAAATATTAAATGAAGGATCTTTTTGAATGAAAGCAAGGTTCTGCAAGGTTCTTTCATTCAGAAATATCTTTCATTTTATTTTCATCTCGAATCCATGATGTGAACATATAAAAAATGTAATAGGGAAACTTAAATAAGGAAACAATTTCGTTTATATGTAAAGGGTTTTCCAAAAAGAGGTGTTATTTTGGTCTTCAAAGAAAAATGCAATTTTTTGAGATAAATGATCGGATGTTTATTTCATAATAAAGAGGAAGGTATGCCGTTAATAATGAAAAACAACATCAGCCAAATGGGCACCACGACCAAGCTTACAGGACGATATCGTTTTCATGAAATTTTCCATAACCAAATCGCAAAGTGTCCTCGATATGTCCTCGATAGCCTCACGAATTCTATCTTTGAGGTCTTGAATCGACGCTGGGCTGTTGGCGTAGACCTTATCTTTCACGTGGCCCCAAGGTGTTAAATCACAAGATCTCGGTGGTCAATTGTGATCACCTCTTCGAGAGATAACACGGTCCGGAAACTTTTCCCGTAACAGAGCAATGGTTTCGTTGCTTGTGTGGTACGTAGCGCCGTCTTGTTGAAAGTAAACTTTGTCAAGATCAATACCATCCAACTAAGACCATAAAAAATCATTTATCATCTCTCGATAGCGCAAT